>OZ035826.1:14481767-15081767 GCA_964034765.1 Knipowitschia caucasica
GCGACAGGGAGAGGGGGAAACATGAGCTAAATATCTGGAAAAAGTTTACCAGCATTACAAAGAGCCTATAGTTTAAAGTTCTGGAAAAGTGTGGCTGAAAAATCTCTCCAGTTAACTAATTTAGAGCTAAGATATAAGATAAGATAAGCTTTACTCTCACAGAGGAGAAATTTACATCTGAGACCTTTCAAGTTGTCGATTCTTCAAACAGTACGAACACAGGAAATGCATCAACATAAATCACATTGGTCCATCGGGAGCGGCATGACAAATGTTCATAAATGTTAAGAAATATGGTTCCATGTTCTGGATCATGACTGTCCTTTGACCTTCCTGAAAACCGGAGCACCTCGACGTAACCCACGCAGACACAGGGAGAACATGCAACCTCCACTCAGAAAGGCACTGATCCGACACAGTGACTGGCCTCCTGCTAAACATGGACTAAAACTGGCCTCCTGCTAAACAGGACTAAACATGGGGAGGCAACATTTCAGATTTATGCAACTAGAATCTCTAAAACCTGAGAATGTGAGACAGGTTTTTCAATTCCCTGATTATTTAGGATTTGAATGACTTTAATATTGTTTTGTTCAGCACGTTGAGTTGCTTCGTGTATGAACTGTGCTATACAAAAAACTGCCCTTGCCCGTAGTGTCCAACTCTGCCACACAAAAAGTATAAGGTTATCAAAAGAAAATTGTTTTTTGTTATGTGAAAATAATATATGAATGGGAGGTGAGACTGGATTCAGATGACTGAATGAAATGAACTCTTAATATTTTTGCAAAGCATTTACCAAGAGACAGAAATGGCTCGAGGACAAATGAATAAATTAGTATACAACCTATAAAATAATCCTAACAAAGAAAGTCATTGCACAATGGATGCAAATCCTAATTAAAACTACACATTTAATTACTTCTGCAGTTACCTAAAGAAATAAGCAAAGGATTATGGTGCTGGGTTGGAACATGGTGACACACAGAAAGCAAGGTTCCCCGCAACCGATGATAAAACATTAACATCTAATTATGAGTTATTACTGAATGCAGTATCTCTGAATGGTTCACCGTTTGTTCGTTTTCACAGTCATCAACGTCTGCCATATGTACAAATGTTTACCACTAGAACTCCCAGAGCAGTCAATTTGACGGCTTTATATTTTGAAAGTGCAATCACATTTTTGGTCTTCATAACTTAGACTATTTCTGTAGTAAGTCATCTTTATTTATATACCGCCTTTTCACTGCAGATCTAAGTCTCAAAGCAGTTTACAATTGTTAATTTTATTGGGCAATTTATTGGGCCTATTGCACATATTTTTAGTGGTAGGGGAAACCGGAGTACCTGGAGGAAACCTACGCAGACACAGGGAGAACATGCAAACTCCACTCAGAAAGGCCCTGGTCTGACCGGAATTCGAAACCAGGACCTTCTTGCTGAGAGGCAAGAGTGCTATCCACTCTGCCACCATCTTCCGTATCTTTATGTAGTTTGTTAGTCATTGTTTTTATAGAATCATTTATTTTTCAAATGTAAAATTCAAGTGTAGCCATTTTTGGTCACTCTCTCCAAGATGCTGGTCCTGGACTTGTTCTTGTTCTGAGCTGTGCCAGCTGGTTACCATAGCAACACACTGTTTACTTACAGCAGCAAGATCTACCGTTCAAACATGTGGTAATTAAGCAGTACTAACGTATTTACATTTTGTCTCATTAAAAGAACCTTCTAAGCCTCAAGATTAAAACCCAGGACCCTTTAATGACTCAGCCATCTTGCTGCCATTATGTTTGCAATCAAAAAGTGGTCAACGTTATCTTTTCTTATTAGAACAGAAAACGTTCTAATGAGTGGCTCAGTTGGTAGAGCATTGGCCTTTGAGCCTGAAGGTCGTGAGTTCGAGCCCACCACGAGACCTTCTCCACCAACTCCACTGATGTCTACTGTTGTTGTGTCCTTGGGCAAGACACTTAACCCACTTTGCCTATAAGTAGCATGGAAGTAATGTTTGCTGCATGCCTTGATGTGTGTTTTGTATTCATAAAAACTGAAATTTCCACACTGTGGGACAAATAAACAACCTTCTTCTTAAAATAGGCTTATATTGACTGGATTTTGATAAATATTTTTTAATACATGACACAAAGTGATGTATTAAAAGCTCACCCCATCCAGCCTGTCCAAAGACCCAGGACAGACGGATAAACAGCATCACGCCCCAGATGTTCAACATGCATCTCACCTGAAGGAAAGACATAAAACAGCACTTGTTACTTCTAATCAATAATAATTTTAAAACAATGTTTTACCCCAAAACAGTAACACACATGCTACAGACAGTTAGCAGAGAGTCAGACCATCCTTTTCATACATAATGTCTGTAATCTTTTCCATGTTTCTGTATTGTGTGTGTATTGTTGTATTTCCTTAATGAATTTCCCTCCGGGGACAATAAGGATCTGTCTGTCTGCCTGGTACAGTCTTCCAAAAAATGTGGCAGGCTTCAAATCAAGTTTAAAGTCAAATTCAAATTACAGCAGAAGAATGTTGTCTTCTCTGATTTTAATGTACTGTGGTTATTGATGTTTCTATCTTGTTTTGTTACGCACTTTGGGTTGCCTTGTGTATAAACTGTGCTATACCAAAAAAATACTTGCCTTGCCAAAAGGCCAAAGATGCAAGTTTAGTCAAGTTAAATATAATTGAGACGCCACCAAGGTCATTGAAGGAAGGACGAGTAGGACCAGGACATGACAAGGAAGTTGGTATTTTTTAGTAATTCTGATGCTGTGAATGTCCTTGTCCAACCTATTGGAATTCCACAGTAGAAGAATGTCTGCTATCTCATCCACTGCTTTAGCCCCTAATCAATAATAATTTTAATAGAGACATTTATGAGGTAAAGTTAATCTTCCCACTGTGGCCGCTCACCAGGACTCCTCGTATCCAGCCGAACTTGACCACTCCTTTGCTGGGGTCGATGGGAGGATTAGACTCCAGGTCTTCACAGGGGGTCCCATCGTCACTGCCCTCGCTGTCATCCTGCACCGTGTCCGAGACAGAGATGCCCCCATTCTGCTGCGAAAATGAACCAGAGACATTCCTTTTCAAACTCACTTTTCACATTTAGTCACAATGTATTTTTACATTTTATAATTTCATGAAGAGTACTGTTGAGTAAATTGCAGATACAGTATTAAACATGGGTGTTTCTGGTTTCTCTCTCTCTCGTGTCTCTCTGGTGTTTCTCTGGTGTCTCTCTCTCAATGCACTGATCAATACATTGAACAGAGCCCAAAAAAGTAATGTTTTAAGAATAGCTTCCTCCTCACTGCTTTTCCCCTTGTGCTGTCCTCGGGTCAAATTTACCTGCCACAGTGATTAAAAATACCCTAAATAAAACATTTTTGAGCTGAATTTTGATGATATATTTCACCTTGATTGGCTCTGAGTCATTCAGACCATTTTAGACCTTAATTTAGCTATTTTTCTTCCATTTTTCTTCTTCTGTGGTGGGTTAATTTTGACCCAAGGGTAGCACAAGTGTTAAAACAATTAAGTGTATGGTTTTTAAATGTGCAAACATACTTTAATTTCCTTTTTTTTCTTTTACAAGAGTGGAAACTACAATGATTTATCCAATTTTTGATCTTTATCTATTGAACATGTATGAATGTCTGTATGGGACCATCTTCAAAACAGAAATATGAACTTGAGTCTTTCTGTTAGATGTCACTACTTTGATTTATTGTCCAAGACACGAGCCAGATAAGATAAATATGACTATAAAATATTGATCCAAAGGTTTTGTTTAATCATTTAATGGAAATGAGAAATCAATTGGAAAAGCTTTATAATATACACACATGCACACACACACGCACACACACACACACACACACACACACACACACGCATACACACACACGCACACATGCACACACACACACAAACACACACACACACACAGTTGTTTGTGCAGAACCTGTCAATAACAATGTTTTATAGTGTAGCAGACAGTGTAAAGATTATTAGGTCAACTAGTTAAAGTAAAACTCATTTGAGGTTTTATAACAACCGGTTCAAAGCATCTTTAACGTCGTAAGTTCACAAATACTCATCTACTGCCACGCAAATAAACCCCCAATGACCCACGTCCAATAGACTCCAGACTCTTGTACTGAATTTTATAAAGCGTGATGAAATTCTCAAGTATGTCAACTAATCTGGGTTACAGACGCAAGTGAAGTTAATAGCTCCTTAAACATATCAGACTCTTTATAGAACTTTTATAAAACCATCAGAATGAGGAAATAGCTGATTAGAAGTTATTAAAGCAGCAAATCTAAGCACAAACAGTGGAGAGATTTATGAACAAGGTGATCTGAAGGACAATTGTTATGATCGCGGTTCAGATCTGTTATCAAATTGTTGCGTTTGATCTTTGAGAAGATGTAAATTTGGTTCTGCATTGAACTGGTTTTGGTTGAAATCTAGACTTGATTGGTTCCCTGCACTGAACCCACATTGTCCTGATTACAAGAGATGGGTAATATATTTATAAGTCTATAATAAAGTGTATGCCTTTATACATATTTTTCAAATTTTTCTTACTTGTCTGTGCCATATACCAAAGCAAATTCCTAGTTGGTGACTTTCTGTTACTTCCAACGGCATTAAACATAATTCATCCAGGAAGAGTTTTCTGCAGAAACAACTGAAAAACTTCCAAATCAGTTCAAAGTCCTGAACTTTTATGTTTTATGTTAAATCTCTCATCCTGCACACAGACTCTTTAGCTTTCTGCCCTCAGGTCGCCGCTACAGGAGCCTTCTGGACCAGGAGCAGGACCAGGACCAGGACAGGACCAGGACCCGTTCTGAACATTGTAATGACAATAAAGTTGAATCTAATCTAAAATCTGAATGTTGACCTGTTTAGCACAGATATATTGTCTACAGCGGTTTATTTGAGTTATTATTCAATCCCTGCACCCTTTTCTTACTGTTGGGCTAGCACATACTGGTATGATCTGAGCCGTTCTTTGCCAACACTGGAGAGTGATGATCAGTGATAATCCGGGACACTTTTGGACATTTATGATCATTTGTCATCCCATGTGTTTGCTATTATTGTGCTAAAACGGTTTGAGTCTCTGCTGTAAAAAGTCTTCATAGAAAACTGCTGCTGTGATTTAAGACTATACACAAATACATTGAAATTAATTGAATTTAATTTCTTTGTCCGACTTTGTCACAGTTTGCTCCATGAGAAATCCTGCTGAAGTCCTTTGCTCAGTCCTTTGCTTAGTTGCAATTTAGCTTTAAGAGAAACTATAAAGGTCTACAATTTCAGTTTATATCAATTAAAGGGACTTGTGAAGAGCCCTAACACACAGCAGCAGTCATCAAGGAGGACTTTACAAAGTTGTTGATTCACCAACAACAGAATGAAACAGTTTCTGTTGCTGTTCTGTTGTGTCAGAACACAGGAGGTCCATAGGTACAGGATATAACATAATTCACATTCGTAAAAATAATACCCAGAATGCTCTTACCTTCTGTTGAAAGACCTCGTGCAGCTCCTGTAGCGAAGGCCGCACCTGCCTGTGTCCGCTCACACTTCCAGCGTTCCTGTAGAAGTCGATGTTGGGCACTCGGTCTAGAGTATCATGCCCGAATGCGCTCACCACAGAGGGCCGAACAGTGCGCACCGGCTCCTCATAATTTGGGGGCTCATCCAGAGTCGGATCATAAGCCGCATTAACGTGTTCCCCATGGGAGTTGCGTTTCTCCATTGGAAATATTGAGAAAACGTTCAGTCAATATTGCATGTGCCTTCAGTCACATCCAGTGCAGTTTTGGATGCTTTGTATATGTATAGGCCTGGCTTTCTCTTCTTTCCCTACCTTTATACTCGTCATTTGACATTACATACATTGAAAGCCAGCTATTGGATAAGACAGCGGGCCAACCCTTAGAAAAAAAAAGCAAACCGGGGGTGTCACGCATGTCCTTGCTCCATCCTTCGGGGAGACAAAGGCATTGCTTAACGATTAACCAGGCCATAAACTCCACCGCTTAGAGATAAAGCCGTTTATTTCCTTGAGTTGTGAAGAAATTATCACTAATATTGTTGAGTTGATTGCAGGCAATGGCACATGTTGTCCTGAGAGGGGTTTATTGGGTCATAGGATTTCCTCAGAGTCCCCGAGTCTTGGCGATGATTCATGGAAGATCCCAAAGCACTGGTCACGCTGGAAAAGTTTCAAGGATAAACGCTCTTATCTAATGGGGATAATTAGGACAGAGGAAGTTACAGTGACTAACCTAAACTATTCCATTGTTTTGCTGCTTCTGGGGTTGCTAAAACAAAAAGCGCCGTCTCGTGTCCTTACACTGATTGGCATTTTCATTAAGGAGAACAGACATTTTGTTGTTGCCCCCAAAGCTCTCCCCTCCTGTCTGGGCTTGCACACTGGCTTCATTTCTTAAAAACATTGTCAAACAACATGTGCAGTTCAGAGCATTTTTGCATAGATAGACCTCTCTGCTTTTAACAGAAGGGAGCACATCATCCCTGTTTTAACATAATGATAAGAATAATAAGAATAATAATGCATTGGTTTTATATAGCGCTTTTTTGGACACTCAAAGACGTGTCATTATTCCTTCACTCCTTACACGGTGGTGATTAACTACTACTGTAGCCACAGCTGCCCTGGGGCACACTGACAACATTCCTCCAATGGCCCCCTGTGTGCTTTAGAATTCATTTCACTGATCAATATAAATCTTGTTTAAGTCTGGCACCAGGCTACAATTCTGAACTTTGCAACAACAAAACTGTATTATTGTTATCATTTTTGTCATAAGGCCTAGAGCAGGAGTCTCCAACCTGTGGCTCAGGAGCTCCCAGTAGCTCGCCAGCCCCTTTCAGGTAGCTCCCCAAATGATTTAGAATTTAACACATGACCTTCAATGATTCACTTTTGAGTCATTACATATCTATTATAAGTATAAATATAGGGTTATACAGTATTATGGTGTTTTCCATTTTTTGTCATAATATATTACATACATTTGTATTATGACTTCAAATAGGAGAAGCTCTCTGCCTGTTTGTTTAAAAGTAGCGCTTCGATTGAAGAAAGTCGGAGAACCCGCCTAGAGACATAATCAAAAGCAGGGTATTATTCCAGAGTAAAATGATAGAATATTATCCTTAAAGTAGGGCTTTTGAATGTGTTTTATTGCAGAGAGAACAACTCAAGCACACAGTCTTCCATCTTGTTAGAAAACATTTTGTCTTTTGCAAACTTGTAAGGGACAAAAAGTCATCGGACTGAGGGTGTTGAGCCAGTGGTTTATCTCTTCTTCACTTTTCCTTGTATAAACACATGAAATTGAGTTCAGCTGGAAACCAAACACAGCAGACACATATGTGAAAACTTGTAGCAAGCTTTTTTTAGAGTTGGAACTAGTTGGAAGGACTTGAACAACTTGGCTTGGATTGGACTGATGATGTTATGTTGTTTTAATCATTGTGGTTTTGATTTAGAAAAACGTGGTATGAATGCCGCAAATGGATTTTAATTCCTGGATTTAAAAAAAAGGGTTAGGGTGTTTTGAGACTGTTTTGAGAGCGAGGAACTAGGATTTTAATACAACATTAATTGGTTGTGGCTTCAATGTTAAATACTCCAGCTTTAAAGTGGATGCATTTTCAGTTTGGATCAACAATGTTTAAGACCACAGGCCTTTAGTTTAGAATCTGAATCCAAATTACTTTTTTTTGATTAACAGGAAGTTTCAAACAAGGAAATTGCTTTGGCTCTTGGTGCAAACAAGACAAATGTAGCGAATAGAACAGGGCATGCATAAAATGAAAATACAGCAGATACAATCATGAAGTTAATCAGAGAAATCGTTGCACAATGAGTTTTAAGAACAGCCCAGAGGCAGAGTGGCCCGGCACAAGCCTCCTGAAGCGGCTCTAAGCGGGCTCTTAGCAGGTAAACTTCCTCATTACCGCACTCCAAAGTGATTTATGGGAAATCGCGAGACTCCGGATCGACCTTGGAGCCAGAAAAACACACAGACACGTGTCCTGAGAGCAGCTTTAATGTTCACATGAAGAGGTCATCATTCAAAGTCAAGTCAGTCCACACGTATATATATGTAGAACTCCCAGAGCAGTCATTTTGGCTGTTCCCATTCAAATCTATAGAAATCTGAATTTTTGTAAAATAAAAATCATGAATGTAAGTTAGTGTGGCATGTCGGTGTGCACTGCACTGAAAGATGATTGGCTTGGACTTGTGGAGCCCATTAAAAGCAGGTGCGTGTTCGGCGCGCGCACATGAGTCTTGGCCTGGGTGCGGTGGTCGCACGTTTGGTGACCGTCAGCTTTACTTGGTTGGAGGCTGCTGGAGCGCGTGGGAGAAGCGCTTTGGCTTTTGCCGTGAGTTTGGGTGCTCCACAATCGAGGTAAGTCGCTCATTGTCCGCCTTTTCATTCTTGGCTCTCAAAGCCAAAGCTGAGCGTAAACCTGTTTGCCCCAGACCCTGAGCTGCAGCTGGGACAAGTCTGGTATCCATACCGGCTCTCCCCCTCCTCCCACTGGCCGTGAGTGCGTGCCTTTCACTGGCAGGTAAGCTCAAAAACTACAGTCTAGTTATTAATTACAATGTTAAGATTTGTGCCTGTCCTTCAGGCTCTCTCCACGTGTGGTCTATACCAGGGCTACCACTCTGAAAGGCAGCCGCTGTTCTGTCCACCTGTCTCGCATGTCTCTGGAGACGCTGGAGCGCGCTCACGTGTGGCCTCCTGGCTCGGATCACACCGCTGCAGCGTGCACGAGCGCTGGAGTGCTCTAGTTTAAAGGGCATGTCCTGTGGCACCCGGACCTTCGTTAATAATCTTTCTTTTTGTTTATTTAGGTTATTCTGAGTGGTTTGAGTTTATCTTGATTTGGTGTTGATTTATTTTGCCTTCACATGCTTTTTGCTTGGCTTTTTCTTTTGTTTGCTTTATTTGCATGGCTTGCAGTTTGTTTTCTTTTATTGCATGACTTGGTTCATTTACATTGCTATTTGTTTCTTTTTGTCCTTGTGTCCTGAGTTGCCACCATTTTAAGAAATACATTTTAACAATTTTTCCATTAAAGGCCTATTTGATGTATTTAACTTATAATTGTGAAAATAAACTTGTGAACTGTTTTGTAAGTATAGTCTCGCGTCTCTTATGTCCACAACTTGTGCGGCCTTATTATACCAATTATTTGGGTGGTCCCTAGACCACCTGGCGTTGCTGGAACTGTTAAATCTCCCTTCTTTCACACCCTCACGTCACATTAGTTTTCCACCAGTTATTATTTTGTGGTTTTAACCTTTAATAAGTGCTAAAACTGGTAGATTGAACTTAGAATACAGCAAAAACTGTTTGATGAAAGACCAAATGCTAACTGCTGCAAGCAAACAGTGTGTTGCTATGGTAACTAGCACTAAAACAGCTGAAACTACTCAAAAATAGAAGATAATTTGAAAAAAGGATTGACATAGTTATAATCATACGTAGAGACAGAAAACATCACAAAATTAAGACCAACAATGTACATAAGATGAGTGATTACACTTCCTAAAATGAAAGCTGTCAAATTGACTGCTCTGGGAGTTCTAGTGATAAAGATATTGTTGTTGGAAGGTCCTTGCTGTTTCAAACTTTAGTGTAAGGAACAGTGGAATCAAAACATGCTTCCCATAGAGCTGTTTTGGCTTCACCCCTTTATGTTGCAGTGTGACCCGCTGTTGTTTAATGAAAGTGTTATGGTGACATCACTTGCCCTCTGACCTCACTCACTTCCTGGTCCATATTGTACTCCTCTCCCAAAGCGACGTGCAAATGGGAAAAGCAAGTTTTGTATAGCACAGTTCATAGTCAAGGCATCTCAAAGTGCTTCAAAATGCACTAAAACACAAGAACTCCCAGAGCAGTCAATTTGTCTTTTAGTTTTTTTAGTGTGATTACTCAGTGAATGGAAATCTTATGCACTTTCTACACACAAAAAATCTATGTTAGTACTTTAATGGAATTATCTTTTATTATGGAAATGTAATTGGTTCTATCTTTAGCTCCATTAATTTGAATGTGGTCTGGACTGGTTCTGGTTCTGAGCCGAGCTTGGTTTTCCAGCGGAGAAGAGCGAATGCTAGTTACTATAGCAACACACTATTTACTTACCAGCATTTTAAAAAATGTTGCCGTTACATTAAAAAGTGAGTAAGGGTAAAACATAAAAACAGCTTGTATATGACTTACTTTTGATACATTTGGTGGAAAACTACATTTTGGGGAGATTTCTCAGAATTCCATTGGTTTGATAGGGAGCAGTCAAAATGCCGCTTCTAGGAGTCCTCGTGTTAATGCTATTATTATTGTGTAACCTTGATTTTATGGATTCAAATAGAGTATTGTGCACCTTTTATATTACAGGAAACATGAGGTCGATCACTGCTGAGAGATGCAAAGTTCACACCAGGTGCGCATGGCCTACTTGGTTCTCATACATAACATTATCGTCTAATTAATGTCCAGTTAGCCCCAGGGAGACAGCGAAATCCCCTCCGCATTGATCAGACCAGCGTTTGCTCCGAGTTAATGTAAAAACGTGATTAAGTGGAAAGTGCAGAGAGCAGCAGATGGGATTTGTGATACTTTTAAATGAGTGCGAGAGTAAACTGGCTCGAGCCGGCTCCTTATAGCAGCACAGAGTCAAACGTCACTGTGGTAAACACAAGAGTCCAACCTGAGAGCTACTGAAGACCTGAGAGCTCCTGAAGACCTGAGAGCTACTTAAGACCTGAGAGCTACTGAAGACCTGAGAGCTACTGAAGACCTGAGAGCTTCTGAAGGCCTGAGAGCTTCTTAAGACCTGAGAGCTACCAAAGACCTGAGAGCTACCAAAGACCTGAGAGCTACTGAAGACCTGAGAGCTACTGAAGACCTGAGAGCTACCAAAACCTTAGAGCTACTGAAGGCGTGAGAGCTACTGAAGACATGAGAGCTACTGAAGACCTGAGAGCTACCAAAGACATGAAAGCTACTGAAGACCTAATAGCTACCGAAGACCTGAGAACTACTGAAGGCCTGAGAGCTAATGAAGACCTGAGAGCTAATGAAGACATGAGAGCTACTGAAGACATGAGAGCTACCAAAGACCTGAGAGCTCCTGAAGACCTGAGAGCTACAGAAGACCTGAGATCTCCTGAAGACCTGAGAGCTACTGAAGGCCTGAGAGCTACTGACCTGAGAGCTACTGAAGACACGAGAGCTTCCGAAGACCTGAGAGCTCCTGAAGACCTGAGAGCTACTGACCTGAGAGCTACTGACCTGAGAGCTACTGAAGACCTGAGAGCTACTGAAGACCTGAGAGCTACTGAAGACCTGAGAGCTACTGACGACACAAGAGCTTCCGAAGACCTGAGAGCTACTGAAGACCTGAGAGCTACTTAAGACCTGAGAGCTACTTAAGACCTGAGAGCTACCAAAGACCTGAGAGCTACCGAAGACTTGAGAGCTACCAAAGACCTGAGAGCTACCGAAGACTTGAGAGCTACTGAAGACCTGAGAGCTACTGAAGGCCTGAGAGCTACTTAAGACCTGAGAGCTACCGAAACCTGAGAGCTACCAAAAACACGAGAGCTACCAAAACCTTAGAGCTACTGAAGGCGTGAGAGCTACTGAAGACATGAGAACTACTGAAGGCCTGAGAGTTATAAGACCTGAGAGCTACTGAAGACCTGAGAGCTACCGAAGACCTGAGGGCTACCAAAACCTGAGGGCTACCAAAGACACGAGAGCTACCAAAACCTTAGCGCTACTGAAGGCGTGAGAGCTACTGAAGACATGAGAGCTACTGAAGACCTGAGAGCTACTGAAGACCTGAGAGCTACCAAAACCTGAGAGCTACCAAAGACACAAGAGCTACCAAAACCTTAGAGCTACTGAAGGCGTGAGAGCTACTGAAGACCTGAGAGCTACTGAAGGCTTGAGAGCTACTGAAGGCCTGAGAGCTACTGAAGACCTGAGAGCTACTGACCTGAGAGCTACCGAAGACACGAGAGCTTCCAAAGACCTGAGAGCTACTGACCTGAGAGCTACTGAAGACACGAGAGCTTCCGAAGACCTGAGAGCTACTGAAGACCTGAGAGCTACTGAAGACCTGAGAGCTACTGAAGGCCTGAGAGCTACTCAAGACCTGAGAGCTACCAAAGACCTGAGAGCTACCAAAGACCTGAGAGCTACTGAAGACATGAGAGCTACTGAAGACATGAGAGCTACCGAAGACCTGAGAGCTACCAAAGACACGAGAGCTACTGAAGGCGTAAGAGCTACTGAAGGCCTGAGAGCTACTTAAAACCTGAGAGCTACTGAAGACCTGAGAGCTACTGAAGACCTGAGAGCTACTGAAGACCTGAGAGCTACCGAAGACCTGAGAGCTACCAAAGACATGAGAGCTACCGAAGACCTGAGAGCTACCAAAGCCTGAGAGCTACCAAAAACATGAGAGCTACCAAAACCTTAGAGCTACTGAAGGCGTGAGAGCTACTGAAGAGCTGAGAGCTACCGAAGACATGAGAGCTACTGAAAACCTGAGAGCTACTGAAGACCTGAGAGCTACTGAAGACCTGAGAGCTACTGAAGACCTGAGAGCTACTGAAGACATGAGAGCTACTGAAGACCTGAGAGCTACTGAAGAGCTGAGAGCTACCAAAGACATGAGAGCTCCTGAAGACCTGGGAGCTACTGAAGACCTGAGAACTACTGAAGGCCTGAGAGCTACCGAAGACATGAGAGCTACCGAAGACATGAGAGCTACCGAAGACCTGAGAGCTACCGAAGACCTGAGAGCTACCAAAGACATGAAAGCTACTGAAGACCTAATAGCTACCGAAGACCTGAGAACTACTGAAGGCCTGAGAGCTACTGAAGACCTGAGAGCTACTGAAGACCTGAGAGCTACCGAAGACCTGAGAGCTACTGAAGACCAGAGAGCTACTGAAGACCAGAGAGCTACCGAAGACAAGAGAGCTACTGAACCTGAGAGCTACTGAAGACCTGAGAACCATTTTAACTTTATTGTTTTTGTGAATAGGACGCGAAACTCATTGAGACAGGAGCATTGGAGAGTGTAATACAGAAAAATATATCTGCAGTTTCCACCTACTCTACTCTACTCTACTCTACTCTACTCTACTCTACTCTGGTTGCTGGTGGAAAAGAGGCTCATGATTGTACATGTGATATTTTGTTTAGAAAGTATTAAAAATAGTGTGGTGTAACGGATGACAATAACAAAATATTCCGTCTCTTGACAACAATGTTTTATATCTGTCCACTGGAAAACTGCATTCAACTAATACAAATTCTACAGTCAAAGTCGTTGGCGTCCAAAGCTCCCGTCCCCGCCTCAGTCCTGCACCATAAAGCCTCAGTACTCGGTCTACAGCCTGAGTCCTGCCTGAGCACAATGCCCAATACAAACCCACTCACGCTGCAGTCTTTGGTGATTTCTAAATTGCAACTTGTCCGATTGTAATTTTTCATAGATTCTGATTAATGTTGCAGCTGAAGTCTTTTATTGCTGAGGATTATGACTCATTATCTTGTTCAGCTAGTGGGTTGTGTACAAGACTTTTCAAATAATTACAGCTTTTAACTGGAAAATTCCCAGAAGCACAGTTTATGTATATTTGATAATCAAGAAATGAGAGCGATATAATTTAACTCTGATCGTTACCAAGTTGATGATTAAACCAAACAGCACTCTGTTACCAAACATTAGTTCTGTCATTTAATCATTAGCAGCTCCATAGCTGCCACAAACACACTTCACTCCTGGTTCAAACCAGTGGGGGCGGGTCCCGGCTCAATAGTGGCCAAATTGACGTGCGCTGACATGCTTGCAATTATGGAGGACCAAAAATGACTAAAGTATAAATGAATAAATAAATACAGGAATATATTAATAAATACATTCATTTTGGACAATAAAAACTAAATATTTACATTGATGTGTTAAATATTACTATGAAATCAAATAAATATACTTTTATTTAGGTTATTTATCAATATCAACATTTTTTCCTTTATTTATTTATCCATGTATTGCATATATTTATTTATGTATTTCTACATTTCTTCATTTATTTATTTATGTATTTCTACATTTCTTCATTTATTTATTTATGTATTTCTGTGTCGCTACATTTCTTCATTTATTTATTTATGTATTTCGACATTTCTTCATTTATTTATTTATGTATTTCTGTGTCGCTACATTTCTTCATTTATCTATTTATGTATTTCTACATTTCTTCATTTATTTATTTATGTATTTCTGTGTTGCCGTATGCAAATTAGGCGGGCGGTGCTGAACTCAATCAATAGCAGGATTGGTGGGCAGTAGGTCAGCCAGGGCAACCAGACAGAAGCAAAGTTAGCCTTCTCGGTTTGTGAGAGGATGTGAAGCTGCTGCTTGTTGAAGAGCGTCCAGCACAGTTGCATCAAAGTCTACCTCTGGGTCAGCACTGTGATGAACTAAAACATCTTTCCAGCCGAAAGAGTAGATAGTCCTCAGGTGCATTATGCTCAACATCATTAACATCATTTGCTAATGCTCTTAATTGATGAGCAATGGCTCCTAAAAAACTTACATTCGAAACTGCCATCATACCACACAAAAGTGCACAGAGGATCTCTAGCTAGCTAACAGAGTACCGTAATGTGAGGCAGTAATGATCGAGACCAGAGTTCACGCAAACCTAACCAATCCTGTTCTAGATTGAGTTCAGCACCGCCCACCTAATTAGCATACAGGAACACAGAAATACATAAATAAATAAATGAAGAAATGTAGAAATACATAAATAAATAAATGAAGAAATGTAGAAATACATAAATAAATAAATGAAGAAATGTAGAAATACATAAATAAATAAATGAAGAAATGTAGAAATACATAAATAAATATATGCAATAAATGGATAAATAAATAAAGGAAAAAATGTAGATATTGATAAATAACCTAAATAAAAGTATATTTATTTGATTTCAGAGTAATATTTAGCATATCAATGTAAATATTTAGTTTTTATTGTCCAAAATGAATGTATTTATTAATATATTCCTGTATTTATTTATTTATTTATACTTTAGTCATTTTTGGTCCTCCATATGCAATACCACCCCGGGCCGATGGGGGTGGACCCGGAATAAGAATTAGCCAATGCTAACATATAGCATTGGCAGACCTCTCAAAAACACCTTTACAAGATGGTCCAAAAGTTGTCTCTTGGCCCACATGTGTGTCAATGCTGAGGGGAGGGATTTTTTTTGGACCACTCTAGTTTACTCACTGTGAATTTTTCAAGTCACTCGTTTAAATGATTGGAGCTTGTGCCGACTGACGCATGCGCAAATGCGTTTTTTTAACATTTTCCAGCCCCCGCGGCCATTTTGAATCACTCCATGAAAGCCCAATTTTTGGCCCATTAGTTAGAACGGCGGAAATAGGAGTGACTACGTCCGTTAATATATACAGTCTATGGTTCAAACCCAATAATAACAAAGTCCTGGATTAGCTGCTTAGCCTTGGGCATATCAAACCATTCTTTTTTTCAGCATATTAAGCTGTCTTTCTTGAAAGTTGTGTTTAACCTTTCTGCAGTTATTGGCATATTCTGTGTTACCATTTTGATTATTAGTCAGAAAACCGTTACAAAAAGATTATATTTTACAAAAAGATTAAATAAACATTATACACACTTAAATCATAATTCTGCACACAAAACAGTGTCTATTTTTGCTAAATTCGATAAATACTCCTTTAGATTTGTATAGTTACAACTGACATTTTTTGTGCAATAGTTTATAGCATAAACTTGGTCCTGGATATTTGTCTGTATTTTTGGACTAGTTTTAGTCAAATATTAGTCATATAGTAAATAGTAATTTAAAGACATGTTAAACAAGACAATGATGTTCTATGATCTTGTTGTAATTACCAATACCATTCGACTTCAATGTTTTGTTATTACTTTTATCATTTATTCGTCTGTTACTGAGCCCCATATAGTGAAGAGTATTAAAACAGGGTAGAATGGGCCAGTTGGGAATGGACCAGATTCAGATTTCAGATTCATTTTATTCGCCATTTGCAGTAACACTACATTGGAATACATTACTAAAAGTTCCCAGTGTGCACAGGACAAGTACAGACATAAAACAACATTAAAAGACAAAAATAAAACAAATTTAAAAAAAAGTAAACAAATGTCACTGTGAAGTTGACCAACTAAAACAGATCTATACAAGTGCAAAAACACTAAAGTGCTCTATTCAAACTGATAACAGCTCGTGGAAAAAAACTATTAGCATAACGAGATGTCCTGCATCTCAGAGAACAGTATCTTCTGCCAGAGGGAAGAAGCTGGAACAAGGCTTTTCCTGGGTGGCCAGAAGAGTCATTGATAATTCTCAGGGCACTGTTAAAAAGTCTGGATTTATAAAGAACCTCCAGAACAGGAAGTTCACAGCCTACAGTCCTCTTAGCAGAGCGGAGCACCTTGTTTAAAGCTCTCTTTTCTTTATCTGTGATGTTACCGAACCACACAGACACAGAACCAACAAGTAAACTCTCAATGGTGCAGCGATAAAAGTTAAGCAGAATCTTAGAGTTAGTGGTAAATTCTCTAAGTTTCCGCAGAAAGTAGAGACGCTGACGAGCTTTCTTTACGACCCGGTCAGTGTTTTTAACCCATTTCAGGTCATTAGACAGAGTTAGACCCAGAAACTTACACTCCTCTACGATCTGCATCTGGGAGTTATCGATTGCGACAGGCAAATGAGAACTATTGCAACTAAAATCAAAGACCAGTTCACATGTTTTGGATGCATTCAGCTGGAGATTGTTTACTTTACTCCACTGAACCACGTTTTGGATCTCGGCTCTATAAGACGATTCATTGTTATTACTGATGAGACCGATGATGGTGGTGTCATCAGCATATTTAAGGATCAGGTTGGAGTCAGAGGAGGACACACAATCATGAGTGTACAGTGTAAAAAGTAAAGGACTCAAAATACATCCCTGAGGAGAACCAGTGCTCACAGAAACAACATCAGAAAAACAGTCATTGATTTTCACTCTCTGAGATCTGTCAGTTAAAAAGCTATAGATCCATTTACACATGGCAACACTTAAACCGAGAGACATGAGCTTTTCAATCAGTATACCTGGGACAAGACAATTAAAAGCAGACAAAACCGTTTTTTTAACATTTAACAGTATCAGACAAACAACATTAAAAGATAAAAACATACACCACCCCACACCCAGGCCACAGAAATACAATCAACTAAAAAGAGACACAAACACACACATCATAGAACTCCCAAGAAACATGAGAGGATTTTGTGCATTTTCTTTGGGTTTTTATGAGTGCAAATACACTGCCTTAGGAATGGTTAGAACTTTAAAAATCAATATCTCGCAACCTCACAGTAGTCAATATTTCTCAGGGAACGTTATAAGTTCCTTAAAACAATTACTTGTGTTTATAGCACAGGGACATCTATTTCATTTACAAAAGTATATATCTCAGGTTTGAAAAGTTGTGTTACAATCTTTCTCATGTTTTATTGTGAAAGAATATTTGAAAGGATTTGTTCAAGAAAGGGTGAAACTTTACGTATAGCTCTAAAATAGATTTGGCTTTTCCCAAAACAACTTTGTAAAGAGCAAATTGTAAATCATTGCAAAAGAACTGAAAATGTTATTCTTTTTCTCACTTGCATCTTTTGAGACTCAAACAATTCTTGCGTGATTTATTGTTTATTATTTCAGTAATATTTAAAAACAGATCAATTAATACCAGACTAATACCAATGCCTTTGAGCCGTGTCTGCAGCAGAGATAAACTATTGTATTGTTAGTATTAGATAGCAATAAGGCCTACGTGCAGGACTGTACAAGGACTCTGATTATTTTGACTATGATGTGACTGTCTCTGTGTGACACGTACGTCTTTCCATGTGTGACGTGACAATGACTATATGAACTGTGTACTGACTCCATTCTGTCTGACAATGGAACAATGGAAACCACTGGAACTTGAGAGAAACTTAAATAAACTTCCAGAGTTTGGCGCACCACGATCCGTCTCTGTCTGCTTCATTCCTGACAGTATGTTCCACTTATCAGAATGAATCAAGGACAAAGCAGCGAAGTCCGAAGACCGCGGTAATAAACCTGATGATGCCTTATGAGTTAAGCTGTTGGGGTTAGCAATTGGACCCCAAAGTAGAGACTGCTTTGGGGTTAGCAATTGAACCCCAAAGCAGAGACTGCTACGGACAAAAGTTTAAAGAGTTTATTTCCAACACAACTGGAGGCAGGCAGTGGTGGCAGGCAGTGGAGGCAGGGAATAGGCCGACTTCAACTCCGACTCAGGCGGTATCTAGGCACACGGGAGAAAAACTGGTAAGTATCCAAAACAAAGGTAACTGCAACTAGATGCAGCTGCTTCAAAAAGCTACCGAGCACGATGGAATAATCTGGCAGTGTGGTGCTGAGAAATCCAGGCATTCATACTGGTCTTAATTAGTGATGACGCACAGGTGTTGAGACTCAGCACCAGGAGAAGTCAGCCACGCCCCTGCCACACAATGCTCTGCTGCAACACAAAACACAGGGGGGAGGGGAGCAGAACAAAAACCAAAACCATAACATAAGCTAAGGTCCAACATTTATCTGATACAGGTCTGCGGGTATAAGTAAGAACGGCAACTGGTGTAGACAGACAACAAACAAAAACATTACATGTAGATTAGTGTGAGACATTGTAAAGCCTTTTTTGTGAGCTCAGTCTGTGAAATGCGCTATATAAATAATGATTACTACTGCTACCACTTTAACTAGTGTGAGCAGTACAATTATTAGTGACGTCATTATTTGCCGATAGCTGCTGTCTCCTTTATCTTCAGACCCTCTTCAGCTCAAATTATTAAAGTAAACAGTCTCAGGTGTTTAAAGTCAGGGTCCCTACGTTTAAGATAAGATAAAACTTCATTCAATCCTCACAGTGACAAATCACAGCAGAATAAAAGGAGGAAATAAGAGACTCAGGTTGGACACATCAAACAGGTGTCTGAGCCCGGCCTTAGCCCACGGGGCCCGGCCGGGCTCAGCCCGAAGGGATGACGTGGGCAGTCCCTCCTGTGGGCCCACCACCTGCAGAGGGGTCCGTGGTGGCGAGGTGCAGCAAGGACTGGGTAGCAGTCGAAGGCGGAGACCTCGACGACCCAGTCCACACACCCAACATCTGGCTCTTGGGACGTGGAACGTCACCTCACTGGGGGGGAAGGAGCCCGAGCTTGTGGGGGAGGTTGAGCGATACCGACTAGTGATAGTCGGCCTCACCTCCACACACAGCTTGGGCTCTGGAACCCAACTCCTTGAGAGGGGTTGGACGCTCCACTTTTCTGGTGTTTCCCGCGGGCAGAGGCGGCGGGCTGGGGTGGCCATACTCATTGCCCCCCATCTCAGCCGCCACGTGTTGGAGTTCTCCCCGGTGAATGAGAGGGTCGCGTCCCTCCGCCTCCGGGTGGGGGACAAGTCTCTCACTGTTGTGACGGCCTACGGGCCTAACGGTAGTGCAGAGTACCCGGCCTTCTTGGAGTCCTTGGGAGGGGTACTGGACAGTGCACCGCCCGGGGACTCCGTTATTCTCCTGGGAGACTTCAACGCCCATGTGGGAAATGCCAGTGACACTTGGAGAGGGGTGATCGGGAAGAACGGCCCCCCTGATTTGAACCCGAGCGGTGTTCAGTTGTTGGACTTCTGTGCAAGTCACGGCCTGTCCATCACGAACACCATGTTCGAGCACAAGGGTGTCCATCAGTGCACGTGGCACCAGGACACCCTAGGCCGGAGGTCGATGATTGACTTTGTTGTCGTATCATCTGACCTTCGACCGCGTGTCTTGGACACTCGGGTGAAGAGAGGGGCGGAGCTGTCAACCGATCATCACCTGGTCGTGAGTTGGATCCGCTGGCAGGGCAGGAGGCCGGTCAGACCTGGCAGGCCCAAGCGTGTAGTGAGGGTTTGCTGGGAACGTCTTGCTGAGCCCCCTGTCAGACGGACTTTCAACTCACACCTCCGGGAGAGCTTCTCCCAGGTCCCGGCAGAGGAGGGGGACATCGAGTCCGAGTGGACCATGTTCTCTTCCTCTATCGCCAATGCGGCGGCTTGTAGCTGTGGTCGCAAGGTCTCTGGTGCTGGTCCCGGCGGCAATCCCCGAACCCGGTGGTGGACACCGGCAGTAAGGGATGCCGTCAGGCTGAAGAAGGAGTCCTATCGAGCAATGATGGTTCGTGGGACTCCTGAGGCAGCTGTCCAGTACCGGCAGGCCAAACGTGCCGCGGCCCGGGCTGTTGCAGAGACAAAAACCCGGGACTGGGAGGAGTTCGGAGAGTCCATGGAGCATGACTATCGGTCGGCCTCGAAGAGGTTCTGGCAAACCGTCCGGCGCCTCAGGAGGGGGAAGCAGTTCTTTGCCAACACCGTGTATGGTGCGGGTGGAGGGCTGCTGACCTCGACTGGGGATATTGTCGGGCGGTGGAAGGAATACTTTGAGGTTCTCCTCAATCCCCCCGTCACGTCCTCCGTCCAGGAGGCAGAGGCTGAGGATGTCGGGGCGGATACTTCCATCTCCCTGGCCGAGGTCACCAAGGTGGTTGGCAGCCTCCATGGTGGCAAGGCGCCGGGAGTGGATGTGATCCGTCCTGACTATCTAAAGTCTCTGGATGTTGTAGGACTGTCTTGGCTGACACGTCTCTGCAGCATCGCGTGGCGATCGGGGGCGGTGCCAATGGAGTGGCAGACCGGGGTGGTGGTCCCTCTCTACAAGAAGGGGGACCGGAGGGTGTGTTCCAATTATCGTGGGATCACACTCCTCAGCCTCCCCGGTAAGGTCTACTCCAAGGTACTGGAGAGGAGGCTACGTCCGATGGTCGAATCTCGGATTCAGGAGGAGCAGTGTGGTTTTCGTCCCGGTCGCGGAACACTGGACCAGCTCTATACTCTCCATCGGATACTCGAGGGTTCATGGGAGTTCGCCCAACCTGTCCACATGTGCTTTGTGGATTTGGAGAAGGCGTTTGACCGTGTTCCCCGGGGTGTCCTTTGGGGGGTCCTCCGGGAGTACGGGGTCCGGGGTCCTCTGCTGAGGGCCGTCCGGTCCCTGTATGACCGGAGTCAGAGCTGTGTTCGCATTGCCGGCAGTAAGTCAGACCTGTTCCCGGTGCATGTTGGCCTCCGCCAAGGCTGCCTTTTGTCACCGGTTCTGTTCACTGTATTTATGGACAGAATTTCTAGGCGCAGCCAGGGGCCGGAGGGGGTCCGGTTCGGGAACCACAGGATTTCATCTCTACTTTTTGCGGATGATGTCGTCCTGCTGGCTCCAACGAACCAGGACCTGCAGCATGCACTGGGACGGTTTGCAGCCGAGTGCGAAGCGGCTGGGATGAGAATCAGCACCTCCAAATCCGAGGCCATGGTGCTCGACCGGAAAAAGGTGCCTTGCCCTCTTCAGGTGGGTGGAGAGGTCCTTCCTCAAGTGGAGGAGTTCAAGTATCTCGGGGTCTTGTTCACGAGTGAGGGGAGGATGGAGCGTGAGATTGACAGGCGGATCGGTGCAGCATGCGCAGTGATGCGGTCGCTGTATCGGACCGTCGTGGTAAAGAGGGAGCTGAGCCGAAAGGCGAAGCTCTCGATTTACCGGTCAATCTTCGTTCCCTCCCTCACCTATGGTCATGAGCTGTGGGTAATGACCGAAAGAACGCAATCGCGGATACAAGCGGTCGAAATGAGCTTCCTCCGCAGAGTGGCTGGGCGCTCCCTTAGAGATAGGGTGAGGAGCTCGGTCACACGGGAGGAGCTCGGAGTAGAGCCGCTGCTTCTCCACGTCGAGAGGAACCAGTTGAGGTGGCTCCTGGACGCCTTCCTGGGGAGGCCCCGGGGAAGACCCAGGACACGCTGGAGAGACTATGTCTCTCAGCTGGCCTGGGAACGCCTTGGGGTCCCCCCGGACGAGCTGGAGGAGGTGTGTGTGGATAGGGAAGTCTGGGCGTCTCTGCTTAGACTGCTGCCCCCGCGACCCGGCAACGGATAAAGCGGAAGAAAATGGATGGATGGATGGATGGATAGATGATGAAAAATAAAATAATAAAATAATAAGATCTGCAAAAAAGACCTTTGGAACCTCTCCTTCAGACTGCGAGGGTGGATGAGTCTGTCACTGAATCTGCTCTCAAGTTTGTCCAGGACCCTCCTGTCCCCCACCTGCTGCATCTGATCTTTCATCTCACCACGTGACACTACGTTTTTTATTTCTCGAGTTTGAACTGTTTGATTCTCTGATCTGTGTTGGCGAATCAACAGTTTTGTGAAGTCCTAAGAGAAAACGACTGTTGTGATTTAGGGCTATACACAAATAAATGACTTCCTGACGGACAGGAAGCAGCGAGTGCGTCTGGGAAAGAATGTCTCGGACTCTCGGATTATAAATACAGGATCCCCACCGGGCTGTGTTCTTTCTCCCCTGCTCTTCTCCCTGTACACCAACCACTGCACCTCCAGCCACGACTCCGTGAAGCTGATCAAGTTCGCGGACAACACCACCCTCATTGGACTCATCTCCAACAACGATGAGTCCGCCTACAGGAGGGAGGTGGACCGGCTGGTGTCCTGGTGCAGTGGTAACAACCTGGAGCTGAACGCCCAGAAGACAGTGGAGATGATTGTGGACCTCAGGAAGAGCACTGTCCCCCTGCCCCCACCCTCCGTGATGGACTCCCCCATCACCTCTGTGGAGTCCTTCCGTTTCCTGGGCACCACCATCACCCAGGACCTCAAGTGGGTGTTGTTTAGTTAGGTGTAAGTGTAGCAGGTATGAGACAGACGGAGACGTGTCTGGAGCTGGCAATCATTTATTCAAAAAGTGCCCCCCACCCCAGTTACTCTCCTGAACCAACAGAGGGCGCTCCAGAATAGTGCATAGGCTAAGTCACTACCATAACATCCCCCTTTCTGAGTACATTATGAACAATAATGTAAATACAACTTAAGCTGCTGTACGCTGCAATAAAATAAATATTGTTTCACACAAACTGGAATTTCTAGCGGCAGCACAACATTTTTCTTTTACATTTATATAAGAACACTTATTTCACTGTGAACAACTCTTTTAACTTTAATACAAACTGGCTATGAAGGTGGGGTAGACAACCCAGACCTCCAGCTGAGTGAGGGGATTATTCTGCCCCAGGCTGGTGTTGTATATTTTAATATTTGACCATTTGAACATCATAGCCAGAAAGACCTCTGTGCACTCAGGAAAAACCCCAAGGACACAGGATAATCAGACATGAGTCATAAAGATAAAATGCTGTTTAAACAGGGCGAATTATTAACTTTAAATAATAAACATTTTGACGAGGACAAAAGTTCAGAACCTGATCTTGAGGCAGACTGGGAGATTCACCAACGGCATTCTGACGCCTCCCAGTGGATAAGGGACGTCAGCACACCCGGAAAACTCCACCCTTGGACGCATATGGATGACGTCATCGGAAGTCTCCCGTATATGTGCCCTCGGAGGGTTTTGAGGTCAGACAGGACAGGGGCAACGCACAGGGACAGAGCAGGCATAGAATAGGAGCACCTTTGTTGAATATTCTGTATCTGATTGTAAAGATAACTAGAAACTTGCAATGGCTGAAGCCATTGCGATTGACTGCGGAACAGATCTAATGTGGAAATCTGCTAAAAAAAATCCTTGAAATCCTTTAAAAGGCCTTGAAACTGTTAAAATACTTGATAGATATTTGAAACTCCTGAAGTCCTTGAAATTGTTGAAACCTTTAAACTCCTGAAATCCTTGAAACTGTTGAAACATTGAAACTCCTGAAATCCTTGAAACTTTTTTTAAACCTGGAAACTGTTGAAAGTGTGGAAACTCCTGAAATCCTTGAACCTCCTGATATCCTTGAAACTGGTTAAATTCTTAAACAGTTGAAATCCTTGAAACTACTGAATGTATTGAAAGTGTCCTTGAAACTGAAAAATCCCCTCACCGCTGAAACAATTTGGTTCCTGTAACTAAGGAAACCTGGTCTGTGGTCATTATCTGGTGGTGGTCTGAGTCTTCGTTTGGGTCTTGGTCTGGTGGTATAATGCAACCTATTAGGTTGCATTATACTGGTTTACATGGAAAAATCCCTATTAGGTTGCATTATACTGGTTTACATGGAAAAATCCCTATTAGGTTGCATTATACTGGTTTACATGGAAAAATCCCTATTAAGTTGCATTATACTGGTTTACATGGAAAAATCTCTATTAAGTTGCATTATACTGGTTTACATGGAAAAATCCCTATTAGGTTGCATTATACTGGTTTACATGTACAAATCCCTATTAAGTTGCTTTATACTGGTTTACATGTAAAAACCCCTATTAGGTTACATTATAGTGGTTTACATGTAAAAATCCTTATTAAGTTGCATTATACTGGTTTACATGTAAAAACCCCTATTAAGTTCCATTATACTGGTTTACATGTAAAAACCCCTATTAAGTTCCATTATACTGGTTTACATGTAAAAACCCTATTAAGTTGCATTATACTGGTTTACATGGAAAAATCCCTATTAAGTTGCATAATACTGGTTTACATGGAAAAATCCCCATTAAGTTGCATTATACTGGTTTACATGAAAAAAACCCTATTAAGTTGCATTATACTGGTTTACAAGGAAAAATCCCTATTAAGTTGCATTATACTGGTTTACATGGAAAAATCCCTATTAAGTTGCATAATACTGGTTTACATGGAAAAATCCCCATTAAGTTGCATTATACTGGTTTGCATTATACTTTTGGAAAAATAGGGCTTAGGATAGCAGTTGAATGCAGATTTGGTTTTCAGAATTTAATGTTTAAAATGTTAATATTAATTATTTCATAGGTCTATTTTGATTTGTAATTAATCATTGGTTTTGTATGGTAATTAACACACTTGTTTGTGTTTCTTGTCTGTTTTTCCTGAGAAAACTTCTGTCTGTTTCATTGGCCAAAATCGTCCCCGCCACAAGCCTCAACTGAGCGTCTACTAAAATGGACCATCAGCGTCTCCCCCGTTTCACCCACAGGGGGCACCAAAGACAGCAGCATCGGCTGCAGCAGCTAACAGGAACTCTCGAAGAAGACTCCTTCAGCCCCATTTCTAACAGCATTGACAAAGAAAAGACCGCAGATTTTTTCACAAAACTGAGTGTCGACCCATCCACGGAACAGAAGGTGGCGGTAATGCGAAAAATAGGCCGCCAACCGCCGGAAAACCTAACGAGAAGAAGGACACACACATTTGTGTGCGTCAAAAATGAGACAAAGAAAGACATGAGAAAAGTTGTCGAAAGAAGAAGAAAGTGATTGAAAAGGAAAAGACATTATGAGAAAAAGTTATCGGAAGAAGAAAGAAAAGTGATTGTTGAAAGAAGAAGAAAGAAAGTGATTGTTGAAAGAGGAAGAAAAAAGGCATTGAGGCAAAGACATTGGACACTTTGAGACAAAAGACATTGAAAGACGCCATAAGTAAAAGAAAGAGACATTAACGGACGTTTGAGGAGGACGTGGCTGGGCAAATGAGACAGACAGAAGGTAATATACAGACAGGCAACAAATGCAAAGAGACATATTAAGTCATATTTACACATTTAGCTAGGTCATTCGTTCATAACACTACATTTAGCTGCATGAAAGATTACAGGACAATCGTTAAAATTAATTAGACTCTTACTTTAGCATGAGACACAAGGAGATTAGAACAGCAGTATATTTAAGGTAGAGGAGCTCTATTATTGAAACTAGTATTATTGTTTAAAGTTATAGACGCGGAGAAGTTTAGAATTATTGATTTTAACTGCATGATCTTGGTAATACGGATATTTAAAGCAGTGTTTTCAACCTCTGAACCGTGGCTCGTTAATCATTTAAAAACAATCACATGCACAGTTGAAACTGGTGCTAGAAAGAGAACTGCAGCTTTTGATGGACGTTGCATTTGGTACAAAATGGTTTGTTCAGACAATTAAAGTTTGAAAAATGATTTAAAGCATTTCTAAATTTTGGCTAAAGGTGATTTTGGATCATTTCTGATAACACATTGACGCGACACTGTTCATTGGTTGAAAACACGGATGTAGGGACATTTTATGAAATCTTTTATGACATGTTTCTCTTCCAAATAGCTAAATTAGAAACAATTAGGACAATTATGTCTTTAAATACAACTGTTGGAAGTTTATTTGAGACATGATTGGTGCAAGTACACACACATAGAACAATGGTCTTTTCTCCACATGAACGTGAAACAAAGGTGAAGTATTAAAGTTTGAAACTAATTTACATTTTTAAGGAATCCGAACTGGCTTTACTGAAAAAAAAAAGGGAAAAACATTTATTGCACGTGCATGAGTTTTTTTTTAAGTAACAAGAGCTCATTAAAAATATAGGGGACACAATCTGTGATAAGCCCGAGTAAAGACCACGTGGTAAACACTAAAGTTTGAAATGGATCCTTTTAAGGAAAAATCTCTCAAAGCTCTGTATGTTCTGCAGGCTCTGAAAGTTGCAACAATAGAAATAGCTCATGAGACAATTGTAATTGGACATGGAAAAATATAACAAAGTTAAAATTACAGGCCTTCTGTGTTATATGTTTGTGTGTGCTATATGTTTGTGTGTGTTATATGTTTGTGTATGTTATATGTTTGTGCGTCATGTCAAGTACACTACGTTGACCTTAACAAACTGGACCAATATACTAACGTGGGGAGTCGGCCTGTGATGTGAGTGCGATGTGAGTGTGTTGTGAGTGTGTTGTGGAGTGAACTGAGGAATGCTGAACGGAATCATGGAATAACAAAAGTTTTCTGTAATGTTTTAATGTGATCATGGAATAATTATTTTTTGTCAACAGCATACGGTGTAAGTACTAGAGATTCAAAGATAACAAGCTTTATTGAGCAGGTGTAAAAGTGAGAGTACTCTGGGATGAGTACTCTGAGAAAAGTACTCTGCGGAAAGTACTCTGAGATGAATACCTTGCTGAAGGTACTGGGAGTCCCTCCCTCTGCTGTTTGTCCTGACAGTGATTCGGTCCAACCGCAGTGAGCTGTCGTTGGTTGAAGGACAACTTTGGTTTGTAATTCACATTTAGGGGAGTATAAAATAAGAAACATACATATTGTTAAGTCTGTATTTGGCTACAGCCTCTGCCCTGATGCCACACACCGTCTGTCAATGCAGTTATGTTTTACCCAATTGGAAAAAGATTGACAGGCTGCACCATGCGAAGAGAGGGAAGTGGGCGTTTCTTGTGTTCTAATGTTTCTTTTTCAGATGAAAGATAAACTGCACCTGCTTCAGGGATGACAGTAGTATGGATCATAAGGAAATGAGCCTCTACTATGGCACCAAAGCCCACAATATGAATTGAGGACGATCCGGGAGGAACAACTGGAGAATGATTGGAACAGTAATCTACACACACACACAGACGCATGTTTTATACTTTGGCCCACGACCAACAGAGGGGAGTATTGTATTGTCATAGGTGGTCATGGTCCTTAACCTTCTAAATCATTAGAAAGAAGTGTAAAACATATATTTACAAGAACAAATAAATAATAGAAAGGGCAGCCTAAAAAAGCAAAATGGGAAAATTATTAAGTAATTTTCGGAGTTGCCAAAATGGAATAAAATTCTATATTTGTCCCATAGGGGGTCATTCTAAATTTAGTGTTGTGCAAATTCAAAAGGAGAAATAATAGCGCTTATAACATCAAACAGATCTACTCTTTAAGATAATAGATCATATAATAATAATAATAGAATAGAATGAAATAGTCTGGAGCTATAATGTCATTGGATTCAAGGAGCTTAGGTTGAAAGGTCGCTAAGAAGAGGTGTCAGAATAAACAATAGTAATAATAGTTAGACTAGTGAATAATCATCCATCCATCCATCCATTTTCTTCCCCTTAATCCATTTCTGGGTCGGGGGGGGTGGCAGTCAGAGCTGCACCCAGTACACAGAGCACCAGCCCCTCACTGATCCTCCTGCAGGTGGTGAGTACACCGGAGGGAATGATTAAAATAGCTCTATTGTGGAAATAAGTATCAATAAGGTCAAATTGTTCTAATAACTAAAGTAAAAAGGAATCAAATGGAGTCAGATTTTAGATGCTTCTGTTTTCCACATCTGTAGGAACTAGTGCAGATGTGTTTATAGAGAGTAGTATTAAAATGCAGACATAGAACGACAGGCTTTAACACAATTTTAAATCTAAAATAGCTCAAATATAACATTGCTCTTGACGCAGCCTCTGAGCTGCTCCATTGGAGAACAGGTTAAATGTTATTGTTTATTACAAACAGCTGATGTATTTACACTAGTGCTGTCCAAAATATCGCGTTATTAACGCGTTAACGCAAATCAATATTAACGGCGTCATTTTTTTTATCGCCATTAATTTTTTTTATAATTATTAAAAAAAAAAAATAAAAAAAAAAATATTTTTTTTTTTTTTTTTTTTTTTTTTTTACTTTTTCATATCAGACAAACACATATACAGAAAAAAATAGACACAAAGAAAAGGACTAGTTAAGATACATTGTAGACAGAGATTACAAACAATATGTAGTTGGAGATACAGGGGGCCAAAGAAGAAACCCAGAAGGGCACATAGGAGGGGGGGGGGGGGGGACATGAAGTGGGAGATGGGGGGGAGGGGTTAATAAAAAAGGCAATACAAGCAAACAGTATACAGTCATAGATATACCGAAAGTAAACAGAGAAACACTATAGAGTATTTACATGAACAAATTTACAAAAAAATTGTTTATCATCATCATAATGACACCATGATGTTTCTATACAGTCTATGGTTGAGTCCACCGGAGGGAATAATCAAAATAGCTCTATTGTGGAAATAAGTATCAATAAGGTCAAATTGTTCTAATAACTAAAGTAAAAAGGAATCAAATGGAGTCAGATTTTAGATGCTTCTGTTTCCCACATCTGTAGGAACTAGTGCAGATGTGTTTATAGAGAGTAGTATTAAAATGCAGACATAGAACGACAGGCTTTAACACAATTTTAAATCTAAAAATAGCTCAAATATAACATTGCTCTTGACGCAGCCTCTGAGCTGCTCCATTGGAGAACAGGTCAAATGTTATTGTTTATTACAAACAGCTGATGTATTTACACATATTAAGTTTGGGACAACTCTTTAAACAGTTATAAGCAGCGGACAGAAGCAATGAATGTGCTTTTGTTTATTAAATAATTAAATGCATAGCCTTATAATCGTAGAGAACGTTTTCAAATAGTTAAAATCCCTTTCAGGCAACTTGATTTAGATGTATGTCTTTAATATTGGAGAACGACTGTGTTGTTTTTGGAATTGTCTGAAATACAATACATAGAATAGTGATTGGCAGAACAAGAACCAGCCAATGAAAAATCGTCTATTGCCAATGCAATTGTTACAATTAGAACCACAACTATGACCAAATGCAATAAAATGTTAAGGGTTCAGTCTGGCAGACAGAAACTTTGACTTTTTAGTCTGGGAGACTGAGCAACAGTTAAAATGTTTTAAAATGATAAAGTATGAGTATTGTAGCGTTTTAATAATAGTAAAAAAGTAGAATTGTCCTTCCTTTGTTGTTCATAAACACATTTCCACATAAGAGTTAAAATAGTACCATACAATGTTATCTCTGATAGAGCAGATAATATTAGAATCAGAATAATGTTAGAGATATTAAAAGTGACAGAAGTTACAAACAAGGAATATGCCTTTGCTCAAGCTGCAACCGAGCTTTAGAGTCACAATAGAGTAAAAATAGGAATAGATAAATGCATCAACCATAGATGCTTTCAAAATGGAGATTATTTTTAGCCAAGGCTACTATCAAACGGTAAAAGGACCATTTCCTTCATATTATGTCTAAAATTATTTACTTCAAAGGTAGATAAAGTTCATTACAGTTTATGCACAGTTTTATTAGATACTGTCAAATTCACTTGTTTCAAACATAGGTGAATGTTGACAATGCAAAAAGCTAATGAGATAGATTAATGAGATCGATTAGAACCAACACAGATTCAAAAACATTTGAAAGCAAACCACAGTATAGATAGATTTATTAGATAAAAACATATGTTTAAGAATAGGGCTCAATAAAAGCAAAATATGCAAACATATTTGTAAATAGATTAGAATAGTTTAAACTATAGTGAATAGTTTTAGTGCATACATTACAGACGAGGTTGAAGAAGAATCAGAATGACAGCAGTGGTCATCAAAGAGTTTAGTGAAGGAATGTTTCGATTGTGGTTGTGTGTTGTTTGTCTTTCTGTATTAATTCTTCACAGATAACGAGCCAGAACCAAGAACCAAGGCGATGATGGACGAGCTCCCCAGTCCTGGCACCCAGAAGGGATATTGAAAGATTGTGACCTAAATTGGTTTAATATAGGTCAACAGAGGGGAACTGTTGTATATTTTAATATTTGACCATTTGAACATCATAGCCAGAAAGACCTCTGTGCACTCAGGAAAAACCCCAAGGACACAGGATAATCAGACATGAGTTATAAAGATAAAATGCTGTTTAAACAGGGCGAATTATTAACTTTAAATAATAAACATTTTGACGAGGACAAAAGTTCAGAACCTGATCTTGAGGCAGACTGGGAGATTCACCAACGGCATTCTGACGCCTCCCAGTGGATAAGGGACGTCAGCACACCCGGAAAACTCCACCCTTGGACGCATATGGATGACGTCATCGGAAGTCTCCCGTATATGTGCCCTCGGAGGGTTTTGAGGTCAGACAGGACAGGGGCAACGCACAGGGACAGAGCAGGCATAGAATAGGAGCACCTTTGTTGAATATTCTGTATCTGATTGTAAAGATAATTAAATGCAGATGTTAACCTTGGAGAATCTTTAGTCTGATTTCTGTACCAAATTGTGGACACGTCAGCCAAAGGGAATTATTGGCTACACTGGTCACTCATTTGTTCGAGAGTACCTTCTACTTAGATCAAAGTCCTTAAGGTACCCTGGAAGATTTCTTTCTCGGACTGGGTAGCGCTTCTCCACAGTATGGTAGTGTGGAGATGCAGGGAGGCTTGGAGAAGGTGGTGTATCAGGTGTTGAGGTTTCAATGGGCAGGTCAGGTTCAGAGATGTCTTCTGGTTCAGACTTAGTCCCTGTGAGCGTAACAAGATGACTTCTGTTTTGTCGTATGAGTCCCTTGGGAGACTGGACCAGATATGAGCGCGGTGTGTCTGCTCTGGCTGTAACTGTCCCATTTTCTTTCATGTCTGTAATCCAAACTTGATCTCCTGGGACCAGTCCGGAAAGGTCACGTGCTCTGTGTCGAACGTTGAACCATTTCCATTGTTTGTCTCTCTCCTTCCGTTCCCTCCTCCTCAAAGACGCGATGTCCGGCCACTCTGGTTTGAGGCAGGATGGAAGAACGGGCACTGTAGTTCAAAGTTTCCTTCCCATCAGGAGCTCTGCAGGGCTGTGACCATTGGCAAGTGGAGTGGCACGGTATGCCATGAGCGCAAGGTAGTGATCACTCCCTTTACGTAAAAGGTTCTTCACCGTCCTTACGGCCCGTTCAGCCTCGCCGTTGCTCTGGGGAAACCTTGGACTCGAGGTTGTGTGGACAAAGCCCCACTCAGAAGCAAACTTTTGGAAGTGCTCTGATGAGAACTGCGGGCCGTTGTCACTTCGAACCTCCACCGGGACACCATGTCTCGCGAATATGGACTTCATATGTTCAATCACTGCGATAGAAGTAGCGTATGTGAGTTTGGCTACTTCTATGAATCTGCTAAAATAGTCCACTAAAAGCAAGTATTGGCTGTTATTCCAGTCGAAGAGATCAACACCAACCAACTCCCATGGCCGTGTTGGGAAATCTGTGGGCAGCAGTGTTTCTCTGTGGAGTGGCCTCTCTTTAGCACATGTGTCACATTCAGACACAAGCTTCTGCAGTTGTGCGCTAAGTCCTGGCCACCACACCGACTGTTTAGCTCTCTCTCTGGACTTCGCAATGCCCTGGTGACCTGTGTGCAGGCGGCTCAAAATGTCCTTTTGGAGTGCCTTGGGAATAACTATACGTGTCCCCTTTAACAGCAGTCCACCTTCCACTGTGAGGTCACCAGCATGTTGATGGTAGGAAAAGCAAGGTCCTGGTACCTTATGTTTTTCCGGCCAGCCATTCCAGCAGTATTCCTTCACTTGTTTTAAAATGTCGTCTTTCTCTTGTTGTTCCCTGATTTGTTGTAACCGTTTCTCTGTGGCGGGTAGACAAGTGACCACTTGATGTGCATACAAGTCTAGTTCTTCACTTAGTGTCTTGTCAAATGTTGACTTTTGTGGTGCTCTGGACAACACATCTGCGGTTGCTATGTTTTTACCAGGCACGTGTGAGATGGAAAAAGAGTACCTCATTAATCTCATTCTCAGTCTCTGTATGCGTGGAGGTAACTCATCCAAGTTCTTTGAGCCCATAAGTGACACTAACGGTTTGTGATCTGTCTCAACATGGAACTCAATGCCTATTAGAAAGTCTGAGAAGCGCTCACATGCCCAGGTTATGGCTAATGACTCTTTCTCAATCTGAGCGTACCTTTGTTCTGTTGGGCTGAGTGCTCTCGATGCGAACGCCACAGGTTTGATCACGCCATCTCCTTGGTTTTGAAGTAACACTGCTCCGAGTCCGAAGGAAGATGCATCGGCCGACACTGTCGTCTGTGCTTTGGGGTTGTAGAGTGCCAAGTTTGGCGATTTGCTCAGCTCAGACTTGATTGTATCAAACGCAGTTTGCTGCGCCTCCCCCCAGCACCACATGTTCTTAGAGCTCAGCAGGTCTCTCAGTGGCTGAGTTTTGTCTGCGAGGTGAGGAAGGTATTTTCCCAAATGATTAACCATCCCCAGAAACCGCCTCACGCCACTGACGTCGGTAGGAACTTCCATGTTGCTCACCGCTTTCACTTTATCTGGATCCGCTTTTACTCCAGTGCTGTCAATGATCTGTCCCAAAAACTTAATTGAAGTTTTAGAGAACTCACATTTTGCTCCGTTAAGCGTAACACCTGCCTTTTCGAGCCTCCGTAGAACTGCCTCTAACCGTGCATCGTGATGGGTCTGTGTGTCAGCGAACACCAGTATGTCGTCCATCTGGCATACCACACCATCCATCCCCTCCAGGAGCTGTGACATCCGTTTCTGAAAATGTTCAGGAGCAGATGAGATTCCAAAACAGAGTCTGTTAAAACAAAATCTCCCGAACGGTGTAATGAAAGTCGTTAGGAGGGCTGAGTCTTTGGATAGCGGGATTTGCCAGAATCCAGAGTTTGCATCTAGTTTCGAAAATATCTTAGCATCTTGAAGTTGTCCTAACGTGTGTTCAACAGACGGTAGCATGTGTTGTTCCCTCTTGACAGAGTCATTTAGTTTTGTTAAGTCGACACACACCCGCACCTCATCTTCTGTCCGCTTTGGAATAGGGACCATCCCGGCACACCAGTCAGTGGGCTGCTCCACTCTTGAAACTACTCCCAGCTCCTCCATGCGAGCTAGTTCCCTTTTAACTTTAGGAAGCAGGGGTAGTGGAACGCGTCGGGGAGTTGTCAGAGCAAATGGCCTAGCATCGTCTTTTAGCTCAATTTTGTATTCTCCCTCCATTTTACCTAATCCACTGATCTACAGGGCGGCACGGTGGCTGAGTGGATAGCACTCTCGCCTCTCAGCAAGAAGGTCCTGGGTTCGAATCCCGGTCGGACCAGGGCCTTTCTGAGTGGAGTTTGCATGTTCTCCCCGTGTCTGCGTAGGTTTCCTCCGGGTACTCCGGTTTCCCCTACCACTAAAAATATGTCCAATAGTTCTGGCATGCGCTTCCTGTACTGGCGAACCCGCTCCCATCTCTGTGTGGAGTGAGAGACAAATGCCCAAAATTAACAATTGTAAACCGCTTTGAGACTCAGATCTGCAGTGAAAAGGCGGTATATAAATAAAAACTTACTTACTTACTTACAGTTTTGGAAAACGCTGCTTCACTGCCTCTGTCGACGTGAGAAAAACTCCCTCAACTCTAGCCACTAACCCAAGAGCTACGCTTGCGGGGCGACTGAGTAGACCTTGTAACAGATCTGCCACTACATACACTGCCTGTACTGCAGACTTGTTAGCTGTGCTTAGGTTAGCTGTAAACTTCCCTTTAACTGCCAGAGGTGACATACCTGCCCCATACAGTTTCAGTTTAGTTGGCTGAAGCTGTGGCTTCTGCGCTAGCGCATTATAAACTTTCTCTGGTAGGACAGTAACGTCCGCTCCTGTGTCTATTTTGAGTACACAGTCCAGATTGTTTACTTTAATTGTTGTGACCCATGCATCCTCTGACTGATCTGAGGCCACTGAGCCTAAAAATGCAACCTCACTCTCACTTTCACTGTCATTACCTGCAGCCTGTATTTCTCTCACTGTTCCTGACCTACACACTCGTGCATAGTGTCCTTTTTTCTTACATTGATTGCAAAATACCTCTATGGCTGGGCATACATGTTTGCTGTGAGCCGGTGATTTCCCACATCTGTTGCATTGTTGAGTGTCCCGTCTTGTGTATCGCTCTTGGGCTTGTTTCATAGTCTTCACAGGTTTGTTGAATCGTTTTGTGAAAGTTTTTGTGTTAACTTTGACACTGTCCACATTGCAGGGGTTTTCTAATTTGAAATTATTTTTCAGAAGGTCCTGCTGCTTCTTCACAAGCTCGCTTTGACGAATCTTTGTAACTGCCTTGTCCAGCGTGAGATCTGCATCCATCTGTAGTGACTCCGAAAGCCGCTTGTCACGTATCCCAACCACTAGTCTGTCTCTGATCATTTCACTGTGCAGCGCACCATAGCCACAGTGCTCTGCCAATGTGTACAACGACGTAATAAAGCTGTCTGTAGTCTCTCCAATATCCTGCTGTCTTTGGTTAAACTTTGCATGTTCAAAAATGATGTTTCTCCTCACCACAAAATGCTCCTCCAACTTGGCTACCATAGAGTGGTATTCATTCGCCTCCGCGTCCGACATGTTTAATGAAGTAAGCACATCCTCTGCTTCTTCTCCCATAGTATAGATCAACGTGTTCACCTGGTTTTCTTCTGGCTGTAGCTCGAGCCCAGAAGCTATCCGGAATCTTTCAAAACGTTTGATCCATTTTGGCCACTCTTCTGGCTTTTTGAAGTCAAACTTGGGCGGCGGGGCGACTTGAAATGCCGTTGGGGCTGCTGCGGCCATAGTGCTTTTGCGGTCAGGGCTAGCTGGCGCCGCTATCTTGTTAGCTCCAGTTAGCTTACACTCTAGCTTACACTTACTGCACTCGTTTCGTCGAGTTTACAAAGAGAGTTCTGTCCGGTCAGTAAGAGCAAGTACTTCTGCTGATATCTCGCTCTCCCGGCCAACTTCTGACACCATGTTTAGTTAGGTGTAAGTGTAGCAGGTATGAGACAGACGGAGACGTGTCTGGAGCTGGCAATCATTTATTCAAAAAGTGCCCCCCACCCCAGTTACTCTCCTGAACCAACAGAGGGCGCTCCAGGATAGTGCACAGGCTAAGTCACTACCATAACAGGTGTCATCAAGAAGCAGAGGATGTACTTCCTGCGGCAGCTCAGGAAAGCCAAGCTGCCTGCACAGATGTTGGTGCAGTTCTACACGGCCATCATCGAGTCCATCCTCACCTCCTCCATCACCGTGTGGTTCGCTGGAGCCACAGTCAGGGACAAACAGAGACTACAGTGCATTGTGCGCTCTGCAGAGGAAGTGATCGGCCGCAGCCTTCCATCGCTGCAGGACCTGTACGTCGCCCGAGCTCGAGGCCGGGCTGGTCGTATCACAGCCGACCCCTCTCACCCTGCACATGGACTATTCCAACCACTCCCCTCAGGCCGGAGGCTGCGGTCCATCAGGACTAGAACCTCCCGCCACAAGAACAGTTTCTTCCCCTCTGCTGTTGGACTCTTGAACACTTCATAACCTGTCCCCCCGCCCTTTATAAAGTCACTTTACTGCCCATCATACGTCACTTTACTTCACTGTACTGCTGTCACCTTACACTGTGTGCACCATGTGCACTTGTATATTGTAAATTTTAACTGTAACTCTATTCTAAATTTAAATGTATTCCTTAGAAGTGTTTTTTATTCTTTATTTTTTATTATCTCTTTCTGACTGTTGCACTGAGCCAAAGCAATTTCCAAGTCCGTGACTTCCTGTTACTTAATAAAAATGATTCTGATAAATGGAATTGAAATAGTGACTCACAGGGTTCTTTCTTACAAATGCAAATGATAACGCATTTTCTAATGAGATGAAGTTGTGGTCTTATTTGTAAAAAAAAAATCTTCCTTTTGGAACAAATATTGTGCATTATTTATTAAACAAAAAAGTTACGAATACTCCATCTTGAAGGATGAAAAGAGCGTGTTTGCAAAATGTTTTTGCAAGCATACATTAAAACGTATATTTTGTCTCTAATGTAGTAGCAGTGAGTTTCTGTGATCAAAGGCAGGATGAGTTCACACAGTCCAACGGAACCAGAGAATAAAAGGCTTAGTCAGCTTTAAAATGACATCTGCTGTGGATCCAGGGAATATCATGTTCAGACCTTCTAGCTCAGGCTCGCAGGTTTTAATGCTCAAATTTAGGGCTGAATTTAATGTGGCGATAGAAAACCATTTACAGATTTATAGAGACACTTTGGGACTTTAGCTTCAAGGTTATTGAGTGAGTAAAAGACTTAAGTTGAGGGTTTTGTGAGATATGATTCTAATACCACAAATGTGCAAATGCACATTTTAAAGTTCTGCTATTTTCAGACACTTTTTGATTGTTGTATGAGCAGATGATACAAAACAATCTGCAGCTCTAAATACAGTTCAGTGTGTGTAGAAGTCTCTCCATGGCCTCACCATTACAGTACAGAATACTATAAGGACATGCTCATGGCCATGGGTCTCTCCAAATGAGCTGTATAACAGCTGCAGAAAATTCAAAACGCTGCAGCTCGAGTCCTGACGAGAACCAGGAAGTACGATCATATTGGTCCAGTTCTCAGGAGTCTGCACTGGCTTTCTGTGGCTCAGAGAATACTGTAGTAGTACTATAATTATTTATGATTTTAATGCCATGTGTGATTGTCTTCATCTTGTTTAGTTAAACACTTTGTGCCTTAAACTTGCCTGGCCTACATCTGTGACATATCAGTGCCATGTGAACCCACTCAAACTCTCGTTTAGATGGAGACGCTGCGGAAATATTTGCAAAAACGACCAGGCACCCGATTTGAAGTGCACAGCATCTACGTGGTGACAGAAAACTATGTAGTTCCAGCACCCGGCCAGTAGGGGCAGTGGAACTTTACAACACAAAACCTGCGTGACCCCATCAGTACAATCACTTACTCAACAACGTCTTCCTCAGGCCATGACAAAGACATGAAATAATGCACCAACATCATTCTGCATTTAAGAGCAGCTGTGAAAATGGAAACTGAAACTACAGCTTCACATGGTTTCGTTTGGACGAACAAACAAGTAGAATTCTTCTCTGTATAACGCTCAAAGCACACATAGCATGTATCCATCCGCCGCCATTGTTGTTTACGTTTGTTCTCTGCTACTGCGCAAACAAAACATCGGGAGAAAGCGTTTCAGATTTATGCTGTTTAAATCTGAAACAGTCTTCTTGTAAACTTGAGACAGATTTCTACTCTGACTATGTTCAAATCCAGGTTAAAAACTATGGTCTGTTGGGGGCCTTTTTATTATCTCCAAGTGTAATACCCAACTATACCTGATATATACTTTTAAAGCCTGATCTGGACGGATCTGGGAATAGAGGTGAGCCTGCAAAAACCACACAGAAAGACTGGTTTTCATTGGGTATTGTCTCCCATTAATTAGGCAAAAAAGCCCAAATTCTCCCAGGTCTCTCTTAGACTCTAAGCAGTGCAGAGCCTGAGTAGAACTGTGATGGGAGACCAGTGGGAACACCCGGTGCCACAGTGGGACGGCTGTGGCTCTAAAGTGCAAAAAGTTGTTGTGTCCTTAGGCAATACACAACACCCACTGCCTCAAATGAGTTAGTGTGTGAAGGATTTCTGTAGCTAAGAAGTGGCTTACTGCTGTGAATGAATAATGCAATTTAAAGTGTATTTGAGTGTCAGGAAATGCACTACATACAGTAAGTCTGATGCATCACTGCAGTGGAACATTCCGGGAGAATATTGTGATGGCTGCTCATCTACAACAGAGAGTAAAAGAATATTTGACTCACAACAACATTTTCTTTTTTTTCCACTGCCTCTCTGCTCTCCAGGCATAACCCTAGCACTGCGTTTCTTTATGTAACAGGCTTTATCTGATGTGTCACAGCGGTTCAAAGGCGACCGGCAAGGGCAGCGTCTGCACAGAAATAGATCTGGATGAGGACTCGGGGTGAGATAATTCTGTGATAATGACAGGGTTCTTGAATGCCACTGTTTTTTCATGCAGCACAGAGGAGCATCCTTTTTGTGAGTGTGGCAGTATCTGTGAAGCATCTGCCAGTGCTGCTGATAACACTGCGTTTCCCACAATGCCCTGGGACAGTATCGGAACCGCTCTTATAATCATGTACAAAAGCAAAAAGCAACCAGTTGACCTTTCAAGCCCAAGAGGTCTGTTGGGAAGCTGATAGCACCTCACAATTTATGCAAGGGATGAAATACTATGGCTTTATTCATTTATGCACATATTGACTGGTGAGGTCTTTAAAACTGGGACAATTCCTCAAAAAGCTGCATTTTAAACATAGGGCCATATAGTCAGGTATCTGCTTGTTACTAGCTTTACTGCGCCTGAAATGGTCGGATTTACTTCTGCCCAAGACAATAAAGTCATATTTGATCCTGATTTCACAGAAGAAATACCTTAAAAGATATGAAGTCAAATGTATTTGACCAAATACTTCACAGGTCCAGTTCTCAGCTCTCTGTACTGGCTTCCTGTGGCTCAGAGAACAGACTGAGATAGTGCTGTTTGAACCAACTCAGACTCTGAGGAGCACAGGGACTGGCCCCCTGCTACTGCCCAGAGATAGGACTAAACATGGAGAGACAGCGTTTCAGTCCTATGCAGCTAAAATCTGGAAAAGTTTTCCTGAAAATGTGAGTCAGGCTGAAGGATTGTGGATACTCTCTTTTGAATGTACTGTGATTATTTATTTATTTTATGTTTTTTATGCAGTTGTTTGTTAAAACATACGGCGTCTGCCACCGTCTATTGTGTTATAATATATTAATCGTGCAGGAAAACAATCCAACAATGATTCAGGAATGAGAATTCAGTTTACAAAGTGCTGACAGCAGAACTCAGGTGCCATGAGACAATGATGAATAATACATAATAATAATACAATTAATATTTAACATACAGCTGTTCACAGAACTTAATGCTCTGCTACTGTGGTTCCCATAGGGGGTGATCCAGTGGTTTATGAATCACAGTGATTTGTTTTTTAACGCAACAAAATGAGCATTGCAGAAGAAGACATTAATAAGGGAACTCATGAATTAAACAAACATCAATAGGACATAAATGATGCAGCATTATGTCCTTGCAAGGCATTCATAGCTGTTATTTTTAGTGATCCTGTTTTGATATTTGGCAAAATCAATACTAACACAAATAAACTTGCCTGGCATTTAATAACTGTGAAAGATGGGTGTGGATTGACAGGGTTTTAAATAGAAACTTTTGGACATGGAAAAACTTACCGAATAAACAGCTCAGACACGGGTAAACAAGAGAAGAAATCCAGCTTTTATTTACATAATTGAATCTCTACCAGTGAGAAATCACTAAAACCAGTTGCAAGCGACATGACTGACTGGAGCTACCATACAATTCACCAACATGGAATATGCCACAGGTGCTAATGTTTCTAGATGAAGGCACATAAACCCATAGAGGTCACAGTAAGGCAGGTTCACAGCACTAGAGAGAAGAGAGAGAGGAAGACAGAGCCAGACAGCCGTAAAAAATTAGCCAACTGCATCAAGTCCTGTTTAAATCTCTCAGTGGGAGTTTCCAAGGATAACTGCGAATTGATTAGACGAGGGTTTGGAGGGAGTCGGAAGGTTTCCCCACAGGAAGAAAACCAGGATTATTGTCTCTTAAACATAACAACGTAGAGAAAGTCTGTTTTGAAGTGGCAGTCAACATTTCAGAATTGTCTAAATCTAAAATATGAGCAGTATAAGTCAATGAGTTAAAAATGTTTAAAAAGGGACAGAAATTATTGGGTTTGTGTATCTAAATTGCAATGAATATGGCTTATTTATTTTTCCCCGTTTCCACAGCCCTACTCTACTCCACTCTACTCTACTCTGGCCCTGTTTAACCGGTAAGAGGTATTTTTTTTTTTGTACCTGCTTGGCCCTGGTTCTATCTAGGCCGATTGGCATTTCCCTGGATACTGGTTTGTTGTGGGTAGGCTAGGATATGATACCAGATACTGTGTAAAGAAAACACACCAAGGTAGAGTAGAGTAGAACCATGTAGGGTTGGTGGAAACAGGGTTTATGTGTCTAAACTGAAATCATGGATATTAAAAGTAAACATTAGTTTGAAATAAAATATCTAAATACATAAATAATACTATATTTTCCAGAAAATACGAATATTTAAATGTTGTTGGCCCACACCGGATGAGGAGGCAGTGTTTTCATTACACTAGAACAGGGGAATTCCATTCTTGTATGTGACATCAGGGATTTTATTTAAAGCCAAAAGGCCATAACATTATGACAATATCATATGCCACACAAAAAGCCCAGGTCTCACCAGCCCTACTTGCCTCTACTCTTTACCTGGTTGCATTTCCATTTAGTAAGTAAGTAATCTTTATTTATATACCGCCTTTCACAAACCAGAGTCACAAAGCGGATTAAATTTGTTATTTTTGGGCATTTGTCCTCTCACTCCACATAGAGATGGGAGTGGGGTCACCAGTACAGGAGGCACATGCCAGACCTATTGTACATGTTTTTAGTGGTATAGGGGAAACCAGAGTACCCGGAGGAAACCTACACAGGCATGGGGAGAAAAGGCAAACTCCACTTAGAAACGCCATCATCTGACCTGGATTCGAACCCAGGACCTTAATGCTGAGAGGCGAGAGTGCTATCCACTCAGCCACCATGCCGCCCAAGTATTTGGTATTGTATCCAAGCAACGTACCCGCAACAAACCAGTAAACTAAAACTGTAACCATAGCTTCCAGCAGCACTCTGGCTAGTGTCAGTTAGAACTTTAGAACCAGCTCAGTACCAGGGCCCAACAGGGCTTAAAAAAAGAACCTGGTACTGGTTAAACAGGGTCAGTGTCGAGCTGGTGGAAAGGGGGCTTTACATTCAGCATTATAGTTCTACAATCTTACTCCAAAATGTTAGCAGCAACTCCGACCTTGAACGACTTCTGAAACAGCTGAAATGTAACAGCGGAGTCTGCCAAAGTCACTGTCACAGCCAGTAATTCTACGCCTCTCTCTAGTTTGAACAAGGTCGCAATTTTCTGCTAAAACGGGGGGGTGGTAGAGAAGTCAGGGGTTTCTGTTGTCATTGGCTGGTGTACTGTATGTTTATCTCACTATTCCATTTCAATGACCTTCAGTTTGAGAAGGCCCTTGCAGCCTTTAACACAAACTGCTTTCAAAATAAGAACATTTCAGTAGCTTAACTCTATGCTAAATATGGTACATAATCATATAATGATTGTATCATCATTATACAGTATGACAAAACACTAATTAGTCTGTCCGTCCGGAGGAGCGGATCCCTTTCTCATATGGGTCTCCCTCCCTGTGGGTTTCCCTAGTGCTCCCCAAGGTTTCTCACTTTTTCCCACTGGGTTTTTTAAGAGTTTTTCCTTGTCGATGCAGGAGGGTCTTGTTGGACAGTTAGTGTCCAACAGAAAGGATTGGTGATGATCAGGACACTTTAGCATTCTACAACATGTATGGACATTTTCTTCTGTGTGTGCTTTATATTCTTCATGTGTTTTAACTGTTGATTCTCTGACCTGTGTTGGTGATTTCAATGGTTTTGTTAAGTCCTCTGAGATGACTTCTGTTGTGACCTAGGGCTATACAAGAATAAATTGTATTGTATTGTATTGTAATTAGTGCTTGTCTGTCTCTAAACGCAAGTGAAAGTTTGTGACAAAAATCATATTGTATCAATAAAATAAAACATAAAAATAAATAAATACATTAAAATGATGATGTAAAATATAATAAAACAATCTCCATTCCCACTGATACTCAACTAAGGCCAACACATGACCACCAACATGTGTTTCAGAGTTTTTTTGCGTGAAATATCATTACACATAATCTCAATGGCTCAGTGCTCAGTATCAGATGGTTTTAAGTCATATACAAATAATAACTGAATAATCAAGATAAGATAAGAGAACCTTTATTCATTCTACCCATTTCCCATCCCCACTTTTACTCAACTAAGGCTTAATCACAGTGCAAAATATTTTAAATGTAAAAGTAGAAACAAGTGACTGGAATGAGACAAAACCACTGTCTTCTACGCTGGCTCATTCTTTCTACAAACATAACAAATGTTAATGATTCTTTATCGCACCACCCACTAGATATCTACCCAACAGTCACTTTAATAAATTAGTTTAAATAAATGAAATCATTTTCATATAATCTGCAAAGAGGACTGTGAGCTGCCTTTTCTATAGCTTCCCACTATAAATTTGAGCTCTTCAAAAAATCAATGACTCTTCTGGAACCTGGAAAAGCCATGTTCCAGCTTGTTCCCTCTGACAGAAAATATTATCGGCTGAGATGCAGGACATCTCCATATGCTAACAGCTTCTTTCCGAAAACTGTTATTAGTCTGAACTTCACTTGTTATTGAAACTGTTTTTGTTGATTGTATTCACAGCGATAATTGTTTATTTTACTATCGCTAGTTTTATTTATGTCTGGTGCATACTGGGGTACTTTTGCACACGTAATCCAATGTGGTTTTAGAGCAAATGGCAAATACACTGAATCTGAAGCTTTATAAAAACACTAGTCTATTCTATAGAACAGGGGTGTCAAAGCAGTCCTCACAGCAGGTTTTTATTCTTACCTGAGCAGAAGCACATCAGACTCCACCCATCGCTCAGTCTTATCCTGGAGACTCGGGGAAATTAGTGGAGCCTGGTGTGCTCCTGCTTGGCTGGAATAAAAACCTGCCGCCACACTGGTCCTTTCTGGAGCCAGTTTTACAGTTCTTTTATTCCCCTGCTATAGAAAATGAATTGAACCACTGAATGATATTGCTCACATGTCCTCAGGTAATTGGATCCTGCACCATGTTGTTGTCTCTTGCTATTCCACAGACTAAGACCTAAGTGCTTGGCACAAACATGAAGCACAAAACCATCCATCACATAAGATTAGACGTATACTGCGTTTCTCGCATTTAAACATGAAACGATGGCAATGCTCTGGGGCCATCACTCAACGTCACGCACACAGCCTCCTGGATCTGTTTTAGCATCTTGTAGAAATCAGAGTTAGATTAAACATGTTTTTGCGGCATTCAATAACTTTCCAGCGGCTGCCAAGTCGGTATTACAAAGTTAAACATTTACCCTGTTTCCAGCCATACATTCTAGTGCAGTCTTTTCCCTGAGTCTTCAAATAAATTAATCCCACAGCGACCTCTCACTGTCGTTCATCTTGAAGGCATGGCTCATAGTGTAAGGGTGGACCACACCACTTGCTATAATGGTAAAGCTTTAAAAATGGATGAAAAAACTCTGGCATTTTTGCAAAAGGAAGCATGGTCATTTGAGAGTGGCTGCCAATAGCTTGCCGAGACACTGTGTACAAACATGGCCTGGACAACAGTCACAGTATAGTCTTCCATCTTCAGCATAAATAATAATTTAAAAGGCAAAAATAACATTGTTAAAATATGGCCGTATATTGTGGTTTCGAAAGCAAAAAGAAGCTGCTTCCAAAAAAGTTGAAGACCGATAAATAAAGGCAGTTTGTAATCCGTCATGGAAGTCAATTAACGTGTAACTCTCAATGCTGTTCCCTTGGCACAAAATGTTAGGACCTTCATAAAAAATAAAAAAATATTTCAAATGTGCTTCCAAATATCTTTCACTCATAGTATTTTCAAATATACAAAAACAATACTCCTTTTGCTCGTTCCTCCAGTTCAGGTGCAATGCCACGTGGCTCATGTGTATAATAGTTCCATCTCTGTTCCCACTGTCAGTTTCTCCTTGTGTTAGGTGAGCGCGTATTCAAACGTTCCCTTCTCCAGTCCCTCTATGCCGTCGGACCAGTTGGACGAGGGCATGCTGCTGTAAGGGTCCAGTAGGATCCGGAAACACCTGATGATGAGGAGCCCCAGGAAGACCAGCAGCATCCCCACGAAGGCAAAGGCGGTCTTCTGCTCCAGTGTCAGTGAGTGGGCCATGTCGTTGCCGCTCATAGCAGCCAGGGAGTGGTTATAGTGAGCGCTAAACATGGTGCTAAAGCCACGGCTGGCCTCTTCATCCCTCCTCAGAAACGCTCAGGGATGAGAAAGCCTGCATTCTGCCTGTAGAACAGGGACAGGGTCAGGATGCTGCAAATGCTGGCCGGGGTCGCCATTCACACAAGCAGCAAACAGAATGTGGACAAGGGTAGTGAGATTAGTGTCAAAATTAGCTAAAATACAGAAGGATGGAAGGTGGGAATAACTGATCGGTGCAGCGTGTGAAGTGATGCAGTAACTGTATTGGAATATTGTAGTGAAGAGGGAGAAGCGTCTGCAGTCAGAGCTGTGTTGGAGTGTTGAGGTGAAGAGGGAGAAGAGGGAGAAGACCCGAAAGGCAAAGCTCTCGATTTACAGCTCAATCTACTTCCCCTCCCTCACCTCTGGTTATGATTTTTTGAGAACGACCGAAAGGACAAGATCGTGCAGACAAGCTCCACATGAGTTTCCACTGCAGAGTGACTGGGCGCTCCCTTTGAGATAGGGTGAGGAGCTCACTCACACAGGAGGAGCTCAGAGTAGAACCGCTGTTTCCCCACATGGAGAGGAGCCAGTTAAGGTGGCTCCTAGACCCGAGGGAAGACCCATGACAACCTGGCATGACTGTGTCTCCAAGCGGACCTGTGAACGCCTCGGGATTCCCCGATGAGCTGGAGGAAGTGTGTGTGGAGAGTAATGTCTGAACGTCTCTGCTTGTTACTGCTGCCCCAGTGACCCGGCAACAGATAAAGAGGAAGAAATGGGATGGATGGACTTAAGAGTCAATACAGGAGTCAAGAATAAATAAATAAACAATTTAATGTTATCTGAATCTTTTGCTTTTATAGAAATTAATACCTCAACATGTTGCCACCTTTTCAACTCTATAAGAATATCATTGTCATTGAGTTTAATATGACAATGCAGTTATGCAATATTGATTGATTTTTTTTTTCTCAATGTAAAAATCACAGGTGATACAACATCCAAACAAAATAACAGATAGATTAAATTAAATTAAAGAACAATTATGATTCTTTTTATGATAATGACACTGTCTTGTTGAATGTGTGCCTTTTTACCTGTTGCTCTCACACAGATGCCAGCCATGGCCAAACCATCACAGGAGACCGCAATGACAACTGATGCGAGCACATTCACCAAAGTTGATGCCCTAACAAGGCAGTCTCTCATGCATGGAGTGTCTGATATGAGGAATGTTGAGAGAGAGTACAGATGTTTAAGACAGATGCTGAAACCAATGTTATGTTATGAAGCGGACACTGCATCACAGAGGAGGGGGGACCGGAGACACCCTGCATATGTCTGTGAATGGAAACGCATGCATCACTTACCACCAGGCTTTCATGATCCTCCACGCAGACCTGTTGCTGCCTCTGCCCCTCGCCAACCAACTCGCCCAGACATCACCGACCGCCGAGTGTGCATCCTCCCCTCATCCGCCCATGCCAGCTCTGCTATCCCTTCCCACGATGCACCACTTCTAAAGAAAGCCAGATAAAGCAGACAGAAGAGGAGAGAGAGAGGGGGGAGTGCTCTTTAATGTTCAATGTGTTTCTTGTGCTGTGTGAGGAGTGTTGCAGGCAGCTTCTGTTTTTGTCCCTGACTTGCGATGTCTCGTAGTCATTATCATTCCGGTTCCTATCTCTCCCTCCAGAAGCTCGCCCCTGCTGCATGGCAACCACTTGTTAGTCGCACTCCCCGCTCCGCTGCAGCTTCAGTCATTGAAAACATTCCTCCTCCGCCTACAACACAACCCCATAAACAAGCAATGTGTTTCACTGCCTTCAAATGTTGGTGTATGTCTAATAAATCTTTTGAAATAACTTGTGTGGGATTATGCCCAGGGCAAAACAACAGTGTTAAATAACACTGCCATGTTCACTTAGCCGCAGTAATATGATGAGATTTTAATTACTGGACCGAGTTGCCCTCGCCTGAGGTCATACAAGCTCTCTTAACAGAACAGTGAATAGATTGTCCAACTTTTTACACTGTTGTCAGCTCATAAATATTTACGACAGATGAACTTTTCAGCAATTTCATCAGTAAAATCAGAATCATTTTCAAAAAATGTATTAGAAACCTGAGTTCCAGCACAATCATTAATACTATAGAGATAGATGTATATTTTGACCTCTCAATATCCAAATGCTGGTGATTCATTGTCTGACCATAAGAAAACACAACCGCTTTGTGATAGCAAACCTGTTTGTGAGAGCCATGCCCTGTCAGTTTTCTAAAACTAAGGAGGGCACAGCCTGGTTAGTACTGTGATGGTAGACCTCTGAGAACTCCAGGTGCCAGTGGGGCAGCTACGGTTGTAATGTGCCTAGACGCATTGCCTACAGTAGAATGAGTGTGGCGAGTGCGTGAATGGCTGGTAGTGGTTGGAGGGGCCGATGGCACATAATGGTTGCCTCACTTCTGTCAGTGTGCCCCACGGCAATCGTAGCTACATTGGTAGTTCATCACCACTGTGTAAGATGTGAAGCATCTTTGAGTGTCCAAAAAAAGCACTGAATAAAACACATGCATTATTATTATAGCAAAATAAACTATCATACAGTTAAATTAAAGAAGAAATATTATTTATTTTTTTACCGGGGAAAAATTATCATTGTACTTTGTACAGAAAGTGAAATAGTGTCTAGGTAGAAAAAAAAGGAAGATGTATCAAGGATAACAAATGCCACTTGCAATTAACTAAATATAATTTATTTTGTTTTAAAAATAAAAAACCTGCTCTGAGTGAGATGACAAATGGCTGGTTATTTTGGCGCAAATTTTGGGAAACCCAAAAGACTTTGATCAATCAGACTAATCACAAACCATTATTATATCTTTTATAATACATATATCTCTTAAACAGTGTTTCTCTTTTATAAGGTTCAGGGGTTAGATTAGATGAGATAAACGTTTGATATAATAATAAGATAATAAAATATGTGCAATAGCGATATTACCACATACTCATATTTACCACACAGATCAATTGTTTGCACGAATGTGAGACTGTTCAAAGCTGCTATTGCTAGCATTTATACTTTACGTTAGTAACATTTGTCTGACTTGGCTGTGGGCAAACCTTCCAGGAAAATGCCAACCTTCTTTGTGAGAGATGAAATAATTCATGGCTTACAAGTTGCTTCAAAGCTCAAAAACTTTGCCTGCAGCAAACAGAGAAAGAGAGAGATTTCTATTTCAAGTCTCTTTAGTGTAGAAACACCTCTGATGGACCCCTGCTGCATCATTTACCCCCCTACTGCGTGAGGGAATCAGGAGCGTCAGTGAGATCGCACTGAAGCGACTTGTGTTCATGATGCAATTGCATTTAAATACAGATACAGATTTGTGCAGCTTAATTTGAAACAACTTTCCTGAGAATGTGAGACAGGCTTCTACTCTACTCTACAACAATGTTCTAATCCAAGATAAAAACAACTGTGCAAGCAACTGAAGGACTGTATCTCCACTGTTTTGAATGCACTGTGATTTATTTTTTATTTTTTAATGCCTTATACGATTATTTCTATCTCGTTATGTACAGCATATTGAGGTGCCTTGTGTGTGAAGTGCGCTGTATATATAATTTCAAAGATTATAATATTAAAAATGCATCAGTTTTATGTAGCGCTTTTTTGTACACTAAAAGACGCTTCACTTGCTATTATTCATTCACTCCATACACAGTGACGATAAACTACTACTGAAGCCACAGCTGCCCTGGGGCAAACAAACAGAAGCAAAGCAACCGTTATATGCCATCAGCCCCTTCGACCACCACCAACCATTCACAACAGACTCACTCTAGTCTAGGAAAAGTATCTTGCCTAAGTACATAACAACAGTTTGTTACTTTACAGCCGCAGCCGCCCCACTGTGGCACGTGGTTTTCTCAGAGGTCTCCCATCACACGGGCTGCTTAGTCTCAGAGATCTGACGGGATCTGGCTTTCCGATCCCGTAAAGCTTTATAGTAACACATGAATTCACTTGCAGTTCCTGTAAAATCCTGGGTCGCCTTGTATTAACGTCCTCAAAGTGGCTCTATTATGTTATAATTTGAAAAAGAATATCTCAAAAGAATTATTTGATTATCAATAATTATAAGTATAGAGTTGTGTTTTTCTTGATATTCACTTATCTTGTGTTGTGTGCTCCTTATTTCTACTGTTCTTGTGATGCAACATTGAAAAGTCCCCTCTGTGAGACAAATAAAGGATCTTTTAATCCTAATCTTAAAAATGGTTTCACCCATTGAGTCAGGGCAAAACAAACAGTCCTCATTCTCATGCTGGGACATGAGTTGTTAACGTATAAAATTATACAATGTAATTTGTCAGAACATTCATGGGACCAAGTATAAAGATTGCCTGAGCTTTATCGCTGCAGACAAGAGTTCAAACCAATATGACTGACATTTACTGCATGCAGTGTATCCACAGTTGATGTTAATTAACTCTACTCTCACCCGGTTTACAATAATGATAAAATGTGATAAAGCAATCTCTTTTAAAAAGTACACAGAGAAATGCATAATATCTGCATGTGTGGAAAGCTAAGGGGCCCCTGAAAAGAGGCTCTAGAGATTAGAAGTCTACATAAACTACTCACTGCAGTCTATTCCAGGGTCAAGCATGGAACCTGATTCAGTCATAACCATAGACTGTATTGTCACAACTCACTGAAACCCTGCAAGAAACTATCAAATTATCAATGAGGTTACAATACAAACAATCACAGCTTCAGTGATTTGAAGAGAACAACATTTTTCCTGACCTTTTGTTGGTCAAATTGTTTCTACTGTTTCTAAATTTATGATTATATATTTCTAGCACTTTTAAACAACGCGATATTAGACTTTTACAGTAACATAGAATACACGGTCTGTGACTATTATGAAAACTTGGCACACCGCGGACTTTGTGACCTAAAGAGTTGACACATATGAGTTATTTTATATGAATACTTGGGCCAATATACAGCGCTTGACACTTGCAATGCTCCGAGCGGGGCTGCCCTCTTGAAATACCGCCCATGTAAGTTTCGAGCAGACGGACCGTCTGCCACCAGGTCACGTGACTTGGAAGAAAGACTTGCTTTACGGCTACAGGCGCTGATATACTCATGGAGCTAAGGCTTTTGCTACTCATCCAGGATATAGAAGTCCATGTGTGGTAGATTACTAATGCAGCGGTCTGGAGGCTGACCACAGCAGAGTCTCTCAATATCTGTAGGCATGTCTCTACAGTTTGAACACACACACCAGTGCATGCTGTCTGAATACACACTCAAAAGACACCGGCTGACTGTTTGTTGACTTTTGCGACAGTGCTGAGTTGCTTGTGGCCACTAGGGGCGCTAAACGTGAAAGTTGCAGGTCTAGCGCCCCTAGTGGCCAAGAGTTACACGGTGTGCCTTTAACGTCCTCTTGAAGCCAGATGCAAAAGTGTATTTTTTAATGCATTGATACATGGATTTACTTAAAGTTATCCTGTAACTTTATTATATGTGATAAGTTAACTTTTTTATGAATATTTACTGACCACGTGCGTTTATTCGGCTTCCGAAGTCTCGAGCTGCCTAGCAACACTTCCTAGTCTCGCGGTGTTTGAGTGGGACACACAAGCTGCGCAGCCACAGTAGTGCATCTTGTGTTGTGAAAACAAACCACACCATGGACGATGTTGCTCTTATTGAGGATGAACCGAAGCCAGAAGAATCTACCGCGATGTCTGAACACGATGAGACATCCCAGACAGAACAGAATGGAGTCAAACTGTGAGTACAGACGCACTACTGCTCCGAACATCCATTCCCATTCATGCTCCCGGGAGCTAGCTAAGATGGTGTCATGGATGTTAGCTGTAGCTAGCCGCGAGGCCTCCGGAATATATGTGATTTTATGCTACAACTAAGACCTTCTGAAACACGATATTTACTATATGTGTTATATAAAACACCGCAATTTGCCTAAACGTGTTCTGCAGACCCTCTCATTCACTATAATAAAGATGTTTCTAGCTAGCTCGCGAGATAATGTTCTATGATCCTTCCCACATGCTAACCATTAAGGCGACCATTATATATAGATAGACACTTTATTGTTTTATTATTATTATTTCATACCTTTCTGTTATTTGCTTGAGATAGCGGTAGGTGTCACAAGTACGGTGTTGTTTCTAACTTTCTCTGAATATGAGTAACATAATTATCAACAGGATTACAATTTGGCACACACGTTCTAATTCAGAGCTATATGTGTTTAAACATGTATTGTTATGAATGAAGTAAAATAGTAACGCATTTTATTAATTAGTTTAATCATTGAATTCCTTGTTGATGCAGCACTTTCATTCATTCTTCAGTGATCATAGCTCTAACATTGTTTATCCATAATATTAATGCTGACGACGATGATGTCTCAACGTTGTATTGTGCTTGCATAATTTACCATTGCATCTTTCTTGTAGGGATAATGAAGAGGACAAAGGTGAAGACGAGAAAATGGATGGGAAAGACCGCTCTGCCGCCCGAAAAGGAAACCGCTTTCACCCTTACAAAGAGAAACAGGAAAGGAAGGCCGGTCAGAGGAACCGAGTCTTCATCAGCAATATCCCATATGATTTGAAGTGGCAGGCTATTAAAGATCTAATGCGGGAGAAAGGTAATTTGCACAGCGGGCGAGACAGCAACTAATCCTGCTCTCTTTTGATCACAAAAATATTTAAGTAATACTTTTTTTGCCCTTATTTTGGCTTTACAAGTGCTACATTTTGATTGTAAACAGGTTTTATATTGTTAATTACAAGTGTCATTGGTGCTTCAAATATAAATTGGATTTATTGGTAACAATTTAGACTAGGCTGATATGTCTGTGAGAAATGGTAGTCAATTGATTATATGGCATAGTCAGCTCCAAAATGTAACCTCAAACTCGACATGCTTGTTGATTTTGTTGAATTTGCTGCACGGTGAACATTAAATCCCAGCAGATATGAAATTATTGTAATGTTTTACACTTATGTATGGGGTTTAAAGCACTTGAAATCATTATGGATAGTTTTTTCATTTATTTATCTTTAACTAATGTGATATGCCAAATTTGGAACCTGTTGATCACTGCTCACTGTTGAAGTCTTCCCCAGGTGTATGTAGCTGTGTTTCTCTCTGGCCTTGGCCGTGGCCTTGTGGGTGTCTCAATCATGGTCCAGAGAGGCATGGTGTTGTCTGTGGGATGTTGGTCTGGGCTAACTGTTGATCATTAATGGGACATTTCCATCTGTGGCGGCATTGCCAAGGCCGGCAGTGACTGAGAAGACTTGGTGATTTAAATCCCTTTGTTCTCTTGGTATTCTTTCCTTTGTATGTCTCATGTAGTTGGTGAGGTTACATACGTGGAGCTCTTTAAGGATGGAGATGGAAAGTCAAGGGTAAGTGATGTGGCACCAGCAGGTTTTTATTCTACAGTGCTTTTATATGGTCCTTTTTGGTCTTATGTTACTGAACTGGAATTACTGTAGTTGTTTAGTGCCTTATAGATGGCTAATGTTTGACACTCATTTGAAAGGGAGATGGCCTGTTGATTTTTGGACAAGTCGCCCAATGAATAACTCACACAAGAAAAGACTTTTGTTTTGTTGCTGTTTTTCTAAATTGCGGTTCCAGTTTGTTTTGGCTCTCGTCTAATGGGGGTTGTGCGATTTGTTTACATGACTGACTCAAATTTAATGGTTACCCCTTGTTATTGCTCACGGTTAACTTTCCATTAGTTGTAAATCAATATAAAATGTCAAATCTTCCTTTAAAAAAATTTACTCTGATAAAGGTGGGTGTGTTTTACATTTATCTAGATGTATATTAAAATATTCTTGTGAATTATTTGTGGTGGTATTCAAATCTCCACTGACTTCAGTCCATTTTAGAATACAGTAGATGCATGTTTACACCTGATCTTGTTATACCCGCTGTAACTGTACTTATTCTACCCCCCTCTGGCTGGACTCATCGTCTTCTGTGGCTCTGTATTTTAGGGCTGTGGGTAAGTTTGACTTTGAGTGCACATGTTCAGTGGTCCTCATTGCGCTCCAGTCACTCTGATGTTTCTTTACAGTGTGGTAGAGTTCAAGGACTACGACTTTGTCAAAAAGGCTCTGGAAGTGATGAACAAATATGTGTTGAATGGAAGACCACTCAACATTTCATCGGTAAGATCTCCCAAATGCACAGTCATCTGAAACAACTGATCAGAGAATCAAACAGTTCCAACACAGGAAATGCAATAAAACAAACGCATAGGAGCCCATGGTCCATAGGGAGCAGGTTGACCACTTCCCATAAAGGACCCCTCTGCATCAGCAAGGAACCACTCAAAAAATATTGAGAGAGGGATCCGCTCCCCCGATGGCCGGATTTTAAATCCAGAACTCGAGCAAAACATCAAGTATAAAAGTAATTCTCAGTGCCATGTTGATGTTTAGGATCCTGAAGGAGAAATCGCTCGGCGTGTGATTCAGCGTTTTGCCAGGGGGCCGTTGGGAGGTCGCCCTGAGGTGGCATCTGTGGTCAACATCCCGCCCTCTATCGCCAACCACCCCAACATCCCGCCAGAGATCATCCACGCACTGAGAGCCGGACGCCTGGGAACCACAGTCTTTGTGGCCAATGTGAGATTGATCTACTTTCAAACTAAACTCCATTGTTAAGTAAATTCAGAATCAGAATCATTTTTATTGCCACGTAAGTAACAGGAGGTCACAGACTAGGAAATTGCTTTGGCTCAGTGCAACAATCAAAAAGAGACAATAAAAAATAAGAATAAAAAACACTTCTAAAGAATAAATTTAAATTTAAAATAGAGTTACAGTTACTATTTACAATATACAAGTGCACATGGTGCACACAATGTAAGGTGACAGCAGTACAGTGAAGTAAAGTGACGTATGATGGGCAGTAAAGTGACTTTATAAAGGGCGGGGGGACAGGTTAAGAAGTGTTCAAGAGTCCAACAGCAGAGGGGAAGAAACTGTTCTTGTGGCGGGAGGTTCTAGTCCTGATGGACCGCAGCCTCCTGCCTGAGGGGAGTGGTTGGAATAGTCCATGTGCAGGGTGAGAGGGGTCGGCTGTGATACAACCAGCCCGGCCTCGAGCTCGGGCGACGTACAGGTCCTGCAGCGATGGAAGGCTGCGGCGATCACTTCCTCTGCAGAGCGCACAATGCGCTGTAGTCTCTGTTTGTCCCTGACTGTGGCTCCAGCGAACCACACGGTGACGGAGGAGGTGAGGATGGACTCGATGATGGCCGTGTAGAACTGCACCAACATCTGTGCAGGCAGCTTGGCTTTCCTGAGCTGCCGCAGGAAGTACATCCTCTGCTGGGCCTTCTTGATGAGGGAGCTGATGGTCGGCCCCCACTTGAGGTCCTGGGTGATGGTGGTGCCCAGGAAACGGAAGGACTCCACAGAGGTGATGGGGGAGTCCATCACGGAGGGTGGGGGCAGGGGGACAGTGCTCTTCCTGAAGTCCACAATCATCTCCACTGTCTTATTTCTAATACAAGTCAGAGGAACAGTATATCCTTACTTTTGTTTTAGTTATTTGAGCAAAAAAATTATTTTGGATAAAGTGTAATGGTACACATTATCATACTGATGAAACACTAATTTTGAGGCCTGTGTGGTCTAATAAATAACCTCCCTTTTGTTATTAGCTGGATTTTAAGGTTGGCTGGAAGAAGCTGAAGGAAGTCTTTGGCATGGCAGGCGTGGTGAAGCGAGCTGACGTGAAGGAGGACAAAGATGGAAGGAGTCGTGGAATGGGAACGGTCATCTTTGAGCAGCCACTGGAGGCAGTGCAGGCCATCTGTATCCTTAAAAGCTTTGTGCGTCTCTTTCTGAGCAGGTTGTATGGGAGATGAAAAAACAATGTTTACAAAGAGTTGCACAGTCAGAATAAAACGACATAAGTCCATAAAACAGTCATTATAAAACAAAATGAAAATAGATACAGGACAATAAAGCACACAGAGGGCACACGGCAACAAAGACCGTAAAGTGCAACATCTAGCCATTTAAATGTTCAGAAATGTATCTTGGTCCCAGACCCAAACACGTTTTTAAAGTGATCAATAAAGTGTTCTAAAATGCACAGGGAGCCAGTGGGGTGATGCTAAAACAGGGGTGATGTGCTCCTTTTTGTTAAAGCTAGTGAGAAGTGTATATTTCACCCTTAACCCAGGACCAGCCATGTTCAATGGACAAACTCTCTACGACAGACAGATGCTCGTCAAAATGGTATGTATTATCGTGTTACTAACCAGCTAACTAACATACTGCTTGACAATGAAAGTAATGAAATGTTCAAAACGCTCTTTTATTTTTTATTTTTAGGACGACAAGTCAATTACTCTTGACGACGGCTCAATGGATAAAGCCCCTCTGTTGCCACGTACGTTTTTTTAATCCAACTTAGTTTCTCGACACGTCTTTTTACATTGCAAAAAAGACATACCTCTCCACAGGCCATGCCAAGTTGGTGCTGCTGGTAGCCATTATTACCTAAGAATTTCCGCAGATACTAGTTTGTTGTGGGTAGTTTGCTTGGATTTGGTATGAGATACTACAGGATAATGAAAGCACAACCAGGGAGAGAAGTGTAGAGCTGGTGGAAACAGGGCTTATGTAAGACCCAAACTTCATTGATGTTTTGCCGTATTGTGTGCAGGTGGGCTTGCTGGAGTGGGCATGGGACTGGGACCAGGAGGTCAGCCTATCAGTGCCAACAGTCTGACTGGAGCCGGCGACATAGGCCCTATGAGAACTGGAGGTAGGTTCGGCTTTATTTTACCCCCCCCTTAGTCGAATCTGAAGCTGGACTATCTCATGCAGCCTATGGATAGATGAGAGTCAAAGCTCTGGTTTGGTCTTTAAAGCGTCCAAAAAGAGGCGATATTAAAAGAGATATGACCCTCTCATGAGTCAGAGAGACAGAGGCAGACACTTGTACATTAAAAATAATTAAGATCCAATACTTCAGTTGCATACAAGGCTAAACAGAAGTTTTTAACCTGGATTTGATCATTGTAAGAGTAGAATCCTGTCTCACATTTTCATAAATCTGAAATGCCGCCTACTGAGAGCTGATTGGCTGAGTGAAGGGCTGATACGCTCTTTCATTGATACCTAACCATTGTGACAGAGGCCAAAAAAACATGCGTATAAAAACTATTGATCAAACCAAGTTAAATAGTTCATTCTTTGTGGCTTCAAAGTTAGTTATTCCATCTTTGCTTATTACCGACAAGTTCAAATTTGTCAGCCCCTTGTAAAAACGTTGCCATATTTGTGGCTGCTCTGATAATGAACAAAACATAATTGATTATAATATTTGATTAACATACACTTGATACCGGCTATCATTAATTTCTAATCAGTGTTCCAAATCGTTTGTTTAACTGTTGCGTCCTGTTAATATGTGATCCAGACTTCTACAATTCCAAACTCTTATCTCACTTTTCCATGTCCTATCCTTTGACCCGGACATCTCCTCGATGTGGGTCAGACAGATAAGAATCAGCGCCATCTTTTACCGCTGTCTTTTAAAATCACCTTTGTCCTGTGAGATTATTATCGTTATTGTAAAAAGCTTTTACAATTGAGAAAATATAAACAGTAGGGGCGACAGTAGCTCAGTTGGTAGAGCATTGGCCTTAAGCCCAGAAGGTCGTGGGTTCAATTCCCACCTCTGCACCTTCTCCACCGACTCCCACTGATGACTGCTGTCGTTGTGTCCTTGGGCAAGACACTTAACCCCACTTTGCCCAAAAGCCCCCACTGAAAGATCAAGGCTATGCTCACACTCAGAGAGCAGCCGTCCTCCTGTGGACTCACCACCTGCAGAGGGTCAGTGAGGGGCTGGTGCTATGAGACTTGGGTGGCATCTCTGACTGCCACCCCCCTGACCCAGAAATGGATTAAAGGGTAGAAAATGGATGGATGGATGGAAAATATAAACATTGCTTCTGTGTGACCTTCTGCGTCTCTTCTGATAGGCATGGACATGAGCAGCTTCAGCGGAATGAACCGACTCGGAGGTTTTTAAAGTTTAATATTTCATAAAAACAAAAGATGATATCGTTGGCAGCCGTTTTTTTTCTTTACAGGGATGGGAGGAAGCTTTGGCGGCATTGACAACATGGCAGGATTTGGACGAGACATGAGCCGGCTCGGAGGTGAGTGTCCTGTAATAAGGCAGGTTTATTCATTCAGCACAGTTCATAAACACAGGAAGTCAAAGTGCTTAACAAAACAAGATCATAATAATAATATATGTATAAAAATCATAAATAATCACAGCCTGCTCTTTGAATGTTGGGTTCTTCAGAAAATGAATATCTTTGGCTTATGCTTCACTCCACGGTCGGAAAATCTCATCTGAGTTACAGTTCAACTATAATAATTTGCATAATTCTTTTCTTGGTATGGTGATGAGAACAAAGCTCCTTCAAATGCTATAAAGTATCAATAGCACTTGAAGGAGCCTTGTGCTGCTTTTGGAGATGTTTCATATCGTCCACATTTGTGCGCAGACATGTTGCGGTCGGGAATGGGCAACATGGACGGGAACTTCGGCCGCAATGACATGATGATGAACAGAGGGTTCGGAGACTCGTTCGGAGGAATGGGTAAACTGTGCTTAACCTTAAATTCTTGCCATTTTTTTAACACTCAAGAATGTGAACATTTGAGCTGGGATGTTTGCTTTGTGTGCGCCTCCTTCCCCGTGCCTTCAGTCTTATCTAATCTGTGTGACGCTGTCTCTGCACAGGAGGCGGGAGCTTCGGAGGAGGGATGGGCATGGGCTCAGGAATAGGTATCAAACTTACTCTTTTACTAATTTTAATATAGATCCTTTATCTGTCCCACGGTGGATAAATGAATGTTAGTGTTTGATATTACTGTACATGTTAACTATATGTTCTACTGTACACGTGAACCAAAGTGACAGCAGACACATGTGGTCCTATATTGCACATTCTGACATTATTGCACATTTACAGTTATTTCACTGGTTAAATGGTCTTAAATTGAGATGGATCCAGTAGGTTGAATTAATGTGACATCACAACATTCCAACGAGCCTATAGTTAAACATTGTGGTGGAGGGCAGCTGAAAGATCTTTCCTGGTAATTACAGTATCTGTCATAAGTCAGTGCTTTTAAACTAACTATTTATTCAGTATCTTTTAGATCAGCCCAAAAGAGTCAAATAGTGACTCACATGGCTCGTTCCTCAAAAAAATGGGAAAGAGAATAATAAGATGAGTAAGTGTTAAGTATTAAGAGGCCGCACTAGTTGAGAAGGACTGTTTTTGAGCAATTTATCCAATTCCTGAATCCATAAAAACTGTTCTGTTCCACATCTTTGTCAGATTGTTTTAATTATTATTCTCTCATATGTGTCTAGAAGTGGTGACAATATTCAAAAACCTTTACATGATGCTGGGCAGTAGAAAACACTTACAGACAAGAATTATTCAGAATCAGAATCATTTTTATTGCCAACGTAAGTAACAGGAGGTCACAGACTTGGAAATTGCTTTGGCTCAGTGCAACAGTCAAAAAGAGATAATAAAAATAAGAATAAAAAACACTTCTAAAGAATAAATTTAAATTTAAAATAGAGTTACAGTTACTATTTACAATATACAAGTGCACATGGTGCACACAATGTAAGGTGACAGCAGTACAGTGAAGTAAAGTGACGTATGATGGGCAGTAAAGTGACTTTATAAAGGGCGGGGGGACAGGTTAAGAAGTGTTCAAGAGTCCAACAGCAGAGGGGAAGAAACTGTTCTTGTGGCGGGAGGTTCTAGTCCTGATGGACCGCAGCCTCCTGCCTGAGGGGAGTGGTTGGAATAGTCCATGTGCAGGGTGAGAGGGGTCGGCTGTGATACGACCAGCCCGGCCTCGAGCTCGGGCGACGTACAGGTCCTGCAGCGATGGAAGGCTGCGGCCGATCACTTCCTCTGCAGAGCGCACAATGCGCTGTAGTCTCTGTTTGTCCCTGACTGTGGCTCCAGCGAACCACACGGTGATGGAGGAGGTGAGGATGGACTCGATGATGGCCGTGTAGAACTGCACCAACATCTGTGCAGGCAGCTTGGCTTTCCTGAGCTGCCGCAGGAAGTACATCCTCTGCTGGGCCTTCTTGATGAGGGAGCTGATGGTCGGCTCCCACTTGAGGTCCTGGGTGATGGTGGTGCCCAGGAAACGGAAGGACTCCACAGAGGTGATGGGGGAGTCCATCAGGGAGGGTGGGGGTGGGGGGACAGTGCTCTTCCTGAAGTCCACAATCATCTCCACTGTCTTCAGTTCTTTCAGAAGCATTCACGGCTACATCGCTTTATGTATATATGTAGTGTGCACTGCAACACCGAAACTTCCCCACTGTGGGATGAATAAAGACTCTTATCCAATAATTTTGGGCAGGTTTCTCAAGCAATATCAAATGACCATCTGGGAGAACTTTTGGACTTCTTTTTCAACATTTCTTGAAAAAATGTCTTTGTCCCACAGTTGTATCTGTGGTTTATCGCACTCTTAGCTCAGAGCAGATGCCGCAGATCGTCCCGACGCGCAGACGTTTCAGCTCTTGTGTTTGTTGCAGGCGGAGGAATGGGCAGCATGGGTATGGACCGGATGGGCTCTGCGTTCGACCGGATGCCCGCGGGGCTGGAGATGAACCGCAGCTTTGGGAGCTTCGGCGGCAGCGGTGGCGGTAGCGGAGCAGGCCACATGAGCGGAGGCATGTCCAACGGGAGGGGCAAACCGGGCTGCCAGATCTACGTCCGAAACGTAAGAAGGATTGACTCAGACGTAAAGCAGCATTCGTTCAGGCCTAAACAGTTCAGATGTTATTTGTATGCATTTGTTCATGGTAAAATGTGGGCAGTTTTTTTATTTGTTTTTTTTTTTCTTTTTGTCCTATTGGCAGCTACCCTATGAGTTGACATGGCAGAAGCTAAAGGACAGCTTCGGTCACTGTGGTAAGGCTATTTACTTCATTGTTTACATTATGTTTGTTTTTCAGACATTTTACATAAAACGAACTAGAGTTGGCCCCTGCAATGTCATAAGAGATGGAGGACGTAAAAAGAAAATGAGAGAAATGCCTAATTGGTGAAATATTGTATACTGATTGTTTTTCTATTTTCTGGTATGATAAATGGAAAGTCACTATAATAAGAAGTAGAACTTGGCACATCAACTGCTGAAGCAGGTGCGCAGGAGAGAGGGAAAGAGTCCCGGTACAAATGAGAAAACAAAATGGTTCCCGCACACTGCTGTCCTGGCAAAATAGATATTTTTATTGGAAAATATTACGTTTCGGTCCTGAGACTTTTATCAGGCAAATTGGAATTTTTTTTTTTTTTTTTTCAAAATAAATGGAAAGGAATTTGCAAAGTCTATTTATTCGTCACGTCCATTTTTTATTTTGTAAAACATGGAGATGGTTTATGAAGGTCCTGAACGTCGGGTTAATTGTATGAAATGTTGCAGTTCAGCTTCTCCTCAAAGTGAAATGTTTATGGTCTAAGTAATGATCCGGGACATTTAAGGACGTTCCTGGACAGTTGTCATCCCGCTCCCTATGGACCAATCTCTCTGTCAGAACTGTTTGATTCTCTGATCTGTTGTGGAGGAATCTCTTTGTAAAGTCCTCTGAGACGACCCATGACTGAGTGCGTCTGTGTTGCAGGTCAGGTGATGTACGCCGACATCAAGATGGAGAACGGGCGCTCGAAGGGCGCGGGCACGGTGCGCTTCGACTGCCCCGAGAGCGCGGAGGTGGCCATCAGACTCATGAACGGAACCAAGATCAACGGGCGCGAGGTGGACGTGCGCCTGGACCGCACCAACTGAACCTTTTCTAGTTCCAGACCCTTTTGGCCAATCATGATTTTGTTTTGTTTTAAAAACGCTAATGACTTCACCGTCGCGTCGATTCTTTGTGTTGTTTATATTCATCCAAGTTCTTTTATCTTTGTCTCGTGAATCCCGTTTTTGTTAAGGCAGTTTGGAGAAATAAAGTTTTTAATTTTTAAACTTGGCTCTCACTGAACGCTCCACCAGTAGTTTTTCAGTGCACCTTGAACTGATATCATTAGGGCAATAGTTTTAGTACAGGGGCACTTCACCAGAGAGGGAGACCTACCATACATTTAGAGGGCCACTTTAGGTTACCAGGCTTGTCCAGATTGTGAAACTGTTGACTGGATTTTGTTGGTTCTGAGTTTTAAAATGAGGAATGTGATGACTGTATTGATTCATATTTGACAGAACTGAAGTTCACTTGTCTTCACTATCTCACAGCAGCGACATAAGCTCTGTAAATATAGTTTAAAAAACTATTGAATTTACGGCGCTCTGTTCTCTCAGACAAGACCACGTCCATAAACTCTTATCAGACCCATTCAAAGCTTGTGTGCTCTGCCTTCACTCATTCACCCCGTTTTTAAATAAGACCAAGGTTAGGCAAGTTCACTGTGTAAAACCGGTCAGTTCTGGTAACTGTCAGGTTACTGTGCAATAAGCATATATGGAACTTAGGGGTTAAATGTATGCAAATAATTTAAAATTTTCTTTTCTTTTGTATTAACTTCATTATTATTGGAAAAAAGCACCCACAAAAACAGGTTACTCAAAGAGGCATGTTGTTGGCCTGTCAGAATATTTTTAATTCACAAAAATACTAAACTTCCAGTAGGAGTTTGATACAGGTTTCTTTTTATTTGCTGAGAGATTGTTATAAACATAAATCATGGCTTGATTAAAAAAAACGCTCAGTCTACGTCCCCTCCGATCAGGTCTGAGCTTTTGGTACAGACCAAAAAAAATGAGACTGCAGGAACAAGCGGTCCATATGAGTTTCCTCCGCAGAGTTTCTGGGCGCTCCCTTAAAGATGGGGTGAGGAGCTCAGAGTAGAGCTGCTGCTTCTCCACCTAGAGACGAGCCTGTTGAAGTGGCCCAGACATGTATTTGGGATGCCTCCTGGACGCCTCCCAGTTTTAGACATGAAAAAACTGTTGTATAAATAAGTCCATGTTTATTGACAAACAAAAAGTTAAATACATTTTGAAAATTAAAATCCTCAAACTTGGAGAAATAAACAAGGATTTTTTTTCTTTTAGACCTTACATTATAACTAAACATGGACCTTAACTTTTAGTGGATTAGACTAAGCTTATTGATTAGTGATATTTGTGACAGGCCTCTAATCTTGCGCACTCCTTTGGCTCAGATTGTGACCAGCTCAGTTCAGGCCAGCCTTGTGTTGACTCTGGACGACTTAAAAGCTTAACATTTTTCATCACATTCCTTCGGTCCTTTAAGAAAGCAGCCCCAAGACTGAGCCGCCTCAGTCGCTGCAAAGTCTTATGGGATTGTTCCCGATGATGCCGAGCTCGTACAAAATAGACAACGTTGCAAATACGATGTAACAGAAGAGCGAGACCAGGCCCAGCTTCCAGTCCAGCCTCCACTTGTTTATGTGAACAGCCACAAAGAGGAAGACGATGGAGAGGAGCAGCGTGGAGGCGATGAAGACCAGGCCCGTGCTGTTGACCTCCACCGGGGAACTCGTGTCCACAAAGGCTGTTTTAATGAACCAGGGCAGACCCAGGCACAGCATGTCGAACACGTTTGAGCCCACGATGTTGGACATGGCCATATCTGCTTTTCCTGAAAAATAACAAAATATGAGTTCATTTGGAAAAGAACGATTTCTCAGTTTTGTCAAAAAGTTGTATTCCTCTGTTCCTTTATTTTATTAGAAATGAGGGGTGAAACTTATAGTTATTTCAAAAACCTACAGAAAACAAGATACTAATATCAATTATCAAATGAAAAACAAGTCATAAGTTTTGAAAAGGGGGTTAGGTGAAGCATTATCTGTACTAATATATCTGGCTTTTCCCAAAACTACTAACTAGGTAAAGGTCTTTCTAATGTTTTTTTCAATGGCATTTATGTCTTTGCAAACTACATATTCAAACATTCACTATCATTGACAGTATTTCATTCATATAATATACCTTAGACTATCCCATGTCATATCTAAAGCTGGAATACGTAACTTAGAAAAATCACTATGTAATGAAATCCATGTAACTAGTATCTCTCATAACTAGTTTTCAGAGCATGTATGTTTGGCCTCTGTCACTTCTTTAGCTTACTTTTTTTCTGCAAATCAGCTCTCGGTATGTAAACGAAAAAGAGAAAGATTATGATAGCAAAAAGATAAAAGATTAAAGATAGCATGTTGTTGTCTGATTTCTTAACAAAATATTACTTTTTAATTATCAGTTATTGGCTTTCAGCAGTGCAGAGCAAGCTGTTTTAATTGATATTGATCTGCATTCATAAGGAACATTATCAAAGAAGTCATTACATTTGGAAAAAGGAAAAAAGAAACCAAAGAATTCATCCCCAGATCACTGCTGCCACCTGGTGTTATTAGAAGGAATTGAACGACATGCATCTTCCTAATGCTTATGGAGCTACACATCTTGTTTTAAGAATACTCTGCAGTTACTTTATATGAATATTTTCTAATGCACGTTCATGTTGATTCAATTTCTTTTCTTTGAAAAGACAAATCTAAAATGTAAAAATGCAACTGAAATTGAGGACGAATGGCTGTGTTTGAACCACAGATTCTACACAGATCTATACTTAAATACATATAAGTAACAAAGTCACAAACTAGATTTGCTCATTGTGCAAACAACATAAAAGAAATGAAAAGAAATAAATATAAAGGCTTGCATAAAACAATCTTAATACCATTCTAATGTATAAATGCATACAGTAGACTATAACAGCTAAAGGAGAATCAAAAAAGATGTAAAGTTTGACTTTGATGGTACCTTCTCTGGCCACCATGACACTGGCCACGGTGTCTGGGATGCTGGTGCCTGCAGCCAGCAGCGTCAGGCCCATCACTGTGTCAGGGATTCCCAGGGTCTCTCCTGATGCAGAGAAGAAGACAGGGTTTACAGGCATTTTTCACTCAATGGGGCAGTAAACCGTAAAAATGCAATACTCTATACTTTTACAGAGCCACTGTTCCTTTATGACACTGACCTTTTCCTTTCTAAACCTCTTAAATTCAGTAAACTCAAACTGAATCTGTCTGAGAAACCTCTGGGAACTCTGAGGATGCATTGTGAAGCTGAGTTGCTGTAGTTTTGGCCTCTCATGACTCTTTAATTTTAAGTGAGGAAAATGTCTGCATACATACACTTAAATTCAATTTCATTTGTGTATGTACAGCCCTGAATCACCACAGCAGTTGTCAATTCCTCAACAACAGATCAGAGAATCAAAGGAGCCATTGGTCCATAGGGAGCAGTCCATAAATGTCCTGGATCATCTCTGTCCTGAGACCTGCATCGGCAAAGACCGACTCAAAAACCCAGTGAGAAAACAGTGAGAAACCTCGGGGAAGGAGGCCCACAAACGGACAGGCCTTGGCTACACATAATATACCAACACAACATTGTTCATATCATCATTAGAAAAGTAATATTTCAATGATATTCCTTTGTGTTAAACAAATGCAGATTTCAGTGACGTACAGTGGGTCCCTCCTTAAACTGTTGCCAGATTGCTGTGTATTTTCCTCAGCTGTACTGTGAAAATAATCCTATGGATTTTCTTTTATTCATTGACAGATTAACAGTGAGAAGGTGTTTAATCAGTTATCCGGTTAATCACTTATTAGTATTAGATAGCAATATGGCCTACGTGCAGGACTGTACAAGGACTCTACAAGGACTCCATGTTATGACTATGATTTGACTGTCTCTTTGTGACACGTATGTCTTTCGATGTGTGACGTGACAATGACTATATAAACTGTGTACTGCCTTTATTCTGTCTGAGAGAAAGAAACAGAGTAAACCAGTGGAACTTGAGAGAAACTTAAATAAACTTCCAGAGTTTGGCACACCACGATCCGTCTCTCTCTGCCTCATCCTGACAGATTTGGTGGAGAATGCGCGGCTCAGTGTGTGCCATTCTCTGGATTGTTTTGAGGGAGTTTGCTCTGTTTCTTTTCCTCTGCGTGAGAGACCGGCATACTGTGTCTGGGAGCGGGGATTCCAGCAGGCTGGAAGAGCTGTTCCTGGATGCTTCTTGTCGCTTCTGTCACTTTTGTTTTTTAAATTGAATATTCCGACGCGGAAAAGAGGTTGGCAGACCTCTCGGACAGTCCTTGGTACCTGTTTGACAAGAATAAGGTAAGCAGACACCTTTTTATATGTAAAGTCTGCATGATTGGATATTAGCTAAATTCTGGTCTGTTTTTGGGGTCTGTCAAACTCTCTAAATTGTATTTGAGAAGAAGTCTCGGGGTTAGAGTCCCTTTGAGAAGAAGTCTCGGGGTTAGAGTCCCTTTGAGAAGAAGTCTCGGGGTTAGAGTCCCTTTGAGAAGAAGTCTCGGGGTTAGAGTCCCTTTGAGAAAAAGTCTCGGGGTTAGAGTCCCTTTGAGAAGAAGCTTCAGGGTTAGAGTCCCTTTGAGAAAAGATAGAGAAGGATCCAAAGTGAAACCATGGTGTAAAATTAAAAGTAATTATAAAAAGGGAAACGTGTTAAGGAGGCCTTTGTTACAAAAGCTTTGAAATTGACGAATTTCAGGCTGATAAATGACAAAAGTAAAGAAGCAACAATATTTCAGTGATCACAGTTTAAATTACATACAGAAAAAAGGAGTTTTTGTTTTCGGCGTGAACAGAGTTCACCTGAGAATGCAGAGTTATATCTACAGTTAAGCTATGAGAGGGTTGTATCCAACAGTTGTTTTTGTTTTTTAGAAAGAGATTTTGAGTTTAAACTAGTTTGCTACCTCGATAAAATAGAAGCGTAAACGTTAAACACTAAAGAGTGCCTTTTGTTACAAATGTGGAAAGTGATCACTTCTAGACTTGGATGACAAAAGTATAAACTACAAGTTATATTCGCAAAGTAATCTTGAAAGTTATTCTTCTTTCTGTTTTTGCATTTTTGCTAAAACACTACTTTCTGCCTGTGTGTGCTCTATCTTGCTGCCCTTGTCAGGGGAAACGGCCCCCTCCTTCGCTGCTCTGGCTCTGAATCAGAGCAAAGCTACTGCTTTTAGGATTTTGGCTTTTATTAAGTTTTTAAATTTGCTAAATTTGCAATTGAACATTGTGTTAGACACAGTTAAACGTTTTTAAACACCATTAGTGAATACGTTTTGAATATTATATGTTTTTTGAAACCCAAATATTAGTGCTAAAAGCTGTGCAATTCTTTTTAGACCTAACATATTTCTAGATTCCATTCTTTTAAATCTGCTGCTTATTTCTTAACTTTTTGTGAGTTGTGTTTGTTTTTTATGTTTTTATTTTAGTTACAAAAGCCGTTTTTCAAACATTTAAATTAGAATCTGTGTTAAAAGTGATTATTGATTATAGACTTCGTCTAAAAAGAAAGAGGGAATTAGATTAGCTGTAAAAGTATTATATTATTAAGTTAAACTACCCAATTCACCCATTGCAAGCGGTGATGTTTTTGTTTTGACTATGCACCTGACCTTGCTGCTGCAGATGCACGCAGCACAGGAGACTGGTCTAAAATGTGCTCCAATTCATACTGACTTCATTTGAAAAATGCTGCAATTATTTTAAATTAGTAAAATATATGCTGAGATAAATGCATAGATAATTAAACACACAGTACAAAAGTACATAATACATATTTTAAAGTTTGAAGGTTTAAGAGATTTGAGTCTTGTTTTTTATTAAGAGAGAGTTTCTGGTCTTAAAATGTCATCATTAGTAAGATAATAAGTAATCTTTATTTACATAGCGCATGTGGGAAAGCTCCAAAATTGTTTTGACTTTAGGGAGAAAAACAATCTCATTCACATATCTGTTGTTTTTAAATTGGCCGTCTCAAGGATTGTTTTTCAGACTCTGCCACACTGTACGAGAGGTCACTGCTGGACACTGGACAGCGCAACGCCCACCCAGCCACAGGCCACAGAGCTAAGAGCAAAGGGCAACAATGCCACCTCTACGCCCCTCCCCCCACTACAGAAGTAAGTGGGAGTGAGACCGGGGCCATGAAAGTGGAGGTTTCTGGAGGCAGTGATGGGTGGAGCGTCAGGGAGAGACCTAGAGGCAGTTGAAAGTGTGTCCACGTGGTTACATCACCACAGTGTGACCTTTGAGACCTACAGGTGGTTTGAGGAGTCTGGAGACACAACCCCAAAATTCACACCCTACATACGTACACACACACACACACACACACACATTCATACACTCACACATTCACATTTACATATAGATACATGAAAAAGCAGAACATGAGAAAAAAGCATTTTAAAAGTTTACTCCAATGTAAACACATTTTTAATTGTCCATCACTTGAATCTTTAGTTGAATCAGTATTTTTTGAGACCAGAAATGTTCATTTGAATTCTATATTGTCATGGACTAATTGACCTCTGTCCTGACACTTTTGATTTGTTGATTTTGTACTGTGTGAAGTAATTACATTGATGAGAATTAGATCTGATAAAAACACAAATTAGAGAAGTAAACTGAATCATTGCGCTTGCTTTTGTCTGAGGGACAGAAGCAACAGCATGAATAGAAATTGTCTTTAAATTAGAATCAAAGTGACTTAACCATAGAGAGTAACTACTGCATAACAAGCTGTGTACAGGAACTGAGACACTGCACCATTGACCAGAAGTGCATCGCAAATGACCTGATGTGCTTCAAGTGAAAAGACTGTATCTGGAGATCCGATGTGCATCTGGAGAGACCAAAACCATGGCTTGGACCCTACTGATGTCCAAGATGACATCTCTCGAAATATGACCTGACCTGATGACGACTGAGACTCACCCTCAGGGGACCCTGAGGACCTGAGGATCTGAGGATCTGAGGATCTGAGAGAGAAAAACTGGGGAGTGATGTTTATATTTTTGAAATCATACATTGATGAGTGCTAAATGAGAGAGATACTCATGATTCTTTCTTTTGTTTTTGTTTGTCCCTAGCTTCTGGACATCTGATGATCTATTGGACACAGCCATTTGCAGAACAAGAACCAGCCAATGAAAAATCGTCTATTGCCGATGCTCTTGCTACAACCACAACTGTGAACAAATGCAATATACATGTTAAGTATTCAGACATCTGACAGACAAAAACTTTGACTTTTTGTCTGGGAGACTGAGCAACTGTTAAAACTTTGAAAATGATAAAGTATGAGTATTGTAGCGTTTTATTAGATGTTAAATAGTAGTAAAAAAGTAGAATTGTCCTTCCTTTGTTGTTCATAAACATATTTCCACGTAAGAGTTAAAATAGTACCATACAATGTTATCCTTTTGATAGATCAGATAAAATATTAGAATCAGAATAATGTTACAGCCATTAAAAGTGACAGAAGTCACAAATTAGGAATATGCCTTTTCTCAAGCTGCAACCGAACTTTGGAGTCAAAAAATAGAGTAAAAATAGGAATAGATAAATGCATCAACCATAGATTCTTTCAAAAATAGAGAATATTCTTAGCCAGTGCTAATATCAAATGGTAAAGGGACCATTTCACAAGCATTTACTTCAAAAGTAGATAAAGTTACTTACAGTTTTATGTACAGTTTTATCAGATACTTGCCAAATTCACTTGTGTTCAAACATGAGTGAATGTTGACTATGCAAAAAGCTCATATGAGTGTAGTCTAGATTAAAGCCTAGATCAATGAGATAGATTACAACCAACAGAGATTCAAAAGCATTTAAAAGCATTTTGATGTATTTGGGTGTAGCCCAAAAACAAAATAGTAGATATTTAGATATTGAGAAGTTTCCAGCACAAACACCATTGTAGAATAACTGACCCCAACCCCAAACCTAATTAGCTACTATTAGGATAATACTAATTTGATTAATGATGTACATTCATCCCAAATGCCTGACAATAATATCTTGAGATAATAAAAAGTAATAAATCACTGACCACTATAGAAGTGTAAATGTTGACCATTTGCCTTACTGCGTTCACAGTTTTATTCCTGAGAATGAGAATAGACATGGAGCAAAATCCCACTGATAATAAGCCACTGATAATGAAAGTATAATACCACAGAGAGATTAAAATGTATGTTTAAGAATATGGCTCAATAGAATCAAATATGCAAACATATTTGTAAATAGATTAGAATAGTTTTAAACTATAGTGAATCATAAAAGTAAAGTACACAGTCTAAGATTGAAAAGTGAAAATAATACAGTGAAATAAGTGAAGTGTAAACAATTAGCATTAGAATAAAAGTATAGAGTAATAAAAGTGAAATTAGCTTCTAAATTGAGACTCAGCTCGTTTTTGTCTGTGTTTTGACTGAATCTGCTGAGTTCTTGTGTGTCCAATAGGGTTTGTTTGTTTTTATTTTTGATTTGTTTTTGTTTTTTTGATTGTTTATTTACTTCATTTTTGTTTGTTTATTTTTTCCCAGGATAGAGGATAAAATCCACTGATATTGATTGGATGATTATGAGTTTAATGCATACATTTTCTTTGTTTTTTAATAATTTTTTGAAGTTTTTTTTAGAATTTTTTTTTTTTTTTTTCTTTTTCCATTTTATTGATTGATCAAATTGAATGATCACATGTGATTATGTGATCAAAGGGGAGAGTATTAGTATTAGATAGCAATATGGCCTACGTGCAGGACGGTACAAGGACTCTACAAGGACTCCATGTTATGACTATGATGTGACTGTCTCTTTGTGACACGTATGTCTTTCGATGTGTGACGTGACAATGACTATATAAACTGTCTACTGCCTTTATTCTGTCTGAGGGAAAGAAACAGAGTAAACCAGTGGAACTTGAGAGAAACTTAAATAAACTTCCAGAGTTTGGCACACCACGATCCGTCTCTGTCTGCTTCATCCCTGACACACTAACACATCTTGTGCCAAAGCCTAAAATTAGACTCTTTCTGTTCCTTGGTTTGAGACTGAGCTTCAGGAGCTCATGGGTTTGACATTCTGCTAACACCTTCCAGAACAAGAGGCACACATCAAGCCCAAATAATAAACCAAATGTTAAATACTACACACCAGTTTGACAGCTCCCATTCAAACCAAAAGAATTCTGATATATTCCCCAAAACAGTTTTAGCCTTTAAAAACTTTTAAAAGCTGTTGTTAACAAAGTAATTTATTTGCTTTATTTTATCTTGTGTAGTGTGCTCTTCACTCCTGTTCTGTAACTTGTGATGCAACACTGAAAATCCCCCACGGTGGGACAAATAAAGGATCTCCCACTCTTAATTGTAATTCATCTTACATACATGAAACAACATGACTTTATGAACAGTTCCACATTTCTATTGGATATCGAAGAACTAGTACATTCATACGAGCAGGTTTCTTTGAGTGTTGAGTCCTTAATCCAGGCAGCCACACTCTGGGCCTCCTCTGAACTTCCAGGACAATGGCATTTCAGGAATGAGCCAGCCGACCACCATGTGATCCTACTGGGCTCAATCAGACCTTTTCTCACCAGCTTCAGCTCTTGTGATCTACAAAAGAACCAATAGTTTTCCCCGCACGTGATGTCAGAGTACAGTGTCCACGCAAAAAGGAACGTTTAATCCCTCCAGTCGACATTACTGGGAAAGGGGAAAGTCTGCGCTAGAATCTTCTTTGAATCAGTGTTTTTTCACAGTCCATTCTACTCCTGCTCCATGAATCAGGACCGACCATTCAATATTAACTTTGGTCTCGTAAGCTCTGTACATTTAGTTTTGTTATCCTCAACACAAACAAGTTAAACTGGGAAAATCTATTAGGAAGAAATAAAAACCCACAGTTAAATAAACTCTAATGAAAAGAAATACAGTTTCATTCATCTATATTTTGGCACGTAGGATAAGAAACAGACCACTACCAACCAAAAATATGATAATATCTAATATGATATTTCTCCATTTAGACTTGTTCATTCATCAGATAATAAGAAGGATTACACCTCATACATACTTAATAAACTAAAAGCCGTCAAATTGACTGCTCTGGAAAATTGAGAGTTAAAAATGGTTGAACAACTTTTCAAAACGTTCAGATGTCATCGTAGGTAACATCATACCTACGACAGTGACCATCCAGACCAGGATGTAGGTGAAGCCGGAGATCCACACCGCGGACATGAGAAAGGTGACCATGAACCAGTGCTTCCAGAAGCGCCTCCTACAGTCCGGAATGGTGAGGTACAGCAGCGCGATGATGGGCAGCGACAGCACCCACAGCACCCTCTTCAGGTCGCTCTCTGGCACTGCAAACACGCTCTGGTGCTCTGCACGGAGAACACAGGTCATTCAACAGGAGTTTAGTTCAAGTTGACCAAACACTGCACCTCCCAGTAATCTGAAACTACTAGAACTCCCAGAGCAGTCATTTCAAAATAATTCTGAAAATACCAAAAAGTTAGTTTTCCACCTTAATTAAAAGTATTTCAATCATGAGGGGTTTACCAAAAGTCACTTTTAATACGTTCAACTGGTGAATATAACTGAAATACAGCAAAAACAAGCTAAATGCTAACTGCTACAAGCAGACAATATGTTGCTATGGCAACCAGCACTTGCTCTTTTACTCAGCACTAGTAGTAGTAGTAGTAGTAGGTTTGTTTATTCGGTCATACAAATTATTATCATTTTTATGTAAGGACAAGGTTACAAAACAATGTAGCTTATGTCAGTAGTGTACATGTTTTAACATAGATTTACAAACGCAATTGTGACCGCAGGGACTCAGGTCAGAACCAGACTCAGCCCAGGACCATTCCAGGCCAAGAAAGGAGGCTTTGACTGTCATAGAATGTTGTTTGCCAAGTGACCAAAATGGCTAAAATTCAAGCAGTCAAAATGACAGCTCCAATAATAAGATAATTTTATGAAAAATACTTAGAGAGAAACTGCATTTAGGAGCAGAAAAAGTCACAAAGTTATGAAGACCAAAAACATAGATGAGCTGATTATCTAGGGTTTTAAAACTAAAATCTGTAAGTTCTCTGCTGGTTCTAGAGTCAATGGTTCAATCTCAGCTCATAATTCTTGTTCTATTATTCTATTTCAGTTGGAGGACAGGTGGGAGAGAATCATTGATTAGATTTACAAACCTGCCACATTCCTCCACAGTCTTGGCCAACATCATGTATAGAATTTTAAATATTGCCACCACTTACATTAATTAGAAGTGGAACTTTGAGACAGTTTTTGTTTCTTGTGGATTGCTCCAGGAATTAAAGAGAACTCAGCTCTCATCTATGATATTTGACACATACCATAGATACCAGAAAAGATTTTTGACTGCCCTCCACCACTCTGGCTCTTTGGAATGTTTTCATTTCACATTAACCTTTTCTAAGACTGCTGCTGTGTCCTTGAGCGAGACATTCTACCATGCAAAAGTAGTGTTTGACAATAGTACTTTGTTTGTGTCTATGGTCATGAGCTTTGGGTCATAAATCAAAAAATAAGATCTTGGATACAAGAGGTTGAAATTGAGAGTGGGTGTGTGTGCATTAAGAGATAAGGTGAGGGAGTTCAGACACTCAGGGTAGAGCCGCTGCTCCTCGACATCGCCCTAAAAATATGTAATGCAAGGTTTCTTGTTTTGCATTTATTTAAATTCAGTTCTTTACCGACAGCCTGCTCGTCCCTGCATGTGGATCCCTCTCTCACATGCGTTCTCCCCTAGGTTTCTCCTTTGATTATTTTGTGTTCCCCTTGCGGATGCAGGAGGGTCTAAGCTCGACTGTGGGATGATCCAGGACAGTTATAAGTATATTAGTTAACCCCTTTTTCAGTATTGTCTCCAGTTCTGACTAGAACCAGGAAGTACGATCACACTAGTCCAGTTCTAAGTAAGTAAGTAAGTAAGTAAGCTTTATTTATATACCGCCTTTCACAGACCAGAGTCACAAAGCGGTTTACAATTGTTATTTTTGGACACTTGTCCTCTCACTCCACACAGAGATGGGAGCGGGGTCGCCGAACAGGAGGCGCATGCCAGACCTATTGTACATATTTTTAGTGGTAGGGGAAACCGGAGTACCCGGAGGAAACCTACGCAGACACGGGGAGAACATGCAAACTCCACTCAGAAAGGCCCTTGTCCGGCCGGGATTCGAACCCAGGACCTTCTTGCTGAGAGGCGAGAGTGCTATCCACTCAGCCACCGTGCCGCCCATTCTCAGGTCCCTGCAGTCTTCCTGAAAATGTAATACATGCCTATACCCTGACCATGTTCAACACTTGTGCTAATACAACTATTTATTTTTTTGAATATTTATCTCTTTTTATGACCCCATTTAAATAAGAATTTTAAGCCCAATACTTTTATGCTGGTGTGTGTTTTTTAATTGCTCTTGTGAAGCCCTATGAAGCACTATGAATTGCCTTGTACATGTGTTGTGCTCCACAAATAAATTGATTGATAAATTTTGTATCTTATGTTTCATTAATTGTAATAATCCTTCCTTGATTTCCGGTACGAGCACTTTGTGAAAGAGCCACTGACCCTCTGGCAGCTCGTTCAGTCCGTGCAGGCTGAGTGAGAGGTGGGAGTATCCGGAGCTGTCCTGGAATATCCCGCTGTCGTTGCGTGACCGCACCGGGAGGCTGGAGTCCTGGTTCCAGCCAATCAGCGTCTGGCTCTCGCTCTTCTCCTCGGAGCCTCGTCTCAGGCACCAGCAGCACGGGCTCAGCCTCTGCAGCACAAACTCACTGATGCGCAGGTCGAAACACAGCACCACGATGTACACGGCGTACACCAGCAGCAGGCAGGCCGCGTCGTACCTGCAACACAGCCCTCTGTCAACGGACAATATGTGACGCCACTGAGGCTGTTGTATACCATTGATTTGATCACTTTTTGACAATTCTTTCCCCATTTAATCTTTTTCCATCTATCAATTTTCTCCCTCTTTATCCGTTGCCGGGTCGCAGGGACAGCAGTCTAAGCAGAGACGCACAGACTTCCCTCTCCACAAACACTTCCTCCAGCTCATCTGGGAGAATCCTGAGGCGTTCCCAGGCCAGCTGAGAGACACAGTCTCTCCAACGTGTCCTGGGTCTTCCCCTGGTCCCTCCCCACGGAGGCGTCCAGGAGGAATCCCTAACATATGTACAACCACCTCAACTGTCTCTTACATAAAGGCAAATCTAATATTGCAGTCAAAATGATCATTATTATTATATTTCTGCCAAGTACTTTGACTACCACAGAATCATTAGCCTGAACCTCTGTATATTATTAGTAACTAGCATGTGTCCACAGAGAGCCAACAAAACTGTGAATGGCTTCTTTCTACTATCAGATCCCACCTTCACAGTGCACACTCAGAGGCGTCCCTTGCCATTAGGCAAGGCAGGCAGCTGCCTGGGGCCCCCAAACCGGCAAGGGGCCGAGGGCCGAGGGCCGACTGATTTGACACAAGCGGTCGACTTGTACAGGCTACGGCTACAACAGCTACCTGCAGTGACGAGTTGGCGGATGAAATCTTCTCGTCTGATGCAAAACTTGCCACATTCTTCATTAACAGTTAAAAACCCTGTCTGGAGTCAAGGACGTGTATTATGTCACAGTGGTCTAGTGGTTAAGTTGCAGCTCTTGTGCTGTGACTACCCGAGTTTGAATCCAAAAGAAAACCTATATTTTGGATTAAACTATATATATCGTATTCTATGACAGATTGTTTAAGAACGGTAAAAGGTAAAAACAAGCCGTTTTTAGCAGATTAAAGCTAAGAGCCTTATTGTTCATTTGGCCAAATGAAAGATTGGATTTTGTAGGATTACAGAATGTGGTTATGTGGTCGGTATTGGGGCCCCCAAGGACTCTGTTGCCTGGGGCCCCAGGGTACCCTTGGAACGCCACTGTACACATGAACGCACACATGCGCACACACAAACACACGCAATCTTAAGGGATCGTATAAAGCAGATGTTTTGTTCCAGTTTGTCGACCAGGATCAATAAACACATAAAATAAGTCACGCTCTTCATAACCTTTGAGGTTGTAAATCTTATAAAATGAGGATCACTTTGTGATAGAAGTGAGATACTGCTTTGCAGTCATCAATGATCCACCTCTCACCAGTAAACTCTGTTGTCAGAAATGATGGCGATGACCGCAGATACACTGATGCCGTACGCGAGGCAGTCCCTGAACAGAGGCCAGCAGGTGAGACGCCCTGCCTGGACAAGGAAGCAGAGTTACACTTTTTGAATTATTCACTGATGGATTTTGTTTTTTCACATCAGCAAAGATTCAATTCAAACAATATACTCTGGTCTCGCTCTCTGGTCTCGCTCTCTGGTCTCGCTCTCTGGTCTCGCTCTCTGGTCTCGCTCTCTGGTCTCGCTCTCTGGTCTCGCTCTCTGGTCTCGCTCTCTGGTCTCGCTCTCTGGTCTCGCTCTCTGGTCTCGCTCTCTGGTCTCGCTCTCTGGTCTCGCTCTCTGGTCTCGCTCTCTGGTCTCGCTCTCTGGTCTCGCTCTCTGGTCTCGCTCTCTGGTCTCGCTCTCTGGTCTCGCTCTCTGGTCTCGCTCTCTGGTCTCGCTCTCTGGTCTCGCTCTCTGGTCTCGCTCTCTGGTCTCGCTCTCTGGTCTCGCTCTCTGGTCTCGCTCTCTGGTATCCTTTAGTTGTTTAGGTTTTCTTATGTATATATACACATTGTTGGTAGGTGCCCTTAGAATTGTTCATAACTATTTGTTACCATAGGGGCCAGGAGTCCACAGAAGGCACAGATTCCCAGGAGGTTGTAAACAGCTGAGCCAACGATAGTGCTCACACCAATGTCTCCCTTTGTCACAAAAACACCTGCAGATGGAAAATACATGAACAATCGTCAAGATTGATCAATGTTGAAGCAGTGTCTAATGATACCATTATAAGATTACTATATCCATATAATGTTGCAAGTGCTTGCTCCAGCTTTTCTTTGTCTATATACAGTGCCTTGCGAAAGTATTTGGCCCCCTTGAACCTTTCAACATTTCGCCACATTTCAGTCTTCAAACATAAAGATATAAAATTTTAATTTTTGGTCATGAATCAACAACAAGTGGGACACAATCGTGAAGTGGAACAAAATTTATTGGATGATTTAAACTTTTTTAACAAATAAAAAACTGAAAAGTGGGGCGTGCAATATTATTCGGCCCCTTTACTTTCAGTGCAGCAAACTCACTCCAGAAGTTCAGTGAGGATCTTTGAATGATCCAATGTTGTCCTAAATGACTGATGATGATAAATAGAATGCACCTGTGTGTAATCAAGTCTCCGTATAAATGCACCTGCTCTTTGATAGTCTCAGGGTTCTGTTTAAGTAAGTAAGTAAGTAATCTTTATTTATATACCGACTTTCACAGACCAGAGTCACAAAGCGGTTTACAATGGTTATTTTTGGGCACTTGTCCTCTCACTCCACACAGAGATGGGAGTGGGGTCGCCGAACAGGAGGCGCATGCCAGACCTATTGTACATATTTTTTAGTGGTAGGGGAAACCGGAGTACCCGGAGGAAACCTACGCAGACACGGGGAGAACATGCAAACTCCACTCAGAAAGGCCCTTGTCCGGCCGGGATTCGAACCAAGGACCTTCTTGCTGAGAGGCGAGAGTGCTATCCACTCAGCCACCGTACCGCCCAATTAGTTCAACAGTTTAAAGCACAGAGAGAACCATGAAGACAAAGGAACACACCAGGCAGGTCCGAGATACTGTTGTGGAGAAGTTTAAAGCCGGATTTGGATACTTAAAGATTTCCCAAGCTTTAAACATCTCAAGGAGCAGTGTGCAAGCAATTATATTGAAATGGAGGGAGTATCAGACCACTGCAAATCTACCAAGACCCGGCCGTCCCTCCAAACTTTCATCTCAAACAAGGAGAAGACTGATCAGAGATGCAGCCAAGAGGCCCATGATCACTCTGGATGAACTGCAGATAACTACAGCTGAGGTGGGGATGGTGTGTTCAGGGTGAAGAGCTGTGTTGCTTTTACGCCAAACATATCGTTTTGCATTGTGGCCAAAAAGTTCGATTTTGGTTTCATCTGACCAGAGCACCTTCTTCCACATGTTTGGTGTGTCTCCCAGGTGGCTTGTAGCAAACTTTAAACAAGACTTTTTATGGATATCTTTGAGAAATGGCTTTCTTCTTGCCACTCTTCCATAAAGGCCAGATTTGTGCAGTGCACGACTGATTGTTGTCCTATGGACAGACTTTCCCACCTCAGCTGTAGTTATCTGCAGTTCATCCAGAGCGATCATGGGCCTCTTGGCTACATCTCTGATCAGTCTTCTCCTTGTTTGAGATGAAAGTTTGGAGGGATGGCCAGGTCTTGGTAGATTTGCAGTGGTCTGATACTCCTTCCATTTCAATATAATTGCTTGCACAGTGCTCCTTGAGATGTTTAAAGCTTGGGAAATCTTTTTGTATCCAAATCCGGCTTTAAACTTCTCCACAACAGTATCTCGGACCTGCCTGGTGTGTTCCTTTGTCTTCATGGTTCTCTCTGTGCTTTAAACACAACCATGAGACTATCAAAGAGCAGGTGCATTTATACGGAGACTTGATTACACACAGGTGCATTCTATTTATCATCATCAGTCATTTAGGACAACATTGGATCATTCAAAGATCCTCACTGAACTTCTGGACTGAGTTTGCTGCACTGAAAGTAAAGGGGCCGAATAATATTGCACGCCCCACTTTTCAGTTTTTTATTTGTTAACAAAGTTTAAATCATCCAATAAATTTTGTTCCACTTCACAATTGTGTCCCACTTGTTGTTGATTCATGACAAAAAATTAACATTTTATATCTTTATGTTTGAAGACTAATGTGGCGAAATGTTGAAAGGCTCAAGGGGGCCGAATACTTTCGCAAGGCACTGTATATATATCACTAATGATGGAATAGAAATGTTTGCTTACCAAGAAAAGCTGTGACCAGTTCAGGTGCAGAGCTGCCGGCTGCCATAAATGTGGCTCCTGCGACATCCTGAGACAGACCCAAGCCTGCACAAATACATTCATCATCATTTCCCAAAAACTAAGCAATTACTTTTTCATAGGTTAGGTATATGTGATCCAAAACATATTTATTTATGTGGGTTAATGTCTGACAGAGATGATAAGCCGCAATTAAGTTAGACTTCGTGGAAATGTTATGTAGCCTTTTCAGTCCTGCACCACACAGCCTCTGTCCTCGTTCTACAGCCTGATTCCTGGATCTACAGCCTGTGCGACTGTGGGAGCGTCTCCCTCTTTCAATGTGGGCCTCCCAAAGATTATTTTTATTGTTTTCCCACTTGGTCATACGTTGCTGATCCAGGAGGGTCTGAGGACAGTGATGTTCTGGGACATTTATTAACATTTATGGAGACTGGTCATCCCACTTCCTATGGACTAATGTATCCTATAAGTGTGTTATTATTGCATGTGTGTTCAAACGGTTTGATTCACTGAACTTTTGGTGAACCAACAACTTTGTAAAGTCCTCAGAGACAACTGCTGTTGTGATTTAGGACCATTCAAAAATTATGTCATCCAGGGGCTGTGCTGGTCCCACAGGCCTCCAGAGCCCAGTGCATGACTCTCACTTTCTCCTTCATAAAAACACATGACGCAACAACAACTAGGACTCTGAGGAGCACAGGGACTGGCCTCCTGCTGGTGCTCAGAACTAAACATGGGGAGGCAGCATTTCAGATTTATGCCTCTAAAATCTACAGCAGTCTTCCAGAAAATACGACACAGGCTTCCACTCTGACAATGTTCAAATCCAGGTTAGAAATAGTTCTGTTTAGCTGTGCATACAACTGAAGGATTGTTTCTTCACTCTTTTTAATGTGCTGTGATTCTATATGATTTTAATTCCTTGTGTGATTGTTATCTTCTATCTTTTTTTTTGCCTTGTGTATGAACTGTGCTATACAAATAAACTTCTAGGCTTGCCTAAATTGAATCTTGATCTTGTTTGAACATTCTCCTTGCTGGTTTTCTTGGACTTACGTTCACTGATGACTTCCAGCGACGGGAGGAAGTAGTCGTCGCACACGATGGCCACAGCCAGCAGCATGTAGAAGATGATCATGAAGTAAATGACCAGGCCGCCATCTTTCCTCTCCTGAACCGTGAAGAAGCCGTCAGGAAACTCAGACGACTGCGAAAAGATGCACTCCGTCTCATTCTCTGAAACATCACATGAAATAAACATGTGAGCATCTTATGAATGATTAAAGGAGACCTGCGTGGAAGCTGTTTTTCCATCAATAAATCTGGCCTAACTAACTTCTTTGCTTGAGAAACCCAGGGAAATTCCTCGGTAACCATGGCTTCCAGCAGCACCAACCCAATATCTGTTGGTTAGAACACTACCGTATTTACTCCCAGCAAGGCCTTATAGAACCAGAGTCAAGTGGGATTAAAGACAATGGAAATGCTCCCAATCGGGGTAGAGTGGAGCTGTGTAGAGTAGAGTAGAGTAGAGTAGAGTAAAATAGGGCTAGTGGAAACACAGCTTATCAGATATTTTTCCATTATCAATTCTGTAGTTTTGAACCTGGTCCGGTTTGTGCTATAGATCAATATTGTGAATAATAAATCCAGCACAAATTAATTTAAATCATCAAGTTCATTTGACCGTTCACATGATTCTGTATGTATGCAGGGGTTCATACTCAACATGTAATCTAACCCAGTGTTTTCAACCAAAAGGCATGATATGTTTGGTGTGCCTGTGGAAATATGTAAATATCACCAAATTGGTTAAAATAATTTAAGCAGATTAGATTTTTGTTTTGTTTGGTATTCTTTATAATACACTGATAAGAATTACTTTTTAGTGTTATTAAAAGGAGTTTCACTTTTGAGGGACACTGATCTAACCAGTATATGATTAATAGAGCTTAAGAAGTATATTGGATATTAGTCAAAATCAGCCCATGTCCACTGATGACATTTAAAAAGTAGAATGTTCTCTTAATTAAGACACACAAACTGTGTGTCTTTCGATGTTCCTGTGTCATCGATTTGCAATGCATAATTATGGTTATCATCAACGCAAAAAGCCACAATAGAATAATTCATCATCATCATTAACGAGTGCAAACTGCTGTGAAATCACAACAGAAAGTGAGGACAGTGCATGATGATCCATTTGGGCTCCTATATGTTAATATTGCATTCCCTGCTGTGTTTGATTCTCTGATCTGTTGGCAGTGAATCAACAAAAGTCCTGCGAGACGCCTGCTGTTGTGATTTTAGGGCTTTGCATACATACATTGAGTTGAGACGGTCTCTTACCCAAAGCTCTGCGCGCTCTCCTCCCATGCGTCTCCCTTGCTGCGAATGAAACAAGGTGAACGCTGCAATACAAAAACACTACAAGTCCAATAAAATATGGGATAAAATCTCTTCTTCTCTTGTGTGTGTAAGAGGGGGCATTATTCATGGTTACTGGATTTAAATAAATGAAAAATAAAAATAAACTAGATACTACAACAAGGTATTTCGTGGATTCATTGACGCGCGCTTAGCTGGATTAGTTGTAGCTGGGAAGAATGGAGCCTACAACTACACTAGAACTACACAGGGGGGATTAATGGGGTGAAAATATGTTTTAAAGACGGGGGCGATCACGAGGACGCGGTTATTCCGGTCCAGAGGGGAGCAGGAGACCAGGCGCTGCTCAACAAGTGGATAATGGGCTTTGTGTTTGGTGCAGCAGCGATCTGTCACGGGTTGACCTTCAGGCTGACTTTCACTGTAGCCTAGAATGGGCGTAGCATCCTCTGAAATAAAATAATAGAAATGGAAAATTATCAATTGTGCATGGTTATGTAATTAAGTCTCTCCATGACCTCGCACCAAAGTACACAAGTAAGTGAATCAGTGAGCAAGTAAAGTTTATTTGTATAGCGCCTTTCACAGATCAGGATCAAAAAGCACTTCACATAAAAAAACAGATAAAAATAATACACATACAAGTCAGATTTAAAAACGAAAATACTGAAGACGATCCTCATCATGACAGAGGCCTACAGTATTTATAGTGAAGCGAGAAAGCCTGTCCAAACAAGTAGGATTGGGAGGACCAATTGTCTTGATGATCCACCCGGAAGTAGAAAATAATATATATTTGGTCGACACTAGATCATATACGGAATGGGGACGAAACCGAAGTAACAATCCTACTTTCGAATTAGTTTTAGACTAATAAGTCCTTTAGAGGAGAATAAGTTTTAGGCGTCTAATTAAGATGGTTAAGGTTAGGGTTAAGGATGGGTTGGGGTTATTTTATGGGAATGGCTGGTTAAGTTTAGGCATGAAGAGGTAGTTTGTTATATTTACTTCCGCTTCCTTCCTGATTCCGTATATGATCTAATGCTGACCACATACATTTATATATTGCTAAAATCTGGAACAGTCTTGCTAAAATTGTGAGACACTACTCAGACAATCTTTGAATCCAGCTTAAACAATTCTTAGCTGTGCATACAACAGATTAATTTGTATCTTCATTCTTGTTAATTTACTCTATGACTCTCTTATTTTGTTTAGCACTGAGTCAAATAAGCTCGACTTGCCTTGCCTTACAATATATACAGTCTATGTTAACAACGAGCGTTACCTTTCAATGAGCCGGACAACAGCGACCCCTCCTGGACAGCCTCGGTACACTCGGACAGAGGGGTCTTGTTTGGACATGCCCTGAGTTTTCTCAAGTATCATGGGCTCCATCCTCTTTCACGGCCATTATATTAGTTACGTTGTTCTTCTTTCATTCATTGGCGGGTGTAATAGTGACATTATTTGCACAATGAAAGCAGAAATAACCCAAAAGCACGTGTGGACCGTGGCCAATCAGTCCGCCAGCCAGAACAGGTGAGTTTGTTGTTTTAGCTAACCACGTGCTGCTGCTGGCCAGTTATTGATTGTTGTTATGAATCAGCACTCTGTCTATTGTTAGAAATTTGAAGTCATATTTAGGTATACTTTACATTTGAAACCATCTGAACCATTTTAATTCATGACAAAAGTTTGATGTCTTAACTTTGTTGGAAGGTTTAGGTTTACTAAAATGTTGGGAGCAATTCAGACAAAATGCTGAAAAATGTTTGTTTGTGTATTTATTTTAGCGTCTGGTAAAATATTTACAGTCTGGGTAAAAGACATTCAATTGCAGAAGTGATGATATAGTGATTTATTTATAGTTTTTCCTATACAATAATAACATTAATTGAATTTAATACATTTATTGATAAAGAGTGTAATGTAGTTTATTAGTAGACTATAATTGTCTTGTTGATAATGTGCACAAGCAAAAATGTTAAACTAATACATTATCTTCTACCTGCAAGAAAGAGTGAGGGTGGTGCTCTTTTCTAAAACTATGAATAATTCCGTCTGGTGTGAGAGCGAGGAACTAGTTAGATAACATGTATTACATTGATTGAATAATTTATTTTGAGCCAAACAAAATGATAACATTCTGCACGATACAGAAATCACTGTACCCACACATGGGTAACAAATGAAGGACCAAACAAAGAGGTACAGGGAGGATCTGTACAATATGAATATTTTGGCTCAAAAAACATTCACTTTTTGTTGTTTGAAAGTCGGTGAGCTCAGCTTTAATTAGCCATCTTGTCATTTCAGGGAATAAAACACCAGTTCAGAAGAAGTGTTGTTCCTGGACTTATTTGCATCAAGCACAAAGAACAAAAGAGAAGGACAAGCTACCGGTAAGTGCTGAGCTGTTAGATTGTGATTTTCTATGAATTCTTTAAGGAGTGCCCTCCAGCTCTACATTTATAAGTCAATTCTAAAACATAGTGGAGGGGAATTTTCTTCGAAAGGTCACATTAGTTATTGGTTAACGTTTTTTCATTTGAAGCAACTGTAATAATTACATAGAGTACTTTTAAATGTTCTGTTCAAAACTGGAGTGCACATCGTCTGTGGTCTGTGATCCTTGCATGGATCTATAACAAGGGAATATTGTCTGTTTGGAATAGTTACCCGCTTGGCTCGACACTAGGGGGAGGCTATCCCATTTTTAGGGGTGCTCAAGCACTGTTGTTCATCATCTAAAATGAAATGCATATTTTTATATGGACTTGTTATGCAAGAAATGTGTAAACGTGTACAAAAGAGCTAAAAAACTCACTGACTTTGACCACAAAAATATTCAGTCTAATGACATCTTTTGGCTTTAACTTGTGTGAAAGATACTCAAGCGATTGATACAATTTCACGCACAAAAAAGCCCCTTTGATTGTTGTTATTAAGGAAATGAATCTTGAGCATAATGATGAGTAACATACTAATAATACAAACATGTCAGAAAACTACACTGCAGATGTTCAAGGTCAAAGCAGGATTTGAGTGATGGAAATACTTGTGTTGAAATGTGAATATTTGATTGGTCCCTCATCTCCTCCCCCAAAGGTGCTAAGCATCCCTGAAGCTGTAAGTAAAATAGTCTCTGCTCAACACCAGAGATAAACTGTATATCACTGGGTAAATGGCGCCTCTCAGTGGCAAGATTCAGTTACATGACAATTGTATGTGTTACAACCGTATAGTTGAGCTCGTAGGGGAAGAGGAATGTAACATACAAAACCAAGATGTAGAATGGTAAAATAAACAGTCTTTAATAAAATGGACAAAAGCGGGTAACAGATTGTACTGGACCCTGTGCCCTGTGCACTGTTACTGCACTGTACAGTAACAGTTGGGAGCGGGGCAACTATTTCTTGTCTTGATCCACTGTAAGAGATGGTCTCATGGGTTTTTATGGTTGTTATAAATCAGTTATATAAGAAAGTGACCTTTTTTGTATATGGCAGACTTTACAATGGTTGTGGGCATTTGTCCTTTCCTCCACACAGACGGGAGCAGTGTCGCCATTCAGTAGGCATACGCTGGACCTATTGGACATTTTTATTTTTGTGGTAGGGGGAAACCGGAGCACCCGAAGGAAACCTAGATAGGCCTGGAGGTGGAATAAAACCCAGTACCTTCTTGCTGTGATACACAAGGGCTAAGTAAAGCACTGCGCCACCGTGCCGCATATAACATTTTTACACCAACACTATCTGAAGGTTTTTTGGATGTGAAATAAATGTAAGCTAGTTATTCCACATTTTTGTTAATTTTAAAACAAATGAAGATATTTTTTCTTGAAATTAGGAATACACCTTAATTCAAATGTGAATTGTGAGATTCATGTAGCTAGTTTTCTCATTTTGCAGTTTTCAGTTTTGGTCGATAGAGGAAACATTGAGCAGTTTACTAACCCTAACCCAGTTTGTTAGGGTTAGTAAACTGCTCAATGTAACACATCATTATGCAGAGGTTGGACTGAAGTTTCTGCCACGAAGCTGAATCAAGATGTTCATGATTGGTCGACTTCTGATCCTCATCTTCACTTGTGGCAAAGGCTATGAAAGTGGAAAGTTGTAGATACAAAATCTTGCAACAGTTTTTCTAAAGAGTATTTTGAGATATTACAAACAGCACGATTTGTAGCAAGACAGTAGTTTCATTCAGTACATTTTAAATACATTTAAAAACATTATTTCAATAGTTTTTAAAAAATGTGTTAACTGAATATTTTTTAATACCTTAGTACACATTATCTGCAGCTTTACTGGAATCATGCAAATGTATTTGTATAGCTCAGTTCGTACACAAGGCAACTCAAAGTGCTTAACAAAATAACATAGACACAATCATAAAAATAAATAAAATAATGAATGATTACAGTACAGATAAGGAGAACTTTTTTAGCCTGGACTTGAACATGTCAGAGTAAAAGCCTGTCTCACATTTTTGGGAAAACTGTTCTTCTGTGTGCTCCTCAGAATCCCAGCAGGAGGCCAGTCCTTGTGCAAGTTGGTTCATATGGCACTAACATGTTGCATGCTTTGGTGCGAGGCCACAAGCAGAGCTGCTGTAAAATCTATTCTCTGAGCCACAGGAAGTCAGTGCAGAGACCTGGGAACTAGACTAATGTGATCGTACTTCCTGGTTCTTGCTGTGAAAGTTCCAGATGTTATGAATATACCTCAGATGGACTGCAACATTTTATCTTATAATGTAAAATCTTATAATATAAATTCTTCAAAAAATTACACAAAATTAGACGATGGCCTGAGACTTGTCATCATTGCAGAATGTTTTATTGAGGTTATGATATTCAAAGGTCGTAGAATTGGGCAACTCTTGCTTATGAAACCATTTAGAGCAGTTGCCTAAAGCTAAAGTTGAACTCTGAACGCTGTAAAACGCTGTATTATTGTCACTGTTTCCAGTTTCCAGTTTCCAGTTATGTTGAGGCGGGATCTGGTCTCTATGGTCGCTGTCACAGACCAGTGGTAAGAGGGTGACTTTAGTTAATTATCCTTTAAAACTGTTTTGACTGGATTCAGGCTGTTCTGAGCTTTAAAATGGCCATCACATGTCCACAATTATTCATATTTTCATAATTGTCAGCTGAAGTCAGCTGAATGTGAAAATATTATGATTGGCTCATGAGTCATTTACTATGTATGTGTGTGTGTGTGTGAATAGATAAAATATATATATTATAATTTTATATATGTATGTATAAATACAATAAAATAGAATTTGTAAAATGCAGAAATAAATAATTAATACTATAAGCTAATCTACGAAGGTGTGTCCTGAGCCTGCTCTTAACAACATTAACGTTCAGACATTAGATCAATGATCAGCACAGATTATACTTGGTCTTGTGCAGCTCTGTGTATGTGCTGAACTTATTAAACTAATAACATCCTGCAGAATGTAATGAACACTTTAACCACAGTAACAAAATCTTATTCCACACAAGTGTTCAATGTTTGTGTAATATGAAGTTGTGGCCCAAATACTAAATTACAGCTTACTGTCCAAAAAAGTGAGTAAGCTGGTGTCACCTGGTGTCAAAACCTGTTCATTCCAAAGCAAATGCATTTTAATAGTATTTTGGGAAGTTGGGAACTATTTCCCAACTCCCAACGGCTGGGGACCAGTCCTCAGGTCCAGGGAGTCCAGGGTTTTGAGTCCCCGTAGTCCTTCTGTCTGTTCCATGCACAGACGGGTTAAAACTGATGAAAACAGTTGGAAAAATGAAATGAATAATAGCTATAGCTAATATTTATCGTGCCTTCACAACAGATGTGGATTAATAAGTGTATGTGGTATTAGAAAATAACAGTTCCGTATGAATGGGACATTAAAAACAGTTTTGTAATGAATGGGGCATTAAAAAAGTTGTGAATAATTGGGGCATTAAAGCAGTTGTGTAGATGGGGCATTAAAACAGTGCATTGTCATTTGTGTTGACGTTGAGTTTGAAAGTTAAATCCACACTGACAGCACTTGCAGTCCTTATATTCTGTTTCTATGCAGCCTGAATTAGGGCTGGGTGGGGAAAAATAATTACAATTTATTTAATTATTTTTCTCATTGAGTGATCCAGATTTATTGATTTTAAATTAAACATGGGAAGGTGGCATTTCAGATTCATGCCCCTAAAATGTGGAACAGTCTTCCTGAAACTGTAAGACAGGCTTCTACTCTGACAATGTTCAAATCCATGTTAAGGATTTTATCTTCACTCTTTTTAATGCACTTTGTCATTCTATCTATTTTTGTGAAGCACTTGTGTATGCAGTGTGCTATACAAATAAACTTGCCTTGCCATAACATTCTTCAGTTTTTTTTTATTTTATTTTATTGTGATACTTGTGCACAGGCAGAGTGAGAAGAAATCATAAACAGCCAGACATTGTGGCTCAAATTTTCTCTCTGTGACAGTGAGTTTTGGTAAAAAATAGCATGGTTTGTCTGAATGCACAGTTGAGATTGAGACTTATTTAATTTTGAAATCTTTGGATTGAAGCCATGGCTGGGTGCTGTATTCTGCCTACTTGTGTGCAGGCATTGGGAGTATGTCTCTTGCGTTTGCAGAGTGTGGTGCGTGACTGAGATGAATAATTGAAAGACTCGGCGCATTTGGTAGGTGGCTGTGTGGGGTTTGTCACTGGAGAGGCTGGGGCCATGAGCTTTCACTTGTAACTGGATACAATGGAAACTGGACAAAAGTGGGTCTGTCTCACCTGTCAGAGCTGTGTGTCCAAGTGCCACTTAACTGAAGGAAGTTCAGCTTTAGATTCCTTTTTTGTTCTTAAAATAAATATCAAACTGTATATTGTGAGATCCGCTGAGATGTTTTGGTATACAGCACTTTGAAAATGCTTAATGGTGTATTTGTGCCCTCTCTACGCTAGCAAGAGTGTACGCGGGGCATAAAAGGTTGGGAAACCCTAGACAGCCGGTTATCCAAAACAAACTATAGATTCCTACAGTATTGACATATTCTTTTTTCCAAATAGTGCAGTTCCTGATTAGATGGAGAATAATCCATATGCATACTTCGTTCTGCTCCTTCTTTCATTCAATTGTTTTTAATTTTAGCTGAATTATTGTATTGAAATAAAACTGTCTAAGTATGCATTTTACCACATGTTACAGTATAGGTGTGGGCGATATATCAAAATTTACGATTATGTAGAGATTTTCTTTAAGCTCGAAGTGAATTTTGACATGTCATATATATAGTTATTGTTTATATTTCACTTCCCTCTCTAAACTTTATATGCAGCTAAAAAAAAAAAGTAGATTACGGATACCAAGATGAAGCATTACTTTGCGATAGAAAAACTCCTGCGACGGTGCTCTACAGAGAGAGGGAGAGCTGCGTGCTGCTGAATTGAAACAGGTTACTGACTATCGATGTAATCAGAGATTCTCTTTTCTCCTTTAATGTGGCTGAAGCACTTTGTTCCAAATGCACTGCCGTAAGTGGACTAGATTTTATTTTTGAATGGAGAGAAGTTAATGTTTCATTTCATTTCTGTAGTGTACATACAATACAAAACACTACAACATAATGAGCGAGTGTGGGAGAACGGATGCAAATTAGTCCAAGGCTATAATCCAAAGAGGTGTGTTCATTGAAATGCACTGTCCTAACCAAATAAACAATACAATAAATCTACCTGGAGCAGACAGTGAATATAGCATTTTCTATATTTCATTTGTCTCATTGAGGGCTTTGATTTATTTTATTTGTGATTAAAGTGTAATTAAAATTATTGGATTTTTTTTTTATTAAATAGTCCAACTATTTTAGTTTAGTATTTTATTCATTGTTATTCTCTCTCTCTCTCTTCCTGCCCTCGCTCGCTCTTTACCGAAACTCCATAAATATACGAGGAAGTGCGAATCAATTTTCCAGACAATCAATCAAATTTTATTTATAAAGCGCTTTTCATGCAAAAAGTGTAACACAAAGTGCTTTACAGTTTAGTTAAAAACAATCCAACATGCCCAGCCCTAAACCCTCCTCCCCACAGACCCCCCCAAAACCACATTTATAATTATATATACAACCACATGCGTATACACACACACACATATACACACACACACACACACAGACACACACATACGTAACATAAGTATAAAGTCATATCAGGTAAAATAGGTAAAACAATAAAAAGAAATGGGGCTGGGAGCAGATGTAACCGGCTGAAGAAGCGCTATCCAAGGAGCCATCTGCACCAGGAGCAGAGAGCCGGCTGCAGCCACAGGGAACGACACAGGACCCAGAGGAGAGAGGGGCCCCAGGCCCACCAGGCCCAGGACTCAGACCCCATAGGACCCAGAGGAGAGAGGAGGCCCCAGACCCCCACCGGATCCAAGAGCCAGACCCCCGAAGCCAAGGCAGACCCCAGCACCCAGTGCAGAGGGCTCCTCCAGAGGAAACACTGGGGACACTAAAACAATACAATAATACAATAGAAAGTAGAACAATAAAATGTGACAGTAAAAAGAAAAATGGCAGCTGCCTAATATTGATAATAACAATAGTAAATGGGTAGATACAATAAATAATTAAAAATAGTAAATGATAAAAATAAATAAAAATAGAATGTGTCTAAAAACATAAATAGATGTACTAAAAAGCAATAATAAATAATAAAAACTAATCAAAAGCTACTCCTAAAAAGGTGCGTCTTGAGCCTACTCTTAAATATATGAACGTTCTCTGCGGCCCTGAGCTCCTCCGGCAGACTGTTCCAGAGACGGGGGCCGTAGTGCTGGAAAGATGCCTCGCCGTGAGTTTGTGTCCTGACTTTGGGGATGGTTAGGAGTCTGCTGCCGGAGGAGCGCAGGGGCCGGGAAGGTTCATAGGATAAAAGCAAATCTGAAAGATAAGAAGGCCCAAGACCCTTAAGACATTTAAAAACCATTAAAAGAACCTTAAAATCGATCCTGAAACACACGGGGAGCCAATGCAGCGATTTTAAAACCGGTGTAATGTGGTCCCGCCCCCTGGTCTTAGTCAGGACACGTGCGGCCGAGTTTTGAGGTAATTGTAAACCTGAAATGTTCTTTTTGGGAAGACCAGAGAGCAGGGCATTACAGTAGTCAATGCGACTGGTGAAAAAAGCATGCATCAGCGTCTCCGTGTTGGCCGAAAGAGAATGGGGCGGACTCTGGCGATGTTCTTTAAATGATAAAAACCTATTTTTGTGATGTTCTTGATGTGAGGAATAAAAGTCAGCTCAGAGTCAAAGATTACGCCCAGGTTTTTCACTTGTGATGATGGATTAAAAGAGTGTGATTGGAGTTTCGGTAAAAGTTTCTCTCTCTGGGCCTCAGGACCGATGACTAAAACCTCAGTTTTGTCCTGGTTGAGCTGGAGAAAGTTTTCTGCTATCCAGGATTTCAGGTCTAAAATGCAGTTAAAAAGAGAATCCATTGGCCTGGTGTCATCAGGAGACATGGAGATGTACAGCTGTGTATCATCTGCATAACTGTGGAAGTCAATTCCATGTCTCCTGATGACACCGCCAAGAGGGAGCATGTACAGGTTAAAAAGGACTGGACCTAAAATGGAACCCTGGGGCACACCACATGTGATTTTATGGACCTGAGAGGAGCAGGTATCCAAACTCACCATGAAGGATCTGTCTGTTAAATAAGAAGTGAACCATTTGTGGACAGCACCAGAGAGGCTGAGGTGTTGTAGGCGTGATGAAAGAATGGTGTGGTCTACTGTGTCGAAGGCAGCGCTAAGATCCAGTAGAACCAACACGGTCACCTTTTTAGAATCATAATTTAGTCTAAAATCATTTAAAATGACCACACTATCATCCTGGTTGTTGTAAATGTTGAGTTGTGAGGTCACAGGAGTGAAGTCGCCATATAGACATTGTCCAACAGTTTCTGGTTTATGACTAATGGGAATCAACCACTGAATAATGCACTGGTCCAGCTCAAATACAGCCCAAATGGAATGTGATTCGGTTATGATTAGCTTATTAGTTATTTCAAGTGTTGAACTGAAGACATCTCCCAACTTTTACTCAAAGCCAAACTTTTCATCATGCTCTGGTCAGGGACATAGTATGATAAAAGTATAGTTACAGTAAAGTCGAGGTGTCTCCGCTTCGGCTGCTGCTCCAGCACTCCCGAAAATGAATGGATGGACACAACAGCGTATTCATACATACTTAACGCAGTGGTCATTATTGGAAGTCAGATTTATATAAATTTATTTTCATTATAAGTATAGATTTGTACAATGCATTTGTGCTGTGTAAATGTAAAATATGTAAAATTAAGTGTGCACATTGTCCTCTGCATTTGACCCATCCTGATGTCACTAAGGCTTCCATCAGGAGCAGTGTTGCAGGGTCAGTGCCTGGGGACCCATCGCCACATGTTGGTCAGGACTACTGGTGCAGGAGGATTTTACCTGTTGTGCATGTTTTAGTGCTAGGGACACCGGAGCACCTGGAGGAATCTGGAGCACCCGTGGGAAACCGGAAATAGACACGGGGAGAACATGCAAACTCCGTAAGAGAAAGACCCTGTTCCGACCGGGATTCGAACCAAGGACCTGCTTTCTGAGAAGCTAGAGTGCCCCTCATTCTTACTGTTGTGGCAGAACTGAAATTTCCCCATGTGGGGCGATTCAAGGGTCACTTCTTATTAAAAGGCATCATCATCACAATAATATGACTCTATAATTTAACTCATTTTGTGAACTGCATTAGTATAGTATTTACTGAGTTTGAAAATGTGATTAAGTGAAAACACTGAACAGCTGTGGTGGAGCTGTCATTTGAAAGGATGAGGGCAAACAGGTTTGTTTGTGTCAGAGCCTCTTGGATTCATTTGGTCTTTTACGGCCTGTGAATTATCAGCTTAAATTGCTTATAGATACTGGTTTCTGTGTTGGCTGCATGTGGTTATGAAACTAACCCAGGCATGTAGTTAAACAAGCTTTACCAGATACATTTTAATGAAGTTGACTCTCCTGTTTGTTCATTTGAAACAATGGACATAAACATGACATCATTCTAATTATTCTTGCTGTAAGGTCATATTATTGTGTACATACTGTGCTATCCGCGGTGACCATTGTGGCAGTTATCTAGGCAAACATACTAAAAACCCCTTTCTAATCAAACACATTCATATTGAGTGAAAAATGCAAGTCATCTATAAGCATTCACCCCAAGTATATCTTATCACATTTTTCCATTAGACTTTCCTTTGCCCTCTGGAGCATAGTGACTGTAACTTCAGTTCAGTCCAGTCCCATGTTTTGAGCTGGTCTCACCTGTCAACAGAAAAAGGAAGGAAGCTGACCGAGCTTGAAAAACGGGTTTGTTTGCTTTCCTCATTATTACACAAGGGGCGCAGAGCTTTGCAGTCTGAAAGAGTAGCACGGCGCACAGGACCACACCAGTGAAATGTATCGTATCTCTCTTCTTATCTCTTTATTGTACCTTGACTTTAAACCAGCTCGTGTGTGCATGTGTGCGCCTCCACTTGTTGCGAATAGCAGCAACACCCTCTTTGCTGGGAGTGTTCAAGGTTCAGGAAGATAACTAGGAGGTGAGTAGCTGACGCATGCACTGTGTTGAGTTACCACTGGCTGAGATCATATTACATAGACTGCAGGTTAGTCTGAAACCATAGCTCTTGAGATTGAGAGCAGCGGAGCGAACTAGGAACAAACAGAGGACTTACTTTTTTGCCTAAAAAGCTCAATTGTAACACATTGCTTCCTGGTTGTTGTTTTTTTACAGAGAAGCGTTACCATGGGTAGTGGGAAGACACAACTTCTTTCATGTCTCCTGCTCGGATGCCTCTTTCACCATGCGACGGGTTTTGTGTTTTGGTCTGCCATGGTGGAACTAAGCTACATGAACAACCAGAATGAGACGATAGACCGGTACTGTGAGTGTGGCGTCTTTGGTCGCAATGCTGCCGTAGATAGAGCCCAGGGGGTTCTGACTCTGCCCAGAACTGATCCAAAAGGCTGCGGGCAGGATCTGGTCTACAACAGAAATGCCAGCTCCCCGCCAGATTGGATCGCTTTGGTGAAACGCGGCAACTGCACATTCAGCGAGAAGATCCTAGCAGCGAGACGCCAAGGGGCAGCTGCGGTTGTGATCTACAACGGTGATGGTACTGGCAACTCCACTACACACATGTCTCATCCCGAAGCCCCGAATGTGGTGGCTATTATGATCGGGAATTATCAAGGTATGGAGATTCTTAAATTGCTTCAAAATGGCACCGAAGTTCAAATGATAATCGAGGTCGGCAGCCCGCATGGACCTTGGATGGACACGTACTGGCTGTACTTCTTGTCTATCGCCTTCTTTATCGTCACCACAGCCTCCATAGCCTATTTCGTGTTTATCTCCGCTAACCGCCTGTACAACCTGCGAGTGCACAGGCGAGCGGAGAGGCAGCTGAAATCCGAAGCTAAAAAAGCCATCAAACGCCTGGAAGTGCGCACCCTCAAACGAGGCGACGAAGAAACCGCTTCGGAGAACTTTCTTTGTGCGGTGTGCATAGAACCTTACAAAGTAGGCGATGTGGTGACGGTGTTGACATGCGACCATATTTTCCACAAGGCCTGCATCGAGCCCTGGCTGCTGGAGAGAAGAACCTGCCCCATGTGCAAGTGCGACATCCTCAAAGCCTTAGGAGTGGAGGAGGAAAGCAAGGATTACGGCACACGACCAGAGGTTACCGTGGTCACCGTGGCAGGAGGAGATGCCATGTACGAGGTGCCACTGACAGACACAGCCAGGCCACCGACCTATGACGACAGGTCCTTTGAGGAAGAACCAACCAGGGGATAGATCGCAAGCACCGGAAACAAAACAAGACAGCCACCAGCGAGAAAGACTATAGGGATTTCACTGTTTTATGAGGACACTGGAACAAGTTTAACAAATCATGCAAGATGAATCGATACAATTACTTTTAATCAAAAACCTACCTTCTAAATATCCAATGGCTAAAAATGCCAGAATAATAGATTTGTTTGAAAATGTGACTATAAACGTGACTTTTTATGTTGATGAGTGGGTCAGATATATATTGGTGATAATACTTTTCAAATGATTTTCTATGAGTGAATACTTTCCATATTTCAGTTTAACTGTTGAAATATGATCATATATGCGCACATTGGTCTATATTTCTATTGTAACAACTATACTATACCAGGGCTGCACAATGTTATGAAAACAAAAACACAATCTAAGACTGTTAATGTTGCTTTATCTAATCTTTTCTACTTTAGGTAAGAACACTCATAAAGTGAGTTGTGAAGGTGGTGTTAGGAAAGCCGACCTCATATTTGCCATCTATTTTTAATACGTGTACTTTTCTAAAGACTTGCTTTGGGGTGAGAGCTGATTGGCTGAGCAACTATGGTTCTCTCTGCTTACACTTCCTCATCTTAAAAAAGCCTTGAGGAAACTGTCAAACGGTTCTATTTAAGAATTTATTACACATTTTAATGCAAAAATGTATATATTTGGATATCTGGGATAAGGTAGAGCTTCGGGAAGAGCTTATAAGAATAATAGTTTTTTAACAGTAAATTGATTTTATATACAAGAAGGAAAAACGCGTTTATAGCCGTTCAGTTAATTATATTATGATAGATAAACCAACTGCAATATTGCTATAGTGTGCAGCCCTGGTCTCTCCACTGTTTTGACTCTTTGCTATTCCAAACATGGGGTGTGTCCATAGTCAGTCCAGTCAGACCTGTCTGAGTAAAAAGTGGCCTAGATATCCCCTGGCGTCGCATATCTGTTTTCCATTAGAAGAATTGCTCAATAATTTGCCAGTGAAAGCTCCAAAGCCTCTATCAAGACTTGCAAAACGTAACCAAAGCAGCTTGGAAGATTTGCCTCCAGCCACAGATACCAACGAGTCATATTTTGGTTTTTACATGTCTTAATGTTGATAGTCATTCACGCGGCTTATGAGCACACACACACCCATACTGGAAACACAGCATTACAAGACAAACTATTTAACCCGAGGGCCAAAATCTTTGCATGAACCAAAAGTTAACCATGAGTTTACGTTAGATACGGTGCATTGATTTGACCAATTGAATGTTTGACCGCTAAGGCTATGCCAATACTAAGTAGTTTGAATCTCATAACTTGCTTTTGGTTCTAAAGTAATTTGTAACAGTAGTTTTTACATGGATTAGGAGAATTTATGGGGGGATCAATACTATTCAAAAGTTCTGATGCCTACTAATAAAGAGGTATCCAGTTTTGATATTTATATGTATTCTAATAATCCTTTTCGGGTACAGCTACGATTAAACTGGCCAAAAAAACAGCCATTCCTACCATACAAGTGCAGAATAGTATCTCATCGAGCAAAACCATCAATTTGACCATCAAGTTGACCGTATAGAAAGATTGTCTTCCTTGTCATATGTTATTGCTGTGGACGTGGCCTGTTCAAATTCACCTGGAACATTCCAGCGTGAGCCTGTCATAGGAGGAGCCTCTATGGACCAATAATGACCACATCCTTGACTCTCACCGATCATATATTATCGTATATAATGTATTTGCTGTGTACATATGACTCTTTTCTTTGTGGCGTCATTGCACTGGCCACGGTGTGCACAGGTCTTCCATGGTTTGAAGTTCTGGAGTTTCCTACCTCTAACAAGGTTTTCAGAGATTGGATTCAGTCTTTCCTTCTGTTTTTCCTCACAGGGTAAATGCTGATTGTTGTGCATATTTTTTACTACACTGATTGATGATGTGGGGGGGAGGAGTATTGTGCTGCTCTGTACAAATGAATGTAAGATGTTGTATTAAATCACATTGATGCTTATTAGAATGCAATAAATTCCTCAAAATGAGGCCAAGTTTACAACAACTCTCCTGACTTTCAATTCAAGTCGATTTAGTTTTGTTTAGCTACTTTGAACACAGAAAATAATAACAAACACATGGGAGGCATCTGTCCATATAGATTGTTATTTTACTTCTGTAATTCAATTTAAAATGTGAAACTTGTATATGACTCTCTATAAACACTAAGTAAGTAATCTTTCTTTTATATAGCACATTTTTACAGCCCAAGGTCACCCGAAGCGCTTTACAGGTTAAGGCCTCTTTACGCTTTTCTCTACTCTCTGTGTTGCTGTTTGTCTGGGTGTGCAATATCCAGACTGTGCTTAATCCAGTATATTAGGAGTGGACATCACCATGGTGTTAGCCTTAATGTGGATGAATCCAATTTGAACATGAGTTTGCTGGAACCAATTTCCATGTTTTTGAATGTTTCATGCACCCCAAGGTATTCCAACATAACCAATTATTCTTTTGGGATAACTGAGAAAGGCGTGGGGTGGGGGGGTTTTGCTTTAATTCAAGGCTTTATTTGACTTCTGAGCATGTGTATTAGTCCGTCCCTTTAGTCCAATTGCTCGTCATAATCCATAGTTTTAGCTAATTCATCTTAGTCTGGTCTGAGCAACTTTTCAATGTAAATCAATAGGCTTCATTGAGCTAGCAGGTTAGCATTGCCCATCTATATAGTCTACTATGGCATATTCAAATGAACTTGCCTTGTCATTTACTAGTCAAGCAGCTCAAAAAAGCTCCAGTCTCTCAAACTGAAATACGCGTAGGGATTGTGCATTGGAATGGGCAGACTTTGAAAATGTCACAGCAAAGTATTTGAAATATCTGAGTCACTGACATGTTCGGATCTGAGTGTGGTTCTCCCAGAGCAGCTGTCTCTGCTCCAGGCCTGTGCTGCTCCACACCAATAGTCAAGATAATGATTGTCATAATTCCTCATTTCTGTTTTATAAAGTAACAAATCTTCAATATTACAAAACATGTCAAAACTAAGTGGTATGAGTATTTTGAATATTAAAGTAAGATTGACCACAGAGAAAAATCTAATTTCCTTCTTCTTGGTTGGATAAAACATATGCAAATCGATTCTCATGCAGCACCCTATTCTCTAGTAGTAGTAGTAGTAGTAATAGTGGTAGTGGTAGTTAATATATAACTTTTTTCGGATTAGCATTATTCTTTCACTCAATACACAGTGGTGATAAACTACTACTATAGCCACAGCTGCCATGGGGCACACTGACAGAAGCGAGACAACCAGTATGTGCCCATTTTGGGTAATGTCGGTGAAGTGTCTTGTCAAAAGACACAATGGCAGTTTGGCATGTAGCCACCCCACTGTCGCACCTGCTGTTCCCAGAGGTCTCCCATCACAGTACGAACCAGGCCCTGCCCTGCTTTGCTTCAGAGGTCTGAGGGGATCTGGCTTTCATACGCAGGTGGTGCCACAAAATCTGACTTTTGTTGTTGATTGCGGTCGCATTCCTGGACTTCAGCTCATAGTTTAAACATTCATTCACTTGGCTCTTTGTTATCGGACTGTGTTGACTTTTTCCATTAAACAAACGTTGGTGTCATTCCTGTAGAACCGCGAAGATAACTGCAGACAAAAACAACATGTATGTACCATGTCCTTATGGTGAGGTTGGCATGCCTACAGTGCAGGTGATTTTACACTTTAATTATAACCCAAAAACACATTGTAAAATTTAGTGAGGTTGGTGAATAGTTAGTTTGGTGAATTTATATTTTGGCCAAGTTTATAAGACCAGACAACTATTGGTGATGGCATTTCATCATGTTCTCAATGTGGGCATCCCCCCCAAAAAAAACTTCCCACTGTTTTTGTGTGTTTGGCATTTTTGCACACAGGATGGTCTTAGGACAGTGATGATCAGGGACATTTCCCTGTGGAACAATGGCTCTTATGTTTTTGTTATTATTGCATATCCTGTGTTCTGATCGGTTGTTTAGGAATCAAACTTTTGTAAAGTGTTTCACGACGGCCGCTGTTGTGATTTAGGGCTGTACAATAATAAATGTAATTGAATTGAGTCGTATACCCAAAGATTGGAACAGTGTAAACTCTGTAAATGCTAGCTCTAGAGCAACCACATTTTCATTTTGTTTTACAGAAGTTCTATTTTATGGTTTCAAACAGGAAGTACACTTCTTAAGACTGTCACGAGAGCGTCATCTTGGTTGGAAATGTGTGACCAGTTTGTGCCTCAGCTCTATTTCACATGCAATAGCCACATCTCCACCAGCCCTACTTGGCCTTACTCTAGGCAAAGGAATAGGAATTATATTTGCATAGTTCCCACAGTTCAGACACTTCACATGTCATTATTCTTTCACTCTATACACAGTGATAAACTACTACTGTAGCCACAGCTGCCCTGGGGCACACTGACGGAAGCAAGGCAACCAGTCTGTGCCATCGGCCCCTCCAACCACCACCACCACCAACCATTCACACACACACCAGACTCATTCTAGACAATGTGGATGAAGTGTCTTGCCTAAGGACACAACTGCAGTTTGGCAGTATACACCCTACTGAGGCACCTGGTGTTCCCAGAGGTTAAAGAGCGACTAAACACCTGTGCCCAGCCTGACTACGCCCACATGAACATTTGAAATTTTCTCTTAAAAGGGCGTTGCCTTGAGGACCAAGCGACAAGAAGGGGGGCTTGGTCTGGGCTGTGATTGACAGCTCACCAGTCACACAAAAAAAAAAAACAGTCAGTTGTCATTGCTGCTTAAAGCAATAGTTTACACACAAAGTCTCATTCCACCCTTGTTTACACACTGAAATAATTGTAGAGCTACACACCTGAACCTAATCTATAGAATTATTTCAACCTGCAGCTGGGGCGTGTGTGAGACTTGAATGGGTTTATATCACTGGCGTAGAGAGATGCACGTCACACATACAAACTGACGTCACTCAGAATTTCAGAGTCAATGGAGAGGCCAGGACCAAATTCAAATGTAGTGACACCAAAAAAGGTAGAGAGGGCGCCACACAGACCTTTTTAGGCTCAAAAGTGAGATTTGATCTTATTTGAACTAAAATGTCAAAAAAATGACCAGGATATGTAGAGAACACTACAATAAACATATTTATGCAGTTTTTGAGTTAAAAAAAAGTTGATTTGGTGTTTAGTCGCTCTTTAAGTGTCTTGCCCAAGGACACACCGACACCAGACATTAGTGGGAGTTGGTGGAGGGCTCGAACCCACTCAAAGGCCAATGCTTTACCAGCTGAGCCACTGTCACCCTCCATGTTTAGTTCTGACTCCGGGCACCAGCAGGAGGCTAGTCCTTGTGCGCCTCAGAGTCCGAGTTGGTTCGTATGGCACTAACATGTCACAGAGCTGCAGAGTTTTGCACCAAATCTATGGTAGCTTTGGTGCAATACTTTTTTAGCACCTGCTTTTTTAGTATTTGCAGTTAGAACACTGGTGTTAAAGTGTTCTTCTAACTGCAAAGTCAGGCACGTTAATCAAAGAATTTCCCTACATACTGGTTTGTTGCTAGTCATTCAGTCTTTGCTTTGTTGTGGGTAGGTTGCTTGGATATAGTACCGTAAACTAAAGCATAATGAAAGTGCTCCCGAGTAGGGTGGAAATGGCCTTTTTTGAGACTCAATAAATATAACAAATTCCATATTAATTTTCCAAGAGCTGCAGTGAAATTAAACAAAGTACAGCCAATATAATAATATAGACTACTGACTTGCTTACTTATTCAAACAGGCTTCTGCTTGTTACCAGTTTGAGCTCCACAATCCCAATGCACAACAAGATATTGACCAATTCTTTCTACATAAATTATATTTTTTAAATTCTGAATAATTCTCCGGTATCTTTTACTTCCCTGAACTTTCCGAATGAGTTAGAACCTCATCTTGAGCCACGTCATTGAGATTGAAGAGGCACATTCAGGCCCTCTCTCTTCAGATTGCTCTACAGTTGTATTGATTTGGTGTTGCTGTGTCTGCCCCCCGGTGGCCACACAGTGTTTAGTCTCCGGTCCCTCACACTGCTCCTGTGGCAGCGCTGGGACCAAAGCGACACACTCGATCGATAGTGGACCATCTCGGAACATGCTCCTCGGGTCGCCGTGGCGTTCCAAAGATTTATTGCAGCTTTTAGCGTCAAAATTGAGTCAGAAGGTTTTCATTTAACGGCGAGCGACTGGAACACAGCACTTGACCTTCAATGGGAGATGGGGATCAGGTGGTGGAATGGACTGGTCTTATCACAGTCTATAAGCTGCTGCATCATTTATATAGAGTCTAGATGCACTTTCCGCTTGTTTATGTAATATATAGGTCATATTTAACTATTCCTCCTTTGACTTTCGCTGACTTCAAAATGACTGCAAATTGACATGTTTACTGTGTTATTGTGGTGATATTCTTGCTCTTATAGCATATCCAGTACTTGCACGGCCCGTCTTTAAGTAAAATTATTAGATTATTTATCCCTAAAGCAGTCAATTTTACGGCTTAATTTAATTTTGTAAGTATAATCACTCAGCTCATTTTTTAACTTCGCAATTTTGACTTATGCTGTTTCTATGTGTAGTTTATGTATTATTTGTATTTAATATATTTTAAATGTGAGGGTTCCACCTTTTTTAACTCTCTCAGAACAGTCATTTTGACTGCTCTATTCATTTGAATGCAAAGTTGAAATTGCATCGCTTGGCAACCAACATTCTATTGTAGCAACTTTTCTCAAGGTGCTGGTCCTGGTTCTGGTCCGAGTCATCTTGTGGTCCACCAGAGAAGCGAATGCTACACTGTAAACCCTAACTTCAATCTTACTTCAGACATCAGAGTTATTTTAAATTGATTTTTCCCAGTAAGTAAATATTACTTGTTTATTTGAACATGTAGAGTGTTGAATATATGGCAAGTATGCATTAAATAGTGTGTCATGTCGACTGAGTGGGTTGAACATTGCTCCTCAGTGCTAAGAATCTGAGTTCAAATCATAGCCAAACTTTATTGCATTCAATTGAGTTCACTTGGCAACATCAAGTTCAGGATGTACTCGAGGAATTTAAGTTAGTGTGCAATTTATTTCCAAGGTTTTTTCAAGTAAACTTTACTTATTAGGGTTTACAGTGTAGTTACCATAGCAACACACTAATCACCTGCCACCACTTAGTATTTAGGTCTCCTTTCAACACATTGTTTTAGCACTTATTAAAGGTAAAAACCAAAAACCTCAGGAATTTCCTGCCTTCAAATTCAGAATTACATTGATCTGTATGAGAGCTGTCAAAGTGACTGCTCTGGGAGTCTGAGTGTTAATGATTTATTTTAATTGATTAGCTAATTTGCTCACAAACTATACATTAGCCAATACATATAATGCTCTTATTGGAAAAGCCTTCACACTTAACTGCCTTGGATTTGTATTTATTTTTTATTTCATTTTTTGCGTTTTCATGTGTGAAGCTCTACTTCAGCCCTCTGACTATTTCAAATGTCTGGTATAACTTTCTCATATTTGTAAAACTGCTAAAGACAAGTGAGTAGTACATCACCCAGAGCAAAGATCAAATTAATTGATTGTGCAAATATGATCTTTAGGAAAATAAACATACAACCACCATACAGTCTAGTCAATTTGGCGTTGAGCTGTGATTATCATAAATCATTTACCAGTCTCTAAAAATAGGGATGTTTTGTGTTCAAGAGCCAACTTTAAAGCTGGGGTACGCAATTTTCAATCTACACGATATCAACTCTAATCCATGTTGCTGTTTGTTTTGATTATGACTTTCACGGGCATGTATGTTTGCCATGTTACATTTTTAATCAGATTTTTAAGACAGAAAAGCGAAAAAGAGAGGAACACCCTCATTCAATACAGTTGCAATACTGCAACTTCAGGATGTCACAGAGCAATGTCACTTTACCTCATGTCACTTTACTTATATACTTTTTATCTGCACTATTTAACTGTACAGTACATAACTGCACTACTAAATATATATCTTTTGACTGGTATTGAAGCATTTTCAGCATCTACAGCTAGTTATGTTAGTTAAGAAACATAGCTACTACTTATTTGTATATAGTGTATATATTGTTTGTGCTCCCTGTGTGCTCTTACTACTGTCCTATATGTGCGATGCAACATCAAAATTTCCCCACTGTGGGACGAATAAAGGAATTCCTATCTTATCTTCAGCACAGTTCACAGCCCATTGAGTCAAATAGAGACTCGCTGGGCTCTTTCTTGCAGGTATACAAACAATAACATGTTTTCTAGCATATTTGTACACAAACTTTTACTTTTTCAGTACATTTTCTGTTGGATGAAAAACAATGTTTTATTTATGAAAAAGTGAGGTACCCCCAGCTTGATGCAAAAGTAATTGGTATCCTGTAGATTCCCTTTCTTCTTGACTAGACAAAGGTTTGTGGCAGTTCTCTGGCTCCTACTGCTGGACACAAATCCTATTACAACTTTTTGAAAATGACTATGTCCAGAAGTTTTTTCTCGAGTCCCTGGGTACGTAGCTTAGACTGCTGCTACTGCAACTCGGCAATGGAGAAAGCAGAAGAAAATGGATTGATAGATATTGTGCAGTTTGGGCCAGTTGCATGATCATGATTAAATAGTTGTACTTTTGAGTGGATCTTATAAACCCATTTACTAACTATTAGACTAGAAATTGTGGCTAATGGCTGCATGCAATAAACAAAACAAAAAATATATATACAATTTAGATATAAAAATTATAAAAGTTAAACAATGTTTGTACAAAAAGTACAAACATTTTAAATTCCACAAAAGTAATTTAGCCCCTCCAAGACAAGAAATAAACAAGATATAACACTTAAAAATAGGTATACAGGAGGATTTTCTTCTTCCGGATGAATCATCAAGACTATTGGTCCTCCCAATTGTTAATCATTCTGGTGATACGTGCTTGTTAAATAAGACCAGGGAGTTTTGTTCAAAGAGTGGAGAGGGCGGTTCTTCCCTAAAAAAATTTTAATGTATGAAATCCTTGAAGATTTAAATTTGCCAAAATGTGAATAAATTGGATGATGGAAGAAAAAGTACAAGAACAGAACATGAGTATATGCAGTCACTCAATTAAGGTGGTCATAAGTATATCACATAATAGTCTAGTCCTGACCGTAGCCAAAGGTGGAAGCTCTCTGTCTCCATCTGCTGGACAAGGATAACATTTCAACTTCTGACAAAAAACCTTGTCCAAGTATTTGTGCTTGAGTTTCTGGGCCTTTTCTTTCCTGGCTGGGAGCAAAGTTCAGTGATAAATGATGGTGCAATGAAAACAAACAGGCTGTAAACTTTAATGACTGGAAACTTGTGTTCACTTTCAACCCACACAATTTACCAGGTCAGTCTGAGAGCAACTTTTACACAAGCTTCATCATTTAACACATAATTAGCGTCAATACATATTTAAACATCCGTAAAGGTGTATTCATAGACTGTCTAACCAATGACATGGTTGTACATTTCTCCAGTGTGAGATCAATAAAGTCTATCTTATCTTTAAAATGTAATGATAAAGCTGCCTTCATGAATAATAGATTACATGTTTATATAATAAATACATAATGTAGTCATCTGTGTTTGTGAGCGACAGGGGTTGGAAACCTTTGTCAAATCGTGTACTTATTATACTTGTACTTGTCTGTTCTAATTATATTCATAACAATATGTGCTTTGCGGGTTTGAAATAAGTAAATAATCTAAATTAATAGAGCAAATTAATTAATCAAAAACAGCATCTGATGATTATAAATATATCTTTTTAAATTCATAATAGTGAGTACAACCAGTGGATAATGGAAAGTACCACAAACCAGTATGTAAAAATTAGATTTATTTTTTAGAAAAATTAAGGTAAGAATCCACACTCTCTTTACCAATGTCATTTTTTTCAAGCTCAAACAATCTTTCCTGCCGGGCCCTAAATTCTTTTATGTTTCTTCAAAATATAAAATAAAGTATACTCAAAGTAATGTATACAAGACATCAAAGCTGGAACTTCAGCCTCTTTGATGATGTAAGGGCTGGATTTTCGTCTCTCTGATGTACCTCTACCCACAATGCATTGGGGTCACTACAAACACCTTGACCTAGAAAAATAAATAAATGGTTTCTTTGACCTTTTTTTGAGATTTTAGATTCTATCCTCAATCATTGATTCAAAAGAGTTAAATATCCATCTGTCTGTGTGGTAGTTCATTAACTTTATTTTACAGTGTGATTGAAGGCTTTTGTCTGACTTTTTACTCATTATTAGGAATTTTAATTGAATATAGTTTTATTATTGTGCAGTTTGTGTCAAACGCATTGTCAGATCAAACCATCTGAAAAACATTTCCAGAATCAAAAACTAAGCCTAGTGTATAGTCGCGCGGCGCGGAGCTTACGGTGGTGACTTGACGTCACTTGTGCAACGCGTGGATCGCTGCAAGGCCCTTACGTAGCCTGCCGCGCACCCTCAAAAATGTTTAACTACGTAAGGGCCGCCGCAAGGAAGCTCCGCTGTGATTGGTCTGTATGTGATTACTTTCTGTGAAGCATGGAGCGGATGCAGGAGCATGGACGAGGCACTTCGGAGCAGACTGCTTCACGCTTCAAAGGAACCAAAGAAAAAGTAGTTTGGGCTCGTGGAAGAGCCTGATATACGCGGAGACTGTAGACTAGAGTTCTGTTGCATATCTAACATATATCTAACTTATAAACTGTGCAGTCGTTTCTTTTGCACTGTTCCTGTCTTGTTTGAATCGTAGCTTATCGCGTCTGTTGCATTCCTCCTGCACTTGTAAATAGTTGATGTTTGTCTCAGATATTTACCTCTTATTGTTTTGATGTTTGTGCTGAATACAATTGAATAATAACTGTTTCCAACAAGAACTGTGTCTTTATTCACAGAATCACAGTTAAATGTGTTGAAACAATGAGTCCATAGAACTATCACATAAACCTACAGTAGAAACACATGTAATGAGCTCAAACAGCTCGGTTTATTCATGTTTTTGTTCTGAAGAGGAGAAAATAGCAGCGTAAATGGGACCGCTTTGGTTTCTCATGCAACTCCTGTGAGATCGCCATCATGTGGTTGGTTGTGTGATTACAACATTCTCTTCAAAACTCCGTAAGGGGAACGCGCTAGTGTACCACCAACTGCCGCGCGAGTGTACACAGGCCTTAAGTTTTGAGAGTATACTTGTCTTGGACATTATCCATTTGTCTGCAGTTGGTTAGACTACTGTAACAGCGGCTCACTGGTCTCTCCAAACAAGCTGTAAAACAACTGCGGTGTATTCAAGACACTGCAGCTTGAGTCTTGTCAAAAACCAGGAAGTACAACATTAGTCCAGTTCTCAGGTCTCTGCACTGGATTCCTGTGGCCCAGAGAATAGACTTGTACACAGCTCTGCTTGTTACATGTCTCTCCATGGCTTCGCGCTAAAGTACGTTTATGACATATTAGACCCGCATGAACCAACTCTGGCCTGTTTACATGGAGATGTACAAATTACTTTTACAAAGTCAAATACACAAAGTCAATTTTTACAAAGTAATATGTAAAAAAGAGCCCACTCCGGATTTGAAGTGCAAAGTGTCAACATACACAATACAATACAATTTATTCTTGTATAGCCCTAGGTCACAACAGAAGTCATCTCAGAGGACTTAACAAAACCATTGAAATCACCAACACAGGTCAGAGAATCAACAGTTAACACATGGAGAATATAAAGCACACACAGAAGAAAATGTCCATACATGTTGTAGAATGCTAAAGTGTCCTGATCATCACCAATCCTTTCTGTTGGACACTAACTGTCCAACAAGACCCTCCTGCATCGACAAGGAAAAACTCTTAAAAAACCCAGTGGGAAAAAGTGAGAAACCTTGGGGAGAACTAGGGAAACCCACAGGGAGGGAGACCCATATGAGAAAGGGATCCGCTCCTCCGGACGGACAGGCTAATGATCTAGGACCTAAGCTAGCTACAGGACGTGGACCAGTGGCCGCTGAACGTGGACAGGTCCGGTGCAGGACCGAAGCACTCCCAGGCGGGTCGGGCGGGGCAGTCCGCAGGTGTAGATGGAGGAGGCCAGGCTCAGAGATCCCGTCATCGTACCATGAAACAGACAATGGGACAACGGGTGAATAGCAATGAACAAACTACAGTCAGAATCCTAAAAGTGCTAAACAGATAAAGTAGATAAAGTAGGAAGGAGGAGAGGATAGTGCTCAAGTTACCATACTTCTCCCAGCAAACTGACACCCTATGCAGCTTGACTGACACTCTGAGGAGTTTAACCTTCCCCGAGTCTTACCTTCCTAACCATATGGTAAACTAAAGAGGACTGTTTTAAACCTAGCCTTGAATAAAGAGATTCATGGATTGCACACCAGGTGTGCAAACCGATCCAAGCAAACCTAATTATATATTATATATCATATACATCATATATACCATACATACCATATATATCACATATAATACACAACATAACATACAGCATAATATATAACATAATATTCAACATAACACAATACATTATTTGATGGATGGATGGATGGATAATATACAACATAACACAATACATTATTGTATAATATATAACATAATATACAACATAATACAGCATATATATATAATATATACACCATATATTATATATTACCTAATTATATGCTAAATTAAGTAAAGTGCTTTAAGCCTGGCCTTGAATGTGGAGACCGTATCTGCTTCCTTAACATGAATGGGAAGCTGATTCCACAGTAAAGGAGCTTGGTAGCTAAATACTCTGCCGCCAACAGTGATTTTGAGTGACAACAATGTAGTTCTAGAGCCTGGCCAGTAGTGGGAACTTTACGACACGCGTAATGCAACACCTGCCAGTATGACATCCTCCTCAGGCCATCGGAAAGCCGGAAAAGAATGCACCAACATTGTTCTGCATTTAACAGTAGCTGCGAAAAAGGTACAACTACTACTTTGGACCAGGGCCTTTCTGAGTGGAGTTTGCATGTTCTCCCCGTGTCTGCGTAGGTTTCCTCCGGGTGCTCCGGTTTCCCCTACCACAAAAAATATGTACAATAGGTCTGGCATGTGCCTCCTGTATTGGCACCCCCACTCCCAAAAAATAACAATTGTAAACCGCTTTGAGACTCCGATGTGCAGTGAAAAGGCGTATATAAATAAAGATTACTACTACTATTTGCGTGGTTTTGTTTGGATGAAAGAGTAGAATTGCTCCTCTATGTAACGCTAGAAGCAGACAGAGCACAAGTTCATCTGCCGCCATTGTTGTTGGTTTTTTCTCCGCTACTGCGTAGGTCCACATGTACGGGGGGGGAGTGGTGAGGTCATTGCAGCCTGAGAGGTCATACCTTTTTCTGCACACGGCTGTGATACGGCTCCGCACAGTGCAGCCTAGCCATTTTGTCTGAGGCTGTATTTCAAAGCTTAAGTTTTCACCCCTGTGAAACATCGACGCCATGTAAACAAAAGACCAAGTCGCAATCAACTCTATCGTTTTACTGTCACTGTGTCTCCGTGTAAAAAGGCCCTCTGACTCTGAGGAGCGCAGGAACTTGCCTCCTGCTGGTGCTCAGAGTCAGTACAAAACATGGGGAGGCAACGTACACCATGTTCCAAGATATGCTTTTGAGTAAGTCCAGTTCAATGGTAACCGTAGTTCTGGAACAGTCTTCAGTGGAGTGTCACTCGCAGATGCACAGATTTGTCGTGGATTTCAAAGGCAGATCTCCGTGAATAGAAATTGCAGTTACACTCGCTGCATTCTTCATCTTTGGACCAAATAGTGTTGTCAAATAATTACACCCAAAAACACATTTTCTCCAAGTTGACGTGATGCTAACAATTTAAGTCACTGACAATAGCAGAACATAAATACAGATATAGATATAGATAATCCAAGAAAAATTAAGGCCAAATAGCACTGTAATGATGTTTAAAACTGAAAAGTCAAAATGCGTCTTATGGGACCTTTTTAAGGTATCTGTAAATCTGTTTGATTTACTGTGATTTTAATGCCTTGTGTGATTGTTTCTAACCTAATAAGTTAAACAATCACTTAGGCACTTTGTATAGCACAGTTCATACACAAGGCAACTCGAATAAACTTGCCTTTTTTTCTAAATGTGTCTGTCGGTCCATCCGTCTGTCTGCAGTGCGGCATCTAATGGATGGATCCGTGGCTCATTATCGTAATGAAGGAGTGAGATTTGATTACACAAACACAGCAACAAATAAATCCAGGCAGACGCTAAAACGGACAAAAACTTTACGCTTTCTCTGACAATTTACAGCTGCTGTCAAGAAGCGAAAGCCTCTCAAACACTGCTTCATCTAATGCAGACGGTTACGCAAAACTATTGATTGGTTCTGTTCCATTTCTTTGTAAGGAAAAAAACATCCTGACCTATCCAATGCAATTAGTCATATATGTTAATGTGTAAAAAACTCATGATGACTTCTATTGAAACATCAGTAATTAATGAAATAAGGAAGTAATTGCATACTTAACAATTGATATTATAAAACTGGAAAGCAGCTGCATCGTAAAAAAGTGTAAAAAGGCAAATGTAAAGGCACTGTAAATCTGGGTAATGACCGGAAGCACGATATCTGGTGAGGAGCTCAGTTACACAGCAGAAGCTTGGAGTAGATAATGATCATTTTTAATTTCATTTCTGTTGACTCCATCATAGTTGACCAAATATTGTATTAGTCTACAGGCCCTCAATTATGGAGTGACAGTGGCTCAGTTGGTAGAGCATTGGCCTTTGAGCCTGAAGGTCGTGGGTTCGAGCCCACCGTAAGACCTACATCACGACTCCCACTGATGACTGCTGTCGTTGTGTCCTTGGTACTTTGCCTGAAGCCCCCGCTGAAAGACTCAACACCTGCAGGAGGATCAGTGAGGGGCTGGTGCTATGTGTACTGGGTGCAGCTCTGACTGCCATCCCCCGACCCAGAAATGGATTAAGGGGAAGAAAATGGATGGATAGATTAATCCATCCAATTAAATTAGAAGCATTTTTTTCTCAACGTTTTAAAAGGAATTACAAGCATTTTTCTAATTGTACTTAAAAATAAGATAGATCAAACTGTCAATTCACAAGGTTGTTTTGGATCAGAGAAAATACTTAAAAGCAGCACTGCTTATCTCTCCATAGCCTCGCACCAAAGTACACCTGTGACATGTTAGTGTCAGCAAATATAACTGAACATGATTTACACTCATTGGCAACACAATACATTCACATCAGCGTTTTTGTGTGTGTGTGTGGGAAGCACTAACGTCAGCTGCACTACATTGATTTACAGGTAGAACTCTTTATTTTCATTATATTAAGTGTATTATATATTGACTCTGCTCTGTTTTATGGGGCTGTTTGCTGTTTGTCAGTGCAGTGTTTTTCTCTTCATTCCACCTCCACACGCCCTGAAATACACACAGTCCATTTAAAACTAACTCTTGTAATGAATGAAGAAGAGCTCATTGTGCATTTTTGTAATTGACCAGAGCACCTCCCATTCTGAGCAACACTACCATTAATTTCCTGTCCTTGTTGTGTTTCCATGTCACTTTAGTATGTGGTACCGTATCCCAACAACCTACCCTCAAAAACAGTTTCCTTGGTAACAGTGGCATCCAGCAGCTCTTGGCCCAATCACTGTCAGATAAAAAACTTTAGTACCAGCTCGGCCTGGATAGAATGAGGACTTCATGAGGTACTAAAAAATGAACCTGGTGCCAGTTAAACAGAGCTAGTGGTAAAGAGCTGATTAGAGCAAAGTGAAACACCGGGATGTTTAATTTAAAATACTTTGAAATATGAAATGAAAATGCTTTTACAGTCATTGTAGAATTAACTGAACATAATACCTCCTGTAAACATAAAAACATTTACGTCTATGGAAAGAAAAAACAAATAGATTAATTGTTACAGGCCTATATCTGGTTCGTAATTATCTATCTGGATGCATATTACTTTGGACATCACACCACACTACATCCATGACATGCTTGTGCCATATGAACAAACTCTGACTCTGAGGAGCACAGGGACGGGCCTCCTGCTGGTGCCCAGAGTCAGGACTAACCATGTGAAGGCACCCATTCGGATTTATCCCGCTAACATTTGGAACAGTCTTCTTGTACAAATGAGACGGGCTTCAACTCTGACAATGTTCCAAACCTGTCTCATTTTACAAGATTGTCCCACATTTTAGCTGCAACTGAAGGATTCTATCTTCACTCTTTTTTAATGTATGCTGATTATCTATGATTTTATTGCGTTGCGTGATTTTTACAATCTTGTTTGGTTAAGCACTTTGAGTTGCCTTGTGTAGGATCTGTCATAGAAATAAACTTGCCTTGCCTACTTTTTACATAATAAATATTTGAATTTTTACTTTAGTGATTTGGCCAGATATCAGCAGCCCCGATTGATGAGGGATTGGCCTCTTTTGTACATTTTTGTTAAACTTCCGGCTTCTCCAGTGTCTCCTATCACTGACCATATCCTGTGTTTGTTTTTTTGTAACCTATATTTACCAAATTCTCCATTGTGAATGTATTAGCAGATTTAAAAAGCCACCCTGGAGCATGTTGGAAGCCTTTTATCTGGCAAGACATGGTTGACCCTAGACACCTCTAGTCCTGTGCTTTGTCCATGAACTCACACTTAACTTCCTGGTTTCCTTTGTCAGACTACAGCTTGTGAAGTCACATCAAGGTCTGGGCATTTGTCTCTGTTTGACCTGGTAATGAAGGCCAAAGGAGGAGCGGAAGTGTGCCGATCAGTACAGATAAGAGTGTGTGGGAATAAGAATTAGAAAAATGACAGTTTCTAGAGCACTGTTTAAAGTGATTGTCTGGAGTTTGTCAGAAAAAAGAGATTTGAAAAAAACAACCCAAGCTCCCTCCCCCTTCCTTTCTGATTGGTCTACGCCTACGTTTCCGTAACATATTTATATGTTAATCAGAGAACACATTATACTTATACATTATTAATACACATGCACAGAGGTTTTCAGAATTATTTGTTAACTTTTTCATGACAAAAATAATGTTTTAATGAGCGAAAAAAGCGATTGTGGTAAACCCGGAAGTAGCTATTAACGTTGATTGAACATTATAGGAAACACCTGCAGAGGATTTGATTATGGATATGTTCAGGATATAATGGGTAACTCAGCGCGGATGTTCAGAATTCTTTAAGTTTTCATGTAGTTCCAGAGCCTATAAAGGCTTCAATCGGAGGCTCCGCAAAAACAAACAACTGAGCATGCGCGCAGCTACGAACATCAGCGCCGATGATTGACAGCCCTTGGCATGACTTGATCGGTTAACGTGGACGGCATCGTGGATTTCTAGCTATAGCTAAGAGAAGGGAAGGCAGGACTTACCCGTAATATTAGAATTCATAAAATGACTTATTTCATATAAATATTTAAGGCCAGGGGGTCAATTTAATACAATTCTTAAAATTTGTAATTCATTTAGAGTTCCAGACTATCACTTTAAGTCCAGTTTACGTTTATGAATGATTTCTGTATGAATGATCCAAGAACCGAACCTTCGGGGACTGAGCATGCGCCATCTCTGCTCCCACTCTCTGGAACACTCTCCCCCCTCAGCTCAGAAACTCGGACTCACTAAACTCTTTCCAAAAACAGTTAAAAACTCTTCCTCCAGGCATATGACTCTTAGTTTCTTCTTTCCTGTTTTTAGATTTTTTGTTTTGTGTGTTTGTCTGAATGTGTGTGTGTGTGTGTCCTAAGTTGTGAAGCATCTTTGAGTTACTGAAAAGCGCTATATAAAATCATTTTTATTATTATTGGACAAATGTGTACAATTCACTGCTGTTGTGATTGTCAATGCTGCCATCTGCTGGAGAGTGGCAATACTGTAGGATCTGCTGTATTTTTATCGTGGCAAAGTACTCAATAACATTTGCGCTGCTTATAATTCTGTTTAATTACTACGATTAGCATGGTAGGCATTCATTTATTGCCAAAAATAAAGGTTGCGCCAAGTAAAATAAATGTTCAAACTTTAATTACAAGCTTGTCTCCTGCTTCTGCCATCTCCAACCTCGCTGAAACTCAGAACAAAGTTATCTGCTTTACAACCTGGACCAGTTCAAGCCGCATATTTAGGGAAGGCACTGTTGTTATTGTGTCTGTAAGGGAGGTTTTTGAATCCAACTGCTGCCCCATGCGACCCGGCCTGAAAAGATTAATGGAAGGAAAATTGAAAATGCAAAATCCCCCCAATGAATTAAAAACATTATCATTTTTATGTTGTCTCTGAGTGTGTGTGTGTGTGTGTGTGTGTGTGTGTTTTGGCGAATCTATGCTAATTAACTAAGGCTGCCCTAGTTTTTCATGCTTCCTGATGCTTTGAGGTTGACAAATTAATTTTACCCAAATTAGCATCTCACCTTCTTTTAACCTCTTAAATTATGCATTGCTTCACCATCAATTTAGCAGGACAGCACGATGCCATCTTCAGATCCCTGGACTTCTGCTGTTGTCACCTGCATTTGTCTTGTGTGTTTAGCCATGCCACAAATTCCCAACTTTTGTGCTTTTTTACAATCTCGTTGGTGCATTTCTCGACCGTTCATCCATCACACAAACGCAGAGCGGAGTGGACCTTAGGAACAGAGACGAGATAAAAGAAACGGCATCAAAAGAAACACGTCTCCAAAGCAGAGAGCGCCTGGGCCGTGTCAGAATGCACAAACACCATTCTCTGCTAGTGCAACCAGGCGCCAGGAATTTTTATGACTTTATTTCTTTTATAGTGTGGTCCAAGGACACATAAAAGTAATGCACTGAACTCTGGTGTGGGGCAAGACCTGACCTACACTATACATGTTTGTTTAGAGATGTTGCTGCCAGAAAAAACAAAGAGGTTGGCGATAAATATTCCTAGTTTACCAAGTGCGGGAGGGTTGAGCAATTTATCACAATCAAGATAAGCAAACAAGATAAGCAAAAAAATCCCGAGAATTTATGTAAGGCAAGGCAATGAAAGAGTTTATTTTTTATGGCACAGTTCATACACGAGGCAACTCAAACGTCTTAATAAAACGGGAGACCAAGCGGATTTTGTATTTTGGTTTTCCTGTTTGTATACACCTGCAATGCATGTTTTAAATAAATTCATAAATGAAATGAAATAAAATTGAAACAATGACATAAATCCTAAATTTTCACAGTATGTTTAAAAGAGACAATACGATCTGTTATTACCCTTTATTTGAACATTGTCAGAGTTGACCCCTGTCTCACGTTGCCAGATTATAGCTGCATAAATCTGAAATGGTTTAGTCCTGACTGGGCACCATCAGGAGGCCAGTCCCTGTGCTCGTCAGAGTCCGAGTTGGTTCGTATGGCACTAACATGTCACTAATGTACTTTGGTGCGAGGCCATGGAGAGACTTGTAACAAACAAAAATGCTTTAAAGTCTATTCTCTGAGCCACATGAAGCCAGTGCAGAGACCTGAGACCTGGACTAATGTTATAGTCCTTATAGACGCTAGTGCAGTTCCCCACCGCTGTCTGTTAGTCAGATTCGTCAGCATTTCTCGCTCTGGGATTGAGCAGTGCAGCATCGCGAAGGAAAAGTTGCTTAGTGTCTTTTTAAACGTTGACGGCTCGAGGCGACTATCCACCAAGTTGTGGTTGAAGGAGCCGCCCCCAGCTCCTCTCACATCTGCACAAATCAATGCTCAAGCTGCATCTGATGAACCACATCCATTTTCTGTAATGTTATTCATCGCTACTTGAGGCTCAATTTGTACAAATGTCAATAACTCAGAAAGTGGGACGAGTAATTCATTGTTGGATGATTATGTTTGGAGGATTTCATGGTATTACAGTTCCAGTAATATGTACAGTAATAATGTCTTTCTTTGTATAGCACTTTTCAAAATTGATCTTTACTAAGGGTTGCAGAGTCAGCATAAAATAAAAGTAAAAAAAATACAGGAATTATAATAAATACCCTGAACAAATACAGGGAAATAAGGCAGACAGAGGACACACAACAAGAGAAAGGGAGACCAGAGTGAGCGAGGGAGACCAGAGTGAGCCAGAGAGACCAGACTAGAGTGAGAGGAAGACCAGACTAGAGCGACAGGGAGACCAGACTAGAGCGACAGGGAGACCAGACTAGAGCGACAGGGAGACCAGACTAGAGCGAGAGGGAGACCAGACTAGAGTGAGAGGGAGACCAGACTAGAGTGAGAGGGAGACCAGACTAGAGTGAGAGGGAGACCAGACTAGAGCGAGAGGGAGACCAGACTAGAGCGAGAGGGAGACCAGACTAGAGCGAGAGGGAGACCAGACTAGAGCGAGAGGGAGACCAGACTAGAGCGAGAGGGAGACCAGACTAGAGTGAGAGGGAGACCAGACTAGAGTGAGAGGGAGACCAGACTAGAGTGAGAGGGAGACCAGACTAGAGCGAGAGCGAGACTAGAGAGGGAGACTAGAGAGGGAGACTAGAGAGGGAGACTAGAGAGAGAGACTAGAGAGAGAGACTAGAGAAAGAGACTAGAGAGAGAGACTAGAGAGACTAGAGAGGGAGACTAGAGAGAGAGACTAGAGAGGGAGACTAGAGAGAGAGACTAGAAAGACTAGAGAGAGAGACTAGAAAGACTAGAGAGAGAGACTAGAGAGAGAGACTAGAGAGAGAGACTAGAGAGAGAGACTAGAGAGAGAGACTAGAGAGAGAGACTAGAGAAAGAGACTAGAGAGAGAGACTAGAGAGAGAGACTAGAGAGAGAGACTAGAAAGACTAGAGAGAGAGACTAGAGAGAGAGACTAGAGAGAGAGACTAGAGAGAGAGACTAGAGAGAGAGACTAGAGAGAGAGACTAGAGAGAGAGACTAGAGAGGGAGACTAGAGAGGGAGACTAGAGAGGGAGACTAGAGAGAGAGACTAGAGAGGGAGACTAGAGAGGGAGACTAGAGAGGGAGACTAGAGAGGGAGACTAGAGAGGGAGACTAGAGAGAGAGACTAGAAAGACTAGAGAGAGAGACTAGAGAGGGAGACCTTTTGAGAGAGAGAGTGAGTGAGACCAGAGACTGTTCTACATGTTTTTAGTGGTTGGGAAAACCGTAGCACCCATGGGAAATCTACGCAGGCGCGGGGAGACCATGCAATCTCCACAGAAAGGCCTGGCTGTGCATGTTGTGTCATTTACATTCCTGTTCATTACATTTCTTGCATTTCTTTTTAAATCCTGGTCTTTGTTCTGTCCCTCCCCCTGGCAGAGCTGGGCCATTGCACCATAACAAGTGAACTGCATTGCAATTCAATCTCTGCCACATTTACTATGGATAAAGCAACAGATTAAAAATTCAATTACAGTCAATCTTGTCGCAACAAGTTGAAGTTGTTATGGGCTTGTTCACACTAAAGGGCACAAAAGTGTGACAAAAGGCCAAAAATTAGATTTTAATAATCAGAAGATATTTTATGTTTTTCATGTTTCCACGTACCTCCTCTGTCCATTAGAAGTTGCTAGAACATAACTGTTTTATACATTAGACATTTTCCTATAGCGGCCCTGTTTATTTTATCTAACGGACGTGATGATTTGACGGAATGAGCTTTGCGGAAGTTTGATAGGTATTTTCAGATGTCCACAATTGATTCAGAGATTCTATTTTTTTTACACAGAGTAGAAACAAAGTGATACTTTCATTTAGTCAACCAATTAAATGTGAAACCAGACAAGATTTTTTTCTTTCTCAAGTTAAAATTTTAGAGAAAAGAGGACGGAAACCATCACGTCCGTTACACATTTTTCAAGGGTCATTTAATTAATTAATTATTTTTTATTTTCTAACGATTCCTTTTCATATCAAGTGATTTCCTTCTGTTGTGTTAACCATGTAAATATTGTGGGATTTCATCTGCCGCTTTTTCAGACTGAGGACATTTTATTTTCTATGTAACTGGCGTCACAGTAGAATGGTCAAAAAAGAGGCTGATTTTGTCGTTTAAAATGTCACCAAAAATATATTTGACAATCTTTCCTTTTGATTTTATCCACGCTATCTCTTTGATTTGTCTGTGTTTGAAATCTTTTTTCCAATCTATGATAGTAATTTTAGTTTTTAAGTTATAACCTTTTAAAGTCGAGATACTTCAATTGACACTTAACTGTGAACACACTCATATATAAATAATAAACGGACAATCCAACCCGGTTTGAAATATGATTACACTCTTCCTAATGACCTATTTAACTCCACAGCAGCAATGACTGTTTGTGGATGAGGCCTGAAGGGTGTGAGAGTTTGTCATTTATATATCGAGTCTTATACTTTGTACCTTCACCTCCTTTCTTCCCAGCAGTGCGTCCATCTGATCTGATTTGCTCCTGGAGTGAGCCGCAGCCTGCAGCCAGTAATTAATGACCCATTTGTTTAATTGCATGAGGCTGGAGGGACAAAAGGCAGACGCAGGAGGCGCTCAGAGGGAGGGTCTGCATGATTTAGCTTCAAGGGAAAAGAGACAGGTGACATTGAACCGAAACAAAGAATAAAATCATAGTGTGTGGCTAATGGGCTAAATGCTAACATGCCCTTGTTTGACTTTTGAAGTACTTTAGCGTGTACACAACCTGGAAACACTGGATAACTTTAGTATTCTATTGATGAATATATGGTCTTTATGCAATTGGGTTTGTTTATTATTGAAATGCAGGAAATAAGTACGATTTTAATTTAACAAACACAAGCTGTCAATACTCCCATAGATCAAATGACATACAGTATACACTAAATATATAGAAAATAATCTCAGTACGTTACAAGGACGTTGCAGCAGTCAACATCCCCATCTGCTGCCACTAGGGGGAATTAGAAGCCATTTAAAACATGTTCAAATGTGTTGCACTGTTTGCTGGTAACTTGGTTGTAAGTTACATTGAGAAAGTAAATCCCTAAAACAGATCCCTAAACCACCTTTGTAAAAAATAAACAATTTGTACGAATTTTATCTTTTAATAAGTACTAAAACGGCTGATTAAAAAATTAAATACAGAAAATACACTTTGTTGTTTGCTACTAAATGCTAACAGCTGTCAAGTGAACAGTGCGTTACTATGGTTACTAGCAATCCAAGCTGAGATGGCAGTGCACCTTGACTAAAGTTGCTTTACCTGCCGTAGATTGTTGCAACCAAAAATGGCTACAAAGATCAAAATAATCACATTAAAAAAGTAAAAGATAATTTCACACTGATAGTTTCATAGAAATAAACTACTTTAAGAAACTGAAAAAGTCATGAAGACCAAACATCTAAACAAAAAGCGTCAAATTGACTGCTGTGGGAGTTCTAGTGTTAAACTGTGAAAGTAACTACTGCATCTAAAAAGTAACAGTAACTGTAATCTTCAAGTATTTTTAAAGTTCAAAGCATTAAACCTCTTCACTAAACACTAGTCTCACACAGGTCTAATGGACAATATTTATAAAGCTCAAAACTCATTTGGTGAAGATGCATTTGTTATAAAAGTCAGAAAACAGCTGATTACTGTCGGTGCAGATGTGACGCCAGAGTTCACTGAACGTTCAGTGAGGAGCAGTGGACTCGTGTTCAGAGTGCACAGAACTAAATGTCATCAGAATCATTGCTGATTAGAGAGATTAGCTGTTTTCTCACTATTGTACTCTGGAGAGTCAGACTTCAGACCCGTCCCATAGTTTCTTCCTATTATAGAACTCGGGCACCAGGGATATATACAGCTTATTTATCCTTGAGTTTGTCCCAGTGCTGAGTGTGCAGTTTCTACACATTGACAACAGCAGAGTTCACCATCTGTCACTCCTTTCATACAAGCTGCTGCTTCGTTTGGTCTTCCATTCAATCATATGAGTCATTCTATACTTTATTAATGGGTTTAATTAATTAATTTTCACTCTCCGACTTTTATGGAGAGCTTATTGGCTCAACCACAACAATGTAGATCTGTGGAGAAAGTAAGGTCTAACAGTTGTGTAGGTGCCACAACCAACACTAATACTTCTGGGGTTATAGGCTTGTCCAATGACCTAATAAGCAATTCATTACATTTGTTTTTGTTTAGCCCAGCAGTTGTCTCAGAGGACGTTACATTGATTATATAAAACTGTGAGAAAGTATTTCTGATGACAGTGAAGAAGAATGTGTGTCACATGTGTTAACTTGTTTTTCACATCAGAGGATCAGTTGGAAAACAGAAAATGCAATAATAACAAACCCATAAGAGCCATTGGTCCATAGGGAGCGGGATGACCACAGTCCAGAAATGTCCTTAAAAGTCCCGGATCGTCACTGTCCTTTAACCCTTCTGCATTCACAAGGAGCCTCTCAAAAAAAAAAAAAAACAGTGGGGGGGAAAAAGTGAGAAACAATACATTTTACAATATCATCTCAGAGGACTTATCAAAACCATTGGAACCTCGAGGAGGCCCAGATCGAGAGAGGAACCTGCTCCCAGGAACGGCCAGGATGTAGATCCTGAACTCGGGCTGACGCTCTAGAATAGATCCAGGACTGAGGCTGTGCGGTGCAGAACTGAGGATGCTCCCAGGCGGGGAGGGGTGTCAGGGTCAGAGGAGACCGGTCCACAGGTGCAGATAAAAGAGGCAGGATATGGACATATATTCTTTCATTGTTTGAATTATATGACTTCTCTAATTTAGTCACCAGTGAATCAAAACGGTTTTCAATCTAATTCTGTTAAATAAAAACAAACACATAATAAAAGCCACCTGGTCACAATGAAGTCAGCAGAAGCCGCAACAGTAGTGTTATTTTTCATAGAAGAATTGTGAAAAACAATAGTTAACATGTGATACACATTTGAATCGTCTTCACAGTCATGAGCAAGACTTTCTCAGTGTTATATAATCAATAATGAGTGTCTTTTTGTGCTTTGTGTAATGGTGCTGAACTGTGTGGTCTCATGTTCTATTATTCTGACGCATTCTGAGTTCCATAACGTCACAGTAACAGATCAGCTGAGTGAGAAATGTCCTGTTTATGAAAGACTTCCATCTGATTATTAATATTATTAATCTGTATTAAGTAAAACTGGGCTGGACTTTAGATTTATGCAGGTAAAATATGATACATTATTCTGGAAAATGTGAGACAGACTGCTCTGACAAGGTCAAATCCAAGTTTTAAACAGTTTTGTTGAGCTGTGCATACTACTGAAGGATTGTATCTATTGAATGTGCTGTGATTATGATTTGAATGCCCTGTGTGTTTTGTTAAGCACTTTGAGTTGCCTTGTGTATGAACTGTGCCATACAAATACCTTTCCTTAAGTAGTTACGATACTCTCCTTTATCGCAATAATTTCCAGAATCAATATATCGCCTGTCAAAATGAGTTCTTGTGACGGGTGTAGTGATGCACGCAGTTGGTTCATTTTATTTTCTGCTGCTGTTCTTTCTTTCCTGTAAGGTCCCTGTCTGAGCGTAATATCGCGCACTGGTCCAAAACGCTTGCTGTGTATCTTCTTTTGTGCTGAGCGACAAAAGCTGTTGTTGTTGTTGTCCTCGTTGAATGGATGTCTTTGTGCCCGTGTGTCTATGTTACACTGCACGAATGGGGACGGGACACTGGGAGGTAATAGGAACTCCACACAGGTCTGCCGTGGCTCAATGGAGGACACCACATGATCCTGACAGTGGGGTCCTGCCCTGGGGCTGTGAGAGGGGCATTGTGGGAATCCAGAGGGGGAAAGGTTCTGTGCTAACTTGCAGCTGGAGGCGTCAGTGTGTGGTCCCGGATCAACTGGGATTTGTGGTTCACGATAAGAACAATAACTGCAAAGACTTGGATTTAGGGAAAACTTTAAGTGGTGTGGATTATAGATTATAAACATTAGGATTACAAACAGCAACACAATTAGCTGGAATATACTGTGTGTGGTAAAATTAGTCAACACTTGTAGAACTCCCCTGAGCAGTCAATTTTACGGCTTTTAGATTTGGAAAGGTAATGACTCGGATTATGTACAGTTGTGGTCTTCAACTTTGTGACCATTTCTGTTTCTGTAGTTTATTTCTATGACATTATTTGGATGAAGTTATTATTAACTTGGTGTCTAACATTCTATGGCAGTGGAAGGTTCAAGGTTATGATTCTACACTCTTCCAGTTAGCATTTGGTCTTTAGCATTAGCCTTTCAACAAACTTTTTTTGCTGTATTTGTTATGTTCAACACTTATCGTCTAATTTGTTCATTCATTTTACAAACAACAGTATTGTGTTTGTACATAAAATCACCGGTTTTCAAGATGGCCTAAATATGGAGCTCCATTGGAAAGAGAGATGTATGTTTACGGCAACAACGTCTGAGTAAAAGCACATAACTGTGAGATGCTTCGAGACGAAAAGGTTTTTTTTTTCTGAAATTATTTGGAAAGCTCTTTTAGCAACGTGGCCATGCAGAAGTGCACTGTGCCTGTCCTAAAGCATAGTATGTTACAATAACGCCTTTCAATCTTTTTCTAAGAAACATCTTTTGACGCATCAGAAAGGGAGAACTGTTTTTTGCTGTAATTTAAAGCTTATGTTGATAATATAAATATATTATCTTTCCTGAAAAATTAAACCATTATGGACATCACAAATCAGATCTTTGTGACCAGAGATTTTTTTAAACCAGATGAAAAATATAAGATTGCATGTTTTTCATGATGGTTGAACAATTATTATTCTAATTACAATCAGTATCTATGGTTGGCCTCACTGTAGTTTTAAACGTCTTAGTATCTTGGTTATATATAATTCATGATTATACGTTTTTTAGATAATTTTACTTATAGTTTGGAAGTAGTTTTTTATAAATAGAAAAGAAAGATGTCACACTTGGAAAACTTTCTACAATTTCTCATTGTTATTAAATTGTAATAGCTAAAATTAAGATAACTGTGTTTTCATGTTTTAATTTGTCAAGTAAAATATTGTCCAAATACATAATTTTTCACTAAGAGACCTCTGAAATATGTGTGAAATACACTCATGAACTGAGCCCAGGAGCGTTTCCACCGGCCCTATTTACCAGGTACTTTTTTAGTACCTGCCAGGCCCTTGTTCGATTAAGGTGGAGTAGGGCCAAGTTGGGCTGGTGGAAATGGGGCTTTATAGAAATTCTTGTCATTCAAATAAAATCATCAGTCGAGATTTGGTCAAGTGAAAATTGACATCCTACAAATAAAGTTTAAATCTTTTAGGATTTTATCTTGAAATATAACAATATATACAATAATCACCAGCTTCTCCACTTTGGGAACCACAGATTCACACGTCACATTAAAGGAGTATTTGCAGTTTTTCTGAGTGGAGTTTGCATGTTCTCCCCTTATCTGCCTAGGTTTCCTCTGGGTGCTCCGGTTTCTCCTACCACTGATAAAATGTACAATAGCTCCCCTCACTCCGGGGCTCAGAGTCTCCTGAAGAAGAGATTCTGAAATCTCAGATTTTTCCAGTTTGAATAAAGGTCAGTATATACATAAATGATTACATCATTATACAACCAGGAAGTAAAATATTTAAGTTGTTTCATCATTCCTACTCGGTTTAAAGGAAGGAGAGCATTGCAATGGCTTCAATACCTGTTCTTATTGTTGTGAGGTAACTTTTTATGAGATTGGTACTTTAGTTCTCTCTCTCTCTCTCATTTTTCTTGCAAATCCGCCCAACCTCGTCCTTATGGGAATCGTGGAGGAGGGAGCACACTAGGTTAATTTAATTAGCAGTCATAAAGCTTTATCACTGCAGCAGATATGGTGGTAAAGTAGTAAACCCCTGAAATACGTGACTTATTCTCATTTATGATGGAAGGCATGGCCGCATTTCATGAAATCATCAAAACAGATTGTTCCTCTGAGGGATCAGAAATCAGAAGGCAGACGGTTGTTGTTTGTTAGAATCAAATCACGGTTACCATCAGGATAATTTGCCAAGATTCTAAAATGTGTTTTTGTTTTACTTAAATTAACCTGGGAAATTTCCACTGAGATTTCAGAATATTTTTTTAAATGAGTCCTGAGGATTTCTCACAAGATGGGCATGCATCCAATGGATTTAATTTGTATAGCAACTCAAAGTGTTTTACAAAACAAGATGAAAACAATCACACTAGGAATCAAAATCATAATCACAGTCTTAAAAATAGCACAGCTAAACATAGCTGTTTTAACATGGATTTGAACAGTGTCAGTGTAATGGCCTGTCTGACATTTTCAAGAAAGAAATGCAATCTGCCTATCCCATGTTTAGCCCTGACTCTGGAACCAGCAGGAGGCCAGTCTCCGTGCTCCACATAGTCCCAGCAGGAGGCCAGTCTCCGTGCTCCTCATAGTCCCAGCAGGAGGCCAGTCTCCGTGCTCCTCATAGTCCCAGCAGGAGGCCAGTGCTCCTCAGAGTCCGAGTTGGTTCATATGGCACTAACATGTCTCAGATGTACTATGGTGCGAGGCCATGGAGAGATTTGTTCACAAGCAGAGCTGCTTCAAAGTTTATTTTCTTCAAGAAGTCTCAAATACAAAAATGCATAATAGCTAATCATGATAGCATGATACTAGACATAGAATAGCTACACCCAGTCTTCTATGAACTTTTAAGTGTTATTTAAAGATTGTGTTATAGTCAGTATTATAATGCAGCACATTATTTTAAACACTTAAAATAGATTTTTCTAACTGCTATTTTAACATGACACAGTTTAACAATAGGCAGAAATTGTGCTTGTTGCCTCCTCATCTCAACAAACCCAAATCTCCACAGCTTTACGACCCGTGGCTCTTGTAAACAGCTGAATATGCTCCTGATAAAAGGCCACATGTGACGGCCTCCTCACATCTGCTGTAAATAAATGTGATTTAGAGCCAAGAGCAGAGTGGCCCTCACAGTTCAGACCACAGCCGCAAATCAGAGCAGGCCTCCAAAGCGGCTGGGGCTTCGAGGAACTGACCAAGATCAATACAGAAGTTACACTAAAGGACATTTCCCCCTATCACATGCATGAGCACACATATCTATCATCTTGCACTCTCAGCATGTACTCATGAAAGGGGATTTAATGTGCTTCTAGGTAGAGCTGTCAAAAGAAAAAATTTTCCTTTGCAATTAATCGTCCCATAAATTATTTTTGCAATTTACAATAATATAGCAAAACTTTTTAATATGGCCATCCTGAAGCTTTTGTACTTTATTAAGGCTAAACGGCATAAAAACAGCAAAGAGACCAGTTGAAATACCAATAAACTTGTACGTCCTAAAACACACACATGTTTCTGGAACTGGAAGACATTTAAACAAACTCAGTTAACCAAAACTACTCCTAGAAAACGTACATGTATTACATCTATGCTTGCTCCTTGTAGTTTGCACAACACACGAGGAGACTGTGCTGTCAGGGAGGTAGGCTTATGACAAATGGAACTTATCGCGGCCGCCGGACTTACCAAACTCATTTTTAGTTACTGCTAACTCAATATATTGTTTATCGTTACAGCCCTACTTCTGGGTGTTTTCCAAATATTTGATATCAAAAAAGGTTCTGGTGTTTGAGGATTTTCTCAACAATTGGTGAATCCAGCTTGACGATGTGATTATGGCCTGGGTTATGGTATACTTAAATGATTGCAATTTGTCCTCTGCATTTGACCATTCTGCAATGCCATCTCCAGATGTTGATGCTCTGGTCCTGGACGACCAGTCAGTGAGTAAGTAAGTAATGTTTGTTTATATAGCGCCTTTTACAGACCAAGGTCACCCAAAGCGCTTTACAATGTTCGGAAATCAGAACCAGACCAGAGCTGGAAGATTTTACATGCTTTAGTGATGGGAGAAACCTGAGCACCCGGAGAAAACCTACACAATTTCAGGCACTTGGTGACAAGATACAAAAGTACTTATGGTCTTAATTAAAAAGGAATGGGCAGAGGCTAAAGCATATATCTTTGCCAACTATTTTAGTTTGTTAAACCTAAATAGCTGCAACTCGTACAGTGGGGAAAAGTATTTGATACACTGCTGATTTAAGTTTTCCCACTTACAAACCATGTAGAAGTCTGTATTGTGTATCAAAGGTACTCTTCAACTGTAAGGAACAGAATCTTGAACATTAATGCAGAAAGTCACTGTAGATGATTTTTACATAATTGCAGGACATAAGTATTTCATCACCTATCAACCAGTGACAATTGAGGTTCCCAGAGACCTGTTAGTTCTGCTTTAAGAATACCTCAATCAAAATGCTTCCAGAAAACTTTCCAATCACACTCAACAATACAATACAATACAATACAATTTATTCTTGTATAGCCCTAGGTCACAACAGAAGTCATCTCAGAGGACTTAACAAAACCATTGAAATCACCAACACAGGTCAGAGAATCAACAGTTAAAACACATGAAGAATATAAAGCACACACAGAAGAAAATGTCCATACATGTTGTAGAATGCTGAAGTGTCCTGATCATCACCAATCCTTTCTGTTGGACACTAACTGTCCAACAAGACCCTCCTGCATCGACAAGGAAAAACTCTTAAAAAACCCAGTGGGAAAAAGTGAGAAACCTTGGAGGAGAACTAGGGAAACCCACAGGGAGGGAGACCCATATGAGAAAGGGATCCGCTCCTCCGGACGGACAGGCTAATGATCTAGGACCTAAGCTAGCTACAGAACGTGGACCAGTGGACGCTGAACGTGGACAGGTCCGGTGCAGGACTGAAGCACTCCCAGGCGGGTCGGGCGGGGCAGTCCGCAGGTGTAGATGGAAGAGGCCAGGCTCAGAGATCCCGTCATCGTACCATGAAACAGACAATGGGACAACGGGTGAATAGCAATGAACAAACTACAGTCAGAATCCTAAAAATGCTAAACAGATAAAGTAGGAAGGAGGAGAGGATAGTGCTCAAGTTACCATACTTCTCCCAGCAAACTGACTCCCTATGCAGCTTGACTAACACTCTGAGGAGTTTAACCTTCTCCGAGTCTTACCTTCCTAGCCATATGCTAAACTAAAGAGGACTGTTTTAAACCTAGCCTTGAATAAAGAATAACATACAGCATAATATATAACATAATATACAACATAACACAATACATTATTGAATAATATATAACATAATATATAACATAATACAGCATATATATATAATATATACACTACATATTATATATTACCTAATTATATGCTAAATTAAAGTAAAGTGCTTTAAGCCTGGCCTTGAATGTGGAGACCGTATCTGCTTCCTTAACATAAATGGGAAGCTGATTCCACAGTAAAGGAGCTTGGTAGCTAAATGCTCTGCCACCAACAGTGACCTTTGAGACCTTAGGGACCACCAGACGTCTGGCGTTTTGTGAGCGCAACGCTCGACCTGGTTGATACGACACTAACGTGTCTTGGAGATAAGAGGGAGCCAAGCCATTTATGGCTTTATATGTTAAGAGTAGGATTTTAAACTTTATTCTGTACTCCACAGGGAGCCAGTGGAGTGATTTTAACACCGGAGTTATGTGCTCCCTCCTTTTGGTACCTGTTAAGATCCTAGCTGCTGTATTCTGAACGAGCTGGAAGCTCTTCAAAGAGGCTTTAGGGTACGCTGCCTGTAAAGCGTTACAGTAGTCGAGCCTTGAGGTGACAAACGCGTGAATGAGTTTTTCCGCGTCACTTTTAGGAAGGAAATTCCTAATTTTAGCGATGTTCCGTAAGTGGAAGTACGCCGTTTTAGTTGCTTGGCTTATATAAGCCTTGAAGGAGAGTTCTTGGTCTAAAATGACTCCAAGATTCCTCACAGTGTTACTGGGTATTATACTGACATTATCGAGAGTAACCATCTGGTTAGTGAGGGAGTCACGCAGGCGCTTCGGACCGAGTAGGATCACTTCTGTCTTCTCCGGGTTGAGAAGTAGGAAGTTAAGAGTCATCCACATTTTAAGGTCCTTTATGCAGGCACTGAGCTTTTCCAGCTGATCTGTCTGATTAGGCTTCATCGACAGATAAAGCTGTGTGTCATCTGCATAGCAGTGGAAATTAATTCCATGCTTTTTAATAATGTTTCCCAGTGGCAGCATGTAGAGAGTAAAAAGAATCGGTCCGAGTACCGAACCCTGCGGCACACCGAATTCCACTCCAGAATAAGGCGACGAGTCCTGATTCACATTGACGAAGTGATATCGATCTGATAAATAGGATTTAAACCAGCCAAGGGCTGTTCCTCTAAGACCTATATCACATTCTAGCCTCTGCAGTAGAATGCTGTGGTCTATTGTGTCAAATGCAGCACTAAGGTCCAGTAGGACCAGCACTGACACTTGTCCATTATCGGCAGCTAGTAGTAAGTCATTTGTGACTTTGACTAGTGCCGTTTCAGTGCTATGATGAGCTCTGAATCCTGATTGAAAGACTTCAAACATATCATTTTCCTGCAGGTGGCAGCGGAGCTGCTCAGCTATAAGTTTTTCCAGGATTTTAGATATAAAAGTGAGGTTTGAGATCGGTCTGTAGTTTGTAAGTATTTCTGGGTCCAGGTTTGTTTTCTTCAGAAGGGGTTTGATTACCGCGGTTTTAAAAGCTTGTGGGACATAGCCACATTGTATGGATGCGTTTATTATATTTACGATAGGCTCAATTATCAAAGGAAGTATGTCTTTGAAGAGCCATGTCGGGACTGCGTCTAACATGCAAGTTGAGGCTTTTGAGGATGTGACCACAGAGATCACCTCTGCTTGGCTCACAGCCATGAATTTATTAAGGCCCACTGAAGAGTCTAAGTGGGAAGTCACGTATGCCGCTTCAACCTGTCCACCACTAACAGCAGGAGCAACCTCCTCCAGCTTGTCACGGATGGATGTAATTTTATTATTAAAGAAGTGGAGAAAGTCGACACTGCTCAGCGAGCTTGGAATTTTAGGCTCGATTGCGCTATGGCAGTTTGTGAGTTTAGCGACGGTGCCAAACAAAAATCTACTGTTGTTTTTATTCGCTTCTATTAAAGTTGAATAGTATTGAGTTCGAGCCCCGCGAAGGGCCTTCTTGTAGTTTCGGAGACCTGCTTTCCACTCCCTGTGGACAGGCTCCGAGTGGGAGTGGCGATATAGCCTCTCCAATTTTCTGACGTCCTGTTTTAAAGTGTGGAGTTGAACACTGTACCAGGGCGACGATGATCTAATCCTAATGGTTTTCTGTTTTAAAGGAGCTGCTGCATTTAATGCAGATTTTAAAGACTCCATAGTGTTGCCCACCGTTTGGTCAATGACTGAGGGACTGCAGCTGCTGTGAACAGGTTCACCTGCAGCAGTATTCAACATAGGCTGTATTAGTTCTTTGAACCTTGTGATAGATTTATCATTTAAGGTTCTTTTCATTATGGTTTTATCTTGCGGGACAGGAAAGTCCTCCAAAGCGAGATCAAACGTGATCAAGAAATGGTCAGACAGCAACGAGCTTTGACGCTGGATGTCAACATTGGAGACATCACAGCCGTAGGTCAGGACAAGGTCCAAGGTGTGGTTATGAATGTGAGTAGGTTCCTCGACATTCTGAGTAAAACCAACACCATCTAGTACGGCGCTGAAAGCTTTGTTTAAGCTGTCAGTGCTGTCGTCCACATGTATATTGAAGTCTCCAGCTATAACTATGTTTTCCCATTCCAAAACTAGGTTTGAAATGAAGTCAGAGAATTCTGTTAGGAACTCGCTGTAAGGACCAGGAGGTCGGTATAAAACTATAAATAGTACTGCTTTTTGTTTTCTCCACCCAGGACAGGTGATTGAAAGTGTTAAGTTTTCAAACGAGTGAAAAGCGTTGTTGGTTTTGGGACTAAGAACCAAGTTGGTGTGTGATATAATCGCAACACCACCGCCGCGACCTGTAGCTCTGGCTTTCTGGTAGTTAACATGCGTCGGAGGAGTGCACTCATTCAATCTAACGTAGTCGTCCTGTTGGAGCCAAGTCTCCGAGAGCGCAAACAGATCCAAGCCCTTGTCTACAATAAGTTCGTTTATGAGAAGCGATTTAGACGAGATTGATCTGACGTTCATTAAACCACATTTAACAACCCTACCGCTAGAACTATTTCTGTCTGTCTGAACTTTTATTAAGTTACTGTGTCTGACACCTAGGTCAGATTTCCTCGCATATAGTGCTTTAGACTTCAAGCGGGGAACACACACAGTTTCAATCTGACTAGGTTCTGAGGCTAGTAACTGAGCACACACAGGCACACACACACATGCACACACAGTTTCAATCTGACTAGCTTCTGAGGCTAGTAACTGAACAGATGGGGGCTCAGAGGTTGTGGCAGAGCAGCTCTGCACCCGGGCCTCAGTTCTGCATCGTCATTTGAGCCGAGCAGAACAGTTTAGAGCCAGGGCCAAATTCTTAGCCAAAAGGGATGTACCCGCCAACGTTGGGTGGATATCATCCGAGCGGATGAGACCGGGCTTTCCCCAAAAGGCACTCCAATTGTCAACATGAACAACACCACTTCGAGGGCACCAGCCAGACAGCCAGCGGTTGAAAGCCGAGTGTCTGCTGAATGCTTCTGCACTGCTAGTGCTAGGTAGGGGCCCAGAGAAGATGACAGTGTCGGCCATTGTGCTAGCCAGCTTGCACACGGCGGCGACTTGCAGCTTCAACACCTCGGACTGTTTCCGCCGAACGTCATTACCACCCGCGTGAATAACAATTCGACGGAAACGCTGCTTGTGGGTCATCATGAGCCTCAGATTCCCTTCAATATCACCAAGCCTGGCCCCAGGGAAGCACCGAACAGTGGCTCCTGGGATCTTAACACCTCTAACAATAGAGGAGCCAATTACCAACGCATCAGCGACTCCATCGGCTCTCTCAGCAGCTCTCTCAGCGGCTCTCTCAGTGGGGCGTTCTTCCCCGCCCGGCCGCGCGGGGGCGCAGCCGGACAGAGCGTCCCAGCGATTGTAAATGCTAACAGGAGGAGGCCCAATGGGGAAACTACCAACAACACGTCGCCCTCTCCGAACAGTCACAAAGCCATCACTATCCTGGTCTTGTCCCAGCTGCGGAGGACGGGCTGGGAGGCTAGGCTCGCTAGTTCTCCTCTGCCTTTCCCTAAAGCTGCGCTCAGGATACGGCCTGGCTGTAGCTAATGCTAGCGCTAGCTCGAGACTCCAGTGCTCGGAGACGCAGCTCTAACTCACTGACCCTGGATTCCAGAGCTACGACTACACTACACTTCACACATCTATCACTACCCTCAGAGAAGGATCCAGGGTTTAGACTCGCCATATGGCAACTCGAGCAGTAAAGGATTGAGGGAGAGACAGCAGCCGCCATAGTAGCGAGTTAGCGGCTAGGCTAGGCTAAGCTAGGCTAGGCTAAGCTAGTACGGATCCGGGCCCGCACAACAGACTCCGAGACCAGACAAACAACCGCTACCTAAACCTCAGCTACAGTACAGCTGACTCGGAGTGCTTACACAGTTAGCTTGGTGTACAATACGTGGATTTGTAATGTGTTTGTTAGTGCAAACAGAGAGCAGAGTGATAGCAGTCAAGAAAAACGCTCACCGGATACAGGAAGTCACGTCACAGCAACCAGAGCACAACCTTATTTGTCTATAATTCCCACATTCAAACTGATCACCCGTGTAAAGGGGTGCAATACACACCGTCACAACCCCTCTCTAATGAATGTATGTGTAAAAAATTAGGCCTGAGAAAAACATTATTATGTCCGTTCCCCGACAGCAGGTTTATATTCCATTGAGGCCCTCAGACATTTGACCACTCCTGGACTGGAGTGTATAAACCACATTGACATGAGCTGTGGACCTCCTTGATGCTGAAAATGTCTATTGAACATGTTATGGGCATAAAGCATATGTTCAATATGAACACCATTGAGCTCATTTTATCCTACTTAGCCTTTTTATAAACTCTTATATCATCATGAATGTTGCATCATTCAGTTCCGCTGTAATTCCCTCCCACAGCACACAAACACAGCTCGAGGGGCCGCGACAGTTTCCACGCCTCTGGATCCGCGCCTCAGATCTCAGCAGGTGAAGGCCGATATACTGCCGTGCTGTTTGGGAAAGCCATCTCCTGCCCCTTCGCTGTACCCCGCATTTGCATTAGTTTCCCTCCTCCAGAGTTAATTCCTCTCACTGCCTCGAATCTGCTCAGAAAGCATCAGCACAAGGAACTGAATATTCAGGAAATAACTTCACACGGCATGTAGTGGAAAGAAAAAAAGGCTTAAATAGACTAAATACAGTATATTGAATACTTAAGAAAAACATTCAATTCCATTTATTTTTTTATATGGCTCTAAATTACAACAGCAATCATCTTGGAGGACTTTATTGAGTTGTTGCTTCGCCAACAACAGATCGGAGATAGTTAGAACACAGGAAATGCATTAATAACAAACAGTAGGAGCCATTGGTCCATAGGGAGCGGGATGACAACTGTCCATAATTGTCCCAGATCATCAATGTCCTTAGACCCTACTCGGGAAGGCAGGACAGAAAAAAAAAAAAAAAACAGTGGAAAAAAGTGATCAACCTTGGAGGCCCACATTAAGAGAGAGATCCGCTCCCACGAAACGAACAGGCTGTAGATCCAGCACTAGGCTGTAGAACGAAGACTGGGGCTACAGTTATATTGAATACATAAGACAAACATAAAGACTTAAAGCAAGAGAACATACCTTTTGTCGTGTTTATGAAACATTATTTGTTACAAATAGTATTTATTAGAGTCTTTGTACTGTCGTTATGTTATTAGAAAACCATCCACCATGTCTAACGCAGAAGCTGGAGCCCGAAATCCTCTTGTCACCATGGTCTTAAGGTTGTTTTTGAAGGCTATGAATAGAACAACAGTGATCAAACATGGCCTCCGCCTTAAATGATCCAGTATTTGTGGCTGTCAGAGACGTCTTGCACCACTTCACTTGAACTGCAGGCGATGATGGGGGCATTTTCCCTCTGAGTGAGTTGGCCCCAACATGCCATTCTTTCTAAGCCTATATATTTTGCTCCACGCTTCAAGTCGGATTGTCTGGCTGGATCATGTGTGCTTGTTTGGGGCGGTGTATTGGGGGGGAAGGGTGTGGGGGGGGCTGAAATGAGCCTGTCAGAAGTGAATGATCAGGCTAATCAGGTGGAACGACAGCAGGAGCAGCGTCATAATCACAGAGCCCCATCCCGCCGAGTCCCTGGACTTTTTAGACCACATTTTGGGTAGCTCTCAGGGTTTGCACGGCCCAAAACACTCACTAACCCTACACCTTCACTCACGCTTTGTGTGACCTTGGTTTGTGAAATGTGCTATATAAATAAACATTACTTACTTACTAAATGGACCAACAATACCTGAGCCCACTTTGGGTTTGTGAAATAGCAATGTTAGATGAAAAATGAACTATATTTATTAATAATGTCCCATTATTTTGTGCAAATTTGGTGGCCCAATGTCTGACTGGGCAGTAGAGCGGTAGGCGACCCATGAAATGCCGTTAGGCAAGGCAAGGCAAGTTTATTTGTATAGCACAATTCATACACAAGGCAACTCAAAGTGCTGAACAAGATAGCATTAAAATCATAAATAGTTACAGAACATTAAAACGAAAGATAAAAATATAAAATCCCTCAGTTGTATGCACAGCTAAACAGCACCGTTTTTAACCTGGTTTTAAACATTGTCAGAGAGGAGGCCTGTCTCACATCTTCAGGAAGATTGTTCCAGATTTTAGCAGCATGAATCTGAAAAGCAGCCTCCCCATGTTTAGTTCTGACTCTGGGCACTAACAGGAGTCCAGTCCCTGTGCTCCTCAGAGTCCGGGCTGGTTCATATGGGACTAACATGTCACTAATATATTTTGGTGCGAGGCCATGGAGAGATTTGTACACAAGCAGAGCTGTTTTAAAGTCTATTCTCTGAGCCACAGGAAGCCAGTGCAGAGACCTGAGGACCGGACTAATATGGTCGTACTTCCTGGTTCTAGTCAGGACTCAGGCTGCTGCATTTTGAATGTACTGCAGCTGTTTTACAGCCTGTTTGGACAGACCTGTGAGCAGGCCATTGCAGTAGTCTAACCTACTGGAGACAAATGCACGGATAAGAATCTCCAAGTCTGCTTTAGACACTATGTTTTTGATCCTGGCAATGTTTTTTAGATGGTAAAAAGCTGCTGATGTTACTGATTTGATGTGGCTATTAAAATTTAAGTCTGAGTCCAGTATTACCCCTAGATTTCTGACCTTGTTTGAAGGTTTTAGGGAGAGAGACTGTAGGTGACAGATGACGCTCTCTCTTTGTTTCTGGGGACCAAAGACAATCATTTCAGTTTTGTCTGCGTTTAGCTGAAGGAAGTTGTTTTGCATCCACTCACTGATCTGTTGGATACAGTGAAGGAGTGAGTCCACTGGTCCATGTTCTCCTGCAGTCAGTGAGACATAGATCTGAGTGTCGTCTGCATAGTTATGATAGGAAACTTTGTTTCTGCGTATTAACTGACCTAACGGCAGCATGTAGAGATTGAACAGAAGAGGTCCCAGGATCGACCCCTGTGGTACTCCACAGGTCAGGGCCATATGATCTGAGACACAGTTTCCAATCTCCACAAAGTACTTCCTGTCTTCAAGGTAAGACCTAAACCAACTTAGGGCGGTGCCAGCGACGCCAACCCAGTCCTCTAGTCTCTGTAAGAGGATCTCATGGTCGACAGTATCAAAGGCAGCACTTAGATCTAACAGGATTAGGATTGAGACTTTGCCTGCGTCAGTGTTCAGCCGGATATCGTTTGTAACCTTAACGAGAGCAGTCTCAGTGCTGTGGTGGGGTCTAAAGCCGGACTGAAACATATCAAATGAGTTGTTGATTATAAGAAATCTAGTAAGCTGTAGGTAGACAACTTTCTCAAGGACTTTCCCCATAAATGGCAGATTTGAGATGGGACGATAGTTGTTAAGTACCGTAGCATCCAGACTGCTCTTTTTTAGCAGGGGCCTGATGACTGCAGTTTTCAGGGCCTTTGGGAATATTCCAGAATCAAGGGACATGTTTACTATCTGTGTGAGTGAAGGTAACAGACTGCTCAGAACAGAATTTAGAAATCTAGTGGGTAGTACATCCAGGCTGCATGTGGAGGAGCTCAAACTGGAGATTATCTCTTGGACAGTTTGATCATTTACAGGTGCAAAGTAAGTTAGCTCAAAGAGCCTTTCTGGCTGTTGGATTGTTATCTGTGGATTGGAGACAATGGCGTTTTTGATGCCTTGAACCTTGTCATTGAAAAAATGTGAAAACTCATTACATTTACGTTTGGAAGTTAGCTCTAATGGCATTTGAACAGGGGGGTTTGTTAATCTATTAACTGTTGAAAACAGAACACGCAGATTGTTGCTGCAGCCTTCAATCATTTCAGAAAAATACCTTTCTCTTGTACTACGTAGCACCTGGTTAAACTCGCACAACTTATCTTTGAAGATCTTGTAATCAACCTGGAGGTTGGACTTGCGCCACTTCCGCTCGGCCCTCCGGCACTCTCTCTTTTGTGCTCTGACCGAGTCTGCTTTAGCCCACGGCGCCTTCTGCTTATTTTTCACTATTTTAACCTTCACAGGAGCGATGGTGTCCAGAACTTTCAAAACACTAGAGGTGACAGAGTTAAACAGTTCATCTACAGTAGAATACGATGCATTCTCAAAGTTTATCATTCCCATAAATAGTTCACCCGTATTTTCATTTATGTGTCTTCTTCGTACAGTTGCAGAGTCCACTGGTGGTTTGTTAGTGAAACACATGTCAAAAAATATACAAAAATGATCCGAAAGCGCAACATCGACCACGTTTACATTATAAATGTTCGCCCCCTTTGTAACTAACAGGTCTAGAGTGTGCCCTTTGCTGTGGGTGGGGCCACTCACATGCTGAGTGAGACCAAAAGATTCAAGAAGAGAACTCAGCTCTTTAGCATTTCTGTCATCAACATTATCCACATGAATATTAAAATCACCTGTAATAACTAAACTATCAAAATCTGTGCATACAACTGAAAGCAACTCTGTAAAATTATCAATAAAACTGTGACATGACTGCGGTGGCTTGTATAGGACAACGAAAAGTATTGATTGATATTGTTACATCACTGTCCGTAGACCCTCCTGCATCGGCAAGGAACAACTCAAAAGAATTTTTTAAAAGTGAGAAACCTCAAAGAGAACCTCATTATGAGAGGAATCTGCTCCCACAGACGAACAGGCAGTAGAGCCTGTAGTCATTTATTTTGTTCTGTAAAATTGTGTTGTACAGATTTTGAAATAAACATTGATTTGAATCAAAATAAAATTTTGCAAAGTTCCACTTAACATGCTTTAATAATACGGCATAAGTATCAAGTGCAGTAAGAGCCTGATATAATTTTTATCAGGAATAAAATGTTTTACATGCACCATTAAGAGAATGAGATGCACTTTACTAGTACTTCACCGTAAACAGATTTTGCAAGACCATATTTTTATGAGCTTTTTCCATTTCCCCTTTTGAGTGAAGTATTAACATGACTTTTGTCTATGAAGATAATATACATTCTGACTGAAAGTCATAAGTCACACAAATAAACATGTTCAGGATGATATTGTGAAATCTATTGCATCTAAGCAGAAATTTCAAATTGCACAATAAACAGGTGCAGCTTTATCCTTTCATCTCACTTATGCATGTCTGGAATTGTACACTCAGAAGGTCTCACTCGTGGTGTGCTCTTGAGCCAGAATTTGGAAGGCTGTTGTGCATCTGCTAGTTTTGTTTTTGTTTTGTCAGTCATTCACTTTTCACATACAGCTTGAGAGTATTATATTTCACACTGACTGTTGTGATGTATTTGATGTGATTAGATTGATAAGTCCTGAGAGGGAGATGAATGAAGTGATATGGGATGTATGGGATCTCAATTTTTCCCCAGGTTTCACCACTGGGCTGTGTTTCCGTGAAAACTATTAAAAACCTGTAGCTTTCAGTGGGGCAAATGAGTATTGTCCCAGACCTCCCACTTGGGGAATGGGTCAAAATACCAGTAACACCGGCAACAGTGTGTGGAAAACTTTTGAAAATAGTTGACTTCTGCACAAAACGTATATAACAAAGTATTGATAAAAACTTATTTTTTAGACTAATTACTTATTATTTGGATGTGATTTTCAGTAATTTTTCTTTATTTTGTTTCTCATAGTTTGCCTGTGATGAAAATTAGACATTTTTAATTAGGATAACTTGCATAGTTGGTGGCTGACTAGATACTTTTTATCTCTTACTGTATATTCAAATGCAAACTATATATGGACAAGATTGACTTAACCAATCAAACAAGCAATAGTTTAACAGTGGAGCTTACCAGTCCAGCAAGTAGTGTACTTACTACTTACATAATCATTTAGTATTTTCACCATCAAAAAGATTAGAAAACCCAAAATGCTTCAATAAGGAGCAGTTGCTTTTTTTCTTTTTCTCCTCCATTGCTTAAACCGGAGTCTTGAATGACGTCCCACTGTGGAGGTTATACCGCAATCAAACAGAGTAAACAAACATTATTAGACGATAATGAATGGGGGCTTTATCTCCAACCAGAGTGCCATTATTATTCATGGTTGTTTGTATCAATAACAAGCCAAAGCGGCATCAATATTAGTCAGCATACATTCATCTATCACTGCGTGCGCACAGCAAGATAATAAGTTTTAGGTGTGTTTTTTAAGATCTCTCCATAAGCAAACTTGATTAATGATGACAACATTATACATTATACATACATTATACATTATACTAAACAATAGTTTAGTTCTCAGGTCGGTCTCTCAGGATCTTGAATCTGGACCAGAAAATGTGAGAAATCTTGTTTTGTTGGGCACTTGTGTATGCACTGTGATTTACAAATAAACTTGCCTTAATAGCTAAGTAATTAAAACAATTACTTGAGAATTTAATATTGAGCTTCATTCATTTCACAGTTGCGTGACTTTGGTTAAAATCGGTTTCGAATAATAATTGTGACAAAAACAAATTACCTTAATTTCTGGACTATAAGCCACTTCTTCTGTCTTGTTTTTAACTCTGCGATGCGGCTAATATGTGTATTTTTATTGTGGTAGAGCAGTTAGAGCAGAGTTTATGGACTCCTTCACGCTTTAGTAGCTATAGGACACTTGTTTATTGCCAAAATAGGCCGGTGAATAAGTACAGGCACAAGCTTACAGTTACACCTCGTCATTAAATCATGTTGTGACCAGTTAAAACAGTCGTCTTTCTGCTACATCACAACTCAAAAACCTGTGGCTTATATATGTGGACAAAATAGATTTTCTTTTAAAGTGTTGCTGGTACAGCTTGTATACAGGTGTGCGAAATATTCCAGAAAGTACGGACTATCAGTTCCGACTGAAAGCCATTGTTGTATTTAGTCAAATCCATTCAGTTCCCTCCTTTCCAGTCTCTGCCATATTACACTTGAGTCACCTGCACTGATTCTCCCTGATCGGACGATAGTTGTGCTGAAAATCGAAACATCGTAAGACTGAAAGATTGTGATCTCACAATGTCGAGGAGTTGAGGAGAAAGAACTGTGCCATACAGAACCAAGCCATACACAATGTTTTAAAAATGCTGATTTATTTAGTAAGTAATGTGTCAGTTCTGCCTCTGCCATGTTTGTTTGATTTGAATGAAAGAAGAAAAAAATAGATTGATGAATAAAACGTGTTTTGGATTTGAAGTTATTTGATATCTTGGCTCTTGGTTCCGACCCATTTGCACTCCCGGAATTTGAGGCAAGAAACAAATGGCTTATCGACACGTGGCTGGATGTGTGAAAGTTCGTCAAATCTTTTAAACCCGTGTCGGCTTCTCACCCATAGGGAAGACTACAACGTGTCTAAACAAACATTGAACTTTAAAAATAAGTCTTGAAAAACACAGCGTAAGGGTCTCCGAGGATGAGAGGGAATGCCGTTATGACTTCGGCATTTTTATCATCCATTTGACATTTACAAATTTTTTATTTTTACTTAACTTAATTAAGCCAGGGTTTGGGATCTCCTGGTGTGACTCCTGGTGTGTAATTTTATAATCTTGTTCATATGACTCTTGTCAGCAGCGCTAAAAACAGTTTGGTTTTATCGCTATGTCTTATTTTTTACTCCGGTCGGTCTGCAAACACCCATCAGCAAAAAGTGTACGGTAATTCCGATCACAGACAATGTCGTAAAAATGAAAGCCAAGGCAGCGTTGAAAATGGCAGAGCACGAGTTTTTCATAAAGATTCAAGGTTCACAGGGCTTTTTAACATGACAACAGAGATATGAAAACTGGTACAAAGATGCGTGTTTTACTATTAGTAAAAATCAAATCTTTCCCCCAAGTTCGATTTGTAAAGGCCAACGTTCAAATCAAAATAAATGTAAAAAAAAAAAAAAATATGCGTGGTTCTAGTAGTTCAAGACCAAAACTCTCAGATCTGTATCTATATATTGTTTATTTCTTTATTTTTTTTTAAATGAGTCGTTTTACTCCGTTCATATGAATGTACATTCCAAATTTATTAATGTTTGGTTGCTTGGTAACTAACATTCTGAGGCCCTTTCTCTCCAATGTCCTGGTTTTAGACTGGTCCTGGACGGGTCCAGTTTGGTTTTCCACCCGAGCAGAGCTAGTTACCATAGCAACACTTGCAGCCTTTTAGCCTTCCCACAAACATTATTTGTATTTCAAGTTATTTTTATCAGTTTTAGTATTTGTAAAAAGGGAGTAAAGTAAAAACAAAACTAGCTTTTATTTTTTTTTATGTTTTAGATTTTTTTCAGAATTCCATTGATCTGAATGGGAGCCATCAAAATGACTGCTCAGGGACTAGTTTTACACCTCTTAACTTCTTGTATTAATACACTAATTAGTGAATCATTGTATAGTATTTGTTCAAGGTGTTACCTTTCTTCACTTCATTTTAAAACATAATCGCATCATATATTTTCTAGTCTCTCTCTCTGGCCTCTCTCTGGTCTCTCTCTGCCCTCTTTCTGAGCTAATACATTTTATATCAAAAGAGTATTGATAGAGAACACATGATTGATTGTATCTGTAACCCACCCTTTCCACTTGGCTAGCTCATGTCACAGTGTGAAAGCCATTTCTCCTGCCTCCTGACAAAGTCAAAATTGAAGGGAATATATGACTGACTGAGCTGTTAGATTTTAATTGTGAGCCAATTGTGGGCTGAATTAACAGTTATTTCCAATCAGTGGGTTCATGCTGGGCTTTTTATGTCACTGGCAGACCCAAGACTTCTCAAACCCCCACATGTCATGTTGCTATCATTCGCTTCATTACACATTTTAATCACACAAGCACAGCACTGTCTGTCAATGTGAGGCCATTTTCTCTCCTCCCTCTCTCTTTCCTCTGTGGCTGAAATGTTTCTTTATCTGTGCCTGTCTTGCAGGTCTAATTAAACATGGGATAAGTACAGCATCTTCCAGCTATGTGAAGTAGAATGGTGCTAATACAAGCTCTCAGGATGGTTCTTAACAACACAATAGGCCTGCCATCCTCTTTGCCCCCCCCATAGACCTTCCACTCAAAGCCCTCTCCTCAGGCGGCTTTTTAATAGGCCCCCGCCATTCCTGCGAGCGCGCCCACGCTCACTCACCACTACACAAACAGAAATGCACGGCTAGTGGCGCTCTAACCACGGCTTTGACCCCAGCGCCGAGGCTAAGGTCCACACTGCTCCAGGCTTTTTGAAGTGCTGCTAAAGCCACCACGAGAGCCTTTTTACTTCCTAAATCATGCAGAGGGACAGCCGCTATGCTAAGATGTAAGGTCCATACTCGCACCGTTTTAATGGCTCCACTTGAGGGCTGGACCGCGGGGATTATAAAGGTGCTCTCCGTCTCACAGCACGAGCCCCTTTTTAAAAGCACCTGATGAATAAAGATTTGGCCGGAAGTTGTTTGGGGCACACAGGTAGCAGCCACTTACTGGTTAGAGTGCTCTTGAAATGTTTAATGTTATTTTTTACTTTCTTGACCATCTGAAAAACATGTCCAGAATCAAAACCACTGTTTTTCCAGTTCACAGCTTTTCTGAACTAGTTCAAGTTCAGTTCATTCATGCTCAAAGTGGATTCACGTTCAAAGTTCACAATTTTAATTCTGAACTAGTTCTAAGTTCAGTTCATTTTACTTTTTTCGTGAGATATTCAAATATATCTTTTTTCACGCTACGAGCTAGAAATCACTATCAATATTATAAATATATTTATTCATATTATCTTGTACACCGCACAGGATGAGAGCCTTTTGACTCCAAAACAGACAAGATTTACATAGTTTTCAATGGGAGCAAACTGAGTTTTCCCATCTCTGCTCATACTGTAAGTACTACAGACAGTAATGCAATGCACTGTATGTCTATACTTTATGTCACATGTAAACGGCCCTGTGTCTCTGGCTTACCCTTGGCACATGTGAGTCCAACAACCCATGAAAAGCACTAGCTTACAGCGGCGCACCCACTGGGTGCGGGTCCCGGCTCGAAAGTGGCCAAAATGACGTGCGCTGACATGCTTGGAATACCATCCCGGGCCGATGGGGGTGGACCCAGAATAAGAATTAGCCAATGCTAACACATAGCATATTCTTACCTCTTGAAACGTCTTTACGGCACGGTGGCTGAGTGGATAGCACTCTCGCCTCTCAGCAAGAAGGTCCTTGGTTCGAATCCCGGCCGGACAAGGGCCTTTTCCCCTACCACTAAAAATATGTACAATAGGTCTGCTATGCGCCTCCTGTTCGGCGATAAATAAAGCTTACTTACTTACTTACTTACTTACTTACAGGATGGTCCAAAAGTTGGCTCTTGGCCCAAAGCTCCGTTCCACATGTGTGTCAATGCTGAAGGGGGTGAATTTTTTTGGACCGCTCTAGTTTACTTGCTGTGAATTTTTGAAGTCACTCGTTTACATGAATGGAGCTTGCGCCGGCTGACGCATGCGGCGATGCGTTTTTTCACAATTTTCTTGTGGGCAGGACCACTCGCGGCTATTTTGGATAGCTCCAGTAGAGCACATTTTTTGGCCCATTTGTTTGAACGGCGGAGATAGGCGTGACTATGTCCGTTAATATTTACAGTCTATGGCCGCATCGCAACACGGAGGTGGGGTGCGTTCACAGACGGTGGAAACCGTGGACATTTTTTGTTTTTGGCGGAAAAAGTGCGGAGAATACAAGCGAGAGGAACTGTCTCTCGTTGCGTTTCAAAAGTGAAACTCAATGGAAAACAAATTGTCTGCCGTTCATGACACATAATGTGAACTAATTCACGTTAGAGTTTGTTATTAAAAAAATGTGTTGCGTTCAGTTCAACGTTCACGAAAAAATGAGCGTGTTCAATGAACACTGATCAAAACTATAGTGTCTAAAGCAGACTTGGAGATTCGTATCCCACATCTGGTCTTACATTTTCAGGAAGACTGTTCCAGATTTCAGCTGCATATTTTGACTCTAGTAATTTTTGGTTGTTGTAAAATGCAAATTTGATCTAAAACACCTTTTTGTCAATGACACTATGATAAATAACAACAAGGCCATGCCATAACCAAAAACCTCCTGGAATGTTGTACCATTAGACAAATTTTCTGGTAATTTCTGTTTCTTGCACCTCTCCTTCATGCATGACACAATTATTTTGCATCAGTAATGAATCTCATCCGTTTTTAAATCTTTCTTGAAATGTGATGTTTTGTAGGCAATGGTTGAGAACACAGTTATACGTCTGGTTCAATTTCATGTTCTTACACTTGAGATCAAATCCGCTAGAACTGCAGGCAAAAACTCCATCTAAATTTGGATTTGAACAAAAGCAGTGACTGAGACTGATTTTTTTTTTTTTTCATTTTCTCTCACACCGGGGAGAACTTCATCCGCGGGCTAACCCAGACCCGTTTCCATGGTGACTGGTAGTTATCCTAAACCACAGTGGCTCCAAAGTGAGAGCGTAAATGACACTGGAGCAGCAGTAGTGGACCGGGCGGCTGCCATCTCACCTCCAGCTATGGAAACACCGCAACAGGTCATCTGGTCAACACCAAATTGGATTTTTTTTCCTGTCACCAAAGCTGTAAGACTGACTGGGAAGGTGGACGATAACAGGTTTCTGCAGTGGCACATGTTTAAGTGATATTTCTCAGAGTCTAATTCAGTTTTTCATTTAACACTAATGGTTTCTCCATGGCCTCACACCAAAGTACATCTGTGGCATGTTAGTGTCATATGAACCAACTCTGAGGAACACAGGGACTGACCGCATGTTGGTCCCAGAGTCGGGACTAAACATGGGGAGGCGGCGTTTCATATTTATACAGCTAAAGATTGAGATAGAGATATTTTTTTCGTCCCATAGTGGGGACATTTCAGTGTTGCATCACAGGTTACAGACCGTAGGAATGAGGAGCACACGGCACACATTAAATAAATGATAACTCTATAAAAAAATTAAACAAAAATCTCTGCAGGAAAATTATAAAAAACTCATTTGTGCATGCGTTTGCCGGCACCAGCCCCATTCATTTAACGAGTGCATCCAAAAGTCCACAGCGGCTTAACTAGGCTGGTCAAAAAATATAATACTCCCCCAGTTTTAACATGCATTTGGAATGTAGCGTTGAGTCAGGAGCCGACTTTTAGACCATCCTGTAAGCCGTTTTCAAGAGGAAAAAAATTCACTAGTATTCTATGTATAATTCTGTTTCTGGGTATGCCACCACCGGCAAGGAGTGAGATTGCAAGCATTTTAGCGCACATGCTCATGGCCTTTTTTGAGCCGGGACTGGTTAAGCCTTTTGAGTTGCCTTGCGTATGAACTCGCCTTTCCTTACAATGTTATCCTCTGATTTAAAACACAATAGCTTGTCAACTGTGTTTCATTCATGATCATATTGTAGCCGCTCTTGTGTGGGTATGTGCATGCTAGTGGGCGTGATGTTAAATGTGTCCTATTGGATCTCTGTGTGTTTTGCCCTGAATGATAAGGCTGCTTGTTGGAGAGACTAGAGCTTGTTGTGCAACATCTTGGCACGGGACGCTTGCCTCCTTTCGGTGCCATCTTCTCCCCTCCCCTGTCCCACTCCGTCGCGTTCGCCCCGGGCTGTCCTCCTACCATCACACATGCCGCTACAAAGAATCTCTGTTCAGGCCTGAGGAGCTGCATTGATCTCAGTAGGCCGGCGAGAAGGTTGTCTGTTTGTGCCATAATAAAAGGAAAAAATGCAAAAAGGGAAGTTGGTGTTGGCTGTCAAACAACCGCACTGTGTGGATGTGATCTCTGCCAACTCATTCACAAATGTAATATTTCAACATTCTCCAAAGTCGCCTGTGTCAAAGAGGACTCTCATTTTGACTGCTGACAAATGTTCCCTTGTAAACAAAGACACTTCCGGAATAGAGCTTTGCCTTCTTCTTCAGGCAGTATATTAAAAAGTAATCATTAATAAACTGTTAAGTAATCCAGATTTGTCATGTTTTGATACAGTGTCTTTGGTCGACATGAACTAATACCAACTTTATATCAACCAACAGTCTTCCTGAAAATGTGAGAGAGGCTTCTACTCTTTGTTCAAATCCAGGTTAAAACGGTTCTGTTTAGCTGTGCATTCAACTGAAGGATCGTGTGATTGCTTCTATCTTGTTCAGTTAAGCACATGGTCTTTGTCTTGTGCATTAACTATGTTACACAAATAAACTTGCATTTTTCTCAATGGGAATTGTACAATCACAACGTTTGATTGTACAAGCAAACGTTTTCATCTATATAACCTTTTTTTTTAAACTAAATGCCCATTGATTAATTCTGGTCCTTTTCATGCTCTTGCACACTTAAAAACATGATGATAGTTATAAATCATAATCTTAATGTTATTCATCTTCTTATGAAAACCTGAGGAAATGGGTCGACTCTGGTATGCCTGCTAGGTTGGAATGAAAACCTGCAGCCACCCTGCCCCTGTTTGAAACCAGTTTCCCACCCCTGCTATAGACAGTAGTATTGACCAATGCCAGTTTGCATTAGGATTCTCACTGACGATATTTGAAAATAGTATAGGCAGATACTGTAAGTCAACGTCCTCTCTGTAGAGTCAACCCAAAGAGATCTAACCGCAACAGAAGACCATAATGTGAAACAAGTAGAGCACTTTCAACCAAATAATTATTTGACTAAAAGGATTTACACAAAAACTAGTCTGGCAGATGCATGTAGCCAGTCGATCAACATTGTGGTTCTATAGTGCTTATATTGACTAATTTTTAAAAGCCATTAAACTATCGGGAGAATTCATTTTTCTGGTGCTAATGCTACGAAGAGCTAACTCCACAGTATTAGTCAGCTCCATTCAATTAAGGGCTTTAACAAAGACCGGTTCCTAAACGCAGCATGTGTAATCTGATTCTGCAGTTTTATCATCATTTTGTGATTCATATCTCATGCAGGTGCTCTTTGATGACTGGTTTATGCCTGATTTTACGACTAGAGCCATAATTAAAGGGCTGCTTTGTTTCTTCAGAAGACGCATTATTCCCAGTGTGGGTGGGGTTTATTGTAATGTTATTGTTTCAGCTTCTGCCTTGGGCCAAAAGTACCAGTGCAGCGCTTCTCAAACTGTGGAGGCAGCAAGTAGGATTTTGGTAGTTTTGTTTTAATGGCTGCGTTCTGTTCATCAAGCACATTTTAAACATATCCAGTCACATTTAACACATGGACTCCCTTTTTGACGGCTTCCTTTGAAAACCCGACAATCTTGTATAGTTTGTTTTTTGCCAGTTTTATTAAAATCGAGTGGTATATAGTTTTTTTTTAACATTAAATAAGTTGTCCTTCGAAACAGCTGCTGTTTTGATTTAGGGCTATATGCAAATAAGTTTAATTGAACTTTAATAGAGATGATTTCTGAACCAGGGTACGCTTGTTTGGTCCTTTCTCTTCACAAACAAAGCATAATCCATTGCTAAGCTATCATTTTGGTCCATTTTACTTGGACCAAAATGAACACTCAATTTACTCCAATGGGGAAAGCATTGAATATCTTTTTTAAATGATTATTCCTGTAAAATGCTCCTTGAAAGCCTTACCTTTGAGCAAAAAAGAACATTCAATTTGAAATTCTGTGCCATTATTTTGTCAAACCAGATCCATCCATCCATCTGCTTCCCCTTGGTCCATTTCTGGGTCGGGAAATGACAATGAGCGCCAGCGCCTCACTGATGTGCCGTTTGCACTACCAACTGTCGCCCCCAGATGTACTGAACTCAGAGTTTAGAAAGGATCTTAAATAACACTGGACGTGTTATTTAAGCAGAAAAACTTGCGCAGTGCAGAGCGTAGAGATGCAAACCCGTTGTAGAAGCCTAGAGCATCCATAACAATTGCAAAGCGCTTTAGGTGACCTTGGTCTGTAAAAGGCTCTATATAAATAAGCATTACTTACTTACTTACAACACAAGCTGACACACCGGCGAGTGCAGTTTGCACACCGGACCGCACATGTCAGCCCAAAATGCGAGGTAAAGTCTTTGACGCAAGATCAGCTCCAGAATACAGGAGGGGTGGCAAGTTTTACAGTGATTCTGGACATTGTTTTTTTTTTTTCGTTCATAATGTCTTGCGTCTGACCAAACCAGCCACAGAGACCTTGAGGGAAAACGCATACATCTGACTTTTGCCGCAGTATAGCAGTCCTCTGGCCTATACTGTCCTCTCCATAGACTTCACAGAAACAGCAGCATGGTTCTGATCAGCAGCGCTATGATTCGTCAGAATGCTCACATGTCCCTCTGGTCCTGCAGATATAGAACCACTGTGCACATACTGCACAAAACAGTTCGATTACATTTAATTAAATTCAATTTATTATTATATAATACATCACAACATTAGTTATCTCAGAGGACTTAATAAAACCGTTGAAATCACCAACACAGATAAGAGAGTCAAACAGTTCAAACACAAAAAATATAGACGACATAGGTCCATAAGGAGAGACCAATATCCATGACCAAACATGGGGTAGAATGTTGGTGTCCTGGATCATCACCACAGTCCTTTTTGTTAGACCCATTAACAGAGCCTCCTGCATCTGCAAGGAAAAACTCTAAAACCCAGTGGGAGAAAAGTGAGAAACCTCGGGGAGATCCACGTTGAGAGAGGGATCCGCTCAGGAGAACCATAGCTGGCCAAAACTCATCACATCTGCTAATATTTGGGGCGCCCATGGTGCCAGCCCGAGCCAATGAGCACAGGCTATTGATCTGAATTGGTAGACATCTTGGAGATCTACTGTATGGTTTGGTTCATGGTCTGACTATGTGTGCGTGTGTCCTGGACTTTCCCATGCCTCCCCTGAGCAGACTCCGCAGCTGGGACAGGTGCCTCCCCCAGCCAGGGAGAGAGGTGTGTCCAAGTGTGCGTGCCGTCTGGGAACATGTGATTTCACCATGACAAAGCCCGGTAATAGTAGGCTCAGCTCCAGTCATAAAGCAGTTGCAATAATCCACTGGTTTACCAACAAAGAGCAGGAACACCCACACTCCGCGGTGCAGGCCTCAACAGATATGGACTGAGATGGCGCTGACTGTTGGAGCTTTAAGGTGTGGAGTTAGCGTTTTCATCTAAATAACATCATCTTTGAGTCATTCACAAACATGATTAAAAGCTGAAACTGCAAGATGCATTCATGAATCATTAGTTTAGACAAGCAAGTACATTTCCACAGTCCTGCAACAGTAGTAAAGTTCAATAGATCAGAACAGCTATGACATTATATTTTGTATTTTTTGTCTGTGTATTTTCTTTGCATTAGTTGGGTTAATAATGCAAGGGCTGGGTTGCTAAATGACATGTTTATGCTAAAAGAAATCAAACCTCTTTCATCTGCACCTGTAGACTGTCTCCCCTGGCCCGGAGTCGTGGGCAGCAATCCCCTCCCCGCTTGGGAGATGCCTCAGGCCTCGTTCTCCTGCCTGTGTCCTGGATCTGCAGCCCATCCATCGGTGGGAGCGGATCCCTCCCACTGGGTTTTTTGAGTTGTTCTTTGCTGATGCAGGAGGGTCTAAGGACAGTGATTAGGGGTGGGCGATATGGCCTAAAATTCATATCGCGGTATAATTTGGGTCATAGACGGTAGACGGTATATATCGCGGTATAATTTGGTGTGTGAATTTCAATATAGGTCTAGCAGGTTCTTGCATAAAATAGTCAAGATTGTTAATTATTTATATATTAGAATCTAATATATATTTTTTGAGTTAGAAAATCAGTTGTGAGACGAATAAAGAGACAAATAACATACATTATTTATGTATGTTACAGTAAATACCATTCACTGTAAAAGCAATTTTTAAAAAGAAAAACATATGCATTCATTTAAAATATAAAAAACTCACAAATGATGAAAACAAAGTCTGTAGGAGTTAGACATGGTCATTATTTATAGTGTCTGAGAGTTTTGTGCAGGTGCATGACTTCAGTAAAAGCTGTTTGTTTACAAAGCTGGTCTTGCCATTTGTTGACGCTCCCTAAGCGCTTTTCTCTGCGCTGGATGATTCAATGGATTTTATGTTCATTAAAACAGCGCATTGGATTTGAACAATTGATGTAAATGATCATTTTGGCACAAATAATTTTGTTTAACAAAGTAGCTTTCGTGAGATATTGACCGCGGAGGTCCGAATCTGACGCAAACTTTCCCAAACTTCTGATGTGATGCTGCTGCGGACACGGCACATGGATCTATTTTGGCTCACGCTGGCGCTTCGAGCTTACGCCCCTTTGACACCGATTGGCCAAAAGGTAGACTCTTAAACTGTGATTACTGTGTGTGTATTTACCTCTGCTGGGGCCGCTGTGACAACAATACAGAGACAGAAACACGGTGTTAATGCCGTGCTGTTGTTCGTTGTTTCCAGTGGTGTCCAATAGTGCTAGGCTAATGTGCTAGGCTAATAGTGCTAGGCTAATGCTGCTGAATGCCGGTTTGTTTTGGTGCTCTCTGCTGGCGTCAGAGCCTGCGCAATTTAATGACATAATGACGTATCGCAATATGCCGGTATAACAAAAATCTCTACCGTGGGCCAAATTTATACCGTCTACCGCTTATACCGTTTATACCGCCCAGCCCTAACAGTGATTATGATCCATTAAGCCTAGCGTACATCGACAGAGAAACTGGGGACAACTAGTTGCAAGGCGGCTTTTGGCAACTGAGAGGAGATGATGGAGATGATCAGTTGCCGAAATCGGTCGATGTGCGCGCTCTTACAACTGGAGATGATCAGTCGGTCTCCAGTTTCAGTCAGTTGCCCGTCTTCTACTTTTCGGCAACTAGTTGTCCTCAGTTTCGGAGATATGACCCGATGTGCGCGCTCCATGCGCCGCTCCGACAACGTGTGTGTATTGCGTGTATTGCGAGCCCGCAACAGTTTATGTCAGAAAACACACTGTAGTTGAGGCCAGTTGCTGTCGATGTACGCGCTGTTATTCCCGAGACTGGTCTGCTACTGGGAGTTGCCCGTTTTCGTCATATTGTCGATGTGTGCGGGGCAGCAACTCATATGCGACGGATATAATCAGTTGCAAGTCCGATGTACGCTAGGCTTTAAAGGAGCAGTATGTAAAAATCTGGCCAAAAGTGGTACTGCAACCTCTCCCACTATCCCAGACATGCAGACTAAACCAGCTGGGACCATAATAGCTGAATAGACGAGTTTTGTCAACCATAAATCTATAACCAACACTCTTTTTCCCAAAGGACTTGATAGAAATACTTGTTTTATTCCTTGTTTTGTTATGAATGATTTGAGAATCTTAACGAGACCTTTTTTAGTTCTGCGGCCTGATATGTTACTTTGCCAGTGAGATTAGCTCGGCGTGTTGAGTTCTGGCAACCCGGATCATGGACTTTCTGATTGGTGAAACGGTGGAGGGCGGGACATCGAAATGAAATATTTCTTTACTACAAAAAGATAGGGTGGCAAAGTGTTTCATATTTTTTTCTGTTTTGGGTTTTGTTTTACACTGCTCATAGTAGCAATGAGCTGTTACCACAAATGTTGAAAGTAAAAGTGAGTTTTTATTCTGCAAAACCAAAGAAAAATAACCTGTCATAACATTTCCGTGACTTCTGTAATAATTAGTGTTTACGGTCTTTTTGGTGTGGAGTCAGGTGAATCTAACCATAACAGTGTATCTACAACAGAGTAACCAGGGAGTTCAGCTCTCTAAAGAACTGAAGGCAACAACAAGGCTTTCAGTTCTTTACAAATGATTATTGTGGTGCTAATGATTAAGAGTGGACAGGACAGGACAAGCCAGAGTCTGTGATGTGACAGGATCAGACAAATGGAGAGGTGTGCCTGAAGACTGCTGCACTTTCACATAACAAGTACGTGTGTGACCAAACAGCAGCAATTAACACCAGGACTCCCAGAAGCATAGAACTACTAGAACCCCGAGAGCAGTCAAAATTACTGCTCTCGGAGTCAAACGGACCAAAACAAATGGAATTGTGAGAAATTTCCCAAAAATATTCCACCGGATGAGGAAAAATCCGGTTCTTTAACTCATTGACTGCCAGCCGTTTTTGATGAATTCACTCATTTTAAAGACCCACAGAATATTATGTGCTATGACTATGTGAAATATGAAACCAGATTCTGAAAGATTGGACTGTCTACTTTCAGCAGCAAAAATAAGTTTGTTTCTAGCTAGTTTTGTTTACCTGTAATCGCCAGTCGAAAAGAGGGTCTCAGATAAATACGTCAATGGCAGTCAAAGAGTTAACCTTTATTAAATTTTATTAAGTTATAAAACAGGTGAATTTAACTTGAACTATAGCAAAAACAGTTTGCTAAAGAAATGCTACTGCTGCAAGTAAACGGTGTGTTACTATGGTAACACTTACTCTTCTCTGGTGGACAACCAAGCTGAACCAGAACCTGTCCGGAATCAGGGACTTTAATTGTTTTATTGTCATGTTTTATTGGCGACAGAAAAGGGCCAATATTTGTGTATAAAATGTCCAACTAAAACTATGCTATACAAATAAACTTGGATTGCCTAAAGATCTCTGCTCTTCTTCCTGTATATTTTTTGTTTTCAAACAATTGGTGCAAACTGTAATTTATACCGCTGATATCCAACACTAGACCTTAATAAAAACCCAAAAAAACCCAAGACGACAGCATCTCTCTTGGTAGTGGTGTTAGTCAAGCTTCCGGCCAGGCCTTTATCACTCCAGATATAGCCACCCCTCACTACTAAATACAGAGACAGCAATTTGTAGATGATGTCCGAGGAGGAAGGGCCAGCGCTTGGGCTTATTTATTACAGTCTCAGCTGTGAGTCACTTCAGAGGAGGCGCAGCGATGACAACAAGAAAACAGCGCTCGCTTGTTCCCCTGCAGACAAAGCAGTGGTGGGTTACATAATGATCAGATGGGTCTTTTGTTTTGGTAATCCTAGCCTTTAACAATGACACCTTAGCGCGGCCGTTTAATGGCTCATCACTCCCAAATAACTCAGTAAATTATGTGACGAATGATAATATGGATCTTTTTTTCCTCTGCTTTAGTAGATGAATGTCTATCTTGAGGGGGTTTTAGCGAATTTATGCAAGCAACAGTGGGAGAAGACTGTATATAGTCTGCACAGTTATTGAACTCAGTACAATTACTGGCAATTAAGTCAATTCATTTTGTCTACAGCTCTAAATCACAACAGCAGTCGTCTCGGAGGACATTACAAATGCGTTGATTTGCCAACAAAGATCAGAGAATCAAGCAGTTTGGAAATAAAATAATAACAAAAAGGTCTGTTGGGGCGGATGACCAATGTCCACAAAATTTTTTATAAATGTCCTGGATGATCATGGATGTCGACCCTCTTGGATCTGCAAGGAACCACTCAAAAACCCAATGGGAAAAAGGGAGAAACCTCTGGGAGGCCCACATTGACGGAGGGATCCCTCATGTAATTCACTTTTGTTGCCTGAATCTTAGTACTTATGACTTGCGTACGTACTTTTGTATGATAAGAATAAAAACTATAGAAATATGTGTGTTTTTATGTTGTAGATTGTATTGGTTATGTCTGTATGAATATGTATGTGTGTGCGGGTATGTGTTGGAGCTTATGAGCTTGACTTTTTCCCACTCCTTTTTGAGCTTCAACAGGAAACCCTTATATGTATGTACGTATGTATTTTTCTAAATTATATAATGGATTCCTGTTCAAAAGCTTGAAATAAATTAAATCAATAAAAAAATGCAAATATCACTTTCATTCACTATTTAACAGATCATAATTAAAGTATACACATTTCCGTACACATGGATATTGCTTGATAAATACTTTATACATGCTTTTAAGAGAACAGTTTATTTTGGATTCTTTTCAATTCATTTTATTTTGTTTAGCCCAAAAATAATCTCAGATGATTTTACAACATTGTCACATTTGCCAACAACAGATAAGAGAATCAAACAATGATAACTGTGATAATAAATTCACATAGGAGCTATTGGTATCACAGGGTAAATATCTGTAAATGTCCTGAATCATCACTGTCCTTAGACCCTTTTGCACTGGTGAGGAAAACTCCAAAATCCAATGGGAAGATTCCCCTCATTTAGACTTGATGTCACTGCACTGTCACTGCGATGGATTGGGGGGAAGAAGTGGAAGAAGATGGATGGATGGTCACTTAAGCAGGGGTCAGGAGGTCAGCAGCACATTTCCCCAGTTGAAGAATAATCTTTGTTTTGATCATGTTTTTCTTAGTAATATCACACTTTGTGTTAGAGCCAAGTCTACACCTGTTCCCAAGCCATTATTTCCATTGTTCAGAGTAACTAATATTTACAGTATATTACTGGTACTTCTGACAAAGCAGTTTACCCAGTCTACAAACGAAAAGTCCTGCTCCTACTTGTCCTGTGTGAGCTTCTTTGTGCACTCTTGGGTCACACCTGGACTCGGCTCAGATACAGAGTCCAAAAACCTCACTGTTCAGGGAGGCTGCTCTCGACTTCGTGGAATTGGTTATCACATGGCTTACTTGTTCATCTGTGTTGTATAAATAGAACGTGCAACTGGAGCCGGAGTCTTTACTCGAATAGGTTTCAAAAGGTAGCTCTTGGCCAAACTAGGGCTGGGCGATATGACTGAAAACTATATCACAATATAAGTAATTCATATCGGTCGATAAATAAAAAACAATCAATTTATATTGTTATTTTCTAAAACGTAAATAAATACATTTGTCGTGTCGGCTAACACATATTAGCAGCCTTGTTCACAGTCACGGGGGAATGAGGCTGGAGCCAAATGTTCACAAGCAGTCTCCCCCACTTTAGTCCTGGTTTAATCCTCGTTTAGTCCTGGTTTAGCACCTGTTTTCGAGTGTCCTGTGTCCCCGTGGCGGCTTCGGAAAGTTAATCTCTTGCTTTTGCCGAATGCATCGAGTCTCTGCCTCTCCCGCGCCGCACATGCTGTTCCTCGCAGGACATGTTTAACCATTGACACGGCACTGAGACACGATCTTTAGATCCAGGGCTATTATAATAGATCCATGATCCATGGACGCTATGCATGTGTGGTAAAACGGCTTCTGAGGTCAGTGCTGAGGGTGCGCCTGCTTTCCCACGGGCCGCCCCGGTGGGCTTTATAAGCGCTCCTCCCCTCATTTGCCCCTCTTTGCCCTCACGCCTCTGCAGCTGTGAGTTTGTCCCAGCTCCACGCATTCCAGTGCTGCTGTCTGGTTCCTCTAGGCACCCAAAAACCTCTGCGCGCCAGGTAAACCACTGCTTCCAATACAACATGTAGAATGCACATTCACAAAACGCAATCTTTTCCCAGCTCCTGTGTTTGCCCTGCGTCTGCACTCTCGTGCGACAGTGGCCTCTGTAGCGGGCCTTCGACTGCAGCGACAGGTATAATCATGCAGGCTTCGGTTCATTCATAAATTCGCACAGTTTTGTAATGTAATCCACGCTTTGTAGTCACGCTGCTTGACCCAAGCCTACGGGCTGCGCTGTCCTATGCGCTGTGGCGTGTACCTAATTATTAAAGGTAATTATTTAATAGCAAAATTCATTCATGCATAGTTCTAATCTTAACTCGGGACCTTTTTATCTAGCTGGTGGTGATCAGCATTACGCACCACAAGTGGCGCGGGTTTGGTCCGCCCATTCATAGTGGCTGCTCTGAGCGCAGCCTCCTGTTTGGCCTAAAGCTGTGGACCACTCGTTCTTGGGGCTCTAATTGGTAGGCTTATCTATTTAGATTTATTTTGTCCCCTTTTTGTTATTTATTTAGTTAGGGTTATTTTAGGTAATATTCTAAATTCATTCTTTTATAGGTGCGTTCCAGCGGCACTGGCACACGCCCCCTGCTGCTCTGCTTTGCCCTGGCTCCTGCTTTACTTTGCCTTGATTCCTGCTGCTTTGGCTTGGCTTCAGCTGCTTTATCTGCTGCTTGGCTTCGCAGCTTCGTATCGCTATCGCACTTTGTTTCGCTGCTCTGCCTTGTGACTGTTTCACCCCACTGTTTTGCTGCTCCATGTCCTTCGCAGTTGTGGACGCCTGCGTCTAGCACTCACGCACTTTAACGAGTGCTGCGTCCCGGTTCTGGGGCGTATACTTGTGGGAATGTGCAATAACAGTAAGAGTGAGTGAGTGAGTGTGCGAACGAGTGAGAGAGTATAGCATTTAGTTTTTATCCATTTAAATTAAATAAAAAGACTGAACTGTATTGACCACACTGTAAAATAAACCTGTCAAACTTGGAACCTGGTGCATTCTAATCTTTTAATACTTACCTGTGTGTCCTTAATTTATAGTACAGTACTCTTCCGGTGAAATTCCGGTCGTGGCGTTGCTTGGTTTATTTCAATACTTACATATTTTAACCAGTTATGATTAATTAATGTAACTTATTTCCTAAATCATATTACCACCACCCCTAGGCTGCCACAGATTTGGCTTATTGCTGACAGGATATTGAATAAACAGATGCCCAGGTTCCAGTTATGTTGTGAAAAATGTTTTGAAATGTCAGTTAAAGTTTTGTGAAAAATAGTCACTGCTAAAGTCAATCGAACAGTACCAGTTGCCTATGCTATTTGCATGTTTGTGTGGTTTGCATTTTGATTTGCTGTGTACATTTGATTTTGATGTATATTTTCTGTTTGAAGCTAAGGTATTGTGGCCACTGGAATAATTGCTGGTGCAGGTGTACTGTTTCACTCACAACCATATTCAAAAACTGAATTTCATGCATTGTATGTAGAGCTACTTGTGTAGTGGTTTTTTTTGTGAACAGGTCACACATTCTCAACCATTTTGTTTGTTTTTCAGTCTGGGGCAAAGCAGCAGCAGCAGTTGTTGGCGTGTGGCGGTGGAGTTTGTAGATCGTATTTGTAAAAAAAATTTCCAGACTCATTTTTTTGGCATTTGCGCGTGTAGAATAATGGAAGAAGAACTGCAGAGACTGAGGGACAAAGTGGCCCACTTGACGACGGAGAACGTGAGGCTGCGCTCAGACCAGGCTCAACCATCTGGTGCTGGGACCGCTACTGCGCCTGCACTGGATAGGTTTGTTTATGTTCCACGAGATCGGAAATGTCCCATGTTCCGAGGACACACTGGGCTTAGCCTTAATGATTGGATTGAAGAAGCGGAAGCCTGCATGAGGTCACGACACCTATCGCAACCAGTTGATAAAGCATTCTTTTTATACGACCATTTAGAAGGCGAAGCACGACATGAGCTGAAATATCGTAGCAGTGCAGACAGAGACGACCCAAATAAAATACTTTCTATTCTTAAGGATTTATATGGCTGCTCCGATTCTTATGTGGCTCTTCAGGAAGCCTTCTTCTCACGTAAACAACAGGAGGGAGAGACCCTTTTAGAGTTCTCGCTAGCCTTATTAAACCTTATGGACAAAGTCAAAGCGCGTGCACCTAATGCTATGCCGAATTCTGAGAGTTTGATGCGTGACCAGTTTATAGAGTATGTCTGTGATGGAGCATTGCGCCGTGTGTTGAAGCAACACGTTCGTCAAAATCCAAACGCAACTTTGATAGAGGTCAGAGGGGAGGCATTGAGGTGGGAGCGCGAGGGTATGCCGGCTGGCGCCCGTGGGCGAAGCAACTCCGTGCCTTCAGCATTTGGCCTCCAGTATGCTGTGCACAGTGGACCCTCAAGTGTGCCCCATCCACTTTGCACAGAGGTAAGTGACATGAAAGAACTCCTAAAGCGGCAGCAGGACCAGCTTGATAAGCTCACTCGGAGCATCGCACTTCTCCAATCAGAGCGCCAGAGAGGTCTGTCTCCTCGTCCTGGACCTACAATCTGTCACAGGTGTCAACGGCCAGGTCATATAGCCAGGCATTGCGACGGGCAGCGTGCCCCCGATTGGCAGCAACATTCTTCTCGTCCGTCTCGTGGTAACGTACAACAGCAGTCGGAAAACTAGTTCCCCCCGGGTCTAGGAGCCACCGCCCGGGTGGGGCCTCTTTTGGCTCAGCAAAAGTTGCAAGCCGTTTGGTTGATGCTCCCAAACTGATAGCGTCATGCCCGCACATGAAAGTGGATATGGCCGGAATTTCGGTGCCTTGTTTGGTTGACACTGGCTCTATGGTGTCAACAATCACAGAGGGTTTCTTCAGAGAACACTTTGAGTCCCGAGGAGTGGAGCGGTTGCAAGCCTGTAATTGGCTGCAGCTACGAGCAGCCAACGGGCTGGCTATCCCCTATGTAGGGTATCTCGAACTCAGTGTTGTGCTCTGTGGTAAGTCAATACCCCGCTGTGGTGTGTTGGTCGTAAGGGACCCACCAGGTATGCCAGTTCAGGTCCCCGGCGTTTTGGGGATGAACGTGATCGGAAAGTGCTATCAGGAACTTTTTGGACAGCATGGGTCGGCACTGTTCAACACAGCTCCTGTGGCGGCGTCCCCTACCTACTTGGTAGACGCCCTCCAAAAGTGCCATGTAGCTCACCAGGTGCCAGTCAATGCACGCCCTGGGAGAGTTAGAGTCCGAGGGAAGCGGGTTGTGCGCGTTCCTCCGGGCAGCCTGAAGGTCGTGCCCGCTACTTGTTCCGAACAGTACAGTGGCCACCCAGTGCTTTTTGAACCCGTGGAGTCGGGATTGCCCTCCGGTTTGTTGGCCTCACCATCGTTGGTTGAAGTCATTAGAGGCACTGCTTATGTTCCGGTTGTTAATGTAGGGACCTGCGACGTACTGCTGTACCCTCGCACCGTCGTTGGAACGCTTAATGATGTAAATGTGGTTAGTTTGCCGGCAGGTGTGACTGAGGTGCCTACCGCTATGGCGACCATCTCAGCACAGGCCACTGCCACTCCAGCAACGGACCCAATCGAACGGGTGGACACATGGTGCGGTTGTTTTTTTTCATTCCCAGAAAGTTTTGCGGTTTGTAGTCCTGAGATGGGTTCTACGCTGTACTATGGCACCCACTGCTCCATTTGACCCATCCTAGAGGCCCCAGTGACATCAGGATAGGTCAAATGCAGAGGAAGAATTGCCCTATCGGGATAAATAAAGTGCACCTTTACCTGAAACTGAAAAACATTTCTGATATATACTGCATATCGGTTTCTTAATAAAAGTAGAACATCAATGCATCCATTTTCTTGTACTTTATCCGTTTCTGGGTTGCAGGGGCAGTATTCTAAGCGGAGACGCCCAGACTCCCTCTCCACACAGTAAAGTTCTGCTTCTCCACGCCGAGAGGAGCCAGTTGAGGAGGCTTGGGCATCTGTTTGGGATGCCTCCTGGGGAGATGTTTCGAGCATGTCCCAGTGCAAGAAACCAGGAGAAGACCCAGAACACGTTGGACGGACTATGTTTCTCAGCTGACCTGGGAACGTCCCAGGATTCCCCTGGATGATCTGGAGAAAGTGTGTGTGGAGGTCTGGGCATTCCTGCTTAGACTGCTTTCCCCGCAACCCAGCAACGGATAAAGCGGAACAAAATGGATGGATGGCCTTTATTAAATCATATACATATTGTGTGTGTGTGTGTGTGTGTGGGTGTGGGTGTGTGGGTGAACATGGCTTTTTCCAAACCAAAACAACTATTCGGGAAACAATTACTAATCATTTTATTATTTTGTATCACATTGTGTGGAAAGAATGGAAAACATCCAAACTCTGAACATTGTGAAACGCTTGGGATGACCTTGTTCTGTAAAATGCACTAAATAAATCAACATTACTTACTTACTTTATAAACTGGTGTTTGAAAGTCAATAAAAATTGCGTAGTTGTGGCTCAAATCGTACGTGTGACCTTATTAAGGAGACCCATAAACAGATCCTTTGTCCTTGACGCTGTCTTGATTAATGGCGGGAAAGTCTTCGGATGACTTGACATTTCTGCCCATATTACCACAGCCGCACAGACACTCTTCATATCTGCAGTCTGCTCTCCGTAATGCTTAGGGCTCAAGCTTTTTTTTTTTTTCAATTTCCTGCTAAAGAGACAGCTGGCGTTTCACTTTGGCGACTTACTTAGTGTAGATCCATCACAATGAACATAACTATTGACGTTTTTAGAGTGAACTTAACCAGGTGGTGTTGAAAGAAAACATGTGGAGCTTCTTTGGTGGTCATTTCAGGCTCCACTGAATGTTCATGGGAAGTACGACTGCTGGATTTGCGCCTTCTCCTTTTATCGTTTAATATATTTAACTTTTTATTAAGTGAACTGGCACCTTTGAGGATTTGGATGCGCAACTGAAAATGCTTTCAGAGTTTTGCCAGGAGACGTGGGACTGGAGGATCTCGCCGACACAAAACTGGCCTGTCTTTTCACCATCTCCATAAATGAATGACAGTTAAAGTTTTCAGTGGAGATTTCGAAATGCTTTAACCAGTCTGTGATTTGTGAAATACCTGTTATCTTGAACCAAATCTTCTGTTGAATGTTGTACATCTGCTATCATGCATCTGTCTGCACCGGCCCTACTCTACTCTACTCTACCTGGTTGGGTTGCTATTATGCTTTAGTATCTTGTACGTTATCCTAGCAACCTACCCACTACAGATCACTTCATTGCCAGCGTAGAACCATGGCCAGTCAATTACGTTTTAGTACGTTTTAGGGAACGGTACTTTTAAGTACTTGTATGGCCTGGTACCGGTTAAACAGGGCCAGTGGGAATGCCGTCAATCATGGGAGAGGAGAGTAGAGTAGAGTAGGGTAGAGTCGGAACAAGTCCGCACACTTCCGTATTCAGTCCTGCCGTATCGCTTTGTAATCCGGCACTTTACTCAAGGTCCGCGCCTAAGTTTGTGTTTTTTTGTTGCTTTGAACCAAAACTAAGGCGCAACGGCATATTTAGAAAAACAAAAAATCAGCAAACAAAGTAAGTAAAAACAGGAGTCTCCCGGACTTTGGAGCTGCACCGCACAGCCTCAGAACAGCCCTTGTTCTACAGCCTGAGTCCGGGAGCATATCCCTTTCTCAATGTGGGTCTTCCCGAGGTTTCTCAATTTTTCCCAATTGGATATTTTTGAGTAATTCCTTGCCTATGTAGTGTTATAAAGTGTGGTTAAAACTATCCCACATGCCCATGACCCTTCATTATTAGAGAGTATGTGTTAGTTGCCAATTGAACTCCATCAGGAAAGTCCATGTTGGTCCCACAACTTTTTGAGTTGCTTAATTGTGAACCAATGATCAGACTAATCTGGTCTGGATTACTGATAAGGTTGATTTGCCCTTCACACACTGACAAACAATAACAACATCTTCCACATGCGATCACTGAAAGCCTTGCTAACCCATTCCACATGTCCCTCTCCCCCAAACTCCACTGTCCCATCGTAAAACACAGGTGGCTCTGCAGATGTATCCATAAAACAGGCCTGGGTGTGATTCCGGGGAGGTTATCTGGGAGCACAGCGACCGCTCGGTGCTGGGAAGTCTTCCGAGTCATTATATAATCCAGAAGCACATTAAGCCTTCCGCAGCCTACTTCTCTGTGGTCTGCAACTCGCGCTGTCTCTACTCGTGTTGTCAATGTGGCTGATTGGAGAGGGCAATTTTTAGTGATGGGAGCCAAGACATTCCCCCCCCCCCCCCCCCCCCCCGCCACTAGCATGCTAAAGTCTGTACTCGTTAGGCATGTTTGTTTCACGTTGGCTTGAATGCTTACCCCAGAACTCTGGTGGTGATGGCAAAGTGACTTTCTTTGGTGATAATATTCTGTGGAGTATGTAAAGCCTGGAAACGATCACACACAAATCAGAATCATTTTCAGAATCAGAATCATTTTTATTGCCACGTAAGTAACAGGAGGTCACAGACTAGGAAATTGCTTTGGCTCAGTGCAACAGTCAAAAAGAGATAATAAAAATAAGAATAAAAAACACAAAAAAAATAGAGTTACAGTTACTATTTACAATATACAAGTGCACAAGGTATTCCCATTATAAATAATCACTGTACATTCAAAAGAGTGAAGATATAATCCTTCAGTTGTATGCACTGCTAAACAGAACTGTTTTAAAGCTGGATTTGAACTTTGTCAGAGAAGAAGCCTGTCTCACATTATCAGGAAGACTTTTCCAGAGCTGAAAATCTGAAACTCCTCATGCCTCCTCATGGATAGTCCTGACTCCGTGCACCAGCAGGAGGCCAGTCCCTGTGCTCATATGGAGTTGGTTCATATGGAACTAACATGTCACAGATGTACTTTGGTGCGAGGCCATGGAGAGACTTTTATACAAACGGAGTTGATTTGTGTGTCTCCTCCATGAAGCAGGTGTATGGCAATTAAGAACCTAGATCAGTAGATGCAAAAATCAAACAATGGCGTGGTTGGATTCATTCATGCCGCTCCCACGAACGGAGAGGCTGTAGATTCAGAACTCGGGTTGTAGAACAAGAACTGTGGCTATGATAATGATAAACATGAGTAAAATATGTTAAAGATTTCCCTGAGTATCATGCGATAGTTTGATTCAAATCAATATGTAGAATAAATTGACATCTCTATGTCCAAAGAAACTGTCTGCACAAAGTCCTTTTCTTCGGCAGCTCCAGACCTAGTTCCGCTTTGGCTGCGTCTTATCTGCTGAACTGAAAAAGCATTTTCCCAAAAAAAAAAAAAAACCCACAAAGATCGTGTCTAAGCACCTTCCCATCTGAGAGCCTGCTAAATGTAATTGCTGGTTTCACCTCTGGGCTTTTAAGTAAAGAGGAAAAGACGGTGCACAGATGGATGATTTCAGCGTAATCAAATTTAAATTTCTGAGAGGTGCCAGGCAGAGGAAGTCAGAATGGCACAGAAATGGACCTAATAAGTCTTGGTTTTGTGAGTGGGCTGCTGCAGAGTTTCAAAGCCCATTTTAATCAGTGCTTTCTGCTCATGTCATTGACTTTGATCTGAGGTTGCAGAGGAACGACCTTGGCCAGTCCCACTCACACAAGGCTCCAGTGCTTTCATCGCAGCATTGTGCTCATCCCAGGACCGTCCCGAGGGACGAGAGGGCAGCCAAAAATATACATTTGGCACTTTGTCTTCAAGTTCCTCAATAGAACTAAAGTGACTGCATTTTACAATGATTATGCCATTTATTTTATATAGATATATTTATTGAACTTTATTTAACCAGGAAAGTCCCACTGAGATTGCAGAATCTCTTTGTCTGGAGATTCCAAGCTCCATAGAGGGGGGACAGGAGTGGGGTCATGTTTTTCATGGTAGGACCTGGAGGAAACCTACGTAGACATAGGGAGAACATGCAAACCTCACACCAACAGGACAGGAGGTGGAATCAAACCCAGGACCGCTCCATGAGAATAAAAACAAGGTTTCACTAAGAGAAAAAAAATACAGTCAGTCCAGACCCAGTCCACATGAATCAACATGTGTCCATGTAAATATCTCACTGTTGTAAAGTTAGTTTTATATTCAATATTCAACACATTTGAAAAATCTATTTAGCTCCTTGACCTTTTGACTTTTTGATTTCAGAACAGGTTGAGCGTATGCCTAGTCTTCCTGCTCACATGAGACAAAGTTTATTTTCAATATACTTTTTTGTTGATTTTTGTATTTGAATATTTGTATTTGAATTTTTATATTTTTTTGCTATTAATTATTCACAAAAATATGAACAAATCTTAAAAATCAACGAAAAAGTATATTGAAAAAATAAGCTTTATCTCATGTGTGCAGGAAGTTTAGGCATTCACTCAACCTGTTTTGAAATAAAAGTCAAAAGGTCAGGGAGCTAAATAGATTTTTTTTTCGAATATTGACTTTAAAACTAACTGTAGTTTTAAAACTGCAGTTTTTACGACAGACCAACATGTAGTAAAAGCCAAATACAAACACAAAAAGCAAGTTAGTAAAAGCAGAAATGCTCAGCTGGCCTGGGAACGCCCCAGGATTCCCCCAGCTGAGCTGGAGGAAGTGTGTGTGGACAGGAAGTCTCTACTCTGCTGCCCCGGCAACGAATAAAGCAGAAAAAAATGAATGTATGGACAATGAATTTAAAGAAACCCACACAAACCTGTGATTATTTCTGTAAATGACGATTTAAATTCTTTTTCTGCAAAATTGAATATTTGATTATTTTTAACCAGCAAACCATTACTAATGTGGTTTATTATTATTTGCAAGATTTTTCTAATTTCCATCTATTCATCTATTTTCTTCTGCTTTATCTGGATCTAGCACCTCATCCTCTCCACCCGCCTGTTTCCTCTGCTCTCATTATAGAATCTGTTTGCATTAGCCAATTTCAACAAACACAAATTCTACAGACTTTTGCATTCGCATACCAGCAATCTATTCCAATGTTTGAACTGTGCACCAGAGCAATAACTCAATTTGTTTTCAAAAACGTGTATTTGTGTCTATTGTATTCTTGAGACTTGCAACCCGAAGGACTCGACCCTCCAGGAGTCGCAGGATAAGACACCATTACAAAATCAATCTGAAACAGTTTGTCCCCATCCCGGCTTTAACTCGCTGCTGCTGCTGTGTCTAGAGACTTGGACCTCCAAATGCACAATGCTAACGTAATGTTGATTGCTTTTAGTCTGGGGTGTGGGGGGTGGGCTGTAATGAGAGTAAAGTGTGTCCAGGCGGAGGATAAATGAATGAAATGGCTCCAGAATCGGGAGCTGTGTTTGCCTTCGCCTCTCCTAATTCAAAGAGACCATCTGATAAATTGAGAGGATGGGATGTACCCTGGAATAGCAAGAGGTTCCTTTTCTCTCTCTCTGCGCCCCATTCCCATACAGCTCACACTCCCCCCCCGCCCCTGTGTCTCCAAGGAGGAGAAGGGGGGTGGTTGTGCGTGTGGGAGTGAGTGCGTTGCCATAGGAGGTGCGAGTTCCCGGGACGTCCTGCAGAAAGCAAATGAAGGAGCTCTTGTGTCAATAGTCTGAGGCCAAGTCGAGCTGAGTCTGCAAACATCCCCACAGCAGCGTCACCTCGGTGTAAAAAAACCAGAAGGCGCTCGCTCAAAGAGGCGCATCAAAGAGACCCGGCTTCCTGCGTGACGTCAAATTGTGTTTCTATTTTTGTACATGTCAGCTGTCGACCAGTACGTTTTAGATGTTTGAATGTGGTCCAATTATAGGACTGTTTGCAAAGACGATGAGCTGTCCTTTCACATGGCCATAACCGCATGTGAAAGCCAGATCCTATCAGACTGAAGCTGGGCAGGGCTTGGTCAGTACTGTGATGGGAGACCTCTGTGGGGCGGCTGTAGCTGTAAAGTGCAAAACTGTTGTTGTGTCCTTAGACAAGATACATCACCCAAATTGACCCTTGATTGAGTCTGATGTGTGTGTGAGTGGTTGGTGGAGGTTGGAGGGGCCATAGCGTTCACATGGTTTGATACCAAAGTAAAAATACAATAGCTGCCCTCAGTGTCTCCCTCAGTCGCCAGTAGATACGTTTGCTCCGACCTTAAGACCAAATCATCAATTGGAAAACTACTGGCTTCTGTTGTAATGATCAGCTCAGTTTCAACAAAGCACAAAAAGTTGAAAAAAAAGATCCATATTTTTGTGCTGCAGAGAGAAATGTTGGAGCCTGCAAGATTTTGTAATTGACCCATGCATTGTAATCAAGGCAACATCAGTATTTAAGGCTGGAGTACCTCACTTTCACAAATAACACTTGAAAGTAAAGTTTTGAAAAATAAAGAAGTAAGGCAACAACATACTGTCTTCAAACAACATGTCATTTGAGCCACTGCATGTGTTCTGTATTCTTTTTTTGTGTCTTAACTGTTGATTCTCTGATCTGTGTTTGTGATTTCAATAGCCCTACTGTTGTGATTTAGGGCTATACAAGAATAAATTGTATTTTATTGTATTGTACACTGTGAGCTGATTGGCTGACTCTGTTTCACTTCTAAAAAAAACAGATCCAGAGATGTGACCAAAATGACATGATTTTGAGAACTAGGGGTGTGACGATATATAGATTTTTCGATATATTGTGATACTTTCTCCCGTGAGTCGAATATCGATATGCATTCGCCAAGTATCAATATCAATTTTGATTTTTAAAAAAATTATTATCAATACTTAATATATGGCTACATTACGCATCTCCATTCCTTTTATCATGAAATAAAGTGTATTTTTTCTTTTATTTATGCCATAAATATGCATATTGTATATTTCTGACCAATATATTGATAATCGTCATATCGTGATAAAATTGTTATCGTGATAATATTGTTATCGTGATAATATCGTTATCGTGATAATATCGTTATCGTGATAATATCGTTATCGTGATAATATCGTTATCGTGAGCTTTGTATCGTGTATCGTATCGTATCGTGAGGTACCCTTAGGTTCCCACCCCTAATTTTGAGAACTAGCACTTGTTGAAGTTTGTGTGGTTCAAAATGTATGTACCCAGCAAACTTAACTATTCTCAATTGAGGCCTTTAAAACATGAATTGGTGAAAATGTATTTGCAGATATAAATGTAAACCTACATTAAACAGAGCGGCTGAAGTGGAACTCATGCTGACGGTAAGAAAGATGCCGCTCTATTCCTGTTCAGACCTCAGACAGTTAACGTTTTACGTCATAAAGATTCAGTTTGTCAGGTTTGTCACTATCTTCAATGCCAAACAAAAGGAAAAATTGAATAAAGCACTGGAGTTTTATCATAGATTCTTGTACTGAAATATTTTATCCTTGTATCAAAAACTGGTCTGTAAAGCTATTAAGGTAACCCACATGTTTTTTAAGACGAGGAATCCCAGAATTCTGAAACTACTAGCACTCCTTTAGCAGTTTGACTTTCACTCAAATGGATGGAACACAAAAAATAAAAATAATAATTTACGTTTCCACCAGTTTTTATTAAAAGTAAACTATGAGGTTGTGTTTTTTATTCACTCACTTAACTCACTTTTAAGTGCTATAACTGGTGAATATAACTTTTAGCAAAATACAGCAAAAAAAAAGCAAAAGTCACAAGTTATGAAGAACCATAATGTAAATTCATTAGTCATTTCAATTTCCCTTCCAAAACTAAAAGTTGTCAAATTGACTGCTCTGGAACTTCTAGTGTTCATACATTATAGAAAAACTACTTTACAAAGAAATCAAACTCACTGTTTTTATAATAACTGTCTTTCTTTCAGCATTTTTAGCAACTGTTATTCCTCTGTGCTCAAGTCCTGCTTTATCTAAAAACGCACAGACTTCCTGCTCCTTAAAACCCCCCTCTCTTTACAGCAGCATTTGGACGCTGGAACTGAGTGAACCCTTTTTGCTTCAATCAGAGACTTGAACCAGAATGCGACGGCCCCTCTGCTCCCTGCCCACTTGTCTCCTCTTATTCAAATACCTGATAGCTTCTAAATGCCACCCCTGAATAGAGATTGTTTTCAGTTCTCCGGCGCTGGACGAAGCTCTAACCGCATAAACCTGGATGTGTCCGTAGAGCTATAGTTTATATAAGGACACCGGAGACTGGGCGATGGACTGGGATGCCATCACAGGCAAAAAGTTCAGCTAAAAATACTCCTTTGTCGTATTTCCATGCGTGACCTTAAAAAGTCAATCAAAGTAAATATATAAAAAGATTGCTTTGTGTCTTTTGGACTGCCTACTGAACTGCTGAACTGGAAAAGTAATTATTTTTGGGTGATTGAAAAAACATCACAATATAAAAGATGAAATGGTTCTCGTGAGGAAATGGTGTTTTGGACTTTGGTGCTGAAGTGTCAAGTATGCACAAAGAGCACAAGGACATGCACAACCAATCAAAATGTAATCACAATCTGATAAAAACTAAGATGACCACAGATTAGTCATTAAACGCTCTGAATTCACATTGTATTTTTAAACATAACACAAGACAATTGACAAAGAATATGTTGCTTTAATCGTATCTTTTCAACTACTCTAAATGAGTCCAATATCAAGATTTTGTATTTCTTAAAGCTGGTGTATCTGACTTTAAAATCCTTATCTAGTTTCTCTAGTTATACATGACATGTTAGTGCCATATGAACCAATTCAGAGTCAAATGCTGAGGAGCACAGGGACTGGCCTCTTGCAATGCCCAAGAGCACTGCAGGATTTTAGCTTTAGTATTTAGAAATATGGAACAGTCTTCCTGAAAATGTGAAACAAGTTTCTACTGACAATGTTAAAATCCAGGTTGAGGACAGTTCTTTTTAGCCGTGCATGCAACTAAAGGATTTTATCTTTACCCTTTTAATGTGCTGTGAATATTTATAGTATTACTGCCTTGTGTGATTTTAATGTTTCTTTCCTTGTTTGGGCGCTTTGCGTTGCCTTGTGTATCAACAGTGCTAAACATTCATTCATTCATTCATTCATTTTCAACCCCTTTATTTGTCCATTTCTGGGTCGGGGGGGTGGCAATGAGAGCTGCCACCCAATGCTCATAGCACCAGTCCCTCGCTGATCTTCTGCAGGGGGTGAGTCCACAGGAAGATGGCTGCTTCATCAGTTGAGAAACCGCCTTGATCTTTCAGCGGGGGGCTTCAGGCAACGTGGGGTTAAGTGTCTTGCCCAAGGACACAACGACAGCAGTCATCAGTGGGAGCAGTTGGAGTAGGTCCCATGGTGGGAATCGAACTCACGACCTCCAGGCCCAAAGGCCAATGCTCTACCAACTGAGCTACTATCGCCCCCCAATGTGCTAAACAAATGAACCTTTTTTGCCTTGCTTACCTCGATTGAGTTGATGGTTCTATCAATAGTTCACACATGCATGTTGTTTTTCAGCCTCTGTCACATTTTTAGGTATGTTATTCCAGACAAAAAAAGAGCGGACCAATACACCAAAGCGTCAATCAGTGACTCAACAGATTCCTATGAAATGACTGCAGTTGTGATATAGGTCTATAAGAAATGTATTCAATTGAATTAAATGAATTGAACTATGGGTGGAAACTAGAATTTTAGAAACCGAAAACCTGACACATATTAGCCTCATGTTAATTGTGCATTATCCCTGCACAGTCCGTGCTTTAGAGGCATTTAGAGCAGTCATTATAGCACTTGTTCCCTGGGCATATACAGTACAGTAACATACAGAAGTGATTATCCGCCCTCTTCATCTCTTCCTCGCTCTTATCGCGATGCTATCAGTGCCGACCCTCGCTGTTTCTCTGCACGCATGAACGTAAACTCACTGGCCCTGTTGTTTAAAATGGGCATTCCAGCTTTGCCCTTTGATGGCTCTGATCTGATGCTCTGAGCTCTACTTAGTCCAGATGTTTGGCTTGGGAGCGAACACGCCACTTTGGAAGGTTTCCCGCACGCTATTTGGTGTGGCTGACTCCGTGCTGGCCTTCCAACTTCAAAACAACCAGCGCTAAAAATAGTGCAGAGTTCTTGATCATTCTGAGGGCTCGTAATGTCTGTAGCGTGTAGTTGTTCGCAGGCTGTGATGAACTTCACCCCGCCGCGGGCTCAAAGTGAAAGGGGTCCATCTCGACGCTCTTCGGCCTGATTCGAACCGACGATAAACCCTTCTCAACTCGTCATTCTCTACATGACGAGACGTAAAGCAGGCGAGAGTACAGAGCGCCCCGCGGGCCAATCACAGCCCCTACTCTCCGTGATAAGGCCCTCTGAGAAAAGACTTGGACAGGTTTTTTGTTTTTTAGGGGAGACCTGAAAAGAGAGATCAAGCTTGGGAATGTAGAAGTACTAACCAAAGCTATATCAAAACTTGAAATACTCACAGAATATTGATTTCTGCCAAAGCACTGTACTGGCTGCGATGCAATTCTAAAAATACAGACTGTGCCCAGAAGAAAGTAGTGAAGGTATGAATTTAATAATGTGTGTTTTTGATTTAACTTAAAGCTGGAGTTTCTAACTTTGAAACTACTAAAACAACTATGTAACTTAATTTATGTTCCAAGATCACTTTTTGTTTCCATTACCAGTTTTCATATACTGGGTACATGTATTTTTGGCCTCGGTCACATCTTCAGATCACCTTTATTCAGACAGAAAAGTGTAGAAGAGGATCAACTTCAATCAGTATTTCAATTCACTTAATTTGTTCATAGCTCTAGTTCACAACAGCAGGCGATTCCTCAACAACAGATCCAGTAATCAAACAGTTCGAACACAGGAAATAATAATAAAGACATAAGAGCCGGTGGTCCACAGGGAGCGGGATGACTACTGTCCATATTATAAGTGTAAATAAATGTCTTTAAGCAAGACTCGTTCTGTCAGGACAAACAAAATGTATTAATGAAACCAAAAAAAGTATGTACACTAGCCTTCACATGTACATCCAGATTCACAGCACATACATGACCTTGAGAGAAAGCCAATTAATCCCACTGACATTCAGAACCTCTTCTTCAGGTCAGTCCTGGCCTGAAGAGTCTTGTATGTGTTTATTTATTGTATTCATATCAAATCATTTTTGCAGTTTTACTCCACAGAAACTGTATTTTAATGTCAGAGCTTTGTGTAAAATCCTAAATGAAAATCAGAAAACCCTTGTCGCACACTCAAATTTGTTATTTCAACTTATCTTGCATCCGGAAATGTGCTGGCTCATTACTTTCAAACCAGGCTTGTCCAAAGTATGTGGCCTCTGCCTTGCTAACCCAAAATAGCCACTGAGGTCATTAACACAAGTTCACAGCGTCCTTCAGCCAACTCCAGCTCCACCTATACAGTCCAATACCTAATTTATTTGGTCATTTTATATATATATATATATATATATATATATATATGTCATTAATATGTTTCTTTGTCCCATAACCTCATGCTGCTAGCATGCACAGATGTGTACATACAACTATATATGACTTGCACTAGAATATACAGTATCTTATCATTGCTCACTATGCTAAGTCAGGGGATTTTGTCTTGTTTCTTCATTATGCTAAAATGATAGATTTTATACTGCTTATTTTTATATTTTATTTTCTTTCGATTTCGTATAGTTATTATTAATTTATCTTGTGCTGTGGGCTCCGGTCTGTAGCTTGTGATGCAACACTGACATTTCCCAACTGTGGGAACAGTAAAGGATCTTGATCTTAATCTATAATTACTCCCTGTTTGATGTAACTATTATTTCACTACCTTGGAGCTCTGGATAATCACTTCTCCTTCTCAATTATACAACACAATATTGAATTATGTTACAGTTCTATCACAGTAAACTTTCATTTATTATCATGCTGTTACCAAATATCAAAGTTTAGTCAATTATACTTTTTTTCTCACAGTTCTCATTCTAACAAATGGCCTCGTCCTCAGCACGACACAACATTATTCATTCACACAATTGAAGAATCTCCAAACAAACTCTTATCATAATAATGGCAGTTGAGGAATCTGCTGTGTGTGAAGAACTCGGCTCTCACAAAAACAGACTGCGTTGGGCTGCAGGCGACGGGGCCAGGTCTAACCACGGCGTCCCGCTGACAAGAAAATACATTCACGGCATGACACCTCGACGTGCCGGATTAACACAGCCCTTTCACCACCGCGGAACCCATTCCCTCAATAAATTACTTTCTCTGACTTAGTTTTTTTTTTGTAGAATAAGGTTTGTCATTGAGATAACTTCAGTGGAGAGCTTTTATGCAGCTATAGGCATTTTTTCACCTGATTGGTCAGAAAAAATATGAGGAGAAAATTATGAGAAAAGATTAGATAGACTTTTTGCCGCTTCTTTGATTTTCTTTATAATATACTTTGGTGAGCCATGTGATTGGCTCCATTGAAAAAAGTTGTGTTACGGCTAAAAAAGGTTGGGAAACCCGGTTGCAGCCAAAACCGAGATCAATACTCAAACCTGGGTATTATTAGTAAGTAATTAAACTAAACTTTACTAAAAACCTTGCACACAAGGTGACAGTAAATCCTCCTGTTCTGGTTGTCCTGACCAAGCCGAGCATCAACATCTGGAGATGGGTTTCCGGGCGCTGTTACTACGGCGACCACTGCTCCTGACGTAAGCAGTGGTCTAAAGTGCACCTTTACCCTTTCCTTTACCCAACTGCATGGTAAGAGCCCTGGAGTGTGCTGTCTGGTGCACACTGGGGTAGTCTTGCTCAGTTTTTCCAACATGGTTTTACTGCAAATGGCAAATAATTCTTGTATCTTGTATGATGTGTTTCATTACTACTAATAAATCAAATTATGAAGTTGTTTTCTCAAAAGTGCTCACTGCAATACCTCAGTTTACCCCTCGGGCTGTGAGTTCCACCGGTTGGGAAACACCGCACTAAACTGTTGATGGTTTTCTCCAACAATGTTCAAATCCCGTTCTGTTTAGCTGTCCGTACAACTGAGGGATTATTTAAGATACCTGGTGTGATTGTTTCTGTCTTGTGCGTGAACTGTGCTATACTAATACACTTTCCCTGCCTTGCCTAAAGTCCTCAGAGAGATAACTGCTGTTGTGATTTAGGGTCTATACAAAAACAAGCTAAATTAAAAGTGATTTTAATAAGCAACAATCTTCAACCCCTAGATAGACATAGCAGTTGTTACTACAATCTGCCTTTAACTAAATTAATGACCAGAAATACTGCTTTTACAGCGACGGAAGTATGAAAGCCGTGTTTTAGTGAATAAGGCGATCTTTATCTTTCGTCAGTACTCTTGTTAAAAACCATCAAAGCTCTTTTTGTCTCTCTCAGCTAGTCTCTCACAGAATCCACACTGAGCTCCAGCCGGCAGCCCACAGTTGCTACATCCATGTATTGTTTGTGAGCGAAGTTAATAAATGTTGAATGAGCTCCAAGAAAGAAAGGCAGAAAGAAAGAAGGAAGTAAGTCCAGGAGAAAAGTAGTGTTCTTTTATTAGAGGACACAAAATAAAAATACACATGCCCTGAAATGTTGATACAAGGGCTTAAACATTGGTGTTGCTTTGGTTAAAAGGGATTGTATGTAGCCTTTTGCCTGGCACTCGTAACACACTGATAATTAGAAATGAAAGCGACTTCAGTTTTAACAATAGAACCTGCTGTTATGAACTTGTAATCACCACATCACATTGTTTTTGTGGCATTTTGAAACGCTTTATGGTAGGAGCGTTTTTCTTTTAATACTGCTAATTGATTGTTCATGTCTACATATAATCCCTTGAAACAAAACATTACAAAAGGCATATCCATTTTGTTCATAATTCGGATGAGATGAGACACATATGATCCTTTTTAATACCATTGCTACATAAAGTCGTCTCTTGCGTCGCTCCTAAATAAGACAAAGAATTCCCCAATCGACAGCACATTCTAATGCTCTGTCCGTGAACTCAACACTCAAAAATGCACAAGCAGACTGCACCGCACAACCGGCAGCCATCTTTGTTCTGGTGGATTTGATAAAAGCGTCAAGAGACTTTGAAACCACATGACCAACAGCTATCTAAAAACCAATAGCAGCGCAAATGTAAGATAAATGTAAGTACATTTCCCAGTGAGTCAGAGCTCCTCTCCCACAGTCTCCTCAGCCTAAACTAAGAGTCGCCTAAAAACTACAAAATGACACAAAATATGGTTTAGGCGGTCGGAAAAGAACCGTAGTTGAGATACCAGTGAGAGCATGTCTGTGATAACTGATGGACATAAGGTGCTTCTTCAGCATGTGGCACCGTTCTTTGAGTGAAGGCCAATATGTCTTTACACGAACCTGCTGGACTACTCATTCACCACACAAACACAAGATCCTTCAATAGGGATAGTCGACAGTACTGGTGGTTTCCGAGTTTCGAGAGGGACAACACCGGTGCAATGACTTAAATGTTACAACCGTTTTGTTCTAGCACAGTGCATTAGTCTCTGGTTAAATTGTGGGGGTGTACATAAAACAGGCAACTGAAGTGGCAAATAATGTATTAACCTGATAAAATCACATGTATTGTTTTGTCACGATGTCTTGAAAGTTATGATGGCACTTTAAACACTGAAAATGATCACACATATTGAATATAATGGGAGTACTGTCTGAAATCGCTCCGTAGTAAAGGATCTGAGAAGAAACACTCATTCAGTCGCTCAGTCAGCTACACTTTTCCCTACGGACATTAAGTTTTACAAACATACTGTATCAGGCAGCACGCACACTTTGATTATTGACTGTCCTCTCCTCTGCCCCGGCTGTCTTACTTACAAAGGCATAGCCCAGCGCTTTTCTCTGTTCAGTTCACATTAGTGGGAAGACAGTGCTCAAGGGCAGTGACAAATGAGACCCATTCTTCAAGTATTCCTCTGCTTTGACCTGGCCCCGCTCTGAGAGGCTCCCCTCTGCAAGGCAATCTTTACCTTGGATTGGAACGGTCAAGCCAAAATACAAAAGTAGATTCACTAATGTCCACTTAATATTTTGTGGCTACCGTGACGAGGGCAGAGATGGGACCACCAGGGAGTATCTTTGGCTGTGTGTGATTTTCCCTTTTGTCATAAGTGAATGTGCATATTATTAAAGGGGAACACACCTTCAGCTCAAACCACAGTGGGCCGTACCCCATCCCATCCACCGCCCTTCCCTTTAAGGGCTCATAGCTCTACAGTAGTCCAGCTGAGAGCTGCTCTTAAGTCAGTGCTTAGTCACTAATAACTGTATTTGTTCACCACTCGCATCTGAGGAGTCTGTGGAGAGAACCCATTGGGTTTGGGGGGCACGTCCGGTTTAAGGGATGGGGTCCGTTTCAGTCCTGTCCTGGGCAAAGACCCATGCCCGCTGTAACTGCTCTGTCGAGACATTGAAGGCTGATGACCCCCGGGCCCCAAATGAGAGTCCAGTCTTGAGGGAGGGGTGGGGGGTATGTACCCTCTGTTCATACTATGTTGGCGGGAGACTGACACCCCCATTGTTACCCCGTTTGGGGAGGTGGACAGAGACGCCCGATGAGAGGCACTCCGGTGAAGCTGGTACCTGGGCCGCTCCAGCGTGCCCCCCATGCTCAGGCTGCCCGAGGGGCTGGTAGGGGAGGGGGGAATGGGCACATCCACCCTCTTGGTGGGACTGTGCCGGGGCAGGGAGGAGGAGGGTGAGTACAAGGACGCCTCTCGACTGGGCACTATGGGGGGCATTTCAGTCAGTTCCTCCATAGGCTCCAGTGTGAGGTGCTGGCGGGGGCGGGGCCCGCTCTCCGCTTGTATAATGGCATTGGGGTTGCCTACAGAGTCATTGAGGTGCTTTAAAAGGTCATTTAGTGTGTTCCTGGCGTCCACGGATCGCTTGGGGTCTTTGTGGCTGCGTTTGGAGTCTGGATTTCTCGGTTTCCTCTCTGAGGTCCGCGGCAGTGAGTCGTCTTCAGTTGAGTCCATGCTGGGCAGCTCATGTGTGGCGTTGGGGAGAACTACTGCACTGGGGATGTGTGAGTGTCCCAGGGCCAGAGGAGTGTGATGGGCTGGAGACGAAGACAGGAACTGGGGACTCTTGGGAGGAGCGTTTGACTCTTTTCGAGACACCTTCCCGTGAGCTCTTTCCCACTGGTTCTTGATCGGGTGCAGACCCTTTTGCTGCAGCACAGGAGTGGACTCTGGAGTGGGCAGCGCGGCGAGCTCTGGGGGCTGACATCCATCTCTGAGGATCATGGTCTTTGTGTCAGGCCCAGGCGCATTTAGGTCTTTGCTCAGGAGGTTGGTGTACAGCTTAGGACACTCCATGTTTGCCTGGTACTCCTGGAAATACAAAAAGGAGCCGCATAAAAACTCATTACTAGATTTTCATCTACACATCTATAACAGTGACATTGATGAAAGGAGGGCGTTATAATGAGAACTGTACCTTAACTGGGCTGTCGAACAGTCCATTGAGTTTGACAAAGCTCCCGGCGGAGTCTGAGCTGGAGGGCACAGACTCTGGGTCCTTGTGAATCTGTCTTGGCTTTCGGAGGAATGAATCTCGGTAACAAAAGACGAAAAGTCCGGCCACAAGAGCCCCGATCAAGAAGGCAGCAAACACACAGGTGATCAGGATATTCATGTGAACCATCTGGTTAGTGTCCCCTGCTTGGATGTCCCAAATACCTACAACAAAAATATATCTCTGTATTAACGCTCTGCTGCAAACTCGCCATCGAGAAGGCCTCTCAATCACCGGCTGAAATGTGCATTGTAGTGAAGACACAATCATGCATGACTTTCTCAGCTGGAACCAGTCAGCCACAACTCATTCTCACACTTATGTCTGTCCATGAAAGACAAATGGGGTCAGAAGCTGTTACCCACACCTGCTCAGGGTCTATAAGAAGTGCTATGTTAGTCCAGAAAACGTGATAGTATTTTTGCCATGCGTTTGTCCCAAGAGGTTAGACGTGGAGCCTTGTCTTTGTTGCGAGAGCCCAATTGATCAAGATGCTGTTAAGGAGGAAATTGGCACGGTTTGTCTTGGAGAAGGTTTGTTAGTACCACAGACATTGAAAGAGTTAGTCATTCCCGTACAGCCACTATAGAGACGTCAGGCCCAGATAATGATTTACCAGCCCTCAGGTTGAATCATTACTACAAGTAGAGTTGAAAGATCTACTACACCGGCAGCCAGAAAGTAAACAAGGGATAAAAGTGCGAAAGAAAAGTAGGCAAAACATATAGTGATAAGCAAAATAGAGGTAAAAACTACTAAATGTTGACCAAAAAGACAGTATAGGAGCAAAGATTTAGATTGGATAAGCGTTAATATAGAAGCATGAATAAAAGAATATTGCTGTTGAATGACATGTTTTTTCATTGATACATTTTTGTATTTGGTTGTTTGGATCAATACCAAATAAACCAAAGAAATCACATTTTGACTTCTTTTGCACTAACTCCAATTGGATGGGACATTTTGAGCTGCAAAGTGGGTGGAGGATGAGGGGTTTGAGGACATGATGTAGACTAATCATGGTGGTTTCGGCCATATTATCATTATAAATTAGTTTTTTTTCCCCAATTTGTTAAATGTGAAATCACATTCTTTACAATTACTGGGCTATGTTTGCATCCAGTAATTTTCTATTTTCAATAAAAAAAATAAAAAAACCACCTATTTTTAAAGTTTTATAAATATACGTTATATATTCAAGTAATTCTCCGGGTCATTACTCACCAGATAGCAGATAGCCCCCAAACACGTTTTCAATCTTGTATCATTTTTTGTATTATTATTTGACTTTGTGTAACCCAAAGCACATCCCATTTTGCAGCTCCATTGTCGATACATGATTAATGCCAAACAGCAGCAATATTTGAATAAACAAAAATAATAGCTTCTGCCAATAGGTGCATTGATCAATAAAAATGAGCTTCTATTTCGAGGAGCTCTTTGGGAAAGCGCTTTATCTGCTTTCCCATGGGCCTTACCCTCTTGCCCCCTTGAGCCTAAAGAATTGGACGTGGATGGGTCGTCCTGCAGCACAAAGCCCTGGTCGTACAGCTCTGGGCCGGGCATAGAGCTGGGGGCCTGAGTGGGCATGTCTATGGGGGGCACAAAAGGCCCTCCGCGGGGCTGCTCTGTGACGGGCATGGATGACAACTCCATGTCTGTGGTGACAAACAAAGGATAAACAACACTTGAGCAAGACATCATGACTTTGTTTGGGTTAGTAGCAACAAACATTTCACTTTTGTTGTGAGTCTCCAACTATGCACAATTATTCACTAGCTGCGGCAGTCCAATAGAAAAAACATAGAAGGATTTTGAGGGTAACAAGTTTGGTGTTGGTACACGACAGAGAAGATGATTGGGATGGTGCTCGTTCATGCGTAAAGGGGGTGATAGAAAACAGAAAAAACAAAGAAAGTGGTTTATTTTCTCCTATTTTTGGGAAGGAAAAAAGCGCAGTGAATTGTTTTGAAGGTGACTTGAGACAATGATCGTGAAGCAATGTGACGATACGCATTCAAAAAGGTATGACAGTAGAAAAGACAATGGTGGCGATAGTGGTAGTGATGGTAGTGATGGTGGGAGACTAGGTTCGGAGAGGCTGAACTCAAGGTAACATGAACCATTTGAGTAAAAAGATCAAACTAACCAGAGGTAGGATCGCCAAATGATTTGTAATCTGGCGTGGAAGTAGTGCCCAAAAATGCTAAAAGAATTCAAAGGACAAAGTAATTAGCATTGAGGGCATCCAGAGTCTCAGAATATATAAGCCACTACTTGAGTGCAGTTTGTTTTCTTTAGCGATAATGACAAAATGCACTCCTTCGCTGTGTCCTTTTTAGTTTTCTCTGGGTCTGATCAAGTTCAGCTGCGGTCATGTTCAGCCGGTATCAATGAAGGGACGACTATTACCAAAAGAAAAGGTGCCATGATGGAAAGAAATAGACTTTTTAATTGAAAAATTCAGTCTTCGATCTACACCCTGTCAATCTCTGCGAGCGGACAGGGGCTTTCCTGAGGTTTCCCACATTTTTCCCACTGGGTTTTTGAGTTTTTCCCTCCTGATACATGAGGATGTAAGACAAGGATGTGGCTGCAGGTATTAGTTCCAACCCAGCAGGAGCACACTAGACTCCACCCATCTCCTAAAGTGAGTCCAGTCTAAACTTGAAGACTTGGGAAAATGGGTGGAGTCTGGTGAGCTCCTGCTTGGTTGGAATTAAAACCTGCTGACACACCGGCCCTGGAACCAATTTGACAACCAGTGATGATCCGGGACATTTATTAATAGTTCTAGACAGTGGTCATCCTGCTTTCTAAGGACCAATGACTCCTTTTACTAATGCATTTCCTTTGTTCAATTCTCTGATCTGCTGTTGCCGAACGAACAACTTTGTGAGGCCCTCAGAGACGACTGCAGTTTTCATTTAAGGCTATACTCGGATACATTTATTTTGAATTGAATTGAATAAATCCTCTCACATTTTCACCAGCTGAGCATGACCAAAGTGTACATGTCCTGCATCGTGGCTTTAGTAACAATAGGGCCATGTACTGTATGTAAGTATGCATGTTATTTTAGTTATAATACACTAATTGGCCATAACATTGCAACCACGTATCAATAGAAGTTGTTGTGTTTTTGTATTTTTGTGGTCAGATTGTTATGGTCAGAGTGCAAGGGTCATCAAAAAGGGGGGTTACTTAAAGAGTGCAAAATGGCTTTGTGTTTTTAAGCAGTTTTCTGTATTATATTTGTATTGGCTCTCAGGAGTTATGGCAGGGATGTATACCTTGACAGTCTCCCAGATGAGCAGTGATCCCGAGTTCAACATCTTGCTCAAAGCCGCTTCTAAAGATGACATAGACACATATTATGTAAGCAGAATGTTTTATACTATTAATGATGTATGTGTTCAAGTTTTTAACTTACGAAACGGCAAGCGGGATCCTCTCACATGCGCCGCTAGCCTTCCACCCACAATATGGATCCCTTGCAGCAACGCATGCCCTATTTCAACCCAAACAAACAATCGGTTAGAGGTTGGTTTAATATTTCTGAGAGCATAATAAAAGATAGAGACGAGATAAACATTAACTCCAACGCCCAAGATGTGGAGAGCGATAAAACTTTGTCTAAACCAGAACTGTTCCTGACCCAGTTCTATAATTTTAGACTGCTGCTATTATTCCTTTTAAATTTGGCACTATACGAATTCACAACCCAAGAAGAAACTATAAAATAGACTAGGTATACCCCAGCTTTTTCAATCACAATACAATGCTTTCTTTATCAAACATTTGAACACACTTTCTACAAAGCCAATTTTTGACTCGTTGGGCTTTGTAGCTGGGCTTAAGCGTGTTTGGGCCTACTTCTCGATCATGTTTGAAATTGCTGTTTAAAGTTGTCCTACATGGCAATTATGCATACTCTAGGCTTACTTTCTCTTTTAAAATTCAAGCAGCTCAGATAAAACTCCAATGGCCTGTAGAACTGATGACAACAATAGTTCCTTGCTGGGGCCAGATGGGTTCTAAGGACAGTGATGATCCGGGACATTTATTAACACTTGTGGACATTGGTCCTTCTCAGTATGTTATTACAGCATCTCTGAGTTTGAACTGATCTGTTGTTGGCAAATCGACAACCCTGTAAAGTCCTCTTGCAGTAGAGCAATGCAACAATAATTGATTTGAATAAAACTAGGACTATCTCAGAACTGGGTATATGCCACTTTGGGCTAAAAGCTCCAAACCACACTGCTCAGATAGAACTCCGATTGCCCAAGATGGAACATATAACCTCAACAAAACTAGACTATTGCAGGACTATGTCTACCCAGTGATGCGTTGACTCTTACTTTTGGCAGTGCGAGTGTCTCTCGCAGCGGCTGAGGGGCAGGCGGATGACGCAGCTGGAGAAGGCCACGTACAAGCTGTGAGTTTCTTTGTCCAAGTGCAGAGACAGCACCCGTCTGTCGTCCTCCCGGCCCGACAGGCACCTGGGACACAAGCGGACGAAACCTGATCAGAGCCCCATCTGATAACACTGATAATGCTGTCTACTGTTGCGGTCTCAGGAGATTGAATCAATTGTGAGGTGGCGGTGCATTTTGTCAGCAGCAATTTAACCTTCTAACACAACGGGCCCCAAAGCTCCCATTAAACCATTCATGCATTTAATATTTTGCCCTCGGTTTATAGCCATAGAGGCCATAGATAGTTGGACATTATATTACTGACCACAGACTTGAGACTGGCCACAAGATTAAAGGTGAGATACCAAACTTTTCCTCCCATTAATAATACATAATGTCTGTCAGAGATCAGACCACATGGCTTTGTCCTGTCAGAAAACCTGTTATTGTTTGCATACTTCTTTTTTCACTTTTTTTCCAGATAAATCTGATCTAAAGACAAGGAGGCAAAAAATACATGTACGTGCAAGGACTGTTTGAATTTACGTCAAATTTTAGATACAGCTTTGATGCATTTGGATTTCAGTGTATTTTTCCAGGAGGCTCGACAATAACTATCCAACTAGTTAACATTTTGAAATGTCTACATTGAAAATTTCACAACAATGTCCAAACTTTTAGATCGTAATTGAATCCACAAACAATCAACAGACAGGCTATTAAAATCCTAATAATAATTGCACTGGATGCCATGGTCTTACTTGGCCTTGTTGAAGACGTCGATCTCCTCCAATAGCACACTGTCGTTCAGAGAAGAGGTGGAGGTCTTGGCCAGGACTTTGAGTAGGATCCCAGACTCGGACCCAATGAAGACCACGGTGTAGTTCTTAAAGGGTCCAGCCTCATTGTCCACAGCCAGCGCAGTCATCCTGTACCTGGACAAATACATGTGTTGAGTATCACAATTGTAAATACAAGAAATTCTAGTTCAGGGAAACCTTTTGAGGACTGGTTTGACACCCCTGCTCTGGTTAAAAGTCAGTTATGGTTCTGAGTCATCAAAAATATGCTACTACTTTGCCAAGGCTTGGAGCTGGTACCATACCTGACTCTGGTCTTGGTGAACCACGGCTCATCGCGGATGGAAGGCACGGCTGTGTCCATGAGGGGGTGGGACTTGATGAACTGCAGCGTTTCGTCGGGGAACTCCACCGAACTCTTGAGAGAAGCGGCTGCACCGTGTCCCGCGCAGCAGCCGGGCCTACGCACAGAGGTCACAGGTCATTCCATTGCTTGTGATCAAACTGTTTGATTCTCTGATCTTGTTGTTGGTGAATTGACAATATTGTAAAGTCCTCCGAGACCCCTGCTGTTGTGATTCAGGGCTATGAAAAATTACATTGAATTGAATGGAACTATTGTTATTGCCTATTGCCTTCTTAACTTTTTTCTCAAAGTTCCACATCTTCGTTGTCAGTCTTTGATGGTAAAAACTGTCTAGAACTGGTGACAATCTCCAATCAACCAATCCAAATGTTTATTGATTAAAAAAAATATACATGATGTTGGCCAGTATAAAGGACAGACATAGGAATAATATGGCAAATTCTAATATAATCTAAAAATAATGTTCTGTTTAGCTGTGCATACTGCTGAAGGATTGTATCTTCCCTCTTTTCAATGGAATGTGATTTATCATTTGAATGCCTTGATATAGTTTCTGCTTCTATCTTCTTTCTTGTTTTGCTAAACACTTTGAGTTGCCTTGTGTAAGAATTCTGTTATAGAAATACACTTGCCTTGACTTGCCAAAAAGACCCTTGATATCCCTGGGTAATTCTAAATCTTAATCATATCCGTGACATAAAGTAGATTAAAGATTGCGTCACTCTCTGGAACAAAGACAATAAATCGAATCTTGAAAGTAGGTTTAACATTATCATTGTTAAGCCTTTCTTTGGCAGCTATCAAATCTTGTTATCGCGACCAGCCCACGGCTCAAAGCTCGTCCCGTATGACCGCACCCCAGGGAGCCCTCGTGATCACGTGAATTGAGATGGATGGAAAGCGTGGAGGGGAGCAGGTGCCTTTTAGGATCACACAAAGGTCGTTGCCTCTTTTTGGACATGAATTATACATACTCCCCCGTTATGCACCATCAATGATTTACAGCGGTAATAAGGTTGGACTTTGTCATTTGGATGGAACAGACCACAAAAAATATACATCCTCTGACGGTAAACAGGTTAAATATGCAACGTGTTTAATTATTCCACATTAATAATTCAGTTATAACAGATGGGATGTGTGTGTGTGTGTGTGTGTGTGTGTGTGTGCGCTGTGTTGTGCGTGTGTTGGTGTGTGTGTGCGTTAGGTCATAGCAAATAAACTGGTCATTACAGTAATACGATTATGAGACAGTTTGAAAATTCAGGTTGGAGAAAGCATTTTTAGCAGGGGTCAAATTTAATGGCGTGTCCAAAATTACTCAATTAGCGCTGACTTGGGCAATTACTGCTCCAGCCGTACGCGGTGTTATATCACATCACTTTCTCTGTCCCACTTGGGAGATAATTGCTTCGCTGTTATATAGCTGCCATCAACTCCTCCAAACCCAACAACATAACAAGTATAGATTGAAAAGCCGAGTACAAAGCCGTGCGCTTATATAATTCCCAGGTCATTCAAGAACATAGTGAATATTATCTGCATGGGTTAAACTCGCCCTTACCGAGGTTTTGGAAGTTTCTCGTCTGGGAATGGCGTCCAAACGGAGTCAGGCGTCTTCTGCTCTTTGAATCGTCCCAAGAAAACCTTCTCGATGTCGGCCATAGAGAAGGCACAGACCGCCGACCCTGGAATACTGTTGGAAACCACAGACTCCATGTTAGACATTACTAGCGTTTTTGATGATAAAAAAATATATATATTTAAATGCACGACAACATTATAATAGTATTTTTCAACATTATTATATTTAAAATGGTCTTTCCCCTTGGCATAACTGCGAACAGAAAGATTTGCTTGAGGAAGATGGTTAAACCAATGATTCCAAGGACTTTAAATTCATTTCCACCAATCAGGAAGCTAACAGCTAAGTCAAAGCAGTACTTGTCTTCAAAAGGTTCTCTCCTCACGATTTGAAAAGTAACTGAGGTGGATGGATTTAGATTTATTTCAAACCTGCAGAACCAATTTCCACAGCAATAGTTTTGAACAGCTTTGGATGAAGCAGATACTAATTCAATCCCTCTAGATTCAATTAATCCACTTGAAATCCCCATATTAAATGAACAAACATAAGAGACGTATAGACAGAGAGAGAGAGATACAGAGAGAGGCAGAGACAGACAGAGTAAGAATGACAGACAGAGGGATACAGGGACCAAAAACTAAAACTGTTTACGGCTAAAACAGCAACCTCGATAAACACAGACTTGTTACCTTTATTTCCAAAACGCTAACCCACTTAGTCGATTTGAATGTGTTCCAATTCATCTTTACTTGCTCTAAAATTAATACATGTTTCCCATTGGCCCCATCACTGATCCTTAGCCTGCCATTATCCACACAAACCTGTTCATCTGAGTGGTGAAGACCCCGACCACAGATGGGACCCCGTTAATGTCGATGATGTCAGTGATGGACTGGAGCACGTCGAAGTAAAAGAAGGACTCTCCGGGGACCGAGCAGTTGAGTCTGGCTTTCACAAACGAGGTCCAGTGTTTCTCCAGGACTCGCTGGGACCCGCCGACGTCATTCTTACAGATCCGGGCCACTCGCGAGTAGACCACCTGGGGAAAACATGGGGAAGAGGAAGAGAGCTCAAAGAGAGGGCCATTATGACAAATCAATTATGAATGGTCTTTGGGTTCATTTTTGCCGGCTTTTCCACTTAAACACACACAATAAAACCTGCGGGACTAACCCAGGTTTGAACCCAAGATTGAACCAAGACCAGCAGTGCGTTCTATCATTGGTAAAGTAGCAAGCAGTCTTCACGGAGGCAAGGCAAGTTTATTTGTATAGCACAGTTTGTATAAAACACATCAATGAATAGGATAAAAAATAAACGGCATTACAGTTTTTGAAAAGGGGCTGGACAAAGCAGAACCTCATTCGGCTTCGACCCCTCTCACTCATACTGCACATTCCACTTGCATCTTCCCTTCTGTTTTCTGTCCATTAATGAGAGTTCAATTGCATCACAACAGCAGTCAACTCATAGGACTTTACAAAGTTGCTGATATCAATAACAGATCAGAGAATCAAACAGTTTGAACAGGGGAAATGAAATAAACGCAAACCCATAGGAGCCACTGGTCCATAGGAATTGAGATAAGCACTGCCCATTAATGTCCTTATTGTGCTTAAATTTCCTTCTGTATAAAACTGACAAAACTTTTCACCAATGGCCTCAAGTTAACAAAAAAGCAGAGATTTGTGATTCGGTCATGGACGTCACATCCCTCTGAGCGAGCCACTAAAACACTTCAGCTTGTTCAATAATGTATCGTTCTGGGCTGAAACGCACAGCCATCTTCAGCTTTGTGCTCCAGAAGTGTTGGGCCTAACTGGAGCACAAACATTCAAAAATGCTAAATGCAGCTTTACAGTGGCTGCATAAACGAAGCCGTGGGTTCAGACTTTTTGAATAATTTACCAATGCAAACCTCCGTCAGAGGCCAGGTGTCGCCCCAGCATTAGTTGAGCTGAAATATTTATAAGCTGGTTGCTGATGGAGTGTTTTAGGACAGAGCGGGCGGTCAACAATGATACACAATTCAAATATGGGTCATTTGCTTTATTGTTAGAGTAAACACTTTTTCTGCCAACGGGACACATCCAGAACATCTTAATCCTCAGGGCGTTTTTCAGAGACTCGGGTTAATGGTTCGGAGTATGCTGTTAGAATTATGTCATCTGAAAAGTTACTTACTGGGAGTAAATGTGTTGTTCGTAGGTAATTTGGCGATACATATGGGAAATAACACTGTCCATAAATGAATTAATTTCCTTAAACTTTTGGGATCATCAGTGTCCTTACACCTTCTGCATCGGCAAGGAATGATAAAAAAAATTGTTGGAGAAAGTGAGAAATCTCTTGGAGGCCCACATTGATAGTACTATCCGCTCCTAAATGACGGACAGGCTGTATATTCAGAACTCAGGCTGTAGAATGAGGCTGTATCACAAGTTGCAATAGTTATGTCCATCCACGAGGTAAAGTGATCACCAGTTATGGGAGGGTTTGGACAATTTCTTCATAAAACAATGGCCCAGTGAAAAAGTGATTTCACTGGGCCATTCAGACAGTGATTGGAGGCCATCCAAATCACTGTCTGAACGCTGCTCTCGGCAGAGGTCTGTGCTCTAAATTTACTCTATGGCAACATCTAACCGCTGTACATAAAAAGCATTCAAATGTACCGGAAAACATCCACAATACCTGTCAACAAACAAGAGCATTCTGACAGCTGTATAAACAGATTTTGTCTGTGTTGAATTCATGTGCACCATGTCTAAAACCATTTTGGTTTCTTTTCCAGCCAGAACAGATCCTCAAACTCCATCAAAACTCGCTCTAGCTGAAATTTTGCCCACAATATGAACAAATTTGAGCCTTGAATTGAATGTGTGAGACCAATCGCCTGGCATGAATCCTCTCCACGGGTGTAATGGCTTTAGTACATTAGTGGAACATTCACAGGAAACGCACACTGTTGAAATTTCCAGTACATCCTGTCATCACCCAAACAAAAAGGACTGGAGCTGCACGATGCCAAACACTGACTACAAGCCGTTTTTCTGGCAACTGTCCCTTGTATCCACACAGAATATGTAATGGCTGGTGATTGGCTCAGCTTTCACACCATGTACCACCTTAGAGAAAATATTAGGCTTTATAAATACGCGCTAATGGGACTGGAAATTGTCATTATGAAATCAGGACAAAGCAGCTATGGGAAAGAATCACAACTAAACCAGGTCTACAGAGGGGTCATGGGACTGGGATTAAAATAAAGTTAAACAGGACTAGGACAACTTGGTGAGACCCACATTTTTATGAGATGGAGTTTGCAGGAGACTATGCTACGAAACCCATCCTTCATACCACCGTTAATTATCAGTTTTATCAAGAGAAAATAATAACATGCAGCTCGAGTCCTGACTCAAACCAGGAAGTACGATCACATTAGTCCAGTTTCAGGTCTCTGCACTGGCTTCCTATGGCTCATAGACTTTTAAATCAGCTCTGTTTGTTACAAGTCTCTCCATGGCCTCGCACCAAAGCACATCTGAGACATGTTAGTGCCATATGAACCAACTTGGACTCTGAGGAGCACAGGGACTGGCCTCCTGCTGGTGCCCAGAGTCAGGATCAAACATGGGTAGGCAAAGTTTCAGATTCATGTGGCTAAGATCTGGAACAGTCTTTCTTAAAAATGTGAGACAGGCCTCTAATCTAATGTTCAAATCCAGGTTTAAAACAGACCTGTTTAGCCGTGCATACAACTGAAGGATTGTATCTTCACTCTTTTGAATATACCGTGATTATTTATGATGATAGTACCTTCGTTATACCTATGATCATTTTGTTGCCTTCTATGATAACTTTGCAATACAAATAAACTGGTCATGACTTGACTGTAACACAATGGTAAATTCTAACCCGCCCACAACCAGAACTACAGCAGCAGCAGCGTGCTTTGACTTTTATCGGCCCCACATTTTGAGCACCCACCACAATTCCAAACATAAGGTTCCTGTGGTCTTACCTTGCCCAGATTGCTGTGCTCCACTGCAATCTCGCGGTAGAAAAAGTACACATAATTCCCGTATTCTGCTGCGTGTAGGAAATGGGGCTCTGTAAGGGGAGAGAGAGAGGGAGAGGGAGGGGGAGAGAGGGAGAGAGTTGAGAAGTGCGTTTATGCAGCGTCACCACCAACCCAAGCACACTGAAGCATGTTGAATATTTTAAGGATTTGTACAAGCTGTATATGACGAGGGGTGACCTAGATTGCCTGAGAGAGAGCCGGCCATATCCCCCTCGGAGCTTGGCAAGAGAGAGGAAAGGGAAAAGGAACGTTTTAAACTTGCTAAAAACAGCTCTGACAACCGGCGCGGACCTGATACAAAGCGCCATTTATCATTCGTTCACGGAGAGGTTTACGAGAGGTTTATTGGCTCGTTTTCTCGTCTCTGACTCGTGAATGAAATCCGCAGCTACACTACGACAACGTTTGGACATCCCATCGGCCTAAACACGGTGGTGTCTGTGTCAGTTTTGGTTAACAGACTGGACTGGTGGATCGAGTTTAACATCCAGTAAAACAAGCCATTTTTAAGCTGAGTACATCACTGTTTGTTGTTGCTTCATAAATAAGTTGTAGTGTATATCTACGGCTGTCTTTGGTCACATGTTATCAAAGATTTTATACATTTTACAGTCAGAAAAAAAACTAAATTGTGTATCTTTAAGAATTCTAGTGCTTTAGTATTCAAATTTATCAGTTTAGTTGGGACAAAAATACATTTTGTTTGTCCCAACAGAATCTTTTTGTAACTTATTTACACCATGAGGGGTTGGTACTCTCTTTCTCTAGTCTGATAGAAGCTGATCTATAGATGTCACAGAGGCCAAAAATACATGTTCTATTGATGGAACTTTTTTGAGAGTTATATAGATGAAATCGTTATTTTTTGTGGTTTCAAAGTGGTGTAATCCAGCTTTAAAGTTACACTTGTTTGTCTCCGGGTTAAAACTGGACTCACGGGTGGAGTTTGGTGTGTTCCTGATTTGGTGGATGTAAAAGCTACAGCAATCCTTTTTAAAACCAGCCTGACCCACATGATTTAGATTCAGGAGGATATTGGCAGAGCTGAAGTTGACTGGATAATGCGGAGAATGTGTGTTCATGATCTCAAGGGGCGCCTAACATGATAAATTGGGCCATAATAAGCTCATGGGTCGTACTTTGGACATCCTTGGACTTACTGCCATGCTTAGTGCACTCATAAACCTCAAAAGAAGTTGAGATAAGTTTTGTTGAAAAGTTTGCGGCTGAACCTTTGCCTCGTACGGCGGCTGCAGCAGACGCTTGCTGTGTGATTGCCGGGAAGCGAAGTGAGGGGGAAATGATCGAGACTGATGAGGTGGCTTACCTTTGAGCCATTTGGAGTCATATTTAATGGTCCTCAGTGCCGATCCATCACCCATACTCCGATAGATGACAGAATCACTCGCCTGGAAGTCTGCTACTGTGGCAGAATATAGCTTTCCCTCTGAAAAAAACATACCGCTCTATTACAATTTGACTATAAACTACCGCGTCTACATAAAATAAGTTCTAGTTTACGTTTTGTAGAAGTTATGGTCATTTGCTTATATTTCACAAATTTAAAATGATCTCTGAGTACATGTAGGGCTATGAATGTGTACCACTAAACTAGTACCAACTCGGACTCTGAAGAGCACAGGGACTGGCCTCCTGCTGGTGCCCAGAGTCAGCACTAAACATGGGGAGGCAGCGTTTGATTTATACAGCTGAAATCTGGAACAGTCTACCTGAAAATGTGAGGCAGGCTTCTACTGAATTTAATGTCTTGTGTGATGTTTCTATCTTGTTAGGGTTTTTGTTATTATTTTTTTAAAAATATATAATTTAATAAAGTAATAACATAGAAATAAACTACAGAGAGAAACAGGAAAGGTCACAAACTTATGAAGACCAAAAATGTATACGAGCTTAGTATTTACACTACCAAAACTGAAAGCAGTCAATTTGACTGCTCTGGAAGTTCTTGTGTTAATTGAGATTGATCTGGCTTGAATGTCAAAGTAAACACCCACATTTGTTCCATAGCTTCTGATTATTTACCAATCCAAATCCTTGTCATTTAAAAACAATACCCATAATGATTGACAAAGAGGCCGCCTTAATCTATCCAAAAACGCTTCTTTCAAGGTGTTTCTGTGTCAAACCTGTGCTAGATCTGGACACAACCAGCTCTAAATCAAGCCTCAAACTACAGTAAGCTACAATACAATGAAAAATATATTTAGACAAAAACATTGGACTTCTGCTCTTGCTGTTTTCCTTGTCTCTTACAAAGCCCTAATTGGGTGTGCTGTTAGCGCCATGGGCTTTGTTTTAGCGTGGCATAAGCACAGAGGTGATAATGAGAGCACAGGCAAAGACGCATTAGATTCTTTCAAAGCAGAGCAAGTGGTTTTTAGAGTAAGAGCCTCTGCATGTGTGTGTTTGTGTGTGTGTGTGTGTGTGGGTGGGTGGATTTGTGTTTCTCTTGACCCTTACCGGCAAACAACGCCACGTTAGTTTGCTTGGAGTCAAACGGGCAGCGAGCCAAGCCATTGATCTCCTCCCCGTCGAATTCAAGGTTATCCAGCTGCAACACGCACCCACACGGTTAGAAAGTCGGACATAAACAATACCAGGAGCGCCAGCGTGAAAGTGCTCCAGTCACAAACGTTTAAAAAAGCGGAAGCGGTGAGAAGGTGCAGACGAGAACAAAGACATCTACACACAAGACATGCAGTTGTGTTAGTAGACCCGTCACAAACACAGATATTGATGGATCATATATTTGCCTTTCTATTGAAACTAATTTGCAGCCATGATGCAAGTATTGGACGCACAGAAGAACCTCAATCATGCCGTTCTCTCAACCACCTTTAAAAGTACTATTCTGACAGCTGCAGTTGTTCTAATGTCATATACATACACTTATACTAATGTATTGTAGACCAAATAACATACATGATATTTTTTTTATATATTGAATTAACTTTGGGAAAAGGCGTAGGATTTAATAAGCTTTGGCTTCTTCCAACTCCTATTGAACATGAATTAAAAAAAGTCTTTTCACGTTGCCTCTGCCTCAAGGACTACGGATGAAAATTAGCTTGTAGCTATATCCGGTCTGAACAATACATTTATTGTGCAATGTCCCTGTCAAATAAACAAATAAATAAATAAATAAATAAATTTTGTTATTGCCTTGTATTTATTGTTGTCTGTTTTTGCTTTTGTTTTTGTTCTTACTGTTTTCATTTTCATTCTATGTTCAAATAAACATTCATTCATACATACACGCACACACAGGGTACACCCATTTTTTTTCTTTGATGCATTAGATTTCATGTGAATAAAAAGCAAAATTGAGCAATATTTAGAACCCTGGAATCATAAAACACAAAAGTTTTAAAATAAAAATTGCTAAAAGTTCTTGTCTTTAAATATTCAGGCCCAAAGTATATTGTTTTATCCGTCAGGAATTGAATGATGCATTGTCATGGTAATTATTGAGAGTGAGAGTGATGGGAAGTATGGAAGATAAAAAAGATACTGACCCTGTAGTAACGGCACATTGGGTTGAAGCCGTTGGTGCCGCAGATGAAAATCAAGTCGTCGTTTCGCGGCACCAGGACTTTGATGAAGTTGTGGCACTCGTCCTACGTCATTTAAAAACACAATCCTGAATTAATAACATTGTATTCATTTAGTAAGATAAATATACAGACAATTGTAGACTGTGGCTGGCCTCCTGCTGGTGCCCGGAGTCAGGACTAAACAAAGGAAGGCATCGTTTCTGATTTATGCAGCTAAAATCAGTCTTCCTGAAAATGTGAAACAGGCTTCTACTCAGACTATCTTCAAATACAGGTTACAAAAAATCCGTTTAGATTTACAAACAACTGAAGGATTATATCTTTACTCTTTTTAATGTACTGTGCCTTTTTATCTTGTTTTGTTAAGCACTTTGAGTTGTGTATGGTGTATGAACTGAACTGGCCTTGCCTTGTTTCCGCTTAAAAAATACAATAAAATAAATGTTTAAATAGATTAGCTGCATTTTTCTGCATACTTTACATACAGGTCTACAAAATGGATTTCATAACTTGTTTTAAAAAGTGTGATTTATAGTCTAAAACAGTCTTTTATTATAATACTGTCAATTCTGATTAATCTTGCACTGTTCGCTCGCGGCAGCGCACCTTGCCACAGACACAGTATTTTTCATCTGTGGTGTTCATGTTAATGCATAGTGCGACCCCCACCAGACCTCACAAAGAGATAAATTATATACATACCCTGTGCTTGCCCCTCACGGCACACATGTTTCTGTCCGATTGTCCAGACCTCCATGTTAGCTTCTGCAAAACAACACAACCACTGCTTTACCACCCAAAAAAACCCCCAAAAAATACATGTTTGGGCCTGTGTCTTGTTTTATTGAATTTGTTTATATATTTTTTTATGTTTATCTTCTTATTTGGCATACATTTGAAATAAAACTCTTACTCGATACCTAGCCACTGTCTCATTGATACAAGACGTCTGAATGTCCCATATGGGGTCCCAAAGGCTTCTTCGTGATACTATTCATTTTTTGTGTGACTTTTTTCTCATTTGATTTTTATTTATTTATATTTTGCTTACAGAAGAGCAAGCCCTGGGAGTCACTACTTGCCTCTTTCCATCGGCCCACTCGGCTCAGCTCTACCTGGTTGCATTTCCATTACACTTAAATATCTAGTACCGTATCCAATGTACCCGCAACAAACCTCCAGCAGCTCTCTGGTCAATCACTGTCAGTTGGAACTCTTTAGTACCGGATAGATCGGATAGAACCAGGACCTAGAAAGTACTAAAAAAGTATCTGGTGACTGGTTAAACAGAGCCAGTGGAAATACTCTCAATCGGGTGTAGAGCTGAGTAGAGTAGGGCTGGTGGAAACGGGGCTACAGTCTGAAAAAATCTGATCTAAAGACAATAACATAACCCAGCTTTAAATTCAAAGCTCAATCCATTATGGACAAAAATCTATTTACAAAACACAGGAAATCGCTCATATTTGATCATTTACCAACATGATTCACTGCTTCTTACCCGGTACGGGATGATCTCGTTGCGGTAGCTCTCTCGCAGACTGACGAGGTACACTTGATCTCTGCACACAACACATGGGATCTCTAACACCGCGGCTTCGACACACTCCAACTCTGAATATTCATGTCCATTTACTAATAGACCGTTAATTACTTGTAGTAAAAGGGATAGTTTCAATTTTTAAAGCCGAGGTTTTACATTGCTCTCATCAATAGTTAATGCCGAGGTGTCCGCTGTCTGCTTTAAAGCCTGTTAAAATGCCGCCGCCTTTATTCTGCCGCTTTTGATAAGATTGAATCCAATTTCACCATTTAAATCATTTTCACTTTTGATATATTCTGTTCTCGTTTCGTGTACTTCTCCCTCCTGTAAATGTAGCTACTATTTTGCTTTTATTGCATTTTAAAACAGGCGTGTTTAGTAGAGTTATCACTTTTATGCCTTGCACTTTGGACATTGTTTTCTTTATAAAATGTGCTATAAAAAACTGGAATAAAAGCTGAAATAAATCTAGCTTCCTCTGTGTGTTTGCCTGGTGTCTTCCCCCCTGGATCTGAGCCTGGGGTGGGGTATTGGGGTGGAGGGATGCCAGTTAACAGAACATATGGCGTTCAGACTTCATTCACTCCCACATTCATTGACTGGGATTTGAAAAGACAATGATATTTAATGTTTAGCCAAGAATACAGTCATATACAGTGTGTACACGCAGGACTGTCTCATTAGTGCAATAGAGCATGGATACAGATTACTATAACGTATGACTCATGAGCTTGTCCAATGTCTGTACCCTTAAGAAACATGCATTATTTGTGTTCATTTTGGCTCTTAAACAGGAACTCGGGGATATTTCATTTGGCTTTTCAGGTTTTAAAAGCCGATGTGAGATAATTCTTGTAGATAGTAGGTGGATAAACATGAACCAAAACAGCGATCGAGTTGTAGTGGTGGAGATTTATGAGAATTTAGAGATCCAATATTTTTTTCCCCCTTTTCACCCATTGGATTGGGTGGTTATATTTTTGTTTTAAGAGCTAGAAGTCTGCTCAGTTTCTTATGTCTGAGGACTGTGTTTGTGTCAAAATGGAGCCTGGAGCTTTAAGTTTAGAACTCACAGAGCAATATTTATTTATTTTTCTTTTTAACATTCTGTTCATTGGGTTTTCACAAAAGTATACCATTTGGCAATCCAACAGAAAGTACAGAACACTTAACAGAGCAGTCAATTTGACATATTTTCATTTTGTAACTACTGATTTACATTTTTTTTGTCGTGAAAACGCTGTGACCTTTTCTGCTTCCGTATGTACTTTATGTATATACCGTTTCATGCAGAGTTCTACTTTTAACTTCCAGAGCAGTTATCTTGACTGCTCCGTTCATTTAGATGTAATAATCTCTAATGTAACCATTTTTGGTCGCTTTGTAACCAACATTCTGTGGCAGAATCCAAGATGCTGGTTCTGGTCCAGTTTGGTTTTCCACCGGAGAAAGAGGAAGTGCTAGTTTCCATAGCAACACACCAGCAATTAGCATTCAGCCTTTCACCAAACTGTTTATGCTGTATTTCATGCTACATTAAGCCGTTTTAGCACTTATTAAAACTGAATATGGCTAAAAAAATAAAAACCTTATAAATGACTCATTGTTAATTATAAATCTCGTGAAGAACAAAACATGTTTTAGGGGAATTTTTCATAATTCCATTGGTTTGAGTGGGAGCAACGGGTCCCGGAGTTTTCGTAGCTTCATAATCCTGAGTGCCTTAAGGTTAAAACAACATTTTTCACGAGTAAACCCTACTGTAACTCCTAAACAGCACGTGTTCTTTAACTACTCAACATCGGACTGGGAGCGGAGGCGTTTTATCAGGCCGTGAAATCTCATAACTCTTAGTAAACCTGAAGCGTCACCTGTTTTTCCTTTAACGTATGACAAGATGGAGTTGCCTCGAAGGGCAGGTTTTTTACAGAGCATGACATGATTCTCAGCCACTGTATTAGTCGTGCGATTAATCCTCCTGGCCATAAACCGCCGCATGGACATGTATAGGAGCAAACATTCCCCACATGGAATGCCAGCGCCCATGACAAACCTTTCCTTGGATCGATAGGGCTTAATACATCCAGCCTCAGATGCAATATCGTTAAGAGCTTCCACCCCCTGTTTACTCGCCAAAGAAGGGACACTGGCTGACACTGGGGGTGAGAGTGGGGGAGGTTTGAGTGGAAGGAGAATAGGAGGATTGTTTTACCTGCCGGCGATGAACAGCGTGTCCTGGATCTTGGTCATGAGCTGAAAGTCCAGCCGGTGTTGGGACTCGTTACCAGAGGGCCTGCCTCGGAAAACGGGGTACCGGCGAGAAACTGTGGGCAAGAAAAATATATTATTGTGAATGTGGAGGTCACTATGAAGTGTAAAACATGTTATATATTTTAAACCCACAGTCAGTCATGTGATCAGCTACAGTCCATTTTGAATTGGCCTGCAGTTTGAGTCTTGACTAGAACCAGGAAGGACAATCACATTAGTCCAGTTCTCAGGTCTGTGCACTGGCTTCCTGCGGCCCAGATAATAAACTTTGAAGCAGCTCTACCTGTTACAAGTCTCTTCATCTGTGACATGTTTGTGCTCCTCAGAGTCTGAGTTGGTTCATATGGCACTGAGACTGGACTGTGCCAGAAGATTACACTTTTTTTGTCAACAAGTTACATCAATGCAGCTGTACCTGCTGTTTTTTTCCTAATTCATTCATTAATTATTTTAATACGTAATAATTTCCCCGACTGGGAACCTCTTCAGTCCTGCAACGCACAGCCTCAGGCCTTGTTCTACAACCTGAGTCCTGGATCTACCGTCCGTGGGAAAGGCTCCCTCTTTCAATACGGGCCTCACCGAGCTCACTTTTTACTTTTTTTAGGTTGTTCCTTGCCGTTGCAGGAGGGTCTAAGGAGAGTGATGATCCAGGAAATAAATATCATCCCGCCCCCTATGGACCAAAGGCACCTATGTGTTTATTATCGCATTTCCTGTGTTTGGAACTGATTCTCTGATCTATTTTTGTCATATCAACAACTTTGTAAAGTCCTCCAAGACAACTGCTGTTGTGATTTAGGGCTGTACACAAAGAAATTTAATTGAATTTTGACTGTATAGATTTCATAACTACATGTTAAGTTCTTCAAATAAAGGTTCATCGGATAGGGCATTGAACCTGCAGTGACTTGAACCAAGCTACTTCTGTTCTGTGTTGCTCCCAAAACAAACAGTCGTGAATCATCATTTGAAAACAACCAAAAGCTGCAATAACTTTCATGTTTTCCGTCCACGTGCGCTCGTCTCTTTGGAACGCCCAGCCGAGCATTTTAAACAGTGACCTTACCTGCCGTAACGCTTCCACAGCACTACTTTGGACAGATAGCGTTGTTCTCTGGGCCCAAATTGAAAAGCATTAGCCCAAATAGAAATAAATGAATCGACAGGGGATGCAAACAAGCCGTAATAGCAGGTCTAATGAAAGCTGCTACAGGCACTTAAGCACAGATCAACTTGTGCATTCAACTCACTTCTCTTGAGTTGATATAATTACAACGCGTGCACTTTCCACAAATCCTTCTGCCATTAAGGTAATGGTAGAGTAGAAATATTTGTCTGTTTTATAATTATATGTGTGCCTGCCAGTCTTGTTTGGAGTTGGGCTAATGGCAGCTTGCGACTGCACATCGTTGGATCTCTCTGTTGTTCAAAATCCACTTAATGTTTGCACTGACCTGGCAGAAGATTGATTTTAGTACAATGGGAAATAATACGTTGATGAAGCAGTGGAGGAGCTCTTTTTGGATACGGACTCCAGAAAGTAATTATGATGTGCTTTATCTGAATGCTAAGTCGGGGATTTCACTTACCGTGTAGCTACAGGCTCGTTAGCATGCGTCCTCACAGACCGGGGGTTTTAAGTGATTGTGTGGAATGACTTTCTATTTTCCTTCAAGGTTACTATCATATTATTATACTTTTCGTTTCACTTCCCGCAATCGAGCACGCTGATTTACATAATTTTATTTCAGGAGGTTTCTAACATAAGTCTGTGTAAATAATGGGCTATTTACGAAGTATGTGCGGCTGATTTCTCCTTTCCGACTAGTGGTAATGACCAAGATGTCATGAAAATCACTTTAAGACCAGCACTTGATAAAGTGATAGACAGTCACACATTCAAGCAGGCCACCTCCAGGATGAGACCAGAGATGGATATGCCCCTAACACTCCTACACTAGAACTCCCAGAGCAGTCAATTTGACAGTCTTTAGTTTTGGAAATGTAATTACTCACATTTATGTTCTTCCTAACTTAAATAGGAGGATTTTCCCAGACTTTAGGAAAGAGCAATCCTCTCCAATTTTTTTTTAAACTCACTGGTCTGGAATGATTGACAATTAGGAGGACCAATAGTCTTGAGGATCCACCTGGAAATAGAAAATCCTACTATATACCTTGAACTTCTGTATCTATATGTTAGTTATATAGTTTAGTTCATTAACTTTTCTTTTTGAAATGTGAGGAGTTCTAACTTTAGTTCCATTCATTTGAAATGTGTAATTCACAATTTATATTTAGCCATTTTCCGTCACTTGGCTCCCAGCGTCCTATGTCAGCCCTTTTTCAATGTGCCGGTCCAGGAATGGGTTCACAGGTTTTCCACAAAGAAGACCAAGTGCTAGTTACCATAGAAACACACTATTTACTTTCAGCAGTTCGCATTTAGACTTTCAACTAACTATTTTTGCTGTATTTCAATTTATATGAACTTGTTTTAGTAACAGTAAAAAAGAAGAAAAAAACAACAATAAATGACTTATGTTTAATAAAAACTGGTGAAAAACTAAATATATGAATAAGTCTGGTGTTTGCATATGGTTGGTGGTGGGAGCGGCCAATGTCACATACTGGTTGCCTCGCTTCTCTCAGTGTGCCTCAGGGCAGCTGTGGCTGTAGTAATTTACTACCATTGCGTGTGGAGTGAATGAATTCATGAAAAAAAAAATCCTTGCAATGGCATCAAAATATTTCTGATTCTAAAACCACATACCCAACCTTGACTATTTTGACATCCCTGTAGATAATAACAGTGTGCGTTGTGTTCGTGTGTGTGTATGTGTGTCTTACAGTGTGTGTCGACCACGTCCAGGGCAGCGGTGTCCTCGGGGAAGCTGACCGCCCTGATGGCTCCTGTCCCCAGCAGCAGCAGCAGCAGCAGCAGGGCAGGCAGCAGTCGCTCAGCCCTGTGGCCCATCGCTGCTGCGTCTCCACAAGCTGTTCACACCTCAGACGTTACCTGCACAGAAACCACACGTGTGAGTCCAGAACAACCATCTGCTCCCCTCCCCACACAGCCTCAGTCCTCGTTCTACAGCCTGAGTCCTGGATCTATAGCATGTCCTGACATTTAAGGACATTTGGTCATCTCGCTCTCTATGGACCAGAGGCTCCTATGTGTTTGTTATTGATGCCTTTCCTGTGTTCTAACAGTTTGATTTTCTGATCTTTTCTTGGGAAATCGACAGCTTTGAGACGACTGCTGCTGTGATTTAGGGCTAAACACAAACAAATGTAATGGATAGTTGGCCTGTTTACACCAGAGCGGCTCCTTTAAAACTGGGGTACAAAAAAGTGAGGATTTCCTTTCACATATTGACCAATCTCAATTTTTATTTTGAATCACTACTTATATTTCAGACAGAATAACTGGTAAGACAAAACATACATTGATGTTAGTAAACGTAATTGCCTGTGCATACTAGGCAAGGCCAGGCAGGTTTATTTGTATAGCGCAGTTCATTCACAAAGCAACTAGAGGTGCTTAGCTAACCAAGATGGAAACATTCATACAAGGATTTTAAATCATAAATAACCACAGTACAGTTATGTTTACATCTGAAGTTCTGTAGGTATTTAGGTCAATCAGAGTGAAAAGCGAGGAAGAAAAATGATTAGTGTCTTTCATTTTAATTCCAAACTGGAGATTGAGTTCTTTTTATGTTTGGCACAGCTCTCTGTAGAATGATTTTCAATCTTTACCAAACCTTCACTAATTTTCATGCGTCATTCTTTTCTTTCAGGTTTAGATCAGCTTTTTCAGATGGAAAAGTTAAGGAGAGTTCATTCTTGCTCAGTCAATCAGCTGCTATTTTAAAGCCACATACTACTGTGTAGCATTAACAGTATTTTCTGATTTTGAATACAGAACTTTTTAGATTATTCACAAAATATTTACTATAATCACTATCACTTTAAAGTGACATTAACACATCTCATTTCAAAACGACATGGACCCCAATGGCGTTGTCAACAACAATTTGAGAGAAAACACAGCAGGGGTTGCTATAAAAACCATATTAACCAACCACCTGGCCTCCTGCCGGAGCCCAGCGTCAGGAATAAACATTCAGATTCATGCAGCTAAAATCTGGAACAGTCTTCCTGAAAACAGGTCTGTTTAGTTGTTCTTCATTTTGTCTAATGTACTGTGATTATTTATAATTTCAATGCCTTGTATGTTTGTTTCCATCTGTTGTTAAGCACTTTGAACTGTGGTATACAGATAAACTTGCCTTTCCAAAAGCATATCTAACAAAGCCTGATAATACATGTGACGATAAAGTTATAAATGACAAACGTATGTGTGCTATTCTCATGCATCTCTGGATACTGCTGCGTTTACTGCTTATAGAATGAAATATTATAGTGTTATTATCACCAGACATAAACTTTTTGAACCCTTTAACCCAGCTTGTTTATCCTCCATCATTATTATTATATGCATCATCTCTCAAAGGAGGAATTCTTGAGGCCAAAACCACTTTAGAGCCGTAAAAAGGCATAAAATAGCACTTAATCCATCAGGCTGTGAAACCCATCAGCTTCACTCCACTCTGGAAAGCTTTCTTACTTCTGAAATGTAAACTTTGTCATCAATTCATAGAAGATATGTTGTTTGCGACACAGTTTTAACGTTAATGTGGCAGTTAGAAGAGCATAAAACAACATTATTAAACTACTTCACTGGCTTCTGTTTTTAAAGGGGACATATAGTGATGTGCTGAATGGGGGTTTCTCAACTGCTTTCAGAGCTGTTTTCAGAGCCGTTCTAGCGGATGTCTGAGTCATTAATAATCTATTGCATGCAAAAACCACAATGTGTTTCCATTTCTCCTCCTGCAGGCATCAAGACACTTATTTTGTTTGTCAATTGTCTTATTTATTGTGCGTTACAGCAACAAAATTTATGATACTAGGCATAAACTAAATAGATCCAGAGACAGAGAGACCCCCCTGTTACACAGAGGAGCGAGTCTATTTCTTCATCCGTCCAAACCAAACCAGACAAAGCTGTAGTTTCAGTTTAAATTTTTTTAGCTCAGTTTTGAGATTTAACACCAACTAGATATTTTTTGTTGTATTTTCAGCACTGTGAGTTACCATGTGTGTGTGAACTGTGCTGTATAAATAAACTTGCCTTGCCTTAAGCATGAGCCACGGGCTGCACAGTATATAGCCGACAGAAGCGTGTTGTGATCTTAAGTTGTGTTTTCAGACTTCCCATTGACAGTGTGTGTGTTTACGTGGGACACTATTAATCCAGATCCTCTAGATCCTAATCCTAATTTATTGTCCTATGAAAAGAAAATGCATTGTGTGTATGGAAAATAATTGTAAAAAGAAATGCATACATATTTTAGCCATGTTCTGACGGTATTTGTGCGTACAGTATACAGTCCCCTGTGTTTGTGAAAGTGCAGTCGAAACATGGCTTCTGAGTGGAGTTTGCATGTTCTGTGTCTGCGTGGTTTCCCCTGCCACTAAAACATGTACAATATGTAATCATCCAGCTCTGGTCCTCAACAAGAGCATCAACATCTGGAGATGGGCCTCGGGCGCTGCACTGCGGTGACATCGCTCCTGACAGAGGCTCTAGCAACATTCAAGGATCGGTCAAATTCAGGGAACGCAACAACTTCATTGTTTTGTCTTCGCCATGTTGAGCAAAAGCAAAACTTCACTGAAACATTCAAGGCTGCTGCGGAACCTGTATGGCTTGTGCTGGAAATCAACAGCTCAAAGTAAACTCAATGTTGCAGGATTACATTTGCCAAAACCGTCTTTACACCGTATGTGCGATAGCAAATGTATTTACAATTACTGTTACACAGTCTGAATGATAAGCCAATGTTATGGTTCCATTTTTGTATTGCTGTACATCACAACAGCAGTCATTTCTGAGAGCTTGATCAACAACAGATCAGAGAATCAAACAGTTAAAACACATGAAATACAATTATAACAAATACATAGCAGCCCTTGGTCCATAAGAAGTGGGATGACCAATGGCCAATGTCCTTAAATATCATCGTCAATGATCGTCACTCTCCGTAGACCCTCCTGCATCAGCCAGAAACTACTTATGAGCCCACCCTCAGCTCAATCAGATAAAGTGCACCGCATGTAGACCGGGACCAGAGTGGTGTGACCGGTTTGAGGACAAGGACGAGCTGAGTTATTTAATTTTTGCTTGGTCTGTATTCTCTTTCCATATAAACACATACATCAACACAACACAGTGGCGGTGATCAGATGGCAGATCATCATAGCAGCAAGCGGAAAATTTTATTTTCATTAAAAATGCCAAAAAGCCTGAATGATGCAGTGGAATCATGAGTGTGAATGAGGAAATGACGCCGTAAAGATGGCGCCGTGGCAAGAGCTCTGGTGTGTGTCGTCTTCTCTGTCTGGTGCACACCGGGGTAGTCTTGCACAGTTTTTCCTATGTGGTTTTACTGCAAATGGCAAATAAAATGAATCTGAATCTGAATCTGAAAACAAGATCTAAGTAAGTTCCCTACAGAAGAGTTCATCAAAATAATCTAATGCTGGAGAATAATACAAACTGAACAATCCACAAATCACAAAGTGGCTATAGATTCCAGCTTTAAAAGTCAATTTTTTACAGTCTGATAAATGCAAGTCTAGTTTATCGACTGCTACATAGGTAAGTTCAATGTGAATCACAAACTAGGCGGGGGATGCTAACATTAGAGAGAAAGCTGAGTGTAAAAGTTTATATTGTAGTCAATAGAAGCGTGTGGCCTGACCTATGCTCCACCTTATTGATTAATGTGTGGCACTGTTAGCCATTAGCTCTCTCCTCCTCTACATCTGCTGGTGTCGTCTGAGGGGAAGGTCAGCCAGGAGAGCGATGGGACGTGTGTGTGTGTTTGTGTGGGGGGTGGATAGAGAGGAAGTCCACTCAGTTTGGGGGCATCGCTGGCCTGCTGTCTCGGTGCTCTGCCAAACCGAAATCAGCAAAATTTCAAAACTCCATCACCAGCAGTGACCCGTGAGCGTGTGGTGGTTTTTTGAGAAATCGTGATGGCGAGCAGGACATTTCAAACGCATATATCTCGTTTCAGTTTGAGCAGGATCTACTTTGTCCACTTTGCCTTCTTCGGCAAGACGAACCACGCACTGTCTAATAATATACTATCATTATTTAGGCAGTAGAAAGTTCAAAGGAGAGTTCTGGAGTTTAGCAATAATCATCAATCCCCCATTGAGACGAGCAGATGGTGGCGCCAAGCAGATATACGTCAGATCTGTGAGGCAAGACCACCCGGGTTTCCAGTCAGGTTTAAATTAGGTTATTATGTCCAAAACATCAGAGACATATTGTTATCACGGTAAGTACAATATGACATCACAATCATCTGAATTATGCCTTTTTCTTTTCTTTCATACATTACAAAAATATGACACAGCATTTCTGAGATGTGGCAGAGCTTCAAGAAATATGGTTAAATATTGCAAAGTGTCATTAAGTCTGGCCCCACTGTGGTACCTTGTCCACAGAGGTCTCCCATCATAGTACAAACCAGGCCCTGCCCTGCTTAGCTTCAGAAGTCTAACAGGATCTGGCTTGCACACTATTGAGTAACACACCGCTTTTCGAATGTATTTCCCGCATTTGAATGATGCCCGGTTTTCAGTTCTAGCAACAACATGTAAAAGTAGTAACTAAGCAGAATTAAAATCCATCACCAAACCTCATATCGTTAATGAATAAGTTACTTTTTAACACGCTCTGCCATGAGCCACACAACAAGTTTTCTAGAATGATATCCCATCGTAATAGTATCTGTGCATTTGTTTGCTATGCCTGGTTTATAACACGCAAAATGTATTTGAGTATATGATAATGAGCCACAGGTGCCACATTCTCTCTCTATAGCAAGCAGCAGCATGTTGTGTATTCATGACTGAACTGGACCTGCATAATAAAAAAAGAACATGACTTAACACGTTTAGAAAATAGAAGCAATCACACCAGGCATTGCATCATAAATATAATCACAGTACATTTAAAACATTGCTGCCTCCCCATGTTTTGTCCTGACTCTGGGACCAGCAGGAGTCCAGTCCCTGTGCTACTCAAGAGTCCGAGTTGGTTCATAACACGTCACAATCAGCTTGCCTAAAACGTGCACCGTGTGAATGTAAATAAGCCCATTTTCCACCACACACAAGGAAAAAAGCCTAACGTTGCCTTGACGACTGTAATTCGTTCATTAGCTTTTACCTGAGGGCGCTCTCTTGCATGTTTTCATTCGTGTTGCCTGCCTGAGGACTTGTAAGACCAGCAGAAGAGCTAATAATTCATATTGGGTGTGGCAGAAGTTTAATGTATGTGAGCGTGTGTACTAAGCAGGGCTTTGGAGACGCAAATTTGTGCATATTAACCATCAGTGTAACTTCAAATATTTATGAAGCAAACAAATTATTCATGCGTGCAAAGCCTGAACGGATATAAACAATTTAATGTGAGACGTCACACAGGGAAGACCATGAACACACACACACACACACACACACACACACACACACACACAAGGCTAGTCTGAAGGGCCCTCACACACAGGCCGAACTCACACTCAGAACACACACACACACACACACAGTATTGAGTCATTTTTCAATTAGCCCAGAGCACACCTGCTCCAGTGCTGCTTGTGTGCCCTGCTGCCAGCCCATTAGTGCAGTGATTGATCCACACAGGAAGCACGCCCCAGCAGCGGCGCAGGCAAAGACAATCTATGGGATTTAGAGTTCGACCGCTCCAATGGGGAAACTTAGTTACACAAGATCAAATCAGTTCAACTTTCCAAACAGGCAAAAACGAACTAGAGATTTGATTGAGGTTCGATTTAAAGTTGCGACCAAATTTTCACCCGGGAAGTCAAAAGGTAACAGAAATGTCAAGGTATATAGCCTCAGTCCTCGTTCTGCAGTCTGAGTCCTGGATCTACAGCCTGTCCCTCTCTCAGTTTGGGCCTTAAGTTTCTCAATGTTTTCACTGTTTTTTGTGAGTGGTTCCTTGCTGATGCAGGAGGGTCTAATGACATCCGAGTGTCACATAATAATATAGTCATGGCTAGTATTATTATTTCGAGTTGTAAAAATAGCCCTTGGGATTTTTGGACAATTGTCGTCATACTCCCTATGGACCGATGTCTCCTATGTGTTTGTTATTATGGCATTTCTTGTGTATCTTTGCTAAGTCCTCAGAGACCACTGCTGTTGTGATTTAAGACTATAAAAACATAAATTGAATGGAATAATAAATCGTTCACACAGCATGTTCTGTTGTGATAATATTGTGGACCCATATTAAGCACTTGTCCAACGCCAGTTCTCAACTCTCCAAAGGGCTATTTTTACAACGCCAAATAATAATACTGGCCTTGACTGTATTATTACGTGACACTCGGGCCCTTCAGTACAAGTGGTGCTGGGACAGACTTAAGTGTTTTAGCGTCAATGGAGTCTAATCATAGCCGCTCGGCCCTCAGCGGGAGACTGTGGCGGCCTTAAAAAGACCACTGTCGATATGAATGAGCAACGCATCAGCTCACATCGAGACCACTTCACCTCAATTAAATCACTTTATTCGGGGTTGGGATGAAGAGGTGGAACTAAAAAATATGCTCAGCTTGAACAATGACAAGTTATTCAATGTAAGGCAAGTTTTTTGTATAGCCATGTTCATTCATAAGACATGTCAAAGTGCTCAAAGGCATTAAAATCATACATAATCAAAGTACATTCAAAAAAGTGAATATGCAATCCTCCAGTTGTATGCACAGGCAAAGATAACTGTTTACCACCTGGATTTGAACATTGCAAAAGTCTGTCTAACATTTTCTGGACGCCTATTCTAGATTTTAGCTGCATGAATCTGAATCTGTTTAGTCCTGGCTCCGGGCACCAGCAGGAGTCCAGTCTCTGAGCCACAGAAAGCCATTGTACAGACCTGAGAACTGGACTAATGTGACCATAACTTCCTGGTTCTAGTCTACCTAACAGATGAATCAAACAGTAGTAGTTTCAAGTCAATGTTGTTAAAAACCCGCAAACGTGTTGTGACAATGTCTGCGTGCCAAGTTAAATCCCAGCCAATGAACTAGAGGAGTTTGCAGAGTAGTGACAAAAATAAACTCGTAAGCATGTGACAAAGACTGCTATGAGATTAAGCCTGCGTTCAGCTTTCTTAGCTCACTCCACTGTATCATAGTTCTCATAAGCTGCTTTTATTCTCCAGGTAAAACCGCTCTCATTTCCATACACCTTTCATGCAAAAAACTCAAGGAAAACCAGTCGTGGGTCTCCCCTGATTCCCTTCGGATAGAAATAGCTGCTCCGTCAGAGGATTTAATGCAAAACAGAAAGGCAAGACATCCAGAGGTCAACCGTCTAAAATTACTCCTCTCTACGCCAAGCTCATAGTGTGTTTTTCTATTGACAAGATCTGGTTCATTGCCTCCAGTTCGTGTTTGTGTGTATTTTGGTGTGTGTGTGTGTGTGTGTTGAGATATAAAGGCCTTGACAAGCCCAGAGCCAGAGCTTGTCACGCAACACTGGGCCATTCAAACGCACTGTACTCGTGTTGTTATTATGATAGGGTTTTTGGTGTCATGCAAGCGCGCACTTTCCCCGCTGAGGTTGCTGGTTTGAAGCCAAGGTGCCAAAGATGGAAGTTGTAGTTATGTTTCGTCTGTGGCTTTATGGAGCTATTGGAATACGCAGCGTTTTGGGGGGGAGATTATTCTTCTTATTTTGAGATCAGGCCGAGTTAAAGAAAGCGGTCATAGGGAACTCTCTGAACCAAACCAGGACAAAAGCAAGGTCTAACTGGGACTTGATCGGGGCTAGAATCGTGCCATACTGTATCATACACTGTACAACTTGTATTTATGCCCTCTTTAAAACAACTTTTAGCTAATTTGCTCTAAACAAAGCATATAGCAGATGGTTTAAAACAGGACCCTGCTGTCTATCCAATAGGGCTGAGTAGGTTACAAACATAGAGTAAAAAGTAGAGACTTTTGATTTAAAAAACTTTACATTATTGGTTTACATTTTTTGCATTGTGTGTAGCTGTCTTTTACAAAATATAAAACTTATCTGAAAATTAATGTATTACGAAATGATGTGTCTATATTGTACCTACTTGTGGCTGTGTGTTTAGAATGAGTCTGGAGTGTGCGTGAATGATTGGTCGTAGGGGTCAATGGCACAGACTGGTTGGCTCGCTGCTGTCAGTGTGCCCCAGGGCAGCTGTGGCTACAGTAGTAGTTATCATCCCTGTGTATGGAGTGAATGAATAATGCTGTGAAGTGTCTGAGTGTAGAAAAAACACTACATAAAACATTATTATTTTCATCATTACTTACAATTACCAATTTCTATTAACTGGAAAGTGGTTCAACAGCCAATGGCAACAGTAGAAAAGAAAACTTCAAGCTAATATGTCTGCAGAACAAAACTTAATCAAAAAACCTAAAACTACGTGGTACCACATTTTTTTCCCCTTCATTTGTTTATTTATCTCAAACATGCACGAGATACAAATATTTCTTTCCTCAGTAGATCAATACTCTGAAGACATGTGACTTTTGCCCCTGCATGGCCTCTCCAGCCCTCAGTCTACACAGCTGTTTTCATGAATTTCACAGAACCGCAAAGCTACTCTGTCGCGAGTACTTGTTGAAGATGGCCGGGGTTGCGTCGGTTTGTGGGGAGGGTAACGTAAATCGATGGAGGCAATAAAAGTTGGCAAACAACAGCAGTGCGTGAGGTTGTGTGTGAGTTGTGTGTAAATGTAATCCAGGCAGAACAATGGCCAGCGCTGCTCCAGGCTGCTCCCCTTGTCATCCGCACCACAATGAGCTGTAATCCTGAGAGCAGGGTGTACGATGGCACCGGCTTCAGTTTACCTCCATCACACACACCCCGATGTCTGCTACGGCAAGTCAGGAGGGTCAAAAAAGGCATCCAACATCATACTAGAGACAAAGGTAGCCAACTTTATATATATTCATTGAGGATATTGAGGATTCATGTGTAAGAAAGAGCCCTGTGAGCCACTATTTGTCACTTTGAGCTGAGTGAGGGGGGTATTTTAATTTTTCTGTCTGAAAAAGCTGAAGTAAAGATGTGACAGACGCCAAACATACATGAATTGGAAAACCAGTGATATAGATATTTTTTGTTAGATTAATTTGAATACGTAGTTAGACTTATTCCAAGCTGTATTGCTGATTGGCTGAATGAGGGTGGTCCTCTGTTTTTCACGTTTCTGTCTGAAAAGTCTGAATTATGTGACGGAGTCTTGAAATACATGCGTGTGAAGACTGGTGGTAGAACTTTTGTTTAGTTTGAGAATCAGGTACCCCAGCTTTAACCTCAGTATTGGCGATCGCTGCTATTGTTGAACAGGGATGTGACTCGTGTTCTCACAATATAAACTCCCAACTCGATTTTAATACGAGAAAAATTACCAATTTCAATACCGCTGCAATTTTTAATAAATGGTCCTTTTCGATAATAAGCTGAACTTTTTACCACATATACTATTTTTTTATGAAGGCACATGGTTTTATGGTAAGTTATTCTGATAAAGTTAAAACAAATTACCATAATCTGTGCAGGAAATGTTATGTCCTGTTTATATATAATGGAAAGTTTAAAAAGTAATAGTATTTTTGGTACGTATCACACCCATGGATAATACCATGTTTTTAGAGGAAAACATATTTGAACTATGCCAAAGGACAGAAAACAGTGAAATCTTGTGTTTTCTTTCAGTCTCATGATCTAATTGTATTAAGATGTTTGCATTCAAAGGTCATCTTACTTCTATCAGATTTTCCGGCCAAGAAGAACGTGAAAAAAACAGCGAAACAACATTAACTTCTTGCTTTCTTAGGATCATATTCTAATCTGAATTCAATAATCTCGACAACAACATTGTAATCACAAAGCCGGTCTCGCAATCAATGTTATAAACTGTGTTCTGAGACAATTTCTCCACCTGTCATGACATTAGGCAAAGGATTTTCAAACTTTTGCTGCTGCCGTTGCATCGGTAAAAAACAATATACTATGGGGAGGCAGCGTTTCAGATTGACGAGGCGAAAATATGGAACAGTCTTCGTGAAAATGTGAGACAGGCTTCTTCTCTGACACTGTTCAAATCCAGGGTGAAAACAGTAGGATAGAAGGAGTTCATTGCATCTTCACTCTTTTTGATGTACTGAATCCCTTGTGAAAAATGTTTCTATCTTGTTTTGTTAAGCACTTTGACTTGCCTCGTGTATGAACTGCGCTACACAACTCAACTTGCCGCAATCTATGCCTATACCCTATGTCGTGAGTGTCTGCTTATGTTTCGAGCCAGGTCCAAATTTTCCGTGGTTGCGAAGTTGGTTGAATTGCCTTAAAAGTCATGGACATTCATCACCAGCAGCCAATGACTCACAGATTACCACAGAACCTCTCGTGAGTGAGTAAACTACACTAACACCCGGCCTTTGCCAACGAAGCCCATCCCTCTCTTGTTAGCGGGCACGGGCTTGTCTATTTCTAACAGATTTTTGGCATTGGAGAGTATAGCGGTGCCACCCGGTTGCATTGGAAAATCAGGAGAAAGGCCGAACTCAGCAGTAGTTCAGGCATAGAGCAAATACAATGAGTGGGCTGAGTTGCAGGTGTGACCACGGACAAAAGGGGCTTTGGGTACATCTCCACAATAGGGTCCCCACCCCCGGTAAAAGCAAAGGCACTGCTGGATCTGAGGACAACTGTGACTAAACAAACCATACGTAGTCAGGCTGGCAACAAATGGCACAAAAGAGCGAAGATTTTATTGGACTGGACAAAGAAATTGCATGGTCAATTGTGATGGCAATTGGGTGAATAGATTGCATGTTTATGACTTTTAATCACAGTTAAGTTAAGTTTTTGTATTTGTTTATTGAGAGTTTGGATGTCATCTACATTCTAAAGCGGTATAGATTACACAGCACTCAAAAGGAGTGGGCAAAGTCATTCAAATACTTGTGTGGGCCAGCCCCTTTTAACATTCATCCGTTTATGAGATTATTATAATATGGGTGACCACATATTTTGACATTATTCTTCAGTGTATGTGTATCATGCGTAAATTAAAGTGTGCAATGCTTATATTTTTCCACCCAGAGTGACTATTCTGGCTTGTCCTCTTCTCTCTTGGCTCCAGTAGATTCAGACTGTAATCGAAACCCATCATTGAACTCTGGAGGCTATGGTGACGTGCAGAATCTGATCAAAAACTGATCCATCAACGACAAAACTACTCTTCGTCCGTAGAACATGGCAGATGACTTCTGTGCTCACATAGTTCTGACCACATCATTGAACAAGTGTAAGCAGAAATATATATGCAGTCCATGGCTTCCACCAATTACAGCTTGTTCCTATTCGAAGGAAAGAGCGTAATATTTCTGATCTTAAATTAGATGGGTTCCGGTGACTTATATCTGACCTTAGTGACCACTCAAGTGCACTGGCACACAGCAGCTGCAGCCTGTAGCCGCTCTGGTGGTGCCCGGGCGGCCGCGCAGGATAAAGCCTGTATTTTGGGGTAATTAGCCTTGTTGGTCTCTGGGAAGGATCTGAAGCTCTCCAGATGCGCACATCTGGCACCGAGATTAAAGAAACAGCCCCTGCCTTTCATTCTATAAAGAGCAACACAGGAAAGGTCATTTATTATGGGCTTGGAGGCAGCTCTGTTGGTGATATTAAGCCATACAAACAAAGATGAAACGACTTGATACAAATCCACTCCCAAATGCAGAGCTGCTTTTTGCTGGATACTTAAGCGACAAGATGTCAAAACATACAGCAGTCAGATCTGAGATTCCAATACACGCTCAGCTCTCACTAAACCAACCAAAATGAAGGCGCTTTTCATTTCAATTCAATGCATTTTTGTATAACGCTAAATCACACAGCAGCTGGGTTGGAGGACTTAACAACGTTGTTGATTCACCAACAAGAGATCAGAGAATTAAAACAGTTTGAACTCAGATTTGCAATCATAACAAACACAAAAGAGCCATTGGTCCATAGGGAGCAGGAGGACCACTGTCCATCATTGTTAATAAATGTCTCGGAACCTCATTGTCCTTGGGCCCTCCTGCATCGACAAGGAATTTAAGAAAACTAACCGGTAATAAAGTGAGAAACCTCGGGGAGGCCCAGATTGAGAGAGCAATCTGCTGCCAAGGACAGGACTGAGGCTGTAGAATGAGGACTGAGGCTGATTCTTCTTCTACTATAACACATCGCAAAGAACCAGGTGTTTCTTTGTTTTGCTTTAAACCAAAAGTCACTTTATCCTTTTCCCAGTTTGACATTCACGTGATCCCGACTCAACTCATGATTCATTCTGTGAGATTTTGAAACACGCACGGGAGTTTAGGAAAAATGCCCCTGGGTCAGAGAACGAGGCTCCTGCGTAATATCAATTACTCTCATCCTTGCGTAACGAGAGTGCGTTAAGACCTACACATCTCCGTCTGTAATATTCCGTTTGCTCAACAAGTGCAGATTAAAACTTACGGCACGGTTCGCGTCCTGTGGGTTTAAGTTTTTACGCGTGGATCTCTGGTGCTGCGCGCCCGCTCCACGCCTGAGCTGTGAGGCGCACGTAATGCCTCGCTTTTGTGCGAAACATCAGGGGAGTGAAAGCCTTCAGATTCTGCAGCGCACTAAACCCATTCAGCCCGCTTTAGTCCACATGTTGGACCCGTACAAAGGCAACAAAGGCGTGAGGAGAGACAGCGGTGCCGTGTCAACAACAGGATGTGGAGAGAGCCAGGGGAGGCAGCAGTGGACGCGCTACAGTACAGGGCAGGGCTGGGACCACTGCTCCCAAAGGTTACGAGCGAGAGGCATACGTATTACAGATAGTAGCACAGGCACGCAACCACAAACGCCCCGTGCGTAAAAACCCAACCACAGATTCGCACGTGAACTGTTCCTATCTCTGCTCATCCTCCTATTGTTTGGAAAGATCTCAGTCTTGTTTATTCTCCCTCAGCAGATGACGAGAGATTTGAAGTTGGTTTTCTAACGCGTTTAATCCAATCAAAAACACGGAACCGTCTGGCTAAACATGTGCCACTTGGCGTTCTATCAACACGCCACAACACATGAAGGTTATCTGATAAAAGTAGAGGAGAAAACATGTCACTTTTTCTTGTGTGAAATTGGCACTGGGGTACGGGCGACCGAGCCAGGCGCACAAACTCCACACGCGAAATCTATTAACCAAATCACCTCTAACGTCTTGTCTTTACGGCTGGATATATACTGCATCTTGACTACTTTCGACTTTTGCATATGCAGTTTAACTTCAAAACCTACCTTGAAAATCCACTCATGAACTGGCCACTCCACAATATTATATTCCTCTGGTAATCCATTAAAAACCAGCGTGCGTAAAATCCTTTAGCGCATTAGCAGGTCCGTTCGTGGGTTGATTTTGTTGCTCCACTTTCTGCGCTCGGGATGGTGCTTTTTTTGCGTGTTTTTCTCTCTGGACTCTGAGCTCAGTCCGCCCTCGTCCTCGGCTCTCTGCGCGATGACTGATCTTCACACACACACAAAAAACCTCAGCAGCAGCAGCCACCCTCCCCCCCTCTTCTCTCTCTCTCGCTCGCTCTCTCTATCCCCCCTCCCTCCCTTTCCACTACTATTAACTTTGTGAAAGCAGCGAGAGAGAAAAAAGGTATAAACATTAACGACGCGTAGTGCTCAACTCTGCCGCCAACTCGCTTTGTATACAAACACGGCTTAAACATTAACTCAGATCTTTAAAAAAGCACTTTTAAAGGACGTACACCTAACGTCAAACCACGCTGTACGTACGGTATACAGTATGGCATGATTCTAGCTTAGTATCCTACAGAAGATTTTTGCATGAAACAATATTGCAAAGTGTGATTATACATTCAAAACATATCCTTGGAGGTTATTTGTATAGCACAGTTCATGCACAAGGTAACTCATAGTGCATAACAAAACAAGAAAAGAAAGAAGACATACCCTAAAAGCAATGTTTTATATCATTTGTGGCATCCAGGCTCATTTCGAAGTTGCATGTCTGTGGACTTGAGTAGCCAGACAGACAAAATCCTATAAGGAATGAATGAACGTAGCGTAAATATAGTCTGGACTATTTCGGTCCTTGCAGAGCTGCAGAGCCCTGGTCAGTCACTAGACATATTTCTCAAAGGTAGAGAGAGAGAGAAAGAAAAAAAAAGCTTTCCACTTTCTCCTTTGCAAAAACATAACAAACCCTGTGCGTAAACGTAATCCACGCACTCGCAAAACTCACCTCATTTGAAAGTTTAGTATCCTTGTTATTGGCGTCCGCTCGTAGTAATCCGTGAGCGCGTCGTATAGGTTCGCTTTGCCTGTGTGTGCTGTGGAGAAAAACAAACTAATGCACGGCAAATTGTGTAATTCGATCCGCGCGAAGTCAATCCATCCAGCGAGAGGTCTGCCGCTGCCAATGAAGTGCGAGCAGGCTTCGGTCCCTCCCCCAGCCCCGTGTCCACACAGCTCTGCGCTCCTCCAAAGTCCTGCTTCTCTCCTGCTCCTTTTTTTCCTTTCCTTTCTTTTCTCGCTCTGTCCGTCGACCCCCCTCTTCTTCGGTGTGACCCCGCGTTCAGCCCCCTCCTCCTCACACGCACCCATCCCCCCAGTGTTAAACCCAGTTAAAACTCCAACTTTTGGCACAGCTGCTTTAGGGAAGGGACGTGTTGTAAAGTAGTATTGCTGGAGGAAAACAACTTTATCCGCGTTCGAGACGTGTTAAAATAGACTTACAACTTTGCAAACAAGATCTCACACTTATTCATCACTTTGGTGTAAACAATTTGTAATATTTTCACACATCGGGCTGGAGACTTGCAGCTTTCTCGTTTCTTTTTTGAGACCGGCACAGTTTCTTACAGCAGAAGACAGGGGCTGTTCATAAGTGCTCTAAAAACAAAAAGGTTATGTTATCTGGAGCTTTCTTACCACTAGATGGAGTCTTTTGAATTTGATATTGATATTTGAATAGATGCAGAATGCAGAGCAATAGGAGTTTATGTTTACTATGGCCGAAAACAGGATAAGAGAACTTTGTTATGCACGTTTTAAGTGATCCTTTACAACAGATCTGTCTGAGTTAAAGGTGAGCACGTATATTACTATTGCGTGTGAGCATTTAAAACGGATACAAATGCAGTTCAAATACAACACACATCGATTTTATATTAAAACAGTGCAGCTTAAATTATTATGTAGTAAGTAGCCTCTGAGGTCGTGGTTATTTTTAACCACGTTCTAAAATATTTTATTTTATTTTTAATTTCAAATATATCTGTATTTGATGGCAAACACACGACCAGTCAGGACTCAAGCTGGAGTTTCAGGAAGTATGATCACATTAGCCCAGTTCTCAGGTCTCTGTACTGGCTTCTTGTGGCTCAGAGAATTAAGTTTAAAGCAGCTTTAAAGCAGCTTTGGTGCGAGGCCATGGAGAGACTTGTACACAAAGTACATCTGTGACATGTTAGTGCCATATGAACCAACTCGGACTCTGAGGAGCACAGGGACTGGCTTTCTGCTGGTCCCAGAGTCAGGACAAAACATGCAAAGGCATTGCTGCAAATGGCAAATAAATGAATCTGATCTTATACAGCTAAAATCTGGAGCAATCCACCTGAAAATGTGAGACAGGCTTCTACTCTTACAATGTTCAAATCCAGTTTAAAACAGTTCTGTTTACCTGTGCTAGAACTGAAGCATTGTATCTTCACTCTTTTTAATGTTCTGTGATTATTTATGATTTGAATGCCTTGTTTAATGCCTTTTGTTAAGCACTTTGAGTTTCCTTGTGTATGATCCGTGCTCTACAAATAAGCCTGCTTTCCTAAGTGGCAATAACGACATTCTCAAACCCAGTGAATCACGATGGCTATTACATCTAATTTACAATTTTTACAACCGCACATGTTTATAAGGCCTATAATCTTTAGATGAGTTAATTACTCTGTGTGCCACACCCCGACCAAGATGGCTGCCTCTCCCAGCTGAACCAAAAACACTGGATTTAAATATCTGGCAAAGAGCCCGTTCTGCCACTAAAGACATTCCTTTAACAAATACATGCGACCACTATTGCTCCTTGTGCTGGGTGATAATCCTCTATAGCAATGCAAAGCGAGTCAGTCATAAACATGAGCCAGTGTCACCGGACGCGTTTGGGTTATCTGGCGAGCTCTTGCATGCCGCCACATAGAGCCCCATCAGAAGTGCAGGTTAGCAGATGTGTTTAGGATCCCCTCCCTCACACACACACACCCCTCCACACACACACACACCCCTCCCTCTGACAGCATGCATTATAGACACAGAAGCCGCATCTACATCTCAATACTCGCAGGAAATGGAGCTTGTAGCGAGGAGTCCGCCCATACAAGCTTGCCGCATTTCATCACTGTTTTTGTCTTTTGTAGAATTTCACTTTGGGCCGAATTAACACCAGATTTCCCAGAGCAGTCAAATTAACGGCTTTTAGTTTTAGAGAGTGTAATAAATGAGTATCAGAAATGAGAAATCATAACTTCATTTCCTACTTATTATAAATCTGGTAGAAAACTTCAGGCTTTTCTCAGAATTCCGTTGATTTCTGGGAGGCTTAGTGTTAAAGAAGAAATATCATGCATTTTTATGGCAATTGAAATGACACTATTTACTTTGGCATTTCATGTTTTAGAAAATATGTGTGATATATTATTGTGAAAAGGAAATATATAGTGAAATAAGAAGAAGAGGGTATGGAAGAAAAAGCGTTCTGCCTGTAACTCCCTTTGCGGCCACTAGTGGAATGTGTTGAATTTGTTTTGTTTTTTGTACGAATTTGAAAATGAACAGCTGCAAAGACGGTCCACCATTAAACTTGACCACTCATTCTTTAAATCAAGGGAACTTCTCTCATTTTCAAAGACAAAAAACTACTCTGAGTATGATGTCACCATGACATCATGCTATTACAGGACTGAGGCAGGAGCTTTTATGGACAGAAGAGGCGGAGCTGTGTGTGTCTCTCTCTCTGTGTGTCTTTATCTGTGTGTGTCTGTCTCTCTCCAAGTGTGTCTCTATTTGTGTGTGTGTGTGTGTCTCTTTCTCTCTCTTTCTGTATCTCTATATGTGTGTGTGTGTCCCTGCCTGTCTGTGTGTGTGTGTCTCTCTCTCTGTGCGTGTGTGTGTGTGTGTGTCTCTCTCTCTGTGTGTGTGTGTCTCTGTGTTTGAGAAAGAGTTTGTGCGTGCGCGTATCTCTCTCTCAGTGTGTGTCTCTGTCTATCTGTGTGTGTGTCTCTCTCTGTGTGAGTGTGTCTCTGCCTGTCTGTGTATGTGTGTCTCTCTCTGTGTGTGTGTTTGTGAGAAAGAGTCTATGTGTGCGCATGTGTCCTTAATGGCGGGGTGGGTTGCTAACATTTTCAATAAACAAAGTTGAAAATAAAAAATCTAGTAAAAATACTGGCATGGGGCGTGACAAATCTGCGACCCTAAATCCCACATGATTTCTTTCCCCCCAGTTAGATCATATTAACCTAATGTAATCTGGTTTTGGCTCTTATTGAATGCTAATCCCAGCCCATGTCTCTGGTCAGAATGATATCTGTGTGTCCGTCTCACACCTATGGGACTGCATCAGCAACATCTATTATCCCGGGACAGCAGCGATGGCAGATCAATGAGTCGTAGATGTCAGCGAGCCGAATGGACGTATGGATCTGTGGGCGGCTGCCGATCGGACGCTCTATTGATTGCTCCGTTTTACCCCAAAAAGGCAACGGTTTTATTTATAGCGTAATGGCAAGGTGACATGTCCTCAGTGCTTTTGAATGGGCTTTTGTCTCGCCCTCAGAATACTGTAACGACCGTGACTGCTATATTCAGAGCCACGTACAGTAAGCTGGGTCACTCCATTAAGTCTGTAAACACTGGAACTTCCAGAGCAGTCACTTTGACGGCTTTTAGTTCTGTAAGTATAATGGCTCAGCTGTTGTACATGTGTAGTCTTCCTAGCGTTGAAACTTTTTATGTTTCTGTATGTAGTTTTGTATGCAATTACACCTATAGTTTATTTTCGAGTCTCTCCAAAAAGAACATAAGAATTATATGTTTTTTTTCCAATGTGACTCATGCTTAAGATATAGTTACTGTTCTGCCTTTAACTCCCAGAGCTGTCATTTTGACTGCTCCATTCGTGGTGAAATTCAATCGTAGCCATTATCGGTTGCTTTCTTTCTCTGTCGGTTAAAGCCCTTTTCTAGGTGCTGGTCCTGGACTGGTCCTGTTTCTGGTTGAGCTCGGTTTTCCTCCAGAAAGAGAAGAGCGTGTGCTGGTTGCCATAGAAACACACTGTTTACTTGCAGCAATTAACATTGGCGTTTCCACAAACTGTTTCTGCTGTATTTCAAGTTATATTCACCAGTTTTAGCACTTATTAAAAGTGAGTAAATTGTATTTATGTCTTACTTTTAATACATTTGGTGAAAAGGTAAAACAAATTGATACCTCATCCTCTAGCTACCGAGGCTAACTGTCAAATCATGCAGCTACGATACACTCTAAAGTAACTCTACAATAAAAACACGGCAGTAAAGCAAAAGCAATTTCCTAGTCAATAAAAATGGTTCTGTTTCTGATTCTGAAGATTCAATTTATTCGATTAAATGTATTCTTGTATAGCCGTAAATCACAACAGCGGTCCAATCAGAGGACTTAACAAAACCGTTGAAATCGTCAACACAGATCAGAGAATCAACAGTTGATACATAGAAAAAAAAAAATTACAATCTAATTCTAATGCAATCTTTGTCTCGAGTTTTTCCAGATTGAATGAACTTCCTGTGATTGTCATTGACCAGTGCTGCTGACAGAGGCCACACTGGCTTTGCAGGATTGGTCAAAAGCAAAGGACACCATAAAAGTATACATCACCCCTCAGTTGGGCTCATACAGTGTCTGGTGGAGGTTGCATTCATGTCATGTTTGTTATCTCTGAGGGCCTCACATATATGGAAGAACTGCAGAAACACCGTGATAATCCTGTTGATCCGTCTTGGTTGGCTGCTTTGTACCTCTCCGCAGGTATCCCCCCTCTGTCTTTGCATCTGAAGGATTCTGGAGTGTGGTCCATAACAATGCCACTTTCTCTGGGTAACTTTAGTGTTAGCAATGGTGCTGTTTGACACCCCTCACCCGCTTTTCAATGTTAATTTTAAAATATACAAAAAACCTAAATTCAGGACATGTATTTAGATTCAAGTTTGTCTCAATCCTTTTCAAACAATGCTTCGTCCAATCCTGTTTCAAATTGTATTTTTCAAGTTGAATGTCTGTATCTTCTTTGTTTTTGCTCTGCTGTAGGAAAATATAAGTTTGAATAAACACTTACTTACATTATGTGGTCAAATGTAAGCAAATGAAAAGGTGTTGGCAGGTAACACCTTGAATACTATGGACAAAGCAATAATGAAATTGCAACAAAAATATCAAAAATACATTTAGTGGAACTGAACACCATTCTGATACTGAACATCCTTCTGATACGCTGACCTCTATATGGTATTTTCCTTCTTTCTTTATTAAGATAAGATTAGAAAAAAACTTTATTGATCTCACAATAGAGAAATTTGCAAATTCTTTCGACCCCTCCAAACTGTCTTAGTATAAGTTTAGTTGGGGTACAGTGTTGGATGTAATGTGTTACAAAGAAACGCGTGAAGAATAAGACAACGTCTGGGATTATGTCTTTAAATCAGACAGAATACATGTTTTATTGTCTTCTGTCTGCACAGACAAAGATGTACAGAATGCAAGTGATATTATACAGCATGGAGGAATGGAGTCCTCCAATCAGCTATCACCATGGTGCCAGTAGCTTGGCCTTCAGAAAACCAAAACATCTAGTGGAAAAATACTGCCTTGTGCATATTGTTATGAGTTAGAACTTTAACCACAGTTGCTTCAAAGTGTCATGAAATTTTCAAATACGTTACACTAACATATCTAACTATTCCAGGGCAAAGTAAAGTAACACGTTAAATATCGTCAATATAGCTCGTCACGCCGTTTCTTTTTACCACAGGCACGTGCGGCATGGTGGCTGAGTGGATAGCACTCTCGCTTCTCAGCAAGAAGGTCCTGGGTTTGAATCCCGGTGGGAACAGGGCCTTTCTGAGTGGAGTTTGCATGTTCTCCCCGTGTCTGCGTAGGTTTCCTCCGGTTGCTCCGGTTTCCCCTACCATTAACAACATGCACAATAGGTATGAATGTGAATGAGAGTGAATGAATAGTGTTGATTGGAGCTGATGGTCCAGTGTGTTCGGCGACTCGCTTCTGTCATCACTGTGTGTGGAATGATTGGAACAATATCTGAACTCTGAACATTGTAACTCGCTTTGGGTGACCTTGGTCTGTAAAATTCGCTATATAAATAAACATAACTTACTTACTTACTTACTTACTAGGCATCGGCCACACTCATCTGCGCAAGCTTGCATTCCACATATGTGAAGCAAGAGTCTGCCTGACTTTACTTTACCTGACACCCCACGAGTAAAGCTGGTGGTTTGCTGTGACATTTAAAAAGAAAAAGAATAATAAAAATGTGTGCCACAGATTGAAAAGGTTGGGGAACACTGCCTTAGACCCTCCTGCGCCAGAGAGGAACCACTCAAAAAAAGGCAGGCCCACATTGAGAGAGACAGTGGTCCTCTCTTTTTCACTTTCTGTCTGAAAAAACTGATCAGACAAAAGCCACAATACATTCACGATAAAACTAGCGACAGCATCAAACTGTTTCAGAGCTGGAGGCTATAATTTGACGGCTTTTCTCACAGTTTAACGTCTTTGTGGTTTGAAAGTTGGGCTCTATTTCAAGACTGAGGTTAAATACCCTTTGAAGCATAAACATTGACGGTATCTTGTATCATCTTCGTGACCACAACACGACCCAGATATGGAAATATGTGCCATTTAAAGATTATCTCATCAAGTGGCATTTCATATTCAGAGCATTGTGTCCTAAACCCGTGCCCCACTATAGGGAGCACTCAGGACGATTTAACCTACATATAATTAAATGGGCACGTGAGCGGTGGAGCAGATGGGAGGGTGACAAAGGGGATGGGCAGATGAATGTATTGATGCCTCTGAGATTGAGGGCTTCAGGATAAGACTGCAGACTGCTGACAAGTTGCAGGCTGTTGTCACTATTGCTCCTCGCACCTGCATGGATCTATATTGATTTTTTAAGATGCTATGTTAAAAATGTGCTTATCATTACGGCAGGCTACATACTGTTTGCTAACTTTCTATGAGTTTAGAAGCTATTTGTGTCTCTCTTTTTGTAGGTATAGTATGGAGTAAAAAATTGTCTCTTGTCTTCATTGTTTTCTTTTGTACTTTTATATTGTGTGTTTGTGTGTATAGCCCTAAATCACACTAATTTACAACAGATTCAATTCACTTTCTGTAAATGTTACTAAATGTTCCTAAACGTCATTGTCCTAAGACCCTCCTGCGTCTGCAAGGAACGACTCAAAATGAAAACACTTTTTGAGAGAAGAACGTTTTGAGAGAAGCATCTGCTCCCACGAACGGACAGTATGTACTTCCAGGACACAGGCTGAAGAAACAGGACTTTTAAGCGGATTGTTATTGAATATTTTTGTCCTGCAAAACATTTTGTGAACAAAACCACTACTTTCTGCATTTATCTGAATAGAAAACATGTGAGTAAGAGCCGTATGAGTCACTGTTTGACTCTTTGGGCTGAGAGCTGATTGGCTGAGTGAGGCTGGTCCTCTCTTTTTGACTTTTCTGTCTGAAAAAGCGGAACTAAAACAAGTACGCATGTGAATACTAGTGATATAAGCAAAGTGTTGAGTGTTAATTACAAGGATTTCAATACATAGCTCCATTTTTGTTTTTGTTTTAAGTATAGTCACATAGCTTTAAATTAAGACTGAGACATCCAATCCCTCAAAATTCTACTTCTTTTGTTTTAGCGTTTTTGAAATGATTCAGGTCGGAGCGTGAGACGGAGCACATAAGGCCCACGTTAGCCTACCTCTCCTGGGCCTGTCCCGCGGGGGTGCAGCAGGGCGTGGGTCAGCTTCAGAAGGAGGGGTTTGTGTGTGTGAGTGTGTGTGTGTGTGTGTGTGTAGGGGGGTCTTGGCTGGTGCCTGAGGGTCCCGAGGTGCTCATCAGAATGTGAGGGGTGTGTGGATGGGACGGCCCTCTCCTCTATGGCTGATTTACTGCCCCGCACAGCACTGCAGATGGTCAAGTGTCAAGTGTGTCGGGCCAGGGGGACGCACATTTGTGGAGGTGTGAAGAGATGGTTATGACGGAGCACTTAGGACACACACTTGCATCACTGTAACACACGTTTATTTTTACACCGCACTAATACAAGTTAAGGATTTGCTAGGTTTTAAATACAAGAATTGTCGTGAGTATTGTCTTAAAAACATACAAGCCAGAGTTCAGTGAATATTGTTTTCTATGAAGTAGGATTAAAAAGGGAAAAAAAAGGGGCACAGGGACTGGCCTCCTGCTGGTGCCCAGAGTCAGGACTAGACATGGGGAGGCAGTGTTTTGGATTTATGTAGCAAAAATCTGGAGCAGTCTTCCTGAAAATGTGAGACGGGCTTCTTTTCTGGCAATGTTCAAATCCAAGTTAAAACAGTTCTCCTTTTTTCTGCCTTGTGTGATTGTTTTTAATTGTTTTTATTTATTTTTTTACTTTTTTTAATCAAAGACAACAAAATAGACCAACACAACAACACCCAAAAGAACACAAAACAAAAACACAAAAGTACAATCCCAAACAGAACAAACATGACAAAAAAATAAATAAATAAAATACAACTTATTGTAGCGCACACATGAAATTCAGCAAAACCTACACCCTCATACCTTACTTTCCATAATTACTGCTTTAGAAATACTATTGCTGTATATACATTTCCAGTGAATGTTTTCCATCCCTGTGTGTACTTGCAGTAATTAGATAAAGCAAAACAAATATTGATTCATACATCCCTCTTAAGAGATCTGGAAAAACTATTTAAAACAATAAAAAGTCCCCAGTGGAATTCCAATCCAGTCCTTGAAGTCGTCCTGATGCTGTAGCCCTCATTTAGATTCAGAGACAGAGACCAATTTGTGGCCACAGCAGAAGTCCGCCCTGGGCAAGCCCCGCCCCCTCTGATTGATCTACTACACATACAAAGGCTTCCCTCTGGCCACGCCCCTGACATACTAATTATCATGTTACTACGGGAGGCGTGTCCAAACAGACCAAGTACAGTAAGATATTGTATGTAAGTAATCGTTTTTTTATATAGCACATTTCACAGGCCAAGGTCACACATGTTTTTGGAGTCCCAATGTTTTTTTATTCTCTCCACTCACAGTGCCCTGATCATCGCCATCCTTTCACTCATTTATTGCATTTAGACCTGGAGCACCTGGAGGAAACCTACGCCGACACAGGGAGAAAATGCAAACTCCAGACAGAAAGGCCCTATCTGGAGGGAGAATTGAAGCCAAGTTTAACGAAAACATGTTTCTGCTATACAGTGAGGGGGGGACGTCAGAAACTTCATTTGTATTTCATTTTTTAAAAGAATATAATTTAGACAATGGCTCTTTTTTAAAGTATTTTTCAACAATAGTATATTTAAAATAGCATATCTATGACGCTTAAGATTGGCTGGAGGAGCAGAGTTAAAGCACTCGTCTGACAAAAAGTTTCACGCTGTTCTCACTTTCACTTTAAAGCTGAGGTACCTAAATTTCAAGGTATATAAAAAATGGGGTTGTTATTCACATACTTGTATTTTCTGGCCCCTGTCACATCTTCAGATTCATTTTTTTGTCATTTGCAGTAAAACCACATTGGAATTCATTAGCAAAAGTCCCCAGTGTGCACAAGTAAGACAAAAAACAACATTAAAAGTACAGAAAAAAACAATAAACAAAACAAGTTTATATCAACTTTATCAGACAGAAAAGTGAGAATTGAGACAATCATCATCCCTCACTCAGCCAATTAGCCCAAAGTATCAAATATTGACTCACAGGGTTATTTTTTTTTCACGTTTGCCGACGTTTTCTAATTCAATAAAGACGAAGACGTTTTGGTATGAATTATTCTCAAAATATTCTCAAAAAAAACACAACAGTACAAGACTCTTTCTGTTTGTAAAAAAACAAAATATATTAACATTTTGAAAAAGGTTAAGTACCCCAGCTTTAACTTCAATAGAACTCTCAGTGTTGATGGGTATAATAAGTCCTCACACTTCCATATTCAGTTCCATTCTGATGTCAGTGGAAACATGTTCACATGAAAGGCCAGATCCCGCCTTCATCAGACTGCTGACAAAGTTGGCGATCAATGTCGTTTTTCCCCCTCTGAGAAAAATGACTGAGCAAATGCGTCGGGAAGAAAAATGGTGGAATTTAGCCGATTAATGAGTGTATTGTCAACAAACCAATTAGAATTAGTGATCCAGGGCACGCTGAGACACACAAAGCAAAACTGTGAACTGGAATCAAAGGCAAAAACAACTGTGCAAACGCCAGAAGGCAAAACACAGAAAGCATTTATTCTAACACTAAAACTACCAGAGCAATCTATTTTCAAATGTCGCCATTTTTGGTCACCAGCATTCTACCAAAGCCAAGGTGCTGGTGCTGGACTGGTCTTGGACAATTTTTCAGTATTCCAGAACTAGTTTTAGTCGTTATTAAAGGTAAAACCCATATAAATATCTTAAAGTGGCACTATGTACAATTTTCATATCAAGTCATCATTAATTGGCTCTAATCTGTCAAAATGAATTAATAAACCATGTCCTTTTCCAATACGTCTTTAACTGATAACAATAGTTCAGCTGAGATATTTGGATTCCAACATTAGCTTTACAGCCCCTAAATCTTGTTATGGTTTTCATTTCGATGTCCCGCCCTCCACTGTTCTTCACTGGCAAATCTCACTGGTAAAGTAACTTGTGGCCGCAGAACTAAAAATGGGTATTTTTTAATTCAAAAATCATTCATGACAAAGCTAGGAATAAAACGAGGATTTCTATCGGGGCCTTTGTGAAAAAGGTGTTAAAATGATGGTTATAGATTTTACAAAACTCTTGTCTATTTTGTTACTATGGTCCCAGCTGGATTCGTCTGCATATCTGGCAACTTGAGTTAGGGAGAGTGGGAGAGGTTGTAGTTCCACTTTTGGCCAGATTTGTACATACTGCTCATTTAAATCAATATAACTAGAGATCTAATGCTGTTTTTTTCAGATTGTTCTCTGAATTCCACTGATTCAAAAGGGTGTCGTCAAAATTACTGCCCTGGGAGTTTCAGAATTACAGGAGTCCTGGTGTCAAGATATTCTGACTCGAATTTGACCACACTTGCTATTTCTTTTACGATGTTGCCTCATTGATGGACTATTATGTGCTAGTAGGCCATTGAATTACAAATGGATTTTTTTACGCATTACCAATCTCTCCGATGCAGCACTCATGCTTCATCCTTGTTTTTGCGTAGTCAGTAATAACCTGCTTAAACCTACTCCTCCCATTTTTATTCATTAATGAGTTTGTGAGGAGCGTGGCCAGAGGAAACCCTTTGAACGTGCTGTAGATCAATCAAAGAGGCGGAGTTTGCCCGAGGCGGAATTCTGCTGTGGCTACAAATCTCTCTCTCTCTCTCTCTCTCTCTCTCTCTCTCTCTCTCTCTCTCTCTCTCTCTCTCTCTCTCTCTCTCTCTCTCTCTCTCTCTCTCTCTCTCTCTCTCTCTCTCTCTCTCTCTCTCTCTCTCTCTCTCTCTCTCTCTCTAGGACACGTCTGACCACATGGTAGTATTTTGTATTTTTTTGCAATGCTTTTATTGCGCAGACGTTCAACTCCAAAAATCACCAAGAGACAGTGACTGAGGGGGCGGCCATTTTGTAGCAGCCATCTTTTCCCATAGAGTTTTACAAGAAAGTGCCCTCCAACTGGACTTGAATCATATTATCACAATGTAGCAGGCAGACATGTTATGTATCGGTTAACTATAAAAAAATATGTATAGAATTACAGTATTGATGCTTCAGAATTACAGTTTTGTCTTTCCTCCTCAGTTGTGTGCTTCTATGTGCTCTTTAGCTTCTGATAAAGCCATGTTTCTCAGCAACAGAAGGCGACCATGGGACAAAACTGTAATTCACACTGCCCCTGATTGATTAAGAGCCCTGGTTCTTTGGCTCCTCTTTGTCACCTGAACCTTTGTCCCCCGCGGAGCCGCCTCATGTCCTCCTCAGATACTGTTCTGTTTGGGTCCCATGCAGCACTGGGCTCTCCAAATGTCCAGTCCCGGATGATGGGTCGTCCAGGACCACCCGTGCGACCGGTCTGTTCCCCCCGCTCTGCCATGTGCACGCCACTCTGGACCACAGCCCTGAGAGAATGGCATGTTTTTTTTTACAGTCAGTTCTATCAAAGAGCCGCCATGGAGTACTACTGGTCTTTAGAACGTCTATTTACAGTAAAGCAAGGCTGTATTTAACAACATGGACAATATATTGCAATAAACAATAGTTTCAAAACCGTTTTACACACAATTACAACTCAAGGAGAGGCAAGTGTATTTGTTGTTTAAATCTGTTCATAGGCAACTAAAAGTACTTAACAAAACGGTATCAAAATCGTAATCTTTATCACAGTACATTACAGCTGAACAGAACTCTTTTTAACCTGGATTTGAAAATTGGCAGAGTTGAACCTGTCTCACCTTTTCAGGAAGACTGTTCAAGATTTTAGCCACAAAAATCCGACACACTATGCCTTCCCATGTTTAGTCCTGGCTTTGGGGACCAGTAGGAGGCCAGTCCCTGTGCTCCTCAGAGTCCAATTTGGTTCATATGACACAAAACATGTCACAGATGTACTTTGGTGCCAGGCCACAGAGCGATAAAGAGTAAATTGAAAGCCTCTCCAACATTTTTCCAAAGTCACTTATCTGTTTTTTGCAAATAAACTATTCATAAGTCCTTGTCCGTTCTTGTTGTAAATTATAATAAAGTCAGGAAACACACATTCGCTCACAGCCACTACCTGCTTGAATAGTTTAGGCCTGTGTCCTCTTCCCACTGATCAAATTATCACTAATCTCTGCCATAGATGTCTGTGATCAAGGTCATATTGTTTTGCCCCTTTTTGTCGTAATGTGGCGCGTTAAGCACACGGCACTTTAACGGTTGAGACGACCTGTAGCCAAATGTCAGCGCTGCTTTATGTCCTCTGAGTCATTGGTCACAAATCTGAATCTGAATAATACGCTGTCCAATTTTCCCCAACTCCCAGGTAAATACAATCTCTGTGAAAGGTCAGAGAGAGGTGGCCTTTTTTACGGATGACAATTGAATGCGTCAAATCTAATGTAAAGCTGGAATGTATAATGCACAAAACCTCATGCTGGTGTTTCGAGGTAAGGTTGGAAGCTAAGTCTTTCTCCAAATAAATTCTTTTACACTGGGTGATAATGACCAACATGGACGTCTTGTATCAGTTGGCTGAAACCTCGTACATTTTAACAATAAATACATTAACCTAAGGATTATTAATTTCAGATTTCAGTTGTATAAGGTTCATTTTGAAGGTTTTTGTTAGAAATATCTAAAGAGTGAATGGGATTTTTATATAAAGTACAAAATGTCTTGGGAGTTGGGCCTAATTGTTTCTACTAGTGTGTATTGGGTTCTCTTTTTATGTGGAATTCCAGAAATAGATTATCTTTTGAATGATATTCTAATTTACCTGTATGGCCAGGCAAGTTTATTTGTATAGCACAGATAATACACAAGGCAACTCAAAGTGCTTTGCCAAACCAGATGGAAACATTCACACAAGGCATTGACATAATCACAGTACATTAAAAAGAGTAGAGATATAATCCTTCCGTTGTATTCACAGATAAACAGATAAAAAGGGTGGCACGGTGGCTGAGTGGATAGCTCTCTCGTTTCTCAGCAAGAAGGTCCTGGGTTCGAATCCCACTTGGAACAGGGCCTTTCTGAGTGGAGTTTGCATGTTCTCCCCGTGTCTGCGTAGGTTTCCTCCGCGTACTCTGGTTTCCCCTACCACTAAAAACATATACAATAGGTCTGGCATGCGCCTCCTGTGCTGGTGACCCCGCTCCCATCTCTGTGTGGAGTGAGAGACAAATGCCCCTAAAAATAACAATTGTAAACCACTTTGTGACTCTGGTCTGTGAAAGGCGGTATATAAAAAAAAATTACTTACTTACTTAGAACTGTCTTTAACCAGGATTTGAATATTGTCCGAATAGAAACCGGTCTCACGTTTTCAAAAAGACTTCCAGATTTCAGCTTCATAAATATGAAATGCTGCCTCCTCATGCAGCTACAGTGACAACCTTATCCACCCTTATCCAACCTTATCCAATCTTTTCCTCCGGCTGCTGTCAGACTGTACAAAGTGCAATAAATTGACATAATGTTAGAATGTGCAAAATGAGAACCCTCTCACTTTAGTCACTTTTAACCCAGAGCTGCTGCGAACATGTACAGTGAGAATATTTGAACCCCCAACTTACTACCCAAATATTCTGTTTTATTTTTGGGGTATATCTTGTGTTGTGTGCTCCTCAGTCCTATTGCTCTGTAACTTGTGATGCAACACTGAAATTTCAACAAATAAAGAATCTCTCAATCTTATTCCTTTCAGACTGTATTCTAGCCTCAGGACAAATGAAAGTCTTTGCAGCTGTAGAAGGTTAAACACACACAAGGTTGCGGGCGAAAATCTCAACCACAAAATCTAATTGTAAAGCCAAGGTAAAGTCTCCCATTTTCATTTTTTTAAAATCAAATCTATAAGAAGTGGAAGCATAGGATAAAGCCATGTGTTTATAGCTTTTGCATATGGGGGAAATAAGAATGCTAATCATATTCATAGCTCCACACAGGGCAATTTTCAGCCTGCAATTCCAACGTGAACGACTTTTGATTGAGCGACACATGTGACATTTTATTCTCATTATTTATTGATTCTGGCCTCAATATCCGTCCAGTGTTTATGTCAGACTGCTGCATTATCTGCTGCGCTTCTCAATCTCTGGAAAAGCCTCTACAACTTTGGAGCTTCTGGATTGGTTTAGTCTCATTCCTTTAATCCCCAGAAGACACAGAAGACCAATTATTCGACTAAAACATATCGAGATGGATATTATGAAGAGTTTCCCCCTGTTTGGAAATAGTTGTAACATTTATAGTATTAGTATGGTATTATTATCTGATGGCAACCCTGAATTAGGTCTCTTTCACCTGCACCTGTGGACACTGGTCTCTCCCCGTCACTTGTGGGCTACTACTTTGTTGCGACTTAGTGACGAACTCGTTGCAGCCCCACTGAGTTTGGCTATTCCTTTCTGGCAAATTTTGAACCCAACAGAATGGGTTCAGTCTAGCCTGGCTTCCATCAAATCTCAGCCCTGCCTACCGGTAAAACGTTATCTAGGCGGGGCTAAAGTTCGGCTGGAGCCAGGCTAGGTTTGGTCATATTTAGATTGAATCAAAACTGGGCAAACAGTCAGGTGGCTTGATACTGTAGAGATTGATAGAGCAGTGATTTATTAAACTATTGTAAATGCTCAATTGGACTGAGGGTTTAATGTTTTGAAAATAATTTTGTCATGGCCATGGTAGCCCTTATTGAACTCTTACATAAGGATCTGGGTTTGTTGCATAGGTGGAGGGAATTCCGTTTAGAATTCTGCACTAATTATTATAAAACTTGACCTAACTTGGTGTAACTACTACAGATAGGTACCATTGGTCCATATGGGAGGTGGGTTGAGCACTGTCTATCATTTGTAAATCCCTAGACCCTCCTGCTTCAGCTTAAAAGTGAGATTCTTTTTGTGTGAAAAAATATCGTTTTATACTCGAGACTTGTGCGATCCTTTGTACCTTCTTTGACCTTTGCATTTCAGCGTGTCGTAAAATCATTTGCTCCTTGAATCGTCAGTCCTAAATTCACCACAGTCTGGTCTTGTTATTGACCTGCTTTTGCCAGCTTTAAAGCAACTGACCCTGTGTATAGTTGGCTCTGCTTTAGTCCAATTAGGTTTATGTTCGCCATCGTCGTCAATGTTATTTTTTCGAATCCTCATGTTGCTCTTCAATACCAACCATTTGGAGCTGTTTAAGTTCTGTTTGACCTGTAACCTTGATAAGATTGGTCAATATTTGTTCTAATTTAGTTCCTATAAACACTGTGCTGTTTCTCTTTACCTGGTGGGAAAAGTACAGAACAACCTGACCTAAGATTTGAACTTTTGTCCTATATTTTTGTCTGTACTTAACAACTGCAGGAGGTTTCACACTGCACCTTGACACCATTAGGACAATGTTTTCACCAAATCAAACCGAGTCTTGGCTGTAACCGTCTGTCGCGGCAGTGGGAGTGAGTCTATTGTCAGGGGGCAAAGTTTTACCATTCTCCATAATGATAATAAATATGGCCACCCACACAGCATACACCTGCATTAGAGTAATCGTGCGATCGGGTCGCGAGGAAAAGCCATAACGAGAGGTGCGCTAACGAGTTTTTGAGCGGACGCGGCGGAGCGGGACGGAGATGCACGACCTCCTCACGTTCGGAGGCGGAGGAGCTAATGAACAAACACGTTTGGAGCGGACAGACAATAACAGCTTCATTTAGATAAGATATTGTTCCAATCATTCCACTCACAATGATGCTGGAAGAAAGACTCCAAACACACTGGAGCATCAAAGCCTCCAATCAACCCTATCCATTGGTAGAGAAAACCAGAGCATTCGGGGGAATCGAACCCAGGACCTTCTTGCTGAGTGCTCTCCACGCATGTACTGTATGTCTGGTGCGGCAGGTGCAAAATTGGGTTGTGGCAGCAGCGTTGATTTTCACCGCTGAAAATGTTTTTGACAAATTTTAATGAGATAAATGAACTCTATATTTACTATATATTTGTAAATAAAAGAAATTCTCAATGTATCATACAAAATAAGCAAGTACAAAAATTCTAGCTTTAGCATAATAAGGTCGCAAAACTATAATCTCCAACTTTAACATAATGGAACTATTCAATTTGTATCAGGAAAGTTAGGTACCCCAGCTTTAACATACTATTGCAGTGGATGAAAATACTCAAACTAGAGCAGGAATAGGAAACCATGGAGTGCGTCTTGCCGGGAACCTGGCTGAGCGGAACTTTCTGTTGTTACAAACTGCTCCTCTGAGACAGGTGCAGGACGCTGTGGGCTGAGCAGCTGAGTGTGGGAGCAGGGGACAGGACTGGTGCATTGTGGGAGCGGAGGGGCGGACGCAGCATGTGACCCGGGGCAGACAGACTGGCCGACGCTCGGTGAGGCCAGCTGCACACGGGAGACAACTGCTTACCACCCACACATTACCAATCGCCCTGTGTGTTTCTACTCCGACCCGGACACTTCCTCAAACACAGAGACTCCCTCATTTGCATACTGCTGTATTTGAATGGGAAAGCAACAGTTTTCCGCGTCAGAAATGTTGCTTGTACCTATACTATTGATTCACCTTGGATAATTCATGTTTGCAGCAGCAATTCAATTTAATCCAAAGTGTTCTTGTATAGCCCTAAATCACAACAGTAGTTATCTCGGAGGACTTTACAAACCGTTGAAGTCCGAAACAGTTCAAACACGAGAAATACATTAGAAAAGACATTGGTATTGTGTCCATACGGGGCAGACGACCAATGTCCAGAGTTCATAAATGTCTAGTGTCCTGGATCAACACAACTGTCCACAACAGCCATCCTTCCGCGGACTCACCACCTGTTGGAGGATCAGTGAAAGCCTGGTGCTATGAACATTGGGTGGCAGTTCTGATTGCCACCCCGCAGGAATGGATTGATAAATGGGTAAAAAAGGAATGAATACTCTAACAGACTCTCCTGCATCTGCAAGGAAAAACTCAAAACCCATTGGGAAAAGAAAGAGTCCTGTTACAGTAAAATTTTAAATCAGACCTCAGCCTGCTGTCTTACTCTTTTTAATCTCTCTCCCTGAAACTGTTAAATAAGGTCCAAAGACTTAAAACATTTCAGATTACTGCAGCCAAAATCTGGATCAGTCTTCCTGACATTGTGCACCTGTTCCCCTGTTTGTACTGGACCACCTGGGACTCAAACAAGAACATCCAAACCATCTATCTTTCCAGCCGTCTTTCCAACCATCCAGAAAAAGGAGTGGACATTGCAAGCTTACAAGCTCAATGCAACTGCGACGGCTTTGATATTGTTGGTCAAAAGCCTGATTAGAGGTGTGTTCAAAATATAACATGTTTTTCTCCCTGCCATAGTCTCACTCACTGCTTGAAATAGTCATGCATTCCACATGGTCCTGATTGCTCTTTCTTTGGTTGGGAATGCCCCTTGTTCTGATTGCACATTTCCAATATAGAGTTTCAAAAATAGCTCAAAAGCTGCCAGCCAATACTGTATATGATCCAACCATCCATATGTCTATTGAAAGGTTGATATTTCAGTCTCAGCTCTGTTCATTTTTCTCAGTTGGGTATTTGAATATGATTTTTAAACAAGTGTATGAATGATGATTACTGTTGTCAGTTTGCGCCGCTTGGAAGCCATTTTCCTGTCGCAGGCAAATGTACAAACAGTGGCATATAGAACTGGGTTACAGTTTTGCGATAGGTATTTGTATGATGATCTTTTATTCCATCAGTCTTCAACCAGAATAATCTCACATCTTGACTATTTTCACTCTTCTATGGTAGAAATCCAGGCTGACTCCGCTCAGAACCAGAACCTGTCCTAGACCAGAACCTTGAAAAAGGGGCTTTAACTGCCATATAAAGTTTGTTACCAAGCGACAGAAAATGACTACATTTGAATTTTAGTTAAAGGTAGACCACCATGTACGGCGTGAATGAATAATGACACATGTCTTTGAATGTCCAGAAAAGTTCTGTATGAAACCAATACCTTATTATAATGATTATGTCCTGAGTAATTACACTTCCAAAACTAACAGCCAACAAAATTAGAGCCCTGCACTTGAGCCCTAGGCCCGAGGGGCCCGACTGCCCGAGGACCGGGCTTCGGGCCGATGACCCTATAATGACCTCGGACACGGGCCTGGCTCTGGCACTTCTTCATTTTCAGAGCGGCAGATTACATTTACGAACGCACGCAATTAATATAGCGTGCTATCACGCTGTAGTGTTTGTTGTTCTGTGTAGTGTTGTCATTGACGACACAGCGTTACCTTCAAGTGTGTTGTAGTTTATTGCAGCATCTGTGTTCATACAGCATCTGTGTATCATACAGCATCTGTGTATCATACAGCTGTGTATCATACAGCTGCGGCCGTTCACTCCGTACACACAGAACTCATTCCAACACATCACTACCATGTATAACTCTGCCCTCTAGTTGGGTCTGTGTTCATATCAGTGAGCGGCACTATATACTACGCTAAGACATTGTTTTGGGAAGTTAAAAAAAAAATAAAAAAAAAACAAGTCGGCTTGATAGGGGTTTGGGCTTAAGAATTCAGAAACTATGTCGGGCCAGGCCGGGCTGGGGCGCCACCCCTTTGGGCCCAGATAATAGGCCCGAGCAGGGATCTAATAATGACTGCTCTGGGAGTGTTAGTGTTAAAAAAACACATTATATTTCTACTTACACAGCAGGACAATGCATACACATGATGACATCTAAACCTTACATCAATATAGCTCCAAACATTGCTGCAAACGTTTGGTCCATAGCACTAACATTGTAAAGAGCTTTTGGCCTCTCGAAAACCGACCCTTTCAATCCTCACTCATTTTACATTTCCAGCCTTTTGTTGTGGACGTGTTCAAACAAATACTTCTCTTAACTCGCTGCTGTCTCTTCACGAGTCTGCCGTGTTCAAAGGTGACCTCTTGGCTTCAGTCTTGGCACGTCGATGCCCGTCATGAGTCCAGAGTAAAGCCTTTTTCTCCTGCAATTGCTGCCCCCTGCATGTTTACCCAGCCCCCGCCTTCCACTACAACTCCGACCATAAGCCCCAAAATCAACACCCGTCCTGCGCCTCCTCCTCTGCAGTCGCCCCATAAGTCTTCTTGGAGCTGGGGAGGCTATCAGGGATTTAATGGAAAAGCTCTTTATCCCAGGACTTTCTCTGCAGCCAGGAGCCAGCCAATGTCCCATGTCAGCACAAAAACTGCACTTTCGTCGCCACAGGAGGCTCAGAGGTGACCGATGGGAGTTTTGGCGTGGAAAAAACATGATTGAGCAAAATTTGCAAAGGTGGATAGTAACTTACACCTACAGCATGTTACATCACAGCGTTCAGATGGCGTTTCTTTTTTTTTTGGAATCCATCAATGCATTCCAGCTTGTGTGGGAGAGCAAAATACAAAGTCAATGTTGTAAATGTTGGTTATACAGTATATCAAAACAAAGGAGAATGTAAGTTTCATGTTCCCTAGTAGAGCAGATGTTCTTGTACTTTGCAATATTCCAACATATTAAACAAAAGTAGAAAGAGGGCAACAACAGCTGGAACAAGTTTGACTGAGCAAACTGTAATTTCTACTGTATTGTGAAATACATTACTGAACGGGCTGTTCACTTGGCTCTCCAGACGTGCTGCAAACAGTATATTATTTGCCATACTATACTCAGAACGCTGCAGCTCGAGTCCTGACTAGAACCAGGAAGTACAATCACATTAGTCCAGTTCTCAGGTCTCTACACTGGCTTCCTGTGGCTCAGAGAATAGACTTTAGAGCACTGTGTATACGTCTCTCTACGGCCTCGCACCAAAGTACATCTGACATGTTAGTGCCATATGAACCAACTCGGACTCTGAGGAGCACAGGTCTGGTCAGGACTTAACATGGGTAGACAGTGTTTCAGAATAATGCACCTAAAATCTGGTCCCCCTGAAAATGTGAGACAGGCTTCTATTCTATGTTCAAATCCAGGTTAAAAAAACGCTCTCTTTAGCTGTGCATACAACTGAAGGATAGTGTCTTCACTCTAATTAATATACTGAGATTATTTATGATTATTTGAATGCCTTGTGTTGTTGTTTCTATCTTGTTTTGTTTGGCACTTTGCGTTGCCCTGTGTATGAACTGTGTGACACTACAAATATACATATAAACTTACTTTATTGCCAAAAAATACATAGAGGCTTTCCACTCTAAACCATTCTGTAAAAATAATTAGTAAGCATTGAAGTTGGTACTGTATGTCTGTTTAAACACATTATGACATTTATTTTCAAGGAACAGGCTTTTTTCCAACTTGTGTGGCACAGCAAAGAGCAGAGTGAAGTCGAGATACTGATTAACCCCATAAAGTGGATTTTATTGGCTAATCTCTGGTCTTACGCTTCGGGGATTGCCATTGGCCATAGATCCAGGCCAGGTGTCCTCGTTTGGCGTCAGCTCAGGCCGCCTGGGTTGGTTGGAGCAGACATGCGTGTAAAAAAAGCCCTCCCTGCACGACAATACCACATGCTCGGGTCAAAACGCAGATCCAGGATGGAGGAATGCGATGGAGCGTCCTCAGAAGGCGTCACATCAACTGTTCTCTTTGTGTGCGTGCAGAACAAATGCCTGCGCTCTCATCTCTCTCCAAGTGCAGCTTATGTGGAGGAATAGGGTGTGGTGATGTCACATGCTGTTTATGGGCCATTCGGGACGATGGATGAAGCATGCACATCGAGGGATACACGGTTATCAGTTAAATGAGACGTCTATGTGGCGTTTTTGAGAGAATGCGTCAATCTTGGAGGATGTGGTGTGTTTATTGGTGAATGGTGTGTTTCCAACCAGGGATGGAAACACGTTCTTGATTTCTTCTGGTTCCGCTCAGAGCAGTCAATTTGACGGGTTTTGGTTATGCAGTCACTAGGCTTATGAACATTTTTGAACTTTTTCTGTTTCTAGTTGTTTTTACTTTAAAAGAATAAATCATCTTTTAATTTTGAAAAGTGAGGAGTTCTACTTTCAGCTCTTCTCATTTGAAAACAAAATACAAATGATGCTATTTTTGGCAATGCAAGGCAAATTTATTTATAAAGAACAGAAGAAAAGAAGGAAACATTTTGGGGAATAAAAACATGTAAAGCAATAAGTACAATATGTATATAAATAAATAAATACGTACACAAGCATCCAGCTGTACTGATAACAATAATTTAAAAAAGACAAGGACCAGAAAACTAGAATCTGCCTCACTCTTTCTGGTCCTGATCTCTGGGACACAGGAGGAAACCTGTCCCAGACCTGAGACCAGAGGACCCTCCGCTGACATTTGGAACAAGCTTATCTTGCACATATTTTAGGACAAGTCCATTCAGTGCTTTGTTCACAAGAGGAGAATCTTTAGGTCTCTTCTATAAAAGACTGGAGGCCAGAGTAGGCATTGTAAAACTGGCATGATATGATCACATTTATTTGTATTTGTGAGGACTCTAGCCGTTGCGTTTTGCTGAGCCCTGTTTTGGTCACGTTCTTTCAAGGTACTGTTTGATTAGACTAGACCAGAAAAGAGTGGAGTAGATCCTTCCCAGTATCTTTTAGAAACGGTCCAACAACAGCCATATTTGTCTAGTTTTTCTGTTTTTAAATGTTTACTTGTTTCAAATAAAGCTGTAGTTTCATAACACTATAGTTTTATAATCGATCTTCTTTCCCATACGTTTGACAAACCCCAGTAAATCTAACCAGTACATGCAGCTACACACTTGACACAGTAATTTGCCTCTGCGCTCTGCTTTGTGTCCAGCTAACCGCAACACACCTTGTTACCAGATGCCCCCGCGGTTGTGCCGAGTGAGCGATCGGGCCGCGTCACCTGCCTCGGTAATAAAAGCAGCATTAGCGTGTAGCCAGAGCAGGCAGGGGCAGCTGGAGAGGCTAATCCGTCTCCGCAGGTCAGCCACCAGACAAGCTCCAGCACGTCCACTAACTCAGGCCTAATTAACACACAGCATCAGGGGGATCGGAGCCGCTGCCTGCGCGCCTAGAACCGGCCCTGCGAGGGTTAATGCGTTCCAGGCCGCTCGATGAGGGCTTCGAGACCAGCTCCAACACGCTCTGAGTCTGCTGCTGTGTTACAACTGCTCCAGGGATCAGATGTGCACACGGGAGTAAAGGCTTTGAATGCGAATCACAAGAAAAAATTGACATGAAAAATCTGATTGAGACTCATGTGCGTTTGTGGTCTTTTTCTGTTTCTATATTCAGTTTATGTGTCATTCGTTTAATTATTTCATTTTTTATTTTTGAAAGGTGAGTATTCTACCGTGAACTCCCAGAGAAGTCATTTTGACGGCTTCGTTCATTCTACTTGTGTAGAATGTAGACATTCTGTGGTAGTTAAAGCTTGGTTTTTCCAAGGTGCTGGTCCAGCTTCTGGTCCAGCTTTGTTTTCCATAGTTACCATAGCGACACACTGCTTACGGCACTCTGCTGCAATTTCATATTCAAAGGTTATAGCTATTATTAAAAGTGAGTAAATAAAAAAACTCTAAAAAATTTCTCAGAATTCCATTGATTTGATGGGTTTAAGGACCAGGGGATGCTCCAGGTGCACCTTGGTTACAGTGTTTTGACCAATTTTAATGAATCTGCTGTTGACAAATTTGGGGATTCTGTTTCTGGAATTTTGGCTTGTAATTGATTAGTCATGTAAATGGATTTATTCTTGGTTTATTCCAGAATTCATCCATGTTTTTATGTCATTAGTGTGGCAGTGAAAGGATAGCCTTCAGCAGCCTCGTGGTGCTGTTTTTAAGTCCTTTATTACGTTAAACGTTCAGAGCCACATCCATAAAGACACGTGTCATTATTCATTCACGCCGTACACGGTGGTCTACCTTTAACTAAAGTTCAAATGTAGTCATTTTCTGTCGCTTGGTAACAAACTTTCTAATCCATAACATCACCAGCGTTTTTCCATCTAAAAAAATATGACAAAAAGATTTTTAAGTAAGTAAGTAAGTAAGCTTTATTTATATACCGCCTTTCACAGACCAGAGTCACAAAGCGGTTTACAGTTGTTATTTTTTGGGCACTTGTCTCTCACTCCACACAGAGTAATTATTCTTTAATAATTGCTAAATCTGGTAAATATAACTTGAACTCAAGCAAAAACAGTTTGGTGAAAGACTAAATGCTGACTGCTGAGGGTACAGTGTGTTGCTATGGTTACTAGCACTGGCTCTTCTTTGGTGGAAAACCAAGCCAAACCAGAACCGGTCCAGGATCAGTCCAGGACCAGAACCGTGAAGGGCATTCACTGTTTTGGTTAGAGTAATTATTCTTCCAAAACTAAAAGCCGTCAAATTGACTGCTCTGGGAGTTCTAGTGTTGAACGATTGTCTTATTTGCTGAAATCTATCATAAAAGCTTTCCCTCTTCATTTTATCTTGTGCTTGTGTTTTGCAAACTGCACAACCTTCAAATCCAGTGTCTCCATGAGAAACAAGCAGCAAGCATTTCCCACAAACCCTTCTTTGAATTTGTCAAAATTGTTTTAATGAAAAGGCTGCACAATAAAAACCAAGGTTCTCTTTGCTTTTGTGCAAAAATGTGGCTCTTTCAAACATTGTTTAAATACATGCAAAACAAAAAGCATTGGTTTTGACTGAGGGCTGAGGACGGCGGCAGAGTGAAGGAGGAGAAAGTGGGTCACAGAACAGGTTTGAGGTGCAGTAATTAACCTAACCCAAATGACAGCGTCTGCAGCTAAAAGTGTGCTGGCTTTAATTGCATGAATACATTAGAACAAGATAGGACAAAATATCAATATTACTTTCCCTTTAGTTTAGCTTCACACTGAAAAGTCTTTACAAAGATACAGTTCAGAAATGTATTACACTGTACTGGAATGCTATACATCATGGGTGTCAAAGTCAAGGCCCCGGGGCCAGATCCGACCCACGAAGGAATTCTCTTAGTAATAGAACCGGCCAACACAGAGCCATACAAAAATATTGGATTATTAATTTAATCATTTAATAAAATACAGTACACTGTGTTGTGTCTTGATTCAATAGGTTTCATGCAATCATTTTAATATGTTTTAATACACATTGAATCAGTCCGGCCCTCTCTTTCTAGCAAATTTGTTTCTTTTGCCCTCTGATGTATTTGTAAGTGGCACAGTGGGTATAGGACATGTGCATCACAGCAAAAAAGGTTGCAGGATGGAACTCCGCGTTGACAGCAGTTGTCTTGAAGAACAAAATTGTAATTTCTTTCCACAATAGATCGGAGAATCAAACTGTTCAAACACAGGAAATGACATAATAACAAACACATAGGAGCGATTGGTCCACAGGGATGTCCATAAATGTCCTGGATCATCACTGTCCTTAGGCTCGGGAACCAACATTGAGAAAGGCTGTAGATCCAGGCTCAGGCTGTAGAACGAGGACTGAGGCTGCAGGACTGAAGAGGCTCCCAGGCGGGGAGGGGAGTGCAGTCCACAAGTCCAGGCCGGGGAAACCAGTCCACAGTTGCAGATGAAAGAGGCCGGTTTCAGGGGTCCCATCATCACGCCATGAACCAGACAATGGGACAGCAGGTGAATGACAATGAACATACTGCAGCTGAAGCCATAACAATGACAGATAAAGCAGGAGAGAAGTAGAGGATGGTACTCAAGTTACCATACTGTACTTCTACTGTTTCTGTTGAAGCGAAACACTTCATCATTTACGAAACCAACAAGTTCAGCAGCCCAGCTTTAGCTTTGTCCGTGGTGGCGCCAAACAGTAAACACATAGGAACTCGGGTGTGAAATTGACGCCCAGTAGGTCTTGCGGTGTCTTTTCTCATCCCCATATCGAGTGTTTAGGCTGATGCTGGCTCATCTAAAGCGGATTCGACGCCCCTGCGATCGCCTCGTCTGCTCGGCTGCCCGTACGTCAGCACTCTGCTCAGCTCACTGCTCAGGACGCGACCTTGGGGTCCTCTCTGCGTCACGGTGATGGAGGGGAAAGTGCTGCTCTCATTTCTGACAGATTTGGGCCCTCCTTGTCACTAAATCAATCAGCCCTCTGCACTGGGATAGCCCAACTGCAGGGGGACTCTTTTGTCAAGAGCACTTTGGGGAATGAGGTTGGAGGCGAGTTTGGGCAAGAGTGACTTCAGGATACAAGCGAGAGTGGTTCGACATCAAAGCGAAAAGCATCTCTATCATTGTTGAAGTGCCTTGGAATCTATTCTATCATTTGCCTGCTTTGATCAGACATGGATGGGCAGACTCTGCTTGGAATAAACCACTGCAGGGCTTCATATTTACACTTTTTTTAAAGACTTTTACATGCTAATACATCTAATGCAGGGGTCTCCAACCTGTAGCTCACCAGTCCCTTTCAAATAGCTTCCCAATAGATTTAGAATTCAACAAATTATCTTGAATGAATACATTGAGTCATTACATATCTATTATGAGTATAAGTAGAGGGTTTTACAGTATATGTATGTGTTATTTTTTTAATCAGAATGCAAAAAAGGAGTAGCTCTCTGCCTCTTTTGTTGCGTAAAAGTAGCTCTCCAATTGAAACTGGTTGGAGATCCCTGCTCTAATATAACCTGATGTTTTGGTGTTTGTCCCAGCAGGAAGAGCTTAGTGAAAGTAAAATGTGGAGAATGTTGTTTCTATCTGATAAGAAAACATGTTATCTTTAGTGTGCTTGAGTAAGGAAACAGCTGATCTTAAGATCTGACAGAGACGCAGGCCCTAAACTGGAGTTGCAGGGTTTTAAAACTTGTTTGGAGAGTGTCATGTGGGGAAGTGAAGGAGGACCCAAAATGCAGAAATAATAATAATGGTTTAATAATGATAAATAAAAGTTCAAAATGAAAAAAACAAACTCAAAATCCAAACGGAACCAGGAACAGACAAAGACAAGCTAAGACATTGACAATGGACCAGCCACAAGTGGGATTGAGCACACACATTAAGCCTAGCGTACATCGGACTGGCAACTGATTATATCCGTCGCCTCTGAGTTGCTGCCCCGCACACATCGACAATCTGGCGAAAACGGGCAACTCTGAGTCGCAGGCCAGTCTCTTGAATAACAGCGCGTACATCGACAGCAACTGGCCTCAACTACAGTGTGTTTTCTGACAACAAACTGTTGCGGGCTCGCAATACACACACGTTGTTGGAGCGGCGCATGGAGCGCGCACATCGGGGCAACTGAGGACAACTAGTTGCCGAAAAGTAGAACACGGGCAACTGACTGGAACTGGAGACCGACTGATCATCTCCAGTTGTAAGAGTGCGCACATCGACCGATTTTGGCAACTGATCATCTCCCACCATCTCCTCTCAGTTGCCAAAAGCCGCCTTGCAACTAGTTGTCCCCAGTTTCTCTGTCGATGTACGCTAGGCTTTAGAGCGGAGCAGACAATCAACAAGGGAACAGGGCAAGAAGTTAAAATAAAACCAGATAACTTTTATTTTTTTATTTTTTTATTGCATTTTCAACACCCAGTGATAGGGGAGGACATACACAGAAGTTATGTATAGAGTAGTTTTTACATAACTGTGAGTAGGAAATGGAAGGGGAGGGGTTCAGAGTCACACAAGAATGTTAATTGTGTGTCTGTGTCTGTGTGTGTGTGAACTGATGTCAACATAAAACCAAGTACCAAAATAACAAAATTCACACCATGACAGAGAGCCCAGGGAGTCTAGTCTAACTTACTGAAGACAAATGCATGGATAAGAAAGATCCTCATTTTTATTTTAAGACAGTAGGCCTACACTTTCCTTTTACCTACTTCGGACATCAGAAGGCACACACCTGACAGATGATGTGACCAGAAAATTGAGAATTCCCAATACGCTTTAACCAGAAAGAGGACAGTTGGTGATGGGATACTTGAGGTAAACACATGGTCCGGACTTCATGTTCTCACTTCATTAAGAACTCAAGCCGGCAAGGCACAATCAATACACCGGGGGATGCATTTTGATCAATAATCTTAAATTAGACATTTATCTGATTTTCCTCCCTCACAGGTAAATTGACGTCTGGAAAAAACAGATAAATGCCCTCGTCCGGTTCAAACTGATCAAAATACGTGTCTACCAAGTGAATTTTTATAGTCTATAGCAGGGGTTTCAACTCACTCCTCAAATGTGTGGCTGCAGGTTTTCATTCCAACCAAGCAGGACCACACAGACTCAACCCATTCCTTTAAGTGAGTCCAGTCTTAACCTGGAGACCTGAGGAAATGGGTGGAGTGTGGCGTGCTCCTTTTTGTTTGGAAGGAGCCACACTGGCCCTTGAAGGTCCCAGTTGACACCCCTGGTCTATAGGTTCACAGTGTTTTCCATGTTACTTATTTTAAATGGTGCTTTGGTTGTAAAATCTCTAGAAATCTTCATGCCAACTTCACAAACCATAGGTCAGTAGGCGACTGGAGCTCAGGTTGAAAAAGAAATCCTCTTTAGGAGTTAACCGTATCACACTGGAGTGACCCACTGCCCTGAGCAGCAGTCTGTCAGGCTAAACTTGGACCTGGCACAGCTCTATCAGTTGGCTTTCACTTATATGGCAAGTTCATTTGCAAAAACAGATAATTCCTTTTGAAAATTTTTCCAGAAGTTGTATTCTTCAAGCTGCAATTTAAAAATGTTTTGTTATTGATTCTCAAGAGACGTTAAACTTCATTTGTATGGCTGTAAAACAGATCCGGCTTTAAAACAACAACAAAAAACAACTTGGTAAAGAGCAAATTGTAAGTCTTGTAAAGGACCTTCTTCTGTCCTAAATGCTTTTGTAATGGCTTTTCTGGTATTGAAATTCAACGACCGATGTCCATAAATGTCCCGGATCATCACTGTCTCTCAGTTTTGTGTCACTTCCCGCTCTAGAGTTCTGCCAACATTAGTCTAATCTGACATTATGGTTTGCTTAATGAGAATAAACAAGATTCTATTCTAAACGTGATTCTATTTAAAGGAGAATTGGATCAGGAGATCATTAATTGTAATTGTTTTTTTTCTTGGATACTGAGAAGGCCACAGTGTGTACTCAAGTCATTAGTACTTGAGACTGAACTTAAATGGATTAACTTGGAAATTGAAGGCCAGTGACTCAGGAAAACTTTGTGTTGATCCCTATCCGCTGCAGCTCTAGTCCTGACTGAGACCAGGAAGTATTATTACATTAGTCCAGTTCTCAGGTCTCTGCACTGGCTTCCTGTGGCTCAGAGAATAGACTTTAGCAGCTCTGATTGTTAGAAGTCATGGCCTCGCACCAAAGTACATCTGTGACATGTAAGTGCCATATGAACCAAATTGGACTCTTAGGAGCACAGGTACAGGCCTCCTGCTGGGACACTGAGGAGCACAGGTACAGGCCTCCTGCTGGGACTCTGAGGAGCACAGGTACAGGCCTCCTGCTGGGACACTGAGGAGCACTTGAATCCCACTATTTATTGTTCCTTCCAACAATCAATAAAAAAGGCTGAACAATGTAGTCGAGAGGACCCAGTTGAGGTGGCTCGGGCATCTGTTCAGGATGCCTCTTTAGACCTAACTGCTGCAGGTAAACGGTGTGTTTCACACCCTGGCTCTTATCTGAACCAGACCCAGTCCAGACACAGTCAAGGACCAGCCCCATGAAAAAGGACTTCAGGTGCCATAGGAGTAGTCAAAACGACTGCTCTTGGAGTTAAAGTTTTAATTACTCAATTTTTTTAAATACAAGAAATGAAAATTAAAGAAGCTATACCCGATTTTTTTTCTAAGTAGTTCATTTTTACTACATACAAGTTGTATGATAACACACAATTTAATTGAAAACTTGAGGTCATTGATTCCACTGTGTATGAAATTCAGGCAGTGAAAAGTGCTGAGTAGAGTCTGAGCGGGCCGCTCGTTCTCCTCCGCTCACAGAACAAGAAGCGAACAGCCTGCGTCCTCTAGCCTCTACAGCGCTGCTTAACACCAGGACTTCAACTTCAAAATTCGAATATAATTCTAAAATAAAAAATATATACATATTTGAACAAATATTAGACAACCCTTATAATTCGAAATGTATTTAATGACTGCAAATAAAATAGTTAGCTCCCAAAGGTTTCCCCGGGACGTGCTAGGCAGGTAACAGCTAAGCTAGCTAGCTGTTTCATGGTAACTTCCGGGTTTTTCGCGATCGCTTTTTGTCACTTTAAAACAGTATTTTTGTCATGAAAACGTTGACAGCAAATTCTGAAATCGTCCGTGCATGTGTGTTAAGGATATATATGTGTACTGTATTGTCCGATTAACGTTTAATGGTGTTGATTGATAGATATGTATTTGTTTATTGAGCGTGGCTAGCTCCGCTAGCTCCGCTAGCTTCTCTACACAGACAAGTGTGTAGTGACAGGTGCTGATAGCGTTTTGTACTTGCAAAGTAATGGCAGTATTTTACACACCTGAATTACAAACAGGGATTGCATTGGGGCTTCGGTCATTATTGGTTTGAGAGTTCTGTTATCAAGAAAAAATGATCGGAAGAATTGCATTCAAGTCAATGGAGTACTGCCGCTGTGAGGAACTGTATAATAAATTATAATTAAATATTAGAATATATTCTAATGTTTAAATTAATACATCCGGACGCGAAACTAGCAGTATTCTTTTACTTATATATTGTGTTAGCAGTGCATTGCTTTAGTACCATTTCATCAGTGATTGTTGCACGGCTTACGAGAAGTTGTGCTAATGCTAATGTTAGCATACATGTCAGATCGCAAATAAAACTAGGTGGCTCCGTGTTATGAGAGCGTAGGGGAAATGAGAAGCCTGTGAGCGAGCTGGGGGGCGGTGCTAAACATTCAAACATTGTAGAAACGGGTATAGCGCCTTTAATTAATAAACTACATGATGAAACAGAAAAGAAGTTATGAAGACAAAAAATTGACATAAACTCAGTGATTACAATTCCAAAACTAAAAGCCGTCAAATTGACTGCTGTGGGAGTTCTAGAGAGAAACAAGATTTGCCAATAGAACAATTATTATTATAACACTTGTTATTAGAGCAGTCTCATTCCAACTGAATCATTTCTTGTATTTTCACATTTCTGGAAATGTTTTAAATGGCTCAACTCTTTATTGAGTTAGTTTTGACATCACATTACAGAGTTTGACACGTTTAACATTTCAGTCCCGATAATGAACCTTTGGGGGAAAAATGGTCATAACTTCCAATTTCTAAATCATATCTAGGTGAGATGGATCTTTTTAAAATGCCGTGCAGCTTCACCACATCTCGGCTCCTGCCCTTTTCTCGATGACTGATGGTGAGAGCCGTGACTCCGGGCTCCGTTCTTGCCCAGGTGGAATCCTCGTCTCTCCGTGTCTCTGGACGAGTGGCATTTGACCCACGCACACTCCTCCTTGCGGCGCAGGCCATCGCTCACAAACCTCCCACTCAGAGCTGCACTCGGGCAGGACGTCCCGCTGACTGATGGTCCCGGAGAGGCCACTGGGGGCGTGAAAAGATCAGGTATCATTTAAAGAAAAACACAGCTTCAGACTCACTGGAAACAGACATGGCTCTGTCGCCTTTAACCCAGATGAACGGTTTTAACCTGGATTTGAACATTGTCATAGTAGAGTCCTGTCTCACATTTTCCGGAAGCCTGTTCCAGATTTTAGCTGCATGAATCTGAAACGCTGTCTCCTCATGTTATTTCCTATACCATACCACTAATTAAACTATCTGTGTTTTTAAATGTTACTGCACTGTATTTTTTATATTTGCATAGTATTGTGTGAATGATAGTCACCCTCACTCTGCCGATCATGTTCTAATCCCAAACGTCCATTACAATTATACAAATGATGACATGCTTTCTAATATGATGAAGATGGCATGTTGTGGTGGCCTGATCGTACCACACCATAGTACAAATTACATTTTGTACTAAGGTCTGGAGGTGCTCCATTGAGCTCTGTTTACAGGTGGGAGGGGTTAACTCCTTTTGCAGATTGAAACGTATGTAATGCGCCCGAGTGTGTTGTTAGCATTTAGCATTTAGCCTAGCCATCTCCTTTGCCGCTAACTAAACATTCCTCTTGCTCCGGCTTCAATTTCTTGATAGAACCAGAACAGATTATTTTACAGTGCCTAGCGAAAGTATTCGGCCCCCTTGAACCTTTCAACATTTTGCCACATTTCAGGCTTCAAACATAAAAATATAAAATTTTATTTTTTTGTCATGAATCAACAACAAGTGGGACACAATCGTGAAGTGGAACGAAATTTATTGGATAATTTAAACTTAAAAAAAAAAATAAAAAACTGAAAAGTGGGGCGTGCAATATTATTCGGCCCCTTTACTTTCAGTGCAGCAAACTCAGTCCAGAAGTTCAGTGAGGATCTTTGAATGATCCAATGTTGTCCTAAATGACTGATGATGATAAATAGAATGCACCTGTGCGTAATCAAGTCTCCGTATAAATGCACCTGCTCTTTGATAGTCTCAGGGTTCCGTTTAAAGCACAGAGAGAACCATGAAGACAAAGGAACACACCAGGCAGGTCCGAGATACTGTTGTGGAGAAGTTTAAAGCCGGATTTGGATACAAAAAGATTTCCCAAGCTTTAAACATCTCAAGGAGCACTGTGCAAGCAATTATATTGAAATGGAAGGAGTATCAGACCACTGCAAATCTACCAAGACCCGGCCGTCCCTCCAAACTTTCATCTCAAACAAGGAGAAGACTGATCAGAGATGCAGCCAAGAGGCCCATGATCGCTCTGGATGAACTGCAGATAACTACAGCTGAGGTGGGAGAGTCTGTCCATAGGACAACAATCAGTCGTGTACTGCACAAATCTGGCCTTTATGGAAGAGTGGCCATTTCTCAAAGATATCCAATAAAAGTCTCTTAAAGTTTGCCACAAGCCACCTGGGAGACACACCAAACATGTGGAAGAAGGTGCTCTGGTCAGATGAAACCAAAATCAAACTTTTTGGCCAGAATGCAAAACGATATGTTTGGCGTAAAAGCAACACAGCTCATCACCCTGAACACACCATCCCCACTGTCAAACATGGTGGTGGCAGCATCATGGTTTGGGCCTGCTTTTCTTCAGCAGGGACAGGGAAGATGGCTAAAATTGATGGGAAGATGGATGGAGCCAAATACAGGACCATTCTGGAAGAAAACCTGTTGGAGTCTGCAAAAGACCTGAGACTGGGACGGAGATTTATCTTCCAACAGGACAATGATCCAAAACATAAAGCCAAATCTACAATGGAATGGTTCACAAATAGACGTATCCAGGTGTTAGAATGGCCAAGTCAAAGTCCAGACCTGATTCCAATCGAGAATCTGTGGGAAAGAGCTGAAGACTGCTGTTCACAAACGCTCTCCATCCAACCTCACTGAGCTCGAGCTGTTTTGCAAGGAAGAATGGGCAAGAATTCCAGTCTCTCAATGTGCAAAACTGATAGAGACATACCCCAAGCGACTTGCAGCTGTAATTGCAGCAAAAGGTGGCGCTATAAAGTATTAGCGCAAGGGGGCCGAATAATATTGCACGCTCCACTTTTCAGTTTTTTATTTGTTAAAAAAATTTAAATTATCCAATAAATGTTGTTCCACTTCACGATTGTGTCCCACTTGTTGTTGATTCTTGACAAAAAATTTGATTTTTATATCTTTATGTTTGAAGGCTGAAATGTGGCGAAATGTTCAAAGGTTCAAGGGCCCAAATACTTTTGCAAAGGCACTGTATGAGAAAACAAAGCTTTAGGTTAGCTTTAAGTTACAAATGAACACCTGAGATTTCCCACTTGGCTTTTTTGAGTTGCTCCTTGCTTATGCATTAGGGTCAGTGATGATCCGGGACATTTTAAGGACTTTCGTTAACATTTCTGGGCAGAGGTAATTCTGCTCCTTTCAAACCAATGGATCTATGTGTTTGAAATATTACATTACTTGTGTTTAAACTGTGTTTCATTCTTTGATGTGTTGTTGAGGAATCGACAACTTTGTATAGTCCTCGAAGCAACTGCTGTTGTTATTTAGGGCTATCCATAAATACATTGAATTATATTATATTAAAAGATAGTTTAAAAAAATATTGTATTCTTTTTCTTTTCCAACCTTTTTGACAAGCTCTCCACTGAAACAACAACCATACAGACAAATAGGCTTGTTTTTATTAAAATTAATTTCTAAACAATCACCTCCAATGACACATAAATATTCCCAAAGCCCCCCACTCCATTTGAAAGTGCATTGTGTGTTTTACGGCATCCTTTCATTGCGTGTCCTAATAAGGTCCCGGCGCCACATCTGTGTCTGTAATGAATGGCCAGGGGTCAGCGGGTCTCACCTGCACAGTGTTATTCAGCAGCCCATTCACGTCCAACATGGATTTAATTTGACCACATATTGCTTGTGCTGTTATACACCTGGTTAACTTAGCTCTACTCCAGCATCAATCACAATAAACCAGGTCCAGAAACCCTTTTAGTTTTCCACGGTTACCCAAACGGACATTTCTATGGCGGAGATGACATTAGACATGCAGACCCCTCTGTATTTGAACATTTTCTGTGTTAAAAGGGCCTTGGCTCATCAAACTATTAGATTTAAGAATAATTTATTTCATTTAATCTAATTTATCAAGTTCTTAGTTGTCTTATACATGCAAAATACCATATAGATCACACCTCATGTGGCTCAAAAGGAGTTGACTGAAGCATAAGTTATTACCTCCATTAAAATAAATCAGTTCATTAGATTATTATTGTGGGTGACAACTTGATTTTTGCCTAATAAGTCTCCCACGGCCTGGATTCATGGGCTGCTTCCCCCTTTCTGCCTGGGAGCCTCTCCAGTCCTGCACTTTACAGCCTCAGTCCTCGTTCTACAGCCTGATTCCTTTATCTACAGCCTGTCCATCTGTGGGAGTGGTTTCCTCTCTCAATACAGGCCTCCCTCAGGTTTCTCACTTTTTTCCCAATTTGTTTTTTTCAACACCAATCAACACTATCCTCATTACATTTAGATATTGTACATGTTTTTAGTGGTAGGGGAAACCGGAGCACCCGGAGGAAACCTACGCAGACACGGGGAGAAACATGCAAACTCCACACAGAAAGGCCTGGAAGTGGAATCGAACCCAGGACCTTCTTGCGGTGAAACACAAACTCTAACCTCTGTGCTACCGTGCTGATTGTTTGCTATTATTTTATTTCCTGTGTTTAGATTCTTTGATTTGTTGTTGAGGAATTGACAACTTTGTAAAGTCCTCTGATACGACTGCTGGTGGGATTTACGGCGACACAAAAATAATTGAATTGAGATGAATAAAACGTCTCCTTTAACACAATGGCAGCAGCCCTCCTTTATCATTATCATTATACCCATAGGTATATTTGACCACTGAATACAAACCCATTCATTGAAACTTGAGGCATCTTGTGAGAAAAAAAACTATTATAACAAATAATTTCGCAGCATTTGTGTTTTTTACTGCCTCCATTCTCTCTGCAGCCCAGACTCTCCTTTGCAGATAATGGAGGTGCATTAAGTGCCCTTTTACAGGATTGATTTCAGTTTCCCGTCGTGGCAAATGAATATATCAGTGGGCTTCTCTGCTTCGGCCCGATGCCAACGGTCGTCAAATAAAAACAATATGTCTCCCGGTGGTTCTGCTGCAGTAAAGTCACACCTGTTAAAAACATGGTGCTGATCGGACAAAGCAATTGCACTTTTTTTCTTTCTGAAAACAATCTCAAAACGCAGAGACTATTACGTTTTAGTAGCAGTATAAGTCTGTGTTGTATCTCATTGACCAGTAATGGCATTTGTGGAACATAGTTAAAATGCATTGAAACTTTTACTACTCTTACATTAGGTTTAGGAAAGGTTTTTTGCCTTCTCTATAAATCTGGCTTGGAAATTGCTTACCCCTTGCAGCTACTTCTGATGTTGATTTGGTGTTAGATAAATAAAACATGGGGAGGCAGCGTTTTCGATGTATGCAGCTAAAATCTGATTCATAGAATTTTTGAGCTAAACTTTGCTATCTCCCATGGGGTAGAACTCAAAAGGTTTGTTTGCTATGTTGCACAGTCCTCCACCTTCTACCGTTCTGTTGCATCAAGGCCAGACCATAGACAAGAGTCGGAAAAAGCAGATTAGAGTCGACTCAAATCTGGAGCCAGTGTCCTGGATGCCAACAACCGAGCAACTGAAGAACCAATCAGCAGCAGGGCAGGTCTGTTCCCACTTGTGCTATTGTAGTTTATACCTCAATGTAAGTCAAAGGGAGCCAGAGAGTGGTAGCCTAACTTTGCCCATTCAATTCCATTCATTCCCAAACTTCCCAATTGGGCTTTGTAGAGCTAACGGGTTTGCATGGTACATCTACAGTCCATGAGGCTGACTTCAGTGCAGTGACACAAGAAACTGAAACCGGTTAAAGCTGTTGTGTGCATCAAATGTGTTTTTAGTACTTTTTAACAAAAGGTAATATGGTGATCAATATAGGCAAGGAAAATGTATTTGTATAGCAAGAATCAGTGATCAAAAGTGATAGTCACAGTACAGAACTGTTTTAACCTGAATTTGAACATCGCCAGAGTAGAGGCCTGTCTCATATTTTCAGGAAGAATGTTCCATATTTACCTGCATAAATGTGAAACGCTACCCCCCATGTTGAGTCCTGATTCTGGGCAATAGCAGGAGGGCAGTCCCTGTGCTCCTCAGAGTCCCTGTTGGGTCATATGTTACTAACATGTCACACGGGACACTTTGGTGCAAAGCTTTGGAGAGACTTGTAACAAACAGAGCTGCTTTAAAGTCTGGGCCACAGGAAGACAGTGCAGAGACCTGAAAACTGGACTAATGTGATTGTACATCCTGGTTCTAGACATAGTTATGCGTCGATAATACATACTGTATTACCTCCCTTTATCACATGCTCCTGGGGTACATCTCTGCTTTGTCATGACACTTGACGTTGCCCATGCTCCCACACATACAATAATCTGTTGATTTCACATAGCACGCCTTCTCTCTCCTCTCCATTAACTTCACACATGTAGCTCTCACAGATGGCTGGGATTAGGCTGGGAGGAAGCCGCACTAACACACAGGGCTCTGGAGCCCAAACACCCGCGCTGGACGAGACCTCTGACCTCTGTGGCCATTCATCTGTTGATAACATCGAGCTGTGCCAACGCAACAGCCCATTAAGAGCGCTCCACTGCAGGCCGCCAGCTCCTATCGGCGACAGTGCGCACGCTTCCCCGCGCCGCGACGACTGCAGAGGCTGGATATGATAATTAATGGTTTCCATTAGAGTGAAAAGCCTTCCTCTGCACTTTTGCCGCTGCTGCTAGATGGAGTGCTGAAGTAGCTTAGCTGTGTTTTTCTGTTCCACCCGGGGCTATGGACAAGTGGGATCCTGCAGGAGAAATCAACTCCTCTGCGGCCGCCATTCCAGCCGAGTGAAGCCGATCGGGTTTAGCGCGTGCATTTGTCTCTGAGTGTAATGCGATCGCTGTGTTTTATCATCCACTTCAGCTCCGATCAAGAATGAGGTTTGAAATGTGAGACGAGGGGTTTTACATGTGTTTCAAATGCACCAAAAGAAAGGACCTGCAATCAGTTAGGCCTGTGTGCAGACTATGAACATTGATGACTATGAATTACCTTCATGAAAGAGTACAATGGAGCAGAAGGCTCATCCAAATATATATATATATATTTTTTTCAAAACGAGCCTTCAGTCAAAATCATTTCAATCAAGCACATTTTATTTAGAAAGTGCTTTTCTTCCAATAAAAGCAAAATAAAGTTCTTTTGTCCAGGCAGGCGTTGCAGATTTGCAACAACTTCATTCCTTCTCCACATCCATTTTTTTGAACCTTTTTACTGCTGGACAAATTTCCACCTGCTCACCAGAAGGCAGAGCTGCCTTAGTTCCAAAATGTCAGTCTTGGTTTCACCGAAACAGATTTTCAAGGCATCAATTGTCAGTATCAATACAAACCTCCAATAATTTGAAACCAAACTTTAACTGCCATGGAAAGAAAGCAATCGAAATTGGCAATATTGATATGCCATATTTACTTCCTGTTTTCATAAAGTCTCTGAATGGCGTGAGCAGCGTACGGCCTCATCCAGGTGTCAGCTCGGGACAGGCTTCACAAACCATTGTCACACACTCATCTCCATTCTAATTATATCTGAGGTATTACTGTTGACATTCTGAGGACTATTCACTTACCAAAGGTTACATGTGCTGCCATGGAAACCTCCCCTCTCTCATCTCTCTCATCTGTTGCGTAATGACATTTCATACACTTCTTTCTCTCTGTGCCGTTGTCTTATTTTCACCAAACATTCTTTTCCTCTTTTTCCTCTTGTTGCGTCCCACCCCTGTGCCCTGATACTAAAGCTCCCATCCGCATATTTTAGAGCTGCCATTTGGAGTAGATCTGTTTCTTACGTCCAGAGCATTAGAGAGATATGGGAAATGAAATGTCAGCTCTCGACAGGGACTCTCAAAACAATTATGGCGTTTTGATATTCAGACGTGCAGCTGGGACTCTGGCCAGAGCAGTTTCTCATCCCGCTAAGAGCCACGGCCTGAAGGAGAAGTTGCTGATTCGTGTGTTTTTTGTTACGGGGCGCTGAATGGGGGATTTTGTATGAGTGGACTAAATAGTAGAAACAACATGTATTGTGTGACGGGGCTGTTCCAGTTAGTTCAGCTGGACACTGGGGATGGTGCTGGGAAAAGGACTCATGGTTACACATGTGTTATGTCACGGTAAAGCTGGGGAACCCAACTTTGAAACCACAAAATGGAACTATGTAATAAAATCCTACTAGTTTTTTGTGTCTTGTTGTATCTGGTCCATAAGTAATATTTCTACTTTATCTTTTATTGCCACTTTTATATCCACATAATTATATCCTTCACAGACTATTTTTTAACCTTTAACATGTTGCACACTTCTGTCTTTTTGCACAATCTGAGTGTCTCTATCTACGCCAAATGTGACATTTACATTTCTCCAGGTAAGGTATAAATGAAGTCTATCTTATCTTATATTGCACGCCACATGCATGTGAAATCCTGATCCTGATAGACCTCTGAAGCTAAGCAGTACCGGGCCTGGTTAGTACTGTGATGGGAGACCTCTACGAATCCCAGGTGTCACTGAGGTGTGGTTGGGACTGTAAATTGTCAAACTTTTGTTGTGTTCTTGGGCAAGACACTTTACCTTGTTTGGCCTTTCCGTTTGAAAGTTGTCCTAGTTGAAAATCCATTTGATAATGTTTATACTACTCCATGTGGATGATCATCTTGCCATTGTCCATAATCATGTTATTTCCTGGGCTCCTGGTGTGATTTTACAAGTCTGATATTGAGAGTCAGAAGTTTATTTTTACTGTTTCATTTTGACACAAGGTGAAAAGTCGACACGGGTCCAAACAACATGCCTCCAAAGCTGTTGTCCCGGCTCGACACATCCTTTTAACAAATATCACAAAAATAGTGCTGCAGTGGAAGAAGCCTTCTGACCCATATGTGACCATCTACAAAGGAATAAGGGCTGGAGCGATCACTGAAGATGTGATTTAGACTGGTTGGGAATTCTATTTCCTGTTTTATTTTGAAGTTAGTTTTCCCTGTGTCTAGTGCCTCGTTCTACTTCCTCTCTGTGATGACCTGCCCTGCCCATACAGTATGTGTGTCACCTTGCTAGCCTTTGGACATTTATTCTGCCTTTTGGTTGTGGATTTGCTCATCATATTTTTCAAGTCTTATATTTTGGGTTTCTTTCCTTTTGAACGCTTTGCAGTCGCTCCAAGTCTCAATGAGTCGTAAGTCATTTGGAAAGTTTCCTCAATCTAAATATGAAACGTTATACTTCTGGATTTTATGTGAGCATTCGCCAGCGGTTTGACTGCAGCCTCTTTGATCTGTGGGTCTGAGAGCAGAACCCAAAAAACCACCTCAGAATGACTAATATAATTATACAAGTAAACAGCATTACACATTTCTGACTCTGGTTCCTGTCTCTAGGTGCTGGTAATGATTATTCTGAACCTCACATTTCCCACAGCTTTGTGTTTGTGTGGCTGCTTCTTGTTTGTTGGTGCGAGGTGCCAGTGTGTGCATGCAGTGACTGATGCCCCGCCAGTTTCTTCTTAAATGTGGGTGAACAGTCAGACCGCGAGTGATTCACCACCAGACTGGATTATAGGCTGCAGCTTCCTGTAGGTAAAACGTTGAGTCGTCAGCATCCAGTAATATGTTGTTTCAGATTATTAAATCTCAAGCTGACGATGGAACTATTCTCAGTACTTTACTGTACTGAGTGAAAGCCAGAGCCGTCAGACGTCTGAAGCAAAGTAGGGTCCGGGGACACCAGGGGCCACAAAGGAGCTCGCATCTATAAAGTGAAAAACTGTTGTTGTGTCTTTGGGCAAGACACTTCACCTACATTGCTTCGCTTCTGTCAGTGTGCTCAAGGGCAGCCGTGGCTTCAGCAGTAGTTTATTACCACCGTGTATGTGAGTTAAATCTTCACCAAGCAGCATCCAAGCAATGCCCTGCATCAGGTTTTCATTTCATAAAAAAGTTCATTTGAGCAGCAACCCTCCTCCCCATCACCGCCAGACCAACTCTTGAGCCCTTTTTTGTATATGTAGTTGCTTGTATGTATGTAGACTTAGAGATTACTTGCCAATCAAAAAAGCAATTCTAATAACTGCCTTTCTCTTCATACCGTATTTCCCAATTAAATCAAATTTAGACAAATATAAAACTTTTTCTCACAATGGAGAAATTGACATGTTACATTTGGCTTCACTAGGATCACTCAGGGTGTAGAAATGTGAAAATAGTAGTGACCAGTATAGTATATAAAGTATCTTATGTGCAATAGAGGTACAAAATATTTCATATGCACAAATTCAAAAAGTGACTTTAGCAGTGTAAAGTCCTAGAGCAAGTCAACTACTCCAGCTTTTGTTTGTATTTGGTCCAATAAAGAAATGGCCCTGTGAAACATACGACGACACGTGTGGGGAGTTTGGTGTCCGTGGGCCTGTTGCCTGAGGGGCCTCTGAGCTTTGCGTCTCAGCTGTTTGAATCTGGAGAGAACGTCTGCAGACTGTGTCAGTGTAAGTTTAGCGTGGAGTTCCCCCACACACTCTCTGCAGCTGTCTGTGGAAGAGTTAAAGAAGCAGCCGGCAACAAGAGCTCAATCTAAAGACCTCGCATCCAAGGCACGCCTGGGGCTCTGCGTTTGTAAATCTGTGCATTTTGACAACACTGCCGCATTTTTTAAACGCTTTCATTGCTGTTTTAATAACACACAATACGGCTGAACGCAAAACAATAACATTTCAGGAATCGTAAATGTTTCAGCGGATCCACAATGTTGAGTGACACTATTCAATAAAACACAAACTTTGTAACAACTTGCAACAGCCAATTAAAACGTGTTTAGGCGACATCTGGCACAGGTAGAGAACAACAGCTGCAGGCTTAAAGAGAGGATTTATTTTTACAAAAGCGGTTTTATTATCATTACAGCTACAAGCCAAAGCACAAGGCTGTACAGGGATTGTGGCGTAGCTTTTCTTTCAACAGGTGTGCTTTCTTCAAACTTGAAAAGCCTAAATGAAAAACAGGGTTGGAACAGGTTGGTGAGCTCCGAGGGACGCTGCCAAGAGGGGAAGGCTGAAGGAGAGATACGATTCGAAGGTTGTTCAGGTGCAGGTGGGGAGAGATTATTTGTTTTTGTGTGAAGTGAATGGTACTTATGTGGGTTGGCGTGTAGGGCTCCCAGAGTGAGGCTGGACATCAGAGACATTGTTGGTCAACTAAACACAGTGGCTCCTCGCTGTAGCTTGCTGTTTATCTGATTATTGTGTGTTTCTCATGTGTCACATAACTCTCTGGTCACTCGCTCTAGTCTCTCTCCGGTCTCTCTCTGGTCTCTCTCTCTCTGGTCTCTCTCTCTCTGGTCTCTTTCGAGTCTCTCTCTCTCTAGTCTCTTTTGAGTCTCTCCCTCTGGTCTCTCTCAGGTTTCTCTCTCTGGTCTCTCTCTCTGGTCTCTCCCTCTCTAGTGTCTCTTGTCTCTCCCCCTAGTTTCTCTCTGTTCTCCCCCTGGTCTCTCTCTCTAGTCTCTCTCTCTCGCTGGTCTTTCCCCCTAGTTTCTCTCCGTTCACTCTCTGGTCTTTCTCTCTGATATCTCTCTGGTCTCTCTCTCTAGTGTCTCTCTCTAGTCTCCCTTTAATTGGTCTCTCCCTCTAGTGTCTCTCTCTGGTTTCTCTCTCTGGTCTCTCTCTCCGGTCTCTCTCTTGTCTTTCTCTGGTGTCTCTCTCCGGTCTCTCTCTTGTCTCTCTCTGGTCTCTCTCTTGTCTCTCTCTGGTCTCTCTCTGGTCTCTCTCTCTTGTCTTTCTCTGGTTTCTCTCTGGTCTCTATCTCTTGTCTGTCTCTCTTGTCTCTCCTCTCTCTCTCTTGTCTCTCTCTCTGGTCTCTCTCTCTCTGTGGTCTCTCTCTCTGGTCTCTCGCTCTCTGGTCTTGCTCTCTGGTCTTGCTCTCTGGTCTTGCTCTCTGGTCTCACTCTCTGGTCTCTCTCTCTGGTCTCACTCTCTGGTCTCTCTCTCTGGTCTCTCTGGGAAAGTTTGTTTTGCCAAGTTACATTGATGAAGAGAAAACCGAATATCCCTGATTTGAAGAACTTTGTGAAGGCTCTTCCTCATTCAAAACATAAAATATCTTGATTTGAAATGTGTAATTGCTTTGACGACAGCTTGAGTCCAATGAATATGCAACATTTTGAGGATGTTTCGCCCTTTAAAAGAAATATTTAATTTATTAGCAATCTGAAATCCATGAATGGGTGAAATTTGAAGGACTTCTGTCTGAGAAGATAATATTTGAAAAAGTATATTTATGGAATTCATTTCCTTCGAATCCTAAACACGCATTTTGCCTGAAACCCTGGAATAAGCTTCTGTCTTAAATCTGAAATGATATCATCCTCAAATGTGAAAGAGAAAAGCAGCGTGCCGTTTCCTTAATTTGTTCAATCACACTTTTAGATAATATTCTTTTCTCCTTCAATGATCAATATGCAGGAATATTTTTGTTGCAAATTTCACAAGTATAAACCATACTTGCACTAACTTGTGCTTCCAAGTAACAAGGAACTATTCGATTCCACCCTCAGGCTTTTACTGTTGGAGTTTGCATGTTCTCCTTGCTCCAGTTTTCCCTCCCTCCCAAAGAATGTGCAATAGGTCTGAGTGAGAGTGAGTGGATTGTGATGATTGGAGGCTTTAATGCTTCTGTCGTTACTGTGAGTGTAGAGAATGATGGAAATGACTGGTTCTCCTAAACATGGTGAACATTAGATAAGATAAGAGTTCCTTTATTTGTCCCACAGTGGGGAAATTTCGTTGTTGCAGCGCACATACAGGACAGTAGTAAGAGCACACAGGGATCACACAATATATACAAAATTAGCAGTAGCTATGTTTCTTAACTAGCATAACTAGCTGTAGATGCTGGAAATGCTTCAATACCAGTCAACAAATGTATACATGTAGTACTGACATAGTGACCTTATTTAGTGAACTGCGCTATGTAAATAAAGTTGACTTACTTTAAATGCGCGGTGGACATGAACGGTTTTGATAATAATCATGTATCTAGACTCATGTTCAAAGTCGTTCCCCTCTCTCTAGCTCCTCTTTTCTCTCCTCCTCTGCTCCCTATCTCTCTCCCCACTCCCCCCTCTGCCCCTGTCTCTGCCTGTATCTCCCTCTCTCTCCCATCTCCTTCTTTACCTCTCTCTCCCCTCTGCCTCTGTCTCTGCCTGTATCTCCCTCTCTCTCCCATCTCCTTCTTTACCTCTCTCTCTCCCCTCTGCTCCTCTGTCCCTTCCTCTCCTCTCTCCCCCTATGCCCCTCTTTCTCCCCTCTCCTCCTCTGTCGCTTCCTCTCCTCTCTCATCCTCTGCCCCCTCTTTCTCCCCTCTGCTCCTCTGTCCCTTCCTCTCCTCTCTCCCCCTATGCCCCTCTTTCTCCCCTCTCCTCCTCTATGTCGCTTCCTCTCCTCTCTCATCCTCTGCCCCCTCTTTCTCCCCTCTCCTCCTATGTCGCTTCCTCTCCTCTCTCATCCTCTGCCCCTCTCTCTCCCCTCTCCCTCTCTCTCTCCTCCTTTTCCTCTCTTTCCCCCTCCTCTTCCTCTGTCCCTTTCTGTCCCCTCTCACTCCGTCCCTTCCTCTCCCCTCTCATCCTCTGTCCCTCTCTCTCCCCTAATACTCTCTCTCTCCTCCTTTGCCTCTCCCCTCTCATCCTCTGTCCCTTTCTCTCCCCTTTCAACCTCTGTCCCCTCTCTTTCCTCTCCCTCTCCTCTCGTCCTTTGCCTCCTTCTCTCTCTCTTTCTCTCTCCCCTCTCCTCCTCTGCCCCTCTCTCTTCCTTCTCCCTTCTCTCTTCTCACCTCCTCATTATTATTGAAGAGATATCTGAAATTCCAACTCAAATGCACAATGGAGAGGATGCAAACCACCAATTTGAAGCATGACCTCAATTCAAAGTCCTTTCCAAGCTGGTTTCCCACATAAGTAATGAGCCGCTCGTGCCAAAAAACATTTCCATTTTGCATTTGCCTGAGCTTGTCTGCGTCACGCTTGAGGCTTGGAGGGCCACACCTGCCTCCTTTTACCTCCTTTTCCTCCCTCCCTTCCTCTTCTTTTTCTCTTCCCTGCCCCGTGTTTCCTCTCCCTCAGCTCTCTTCTTTCTGTCTCCTCTGCCCCTCTTCCTCTATCTCCCTCCCTCTCCTATACCTCTCTCTCTTCTCCTTCTCTGCCTCACTTCTTCTCTCTCCCTCCTCTCTTCTCCTCGACTTCCTCTCACCTTCTGCCCCCTCTCTCTGCCACTCTTTCATCTCCCTCCTCCTCCTTTGCTCCTCTACTTCTTCCTATCCTCTATGCCCCTCTTTCCCATCTCCCTGTCCTCTCTTTGATTTGTTTATTTATTTATTTAACCTCCTCCCCTGTACTTCCTCTCTATATATTCTCCTTTCTCTCTTTTTCCTCTCCTTCCTCCTCTCCTCTGCCCCTCTCTCCTCTCCATTCTCTCTCTCCTCTCCTTTCGCTCATCCTCTGCCCTGATCTCTCCTCCCCTTCCTCTCATCCTCTGTCCCTCTCTCCCCTTTCCTGATTCTCTCCTTTCACTCCCTCCTACCTCTCTCTCTCCTCTCCATTCTCTCTCCTCTCCTTCCTCTCATCCTCTGCCCCTCTCTCCCCTTTCCCAAATCTCTCCTTCTTTCACTCTCTCCTTCCTCTCTCCCTCCTCTCCTCTGCCCCTCTCTCTCCTTTCCATTCTCTCCCTCCTCTCCTTTCTCTCATCCACTGCCCCTTTCCCTCCCATTTTCCACTTCTCTCTCCTTCCCTTTCACTCTGACCTTCCTCCCTCCCTCCTCTCCTCCTTCCCCTCCTCTCCTCTCCCCCTCTCCCTCCTCTCTCCCTCTCTCTCCCCCACACTGGAGACAGGCTCTGGCTTATCTCTGTTTACGAGTCTGTTTACTGGTACGTGAGCGTGCAGGGCTCTTCCTCTCACCGCTCAATGTCAATATGTTTTCATGGAAAGTCAAGTCCAACACAAACTCCTGCCTGGTCACTTTGTCCGGACCACTTTGCTCAAATGGAATCGATTTTCTCACAGATTTTAGTGATGGAAAAGTGATGGAGACAGATACACTTTTGCAGTACTTGTCGGTGTAGTTGAGAAGACGGCTGTCAGTGGAATAAAGTCTCTTTGAAATACTATAGTTTAGAATGGTGAAGGAAAAGAGGGGTTTTTCTTGTCTTTATGTGGGACTGGAATGAATATTTGAGCAACAAAAGAAGAGAAATAGTTGAATTTCCTTTAAAGTTGCGTTCAAAACTGAATCTGGGAATGTTTGCAAGAAGAGATTGTTGATTCATTCCTGTGTGTGTGTGTGTGTGTGTGTGTGTGTGTAGTCTGGTGCCAGGTGGACTTCAACAATCACAGAGCGGTGTGAACTCCCAGAATAAACTATTAGCAGCAACAAATTAAACGACTTTTTTAGACTTTAATCATTTGTTTTATTACAATGAAAATGAGACCTTTTATAATAGAATTGGGAAATGTGTTTAGATATAGGTGCAGTTCCTGACTTTGAAAACACAAAACAGAAACACTCAAAAAATAACTTGCAATAAGCAACAAATTTGAAGTAGCAGCTCGTAGGTCTGAGCACTACTGCAGGTGTAAAAAGCCATGCATATATGGCTGTAAAATACATCTGCAGAGAGGGACAAGAGGGAGATGAGAGAGGGACCAGAGAGACCACAGAGAGAGAGAGGGGGAAATAAAGGTAACTGACATGTTTTACTAGCGGTTATATGATGTATTTATATGAAGTGTATTTTTGGCCTAGAAAAGTGAAAAAACAGAGGACCACCTTCACTCAGCCAATCAGCTCCTTATGTAGTAATGAAACTAAAAAAGGTTATAGGTAGGCCTACTGAAGTATCCAATACTGTACATATTATTGTACAGCCCAAAATTACAACAACGGTCATCTAAAAAGTTGTTCATCTGACTATCACATTAGAAAATCAATTAATACAGTCATCAGCCTGAGAATTATGCAAATAGATGAATTTCCCAAAGCGTCCCCTGGCCTAGATCCACCTTCATCCGCAAGAAAAAAATCAGCAAATGAGACAAACCCAGTGGGAAAAAAAGAGAAACCTTGGGGAGAACCAGAGAGAAGGAAAAACTCACTCCACGGACCCTACAGAAGTGTCCAGGACCAAGGCTTTTCAATGCAGACACAGGTCTACAGCCCGTCCAACTGTGGGAGAGGATCCTTCTCTTAAAGTGCTTCTCCCTGTGGTGATGATCCAGGACACTCAACATTCAACATTTATCAACATTTATGGGCATTGGTCATCTGATGGACCAATACCAAAGTGTTTTTATCATTTCTTGTGTTTGAACTGTTTGATTCTCTGATCTGTGTTGGCGAATTCAACGGTTGCGTAAAGTCCTCAGAGATAACTACTGTTGTGATTTAAGTTGTGATTTAAGGTTCTGCAAGAATAAAATGAATGGAAATGGTCTTGAAAAGTTGAGCCAATCAAATCTCGTAATTTTCTACCAACGTGAATGGATTTAATATAGTCCTCAAACTATTCACCTGAAAATCTAAAGTCTTAAAGGTACATACAGTAGGCCTATAGGAGGATTTTCTACTTCTGGGTACAGTAGATCATCAAAACTGTTGGTCATCCCAGTTGTCAATCATTCTGGCGATACGTGCAAATAAGAACAGATAGTCCATCCATCCATCCATTTTCTACCGCTTAATCAATTTCTGGGTTAGGGGGGTGGCCAGAGATGACACCCAGTTCACAGAGCACCAGCCCCTCTCTTTCAGCGAGGCAAAGTGGTGTTAAGTGTCTTGCCCAAGGACACAACAACAGAAGTCATCAGTTGGAGTCGGTGGAGAAGGTCTCATGTGGTGGGCTCGAACCCACAACCTTCAGGCTCAAATGCTCTACCAACTGAGCCACTGTCGCCCCCTATTTTTTTCCAGAACAGATAGTTTTGTTCAAAAAGTGGAGAGGGTGGTTCTTTCCTAACATTTGGGATAATCCTCCTAGATTCCTTTAAGTACGGCCCAATTTCTATTTTAATATTAATATTTTCTAACTCAAAGAAAAACTTGCTGAGCGGTTATAACTCTGAAATCTTGTATCCTTTTTCTGCCCAGGATTTCACAAAATTACCGATCTGTTAACTCTAACATCCAGTGCTTCTACACAATCAAACTTTGTCAATTCACCCACTTCTCTATTAACAAAGGGACAGAAGAAAGCAACCAGAATATGCAGTTATTTAAGGCCCACGTAGTAGAAGCCTGTGAGAAACTAGACCACACCATTGTTTGGTTTCGTGACACAAACCAACAAATCTAGTCTTTTCATGTCAGATTTAATATCACAAATTGAATTGCAGTTATTTGCAAGTCACCCAGAAGGAACTCTTTTCCTCTCCAGCTCCCACTCCCGAATCCGGAAGAATGATTCCCCAGTGTTTGTGAGATCATGTATTAAAAATGATAAATGTTGCGAGCATGCCAAGTCTAGGAACATCGCACCAAACAATGTAACAGAATGTCCAATGTGCCGTGAACGTGAGCGCCAGAGTTTTAGAAGCAGAGAAAAACGCTGTATTTCTCTGTTGTCTCTGCACGAAGACGGGGAAATATATAGTTTTTGCGTGTTTTTGTCTTGTGGGGAAAGTTTCCGACCTGTAAATTTGGGTTTGACAGCGTGTGGGAATGTACAAAACAATGCAAAGACACGACACATCAAAAAGCTTAGAGAATCATAAACTTGTGGGTGAAAAATGTAGGCGATAAAGGTATAAAAGGCATGGCAAGGCAAGTTTATAAGTATAGCACAGTCTTTTTAGCACATAAATAAGCGCAGTGCATTAAAAAGAATGAAGGTTGTATACACAGGTAAAAAGAGCTGTTTTTATTCTGTCAGAGTAGAGACTGTTCCAGATATTAGCTTTATGAATTTGAAATATAGGCTTTGTCATATTTTCTAAAACTCAGTATATTTTCCCAAACTCGGATCCAGTTTAAAGATTGTGGTCTTGATTTTAAAAATGGAATGTGGAAGTAAATAGAGTAATCTATCAAACCTGTTATTATCAGTCACAAACACTTAGACAAAACAAGCACAATCCTGCATGCATATTTTTGCTATTGCCCCATCATGCACTGGGGCCAAGGCCTCCTACGTGTTTGTTATTGTTGAATTTCATATTTTCAAACTGTTTGATTCTCTGATCTGTTGTCTTACAAAATATATTGAATTGAACACTTTCGGCGTCCGCAATCTTATATAATTTGTTCTCATTTCTGTCATTTACATTTTTATCATTATTTATTATTATTATTATTATTTATTTATTTTGGGCATACATAGGTTCACCGACAATGGACATCATTTTTCTACTACTAAAAATTCTTGAGGATTAAGCTTTGAAGGTTCGTCTAGCCTTAAACATAAACAAAATGAACTTTTTTACATTTATTTCATGATTAAGATTAAGAGATGAATTATTTGTTGCAGAGTGGGGAAATGTCAGTGTTGCATCACCACAGAACATTAGGAATGAGGAGCACACAGCACAAGATACATGAACAATTACTCTATACTAAAATAAAATCTTGAACTTTAGCATAAAGTCTAAAATCTCGAATTTTAGTGGAATATAGAAGCATGTCTATAATCTGTAATTTTAGCGTAATACAAAAGCCATGTACAAAATCTCTGACATTAGTGTAGTAATGAAGCAAGTCTAAAATACTGTTTATTCTAGTGCAAGAAATATAAAGTGAACACATTTCCGAGCTGGAGCCTCAGTGAGAGAAGTACCACAGTTCCTCTTTAAAGACTCCAAGGTGAGGAAAGAGGTTTTAAAGCCTGAATAGTGAATAACAAGTCCCTTTGAGCTGTTCCGCTGTACTTGCTTGTCGCCCTGTACTTTGCCCCATGGTTGTGAACTCATTGAGAGCGCGCAGTGGGAGGAGATAAAAGCTCTGTGTCTTTTGTCCCGACAGGCCCATTCTGCCCCATTCTGCCCCATTCTGCCCCAGAGCCTCTGCCCACTGCCCTTTAGGGACCTCCGCGCTAATTGTGCCTCTCTCTTTCTCTGATGAGGTTTTCTCCGCACGCTCTCTCAGCACAGACACGGTATAGAAACGTATGACATCAGGATTCTCAGGCCGGGACCAGGAACTGTCCCCTGTGATGTTTATGATCTAAAGCAGAGTTTACAGGACCCCGCAGAAGCCTGAGCACAAATAAAAGAGACAGGGATTAAATACAGCCTGCAATCCAGGTATTTATGAGCAAACGCTGACTGAGAGCCTTGTGCTGGTCCCAAGCCTGGATAAGGAAAGGAACTACCAGAGCCATCAAACTATGGATTCTAGGAAGTGTAATTACTCAGAGCAGTCATTTTGACTGTTCCATTAGTTTAAATGTACAGTACATTTAAATTGGGACCGTTTCTCTCCAACGTGCTGGTCCTGGACTTGTTCTAGTTCAGTTTGGTTTTCCACCAGAAAAAGCAAGTACTAGTTACCATAGCAACATACTAGCAGCTGTTAACTTTCACAAACTTTTTTTTCTGTATTTAAAGTTACATTTACTTGTTTTGGAACTTTGTAAAAGTAAGTAATGGTAAAAAAAAAAATAATAAACTGCTTTATATTTTACAAGTTGATTTCACATATATTTTGGTGAGCAGTATAGAGCTGCTGCTCCACATGCAGAGGACACCTGATGGGAGCAGACATCTGTCCCTACAGCCTTCTGGACACTGTCCCAGGGGACGTGGTCATCCCCCAGGAGGGACTCACCCAGCCTGTCAAAACTCAGAGTGTATGTGAAAGGTGTGGAATAGTGGAATGTCCCAAGCCTAGATAAATGTGAAGTTGCAACACATTATTGCAGAAACTTTAGAAGAATAAATGATTGAATTCAATGTATTTGTGTTGAGCCCTAAACCATAATAGAAGTCATCTTGACAGACAATGGGACCAAAAATAAATATATAAAAACAGTCTTGCGTCGTTTCCAGTGTGATGTCCATGGTCTCTTTCCCTTCTGTACTCGACAAGATGAGGGGCTTCCACTCAAAAAAAATGATTTAACCCACGTTTTGTTGCCCTGCGCCTGTCGGAAGTGTCGACCGTGTTTGTCCTTTCAGTGCGTGCATGGTGCTGTCTTTTGTGGCTCTTGTCTGAATCAGCATGTGAGCAGAGAGATGTGTTTTTGTACTGTGTGTTAGTGTGTGCGAGTGTGTGTGTGTGTTTGTGAGAGCGGAGTGAAATGTAAAAAAGTGCTACGCCTGCCTGCACAGCGACAGCAGCCCCTGGCCTAATGTGGACTGACACTGTGACAGGCCCTGAGCTCTTTATCCAGATCGGGAGCTACCTCTGCATGGGAGTGTGCATGTGTGACCCTGGTATAGAGCGGTGGGCCGGCCCCGAGAGACTTCCATTATAACCCCCCCGACTCTCAAAACACTGGGACTCATTTACATTGTAATGGGAGAGAGCCCGGGCCTCTTTATGGACTGTTTGCTTTGGCGCTATAGAAAAAAGTTGAAGCTCCGCCCTCTCTGCGCCTGCACACAGAGAGCAGGAGGAGCACAGAGGCACTTGACGCATGGGAATGGCCTCAAAGTGGTGATTTGCCCAATTTAACCATCAAGTGCTTCTTCAGATCATTTGGATTTACATGTGAGGCTAAAATATAATCCTAATCTGCACTAAACCACAAATTTCGATTGAAATTCCAACGATTTGTGTCGTATTAACCCACAGAACTAGAATCAAAAAGCAAGTTATCCCCTTGCATAAAATTCAGATTCAGATTCAGATTCAGATTCATTTATTTGCCATTTGCAGTAAAACCACATTGGAAAAACTGTGCAAGACTACCCCAGTGTGCACCAGTTTTTTTTTTTTTTTTTTTCAGAAAATATTCAGTTCTATTCAATGTATTTGTGTATAACCCTAAATCGTCTCCGAGGACTTTACAAAGGTGTCAATTCACCACCAACAAATCAGGAAATACAGTAATAACAAAGACACAGGAGCCATTGGTCCACAGGGAGCGGGATGACCACTTTCAAAAATGTGGAAAAAAAAAGTGAGAAAAAGAGAGAAACCTTGGAGAGGCCCAGATTGAGAGGGATCTGCTTCCATGGATGGACAGGCCGTAGATCCAGGACTCAGGCTGTAGAACGAGGACTGAGGCTGTGTTTGTAGATTTGTATTGTCAGGGATGCACTGCGGCCCTGTGTTTTGAAACGTTGTGTTGACCTGGGACAACAGTGGAAAAGGACACCGTGTTGTTTGGACCCACGTCGGCTTATCACTGCAGGGAAGATGGAACACTGTCAAAATAAAAGGGTCAAAACAAACTTCAGACTTTCAAAATACATCCTCTAAAGTCACAGAACATCTACAGCCTCATCATCCTGTAGATGTTTAGCTGTTCAGACCTGCCCGTATCCTCCACCAACTCAAGAGAATCAGAAGAAGAAGACAAAAGATGCGTCGGTCTGGGATTGCGTCACAGCAGAAGACATGTTTTTTATCATTGGTTCACTGCAGAAACAACACAACCAGAGTTTGACAGCGTTCACATGGTTTTATACAGAGACAAAAATATGATTCCCTCAGCATCTGCCGCAAAAGAGAGCTCCGACTCCTGCAGACTGTTGTCATGACCAGCTCAGGATTAACATAATTGCACAAAAAGTATTACAAAATATCCATAACCCCGGGAATCACCTTCTTTATGGACTATAGGGAGAGCCTTATCATCCACATGGAGCAATCTAAACCAGCTTCATGAAGGAAAGAGCAACACATGCAAAAGCCCAAACTCTGGGGGTAAAGCCTCCCACTTGTTGCGCTGTCATTGGGCAAAAGTTCTGTCCCTCGTGTAACTCGTGTGTATATCTTAGTTTTATGAAGCAGTTTTTTTATTTTTTATAATATATGATAAGATTGACTTTATTGATCTCACACAGGAGAAATTTACATTGCCGTCTTTTAGAGTCGTGACACACCTTTTCATTCAAAACAATCACACGGCAGAGCACCACCTGAAACTGTTACAAACATGAAACTCTGCAGCCTTTAGTAACACTGAAAAGTCATTTACCAACAGTGTTGTGCCAGTTCACAGCTTTTCTGAACTAGTTCAAGTTCAGTTCATACATGCTCAAAGTGAACAGTTCACGTTCAAAGTTCACATTTTTAATTCTGAACTAGTTCAAAGTTCAGTTCATTTGACTTTTTTTGTGAGATACTTAAATACATATTTTTTTCACACTACGAGCTATATATATATATATATATATATATATATTATATATCTCCTGTACACCCACAGGAGGAGAGTCTTTTGACTACAAAACAGACTAGATTTTCAATGGGAGCAAAACGGAGTTCCATCTCTGCTCATAACCTACAGACAGTAATGCGCTGCAGTGCGTGTGTCTATGTCAAATTTAAACTGTGTAAACTTTGTCGCTAACTCACCCTGTGTTTTCATCACGACTCGGGCACATGTGCAAGGGCACAGCGCCGCACCGCAACACGGAGTCGGGGTGCGTTCACAGACGGTGGAAACCGTAGGAATTTTTAGATTTCGCCGGAAAAAGTGCGAGAATACAGGAGGGAGGAACTTTCTCTCGTTGCGTTTCAAAAGAGAAAACAGATTCCAACGTTCAGAGTGATGTCTGCCGTTCATGACACATAAAATGAACTAATTCACGTTCAAGTTCTTTTTTAAAAAATGTGTTGCGTTCAGTTCAACGTTCACGAAAAAATGAGCGTGTTCAATGAACGCGTTCTTTTGAACTCGTTCACGCACAACACTGTTTACCAATGTCTTCATATGCAGTTCTTACGTCTGTCATCATTAAGTACAGTATTTACATCACTCTGAACATTCACACCCTCAGAGCTAAGGATTTATGACCCTAATTTTCTTGCACTAGTGTATTACTGATTTATCTGCATTTGTAAGCAGTACGTAGCTTGTATTTCACAGCAAGAAGGTTCGATTTCACCTCCAGGCCTTTCTGTGTGGAGTTTGCATGTTTTCCCTGTGTCGCCAAAGGTTTCCTCTGGTTTTCCCCTAACACTAAACTCATGCACAATATGTATGAGTGTAATAAAGGGGGAGGATGAATGGCGTTGATTGGAGGCTTTGATGCACCAGTGTGTTTGCCGTCTTTATAAGATACAGTACAGACCAAAAGTTTGGACACACTTTCTGATTCATTGTCATTTCTTTTCACGACTATTGACTGTAGATTCACACCAGGCTGTGTAAGGGCTGTTTGACCAATAAGGAAAGTGGTGGGTGCTGGGCCAGATAACCTGGCCTCCACAGTCACCGGACCTGAACCCAATCCAGATGGTTTTGAACTTGAACCCAATCCAGATGGGTTTGGGGTGAGCTGGACCACAGAGTGAAGGCGAAAGGGCCAACAAGTGCTAAGCATCTCTGGGAACTCCTTCAAGACTGTTGGAAGACCAAGAGTGAAGCAGTAATCAGAGCAAAAGGTTCTCCTTTGAAGAACCGATAATATAAGACATATTTTCAGTTGTTTCATACTTTATTTTTAGTGAGTACATACTTCCACATGAGTTAATTCATAGTTTTGATCTTGAAAATAAAAAAAACTCTTTGAATGAGAAGGTGTGTCCAAACTTTTGGTCTGTACAGTGTGTTGTGTGTTATCTTTTCTGTACCATTTTTGTTTTGTTCTTCATTATTTTGTTTCTCATATGTGTGGGCACAGTGCTTTCTGTATGATGCAATCTTATATTTTTGTATGGCTCAAAATAATGTATTCAAATTCAAACGTTACTACAGACTCATGGTCACGGAAAGACAAACACATCAAAAAAAACACACAACATATAATGACAACAATAAGCCTCACTCAGCTCCAATATGTCACAGACCGGTGTCCTGACATGGCACTGAATTTGACTTTTTTCAGGCTGTATAATCTGTCTTTTTTCCCGTATGTATCCCGCCCCCCCCCCCAAATGCTGCTATAGCCCGTGTCTACAGCGATGGCTCATGAGAAGTCCCATGTTGTTGTTTCCACTGCTCTGCATGTGTCCCTGAGCCCAGGGCACATGTGGCCTCGCTGTTGTTCAAACCCAAGCCTCAACATCCGCAAAAGCCCGTGTGAACTTTGCAAAACTTTCGAGGGGCCGCGCGCTGGAAGAAAACAATTACTGCCTCACGTTATGACCGATGAGCAGAGCCAGCCTTTGTGACAAGTCATCTGTTAAGGGTCTTATTAGGGGCCAGAATTGTGCAACCCTGACCCTGGGACTCAAGACGAGGTGTAGAAACCAAGGGGAAAATGGCCTTATAGCTATTAGATTGAAAAATAAACAATGTGAGAGAAATTAAGCTGCAAGGCTGAGGGAAATACTGTGTGAAAATCTGAAATGTTTGCTTATATCGGTTTCAGAATGACTAAAAAAATGTTTCATCGGGATGTTTGGCTTCTGGCGAGGGTCATTTCTCTGTGAGTCATTGTGTGATTTTGTTAAGGTTACTTTATTAGAATAAATAGGATTGATAGAAATGTTACTTTGATATCTTCAAAAACACACTGCGTTAAACCGATGGACATTATAGGTTGAAAACAGCTTGGATTGGAAGAATCATGGGAAAAACTAACAAAACAACTGGTAACTGGTACCAGCTTCCTGTTTGGCCCTGGTTCAATCCAGGCCAAGCTGGTACTAAAGTGTTCTGCCTGTGATTGGCTAGAGAGCTGTTGGACGCCCTGGTTACCAAGGATTTTCCCCTGATTCTGGTTTGTTGTGGTTTGGTTGCAAGTATACGGTTGCAGATTTTACAGTGTAGTGGAAACACAACCTGGTAGAGTAGAGTCGGGCCAAGTCGAGCTTGTGGTAATGGGGCTCATGATCACTTGCAAAAAACTACTCTTTTCAGTTTTTAGTTTAAAAACACAAATATAAATAAACATGTGTCATTCTTCTTTCACCTCACTGCTGTCTGCACTTTACTGTAACATGACGACCAAGCTGTATTAATTCTTTTGTAATACATTATATATTCGTCCTTCAAAACTAACGCACAAACACACTACGGTCTCTGGCAGGAGCTGGCGGTGTTTTGCTAAATTAAAGCCACATGACTGGAGGAGAAAACAGCGTGAGTTATGAGAGGTCAAAAGGCTGATTGGACCTGGTCAGTCTCAACGCGCCCATGTACTTCTACCCCTCTGTCTTTTACTACATTTCCCATGGTTCTCATTCAACCCCAGGCCCCGCCGAACAAATAAAAATAAATGATATCTTCGGACTGAGACACGGAGTACCGCTGGCAACCGCAGAGATCTACACTTCCCTGTCTGTCCGAAAGGAAGCTCTAAATCTCTGGACTAATTTCCCAGACAAAAGCAGTGAGGTTTAATTATAGCACAGGATGTTACTGGACGGCCCTTTGATTATCAGTGCACTTCTGGAGGAAAAGGAGAAGCTCTGGAAACATCGGGCTCCCCTGGTTTCCTGGATACAGTGAGTGGGATTGATTTTGCAGACGGAGGTGGGAGAAAGCTGCTCCCAAATTAGTATCACATTTATTTCAATCTCTTCGATCTTCTAAATAGTGTGAGTGCGTGGTCATAACAGTGAGTTTTAGACTTTCAAGCTGCCTTGCCTACAATGACCATATGTCTCTTTTAACAGTCTAGGTTCATCTGGTCTTTTTAGTGGAATAAGGTTACTTGGTTCATCTATACCAGAAAATTAGATAAAAAACATTAGAAATAGATTACCTTGTCGTCCTCTCCCATGTGAGACCATATATCTCTTTGAATTCAAGTTACTGACCTGAGACAAGTGGGAATTTTGAAGTTAGTTTTTGTCTTTTAGTCTATATTTAATCCACAAAAGAACCAGCCTTACTCGGCTCTACTCTACTCTACTCTACTCTACTCTACTCTACTCTGCTCTACTTGGCTCTGCTCTACTCTACTCTACTCTACTCTACTCTACTCTACTCTACTTGGCTCTGCTCTACTCTGCTCTACTCTACTCGGCTCTGCTCTACTCTCCATTAATTGGGAGTGTTTCCACTGGCCCTATTTAACCGGTACCAGGTACTGTTTTAGTACCTGCTAGTTCCTGGTTCTATCCAGGACGAGCTGGTGCTAAAGTGTTCTATCTGACAGGGAGTGCAGCTGGAAGTCATGGTTACCCAGGAATATCTCTGGATACTGGTTTGTTGTGGGTTGGTTGCTGGGATATGGTACCGGATACTAAAGGGTAGGAGCAGAGTAGAGTAGGGCTGATTGAAATGACACTACAGTCTCTCGGTTTGGATCATGAAAAGTCAATAGTCATTATTTTTTATGTCTATTAAAAAACAACTACTTTTATTCTGTGATTATCAGATAACGAGGTCACGAAATCTAGTCCCTACAACCAGAGTAAAGGATGAACAATAATACACGATTAACACGTTGAATTGACCCATGTGCTGCTGTAGCGTCTTTATGAGACTCCGATCACTCACTATCTCTGCTTCTTTTACTGGGCTATAGAAAAGTGCAGTCTCTCTCAGCCCTCTGTAGTGTAAATGTCATGTTTCTCTAGTGGTGTTGGAGAAAAGAGGGACGAATCAGATAAATACATGATAGAACAAGACAAAGAGTGAATTCAAAGTAAACAAAGTACATCAGACTTTACAGTAGTGTTTTTACACATTTGATAGTTGAACTAGAGGGGGCGCCAAAGGAACCACACCTAATGACCTGCGAGAGTAAGAGACCAGAGAGAGAGACCTGAGAGTGAGACCGTAGAGAGACCAGAGAGAGAGGCCAGTGAGAAAGAGCCAGTGTGTGAGAGAGAGAGAGAGAGAGACCAGTGAGAGAGACCAGAGAGAGGGACCAGCGAGAGAGACCAGAGTGAGGGACCAGTGAGAGAGACCAGAGAGAGAGAGAACAGAGACCAGAGAGAGAGAGCCAGTGAGAGAGAGAGAGAGACCGGAGAGAGGGACCAGAGAGAGAGACCAGAGAGAGAGAGAGGCCAGAGAGAGAGAGCCAGTGAGAAAGAGACTGGGAAGAGACCAGCGAGACCAGAAAGAAACCAGAAATACAGACCCGAGAGGGAGACGAGAGAGAGACCTGATAGACCTTAACTAAAGGCAACTGTCATGATTTCCAGTATTTGCAAAACATATTGGTTCATTTGGCAGATAAGGAGATGGATATAGACAGATCCAGCACCCATCAGAAAAAAAAATCTAAATTGTAACTCATAATAATTATTATAAAAAGCTCTTAATCACAGGGTTTAAGAAAGAAAAACGCTAAATATACCAAAAAAATGTGGTTATTTTCTTCACCATTTCTATTTAAACTCCATGTTATACGCCCTTTCTTAGTTTCAAACATGACATCTGACCGCTTTCCTCTCGCTCTGCCAGAATGACCTTGCCCTGTGGAGGAATGCCAGTGTCATGACTTCTTGACTTTGTTTTTAGGAAGTTTTCATTTCTTTTCTTGGTTCAGTGTCCGTGTGTGTGCTGCTGACCGCTTCCTTTTCCCATTCTGTGTGACTCGTGTGAGAAGACTGAGCCGGAATTCCACACGCCGGGGAGGACTCAGTAAAACACTATAACACACAGACAGCACACACTACACTACAGCACTACACACAATCACAGAAAAGTTAGTCCAGATTTCAGTTTCATTTTTTCCCGTCAAGAATCGGTCCTGGAAGATTGAGGTTATCTTTCTAATCTGTATCCTTTATTAGACAATGACAATGACATTCAAGGTTTGAGTTAAAGCTGGGTTACCTCAATTTCTTTCATAAATGACACTTATTGTTTGTCCCAATAGATCGCCCTAATTGGCCCTACTTTCTACTCTATTGTAGTACCTGCTTGGCCCCAGTTCTATCCCGGCCGAGCTGGTACTAAAGTGTTCTAACTGACAGTGATTGACCAGAGTGCAGCTGGAAGCCATGTTTACCAAGGAATTTCCCAAGATGCTGGTTTGTTGTTGCTAGGATACAATACCGGATACTGAAGTGTAATGGAATCACAACCAGGTAGAGTAGAGCCGAGTACGCCTACGCAACCCTACCACAACAAACCAGCAACTGTAAGTTTAATGGTAGCCATGGCTACCAGCAGCAGTCTGGCCAATCACTGCAGGTAGAACACTGTAGTACCAACTCGGCCAGGATAGGACCATGACTGAAAAATTATCTGGTACTGTGAAAACCATGAGAAGAGTTGGGGCAAATATGACTGGTGGAAACGGGTTTGTGGGAATAATTTTTCGTGGTTTGAAATGAGGTACCTTGGTTTTAGGATAATATACCTATTCAGTACGTTACAACATGTTTTTCTCTGATCAAAAACACTGTTGCAGTTGATTGTAGCTTGCATTCAGACAAGGCAATTTTATTTAATTGCACTCTTCATACCCAACCACAATAATGATGTGTTTTCAAAAGGAAAGTGCACATAAAGAATTAAACTTGTGCAAGTGGCATCCAACACGTGTTATATTTAGCACTAATTTAAGGTTGACGGACACAATGAGGAGCCGAAATGTGCGTATGTGTGTGTGTGTGTGTCTGTGTGTGTGTATACGGTTGGAGCCGATGTGTGTGAGTGCATTTATATGTATGTGTTTGGGTGTGTATATACTGTGTGTCTGTGTGTGTGTGTGTGTGTGTATATATATGTGGTGGGAGCAGATGTGCGTGAGTGTGTTTATATGTACAGTGCCTTGCGAAAGCATTCGGCCCCCTTGAACCTTTCAACATTTTGCCACATTTCAGGCTTCAAACATAAAGATATAAAAATGTAATGTTTTGTCAAGAATCAACAACAAGTGGGACAAAATCGTGAAGTGGAACGAAATTTATTGGATTATTTAAACTTTTTTAACAAATAGAAAACTGAAAAGTGGGGCGTGCAATATTATTCGGCCCCCTCGCGCTAATACTTTGTAGCGCCACCTTTTGCTGCAATTACAGCTGCAAGTCGCTTGGGGTATGTCTCTATCAGTTTTGCACATCGAGAGATTGGAATTCTTGCCCATTCTTCCTTGCAAAACAGCTCGAGCTCAGTGAGGTTGGATGGAGAGCGTTTGTGAACAGCAGTCTTCAGCTCTTTCCACAGATTCTCGATTGGATTCAGGTCTGGACTTTGACTTGGCCATTCTAACACCTGGATATGTCTATTTGTGAACCATTCCATTGTAGATTTGGCTTTATGTTTTGGATCATTGTCCTGTTGGAAGATAAATCTCCGTCCCAGTCTCAGGTCTTTTGCAGACTCCAACAAGTTTTCTTCCAGAATGGTCCTGTATTTGGCTCCATCCATCTTCCCATCAATTTTAGCCATCTTCCCTGTCCCTGCTGAAGAAAAGCAGGCCCAAAGCATGATGCTGCCACCACCATGTTTGACAGTGGGGATGGTGTGTTCAGGGTGATGAGCTGTGTTGCTTTTACGCCAAACATATCGTTTTGCATTGTGGCCAAAAAGTTCGATTTTGGTTTCATCTGACCAGAGCACCTTCTTCCACATGTTTGGTGTGTCTCCCAGGTGGCTTGTGGCAAACTTTAAACGAGACTTTTATGGATATCTTTGAGAAATGGCTTTCTTCTTGCCACTCTTCCATAAAGGCCAGATTTGTGCAGTGCACGACTGATTGTTGTCCTATGGACAGACTCTCCCACCTCAGCTGTAGTTATCTGCAGTTCATCCGGAGTGATCATGGGCCTCTTGGCTGCATCTCTGATCAGTCTTCTCCTTGTTTGAGATGAAAGTTTGGAGGGACGGCCGGGTCTTGGTAGATTTGCAGTGGTCTGATACTCCTTCCATTTTAATATAATTGCTTGCACAGTGCTCCTTGAGATGTTTAAAGCTTGGGAAATCTTTTTGTATCCAAATCCGGCTTTAAACTTCTCCACAACAGTATCTCGGACCTGCCTGGTGTGTTCCTTTGTCTTCATGGTTCTCTCTGCGCTTTAAACAGAACCCTGAGACTATCAAAGAGCAGGTGCATTTATACGGAGACTTGATTACACACAAGTGCATTCTATTTATCATCATCAGTCATTTAGGACAACATTGGATCATTCAAAGATCCTCACTGAACTTCTGGACTGAGTTTGCTGCACTGAAAGTAAGGGGGCCTAATAATATTGCACGCCCCACTTTTCAGTTTTTTATTTGTTAAAAAAGTTTAAATTATCCAATAAATGTCGTTCCACTTCACGATTGTGTCCCACTTGTAAAATTAAAATTTTATAGCTTTATGTTTGAAGACTGAAATGTGGCGAAATGTTGAAAGGTTCAAGGAGGCCGAATACTTTCGCAAGGCACTTGTATGTGTGTGTGGGTATGCTTGTGTGTGAATGATGAGAGTAGATGTGAGTGTGTGTGTGTGTGTGTGTGTGTGTATGTTGAGAGTAGATGTGTGTATATATATATATGTGTGTGTATGTATACAGTACGTGTGTGTGTATGTATGGTGAGAGTAGGTGTGCGTGTGAGTGTGTGTGTGTGTGTGTATGGTGAGAGTAGATGTGTGTGTGTGTGTGTGTCTATGTGTACTGTATGCTGTGAGTAGAAGTGTGTCTGTGTATAGTTGTATGTATGGTGAGACTAGAAGTGTGTCTATGTATAACTGTGTGTATGTGTCTTTGTGTGTGTGTGTGTGGTGAGAGCTTGGCGTGTGTCTCTATGATGAGATCCAGATGGAAAGTTCTGGAGGAAAAACCACACGGCTCAAACTCTGACTTCATTTTGTCAAATTCACAGCTTCTTCTTCAGTCGGTTGAAAAGAGATCGTATCCGAGGCATCAGGGGGAATGAGTTCAAGTTACATTGTGTGGCTCAAAACTCCATTTGAAAGAGTCCGTTATTTTGGTTCGTGGTGTTAATTGGATTGTAAATGATATAGCAAAAAAGGACAAAATAACACTGTAGATTCTTGAATGATTTTTGTGTGGAATCTTTTAGTTTTAAAACCTTTAGGTATTGTTTAGGGATTCCTTTTTATGTGTTTAAAGCTGAGGTACCTAGCTTTTAATTCATCATAAATAATACATTTTTATTATAAATTACAACGTATTTGTTTAGCAGAAAGAGTCTTATATAAAAGTAAAATTGAGTGAACAAACCAGACCACATAATGCTCACTATAAAATTATAAAAAAAATCTAAATAGTAAGAAAGAGCTGTGTGAGTCATGACTGAGAGCTGATTGGCTGAGTGGGGGTGGTCCTCTCATTTCCCCTTTTCCGTCTTAAAACAACACATACCATTAGTAATAGAACCAAACGTGAGATAGATTACAATATATACAGTAGTTCATTTTCTGTGGTTTGAAAATGAGGTATCCCAATTTTCTTTTTGTTGTTTTGTTAAGCACTTTGAGTGGCCTCGTGTTTGAACTGTGCTATACAAATAAACTGACCCTGGAAAAAGAGACGTATGAGTGATGGCAGGCGGCTGGACTGACTCACATTATTTAAACTTGTGTATTTAGTTAAGAAGCACTGAAAAAACATCACTCAGATCAAAGGGCTCTTTTCTTTCACTGTCAGTTAGCATTTCTATAAAGTTCAGTGTTGGAGACATGGCCTGGCATCTCACAGCAGTCAATATGACGGTTTTTAGTTCGGAACACTAGATACATTATTGACTTTTTTGTGTCTATGTGTAGTTTATCATGTGATTATTTGTGTGAAATGATCTTGTATTTCTTGTTCAATCTTTAACTAAAGTTCATATGTTGTCTTTTTTGGTTGCTTGGTAACCAACTTTAGGCCCGTTCTTCAAGGTGCTGGTCCTGGACTGGTTCTTGACTGGTCTTGCAAAGTAAAACAGCGTATGCCATTTCAGTGGTTTGATTCTATCTGCGTAGGCATTGATCCGTTTTGCTCCGATGTACTTATACTTTACACACACACAAACACGTGATAAACATAACCCTTAAAGGTGCAGTAAGCGATTTTGTTAGCTAAGCCGTAGCACCGACTCGAAACCACTCCCCCCTCCCCTCGCCTCTCCACCGAACCAGCAATTTATTTTCTTCACAACAGGGAGAGTGGGTGGCAAACGCAAAATTGGCATTTTCTTTTCAGCCATTTTAGGTTTTAGAATATCCGATAACTCAGGTGTGTGCACTCGCAAGAAACAGGAAGAGGGTGAAGGGGTAAACACATCCCATTGGTTCGTTGGGGATGAACGAATCCCATTGGTTTATTTTTATCGGTCTGCTCTAGAATATTTTTTATGAACTTTTGGAGGCAATAGGCATCTGGTCAATTCCATTACTATTTGAAAACACATGTAAACTTGACTACTTTTAGGATTTAGGGACATTTTCCCGCGATATTTAAAAAAATGCGTCTGGAAAAAATCACTGACTGCATCTTTAATGCTGCCCAACTTCGCCCAGACTCAACCTCAAGCAGCCCCCAGATAGATTGAGTATGAGACCCCTGCTCTAAACATTTAACTTTGAGGTGGTGAATTCTATCCAAAGCAAATCATTTTCCCTTTCAGAAATAGAGCATAATTGTGTGGGTCTGTCTGCATCACATTTGCCCCAACTCCAAGTTAGTCTCATTAGTTCCAAAAGCTAATTGGCAGGATGGTATTCACACAGCGGAGGCCTGAACCCTGAGACAAACACAGCACCGGGTCAGAGCTGGAGGCCTTTCAGCGAGGTCCAAGTCCAGTCCCGGTGTCATCCATCAGCCCTGTGTGAACGCAGCACTGATCCAGGTTCAGCTCCTGAGTACAAAGCACTTTAAACACAAGCTGTGCTCTAATGACTGTGAAGGATCAGGCTCTGGCTCACTTCATCAACAGCAATATCTGCTCAGTAACGGTCGCCACACGTTTTATTCTCCGCCATTTTACTGAACTTATGCTCTTTGTGTTAGCGGATAAAGAGCTGTGATCTCGAACCATGGGGGAGGGATGAGGGAAATGTCTTTGACGATTAAACTACTGTGTAAGAATTCAGAGGTGTGTCAGAAGAACCCAAAGTCAGGAAGATTTACAATGCTATGACATTCAAAGCATTGTTCTGTATTTAGCAGGTTGCCAACTGTCAAAAATGTCGTTTGTTTCTCCTAAAATCTCACTGCAGTTAATGCTTGAACTCTCCCGCACTCCCATTGAGCAGTCAATTTGACGGCTTTTTGTCTTGGGAGCGTAATTACTCAGCTTGTGGACATATTTGGATTTTTGACAATTTTTTAGAGCCCTTTTCCCAAGGCCCTGGTTCTGGAGTGATTCAGCTCGGTTTCCCACCAGAGTGTTACCATAGCAACACACTGTTTACCGTTAGCTGTTAGCATTTGGTAGCCTTTTACTAGGTTCACCAACTATTTTGGCTGTATTTCAAGTTACAGGATATGAACCAGAACCTAATAAAAGTGAATAAGGTTAAAAAAAAAACTTGAATTACTAAGTTCTTATCCAACTCATTTTTTTTTTTAATTCAGAATTGAGTGTGTCAATGAGGTCATACTGTGGTGGCAGATTTAGCAGTTTTAAACAGTGGGGTTCTCATGCTTTTCTAACCCAAACAATTGAAACAGAACAATATATGTGCGCCCCACAGAGTGCACATGTGTCTGCTGGGACTCTGCCGGGTCTCGTCCTGATCCTGACTGGTTTGGTCGCTCCGGTCTCTCCTCTCTGATGAATGCTCAGTGGTTTCCTTTCATATTCTTTGTGGATTTCCTGTGTTTTAGTGTCGTCTTCCTGTCCAGGTGAAACGGCAGAAATAGGCCAAGGCCGGTTTGAGAAATGGAGCGGCAAGTTTTTATTTTAGTTCACGTTTTGAAAGTTTAATGATTGTGGGAAAGGTTGACATTCTGAGGCTAACCCATGTGACACCCCACTGCACATGTTCTTATTAATAAATGATGCTGTTGACTCATGGCTGAATCTTCTTGACTCGACTCTTCAAACTCGGCCTCCCGACACCAACACGTTTTTATTCACTATTTTGTCGCTTTGATAGATATGTATTATACAAATGTAACTGCTTTTCATTCAAGCTGTTGTTCCACTCTCTATAAATCCACTGCAGTTTCTCACTTTCTCTCCAATGTTTTATCTTTTTTCTTTTGATTTTCTCCTTGCCAATGCAGAAGGGTCAAAGGACAGTGATGATCCGGGACATTATGGCCCCTTTGTATTTGTTAGTATTGTTTTGTAAAGTCCTCTGAGACAATTGTTGTGATTTAGGACTTTACAAAAATACACTGATTTTGAATTAGAGAATTACTCTTCACGATCACAAGCAAACCTTGACTTCACATTAGTTCTTCTCAGTCCAAAAAGGTCCTATGATTTTTTTATTATCAATTAGAATGAGATTTGCTTTGCCATTTCGTTTTTTGTTACCCATGCAATAACAACTTTATAGGGTATAATAATAAAAATTATAGGTAGGGATGCACCGATCAAGTAACTTAATTTCAGTACTTGCCGATACTGAATACAGATATCAGTACTGCTCATAGTATGAGCGGCTTCGGTTCCTATGGTATGAGCACGAGTATGAGACACCTGAATTTCTCCTACAGGGATCAATAAAGTACATCTATGGCATGGACCCGATAACTTTTACAGCATCACATTGTTTTAATCTTTTATTTCAATTACAAAAATTATTGGTAGGTACAAGATACCCCACTTTAAACTCACTATTCTATCAACCTTTTTTAGTAATTTCTGCAAAATGCAAACTGCAAGCTTACTTCCAATCTTAAAAGTCGAGCAAATTATTCTGCTGTCACTTCTCCTCATATCCTCGCAAACTTAACTTCTTGCCCTTTCCAACGCTCAGGTCACTCCTTTCATATCCTTTTATAATCTTGCTGTGTTTACCTGATGCAAAGCGAAATATGAAAAACAAAAACACATCTCGACTTTATCTCTCCTCCCGACCAGACTGCTCCTTATCTCTGGCTGCATCACTTCACTGCCCACCGTAAACCACAAACTTTGTTCCAACCACTTTACGGCGATGACCTCAAATCTCTGCAGGGTTGAAACCACTTAAGTTCTGGTGTCAAGTCTTTTTTGTATATAACTTATGCTGTTGAATAATTTACTTGCATAGATATACGTAGCATGAAAGACCCAGCGTGTCTTATGTAAAGCTCTTTATGTAATCAACGGTTTAATGGTGGCGCTTGCTCCCACAGCCCTCGGTCGTAAAGAGAGGACCGTGGAGGATCAGATGGCTCTGTAATTCTGCGTACACAAACATTTTTTCACCGATACCACCCCATCGAACCCTAGTTTACAAAGTTATATTGTCATTTACAACCTATAAACACTCAGTTAGGGGCTTTAAGAGAAGAAAAACGATGTTACATTGTATTTCTTTCCCATCTTTTGGAAGATTATTTGTATAATCTTATTTATTGTTTATATTTTTTTATTCACAACCACCATACCATCACAGCCGCTTCTTTTGCAAACCAACTCAGAGAGGGACAGAAGTTGATGTAGTACAACTGTTATCATTGCACAGCCTTAATACAAAACCATCTATTTTGATATCCAGCAGCACTCTGGCCAATCCCTGGCAATTATAACTCTTTAGTACCGGCTTGGCCTGGGAGCAGTTAAACAGGCCCAGTGGAAAAGCTCCCAATTAGGATAGAGTAGAGCATAGTGTAGAATAGAGAAGGGCCAAGGGGTTCGAATCCTGGTCTGAGCAGTGTCTTTCTGAGTGGAGTTTGCATGCTCTCCCTGTGCCTGTGTAGGTTTCCTCCAGGTGCTCTGGTTCCCCCATACCACTAAATGCATGCACAATAGGTAAAATCCTACAGCTCTGGTTCTGACCAAGCCGAGCATCAACATCTGGAGATAGGTTCCCGGATGCTGTACTATGCCTGCCACTGCTCCTGATAGACGCCCTAGTGGCATCAGGATGGGCCTTTAAGACTATAGCGTTGGATGTGAATCATAATGAGATTCACAAACCCTGTGTTGACGTCAATAAAGTCTCCGGGTATAAACCTCACACCCCTGAGTCATCACCCTGAAGGCTCCTTCAGCCACGTAGTATGAGACACACGCAGGCTGATGTTGTCATGTTGACGTTTGAAATGTTTCAAGGGGTTAAAGGTATTAATAAATCAACTTATTAAATGGGGGTGAAATATCACAAATAGATATTTGGCCGTAATCGTGCCGCCTTAATATAGATCCTGCTATTCTATAATGTTCAATTCAATTCCATGTCATCTCAGCGGCCTTTACAACAGACAACAACAGACCAGGGGATCACACTCCTCAGCCTCCCTAGTAAGGTCTACTCCAAGGTACTGGAGAGGAGGCTTCAATCGATGGTCGAATCTAGGATTCAGGAGGAGCAGTGTGGTTTTCGTCCCGGCCGTGGAACACTGGACCAGCTCTATACTCTCCATTGGATACTCGAGGGTTCATGGGAGTTCGCCCAACCTGTCCACATGTGCTTTGTGGATTTGGAGAAGGCATTCAACCATGTTCCCCGGGGTGTCCTTTGGGGCGTTCTCCACTGAGGGCCGTCCGGTCCCTGTATGACCGGAGCCAGAGCTGCGTTCGCATTGCCGGCAGTAAGTCAGACCTGTTCCCAGTGCATGTTGGCCTCCGGCAAGGCTGCCCTTTGTCACCGGTTCTGTTCACTGTGTTTATGGACAGAATTTCTAGGCACAACGAGGGGTCGGAGGGGAGCTGAGCCGAAAGGCAAAGCTCTCGATTTACCGGTCAATCCTTGTTCCCTCCAACACCTATGGTCATGAGCTTTGAGTAATGACCGAAAGAACGAGATCGCGGATACAAGCGGTCGAAATGAGCTTCCTCCGCAGAGTGGCTGGGCGCTCCCTTTGAAGTAATGGTGAGGAGCTCAGTCACACAGGAGGAGCTTGGAGTAGAGCCGCTGCTTCTCCACGTCGAGAGGAACCAGTTCAGGTGGCTCGGGCATCTGTTCAGGATGCCTCCTGGACGCCTCCCTGGGGAGGTGTTCTGGGCACGTCCCATCGGGAGGAGGCCCCGGGGAAGACCCAGGACATGCTGGAGGGACTATGTCTCTCAGCTGGCCTGGGAACGTCTTGGGGTCCCCCCGGACGAGCTGGAGGAAGTGTGTGTGGATAGGGAAGTCTGGGCATCCCTGCTTAGACTGCTGCCCCCGCGACCCGGCAACGGATGAAGCGGAAGAAAATGGAATGGAACAAAAGACCAGAGAATCAAACAGTTCGAACACAATAATTACAAACACATAGGAGCGGAATGACCAATGCACATAAATATTAATGTATGATGTAACCAGCTGAAGAAAATGGATGCCCTTGGACCCTCCTGCATCACGACGGAAAAATCAGTGGGGAAAAAAGTGAGAATTCCCTCATTGAGAGAGAGACAGACAGGCTGCAGATCCAAGGCTAATATTATTGGAGTAACATCATTTACTCTTATCTAATCTATCTGATGCTAAAAGGACAGGCACAATTAGATGGGACAGCCCATCACGGGATAGGGTCACATGCAGTCATTATGGTGTCAGTGGTGAAGTCTTAAACAGCAGCTAGAGCACAGACAGAGACGTGTTGTGACCTGCAAATGCACTGTACGAAATAATGTGTGACGAAGCGTGAGAGGCGTGTCACTCCAGTGCATTAGGCTATTTATAAAGCTTTAAACACGTCAAAGCTGCAAAGTGTATACAGGGATGGACAGTGCTATCCCGCTAGCTAAAAAGAAGTGCTTGTTCTTACTCGCTTTGGCTTCATTTCACTATCAAAGAAAAGTGCAAACCAATGGTGTCACTCACCAGCATGCAGGCTTACAAACATGTGGTTTTATTCTCTACTTGATCTGTGTGTTTTGATGTTGATATAGTCTCTGTAATATACTGCATGACGCAAGCAAGAACAGAGTGATTAATTTAGCTCAAAATTACGGCCAATGAAGTCTGTGTGAATTAGCTCAAACCAGCTTCTTCTGGGAAAAGCCGATTGCATTGTCAGCACACTGTTGTGATTGAATGCTCCATTATTGATGAAATGAGAATTATTCATACTATGAAGGTGAAGGCTTGTTGAAAGGTTTTGCCAAATTTTACATTTTAATTGTGCCTTTGCACTGCGAGTAGCAAGGCAAAGCTAGCTCATTCTCTTCATACACAAGGCAACTGAAAGCGCTTAGCAAAACAAGGTAGAAACAATCACACGAGGCATTAAGTATCATAAGCATCATAAATAATCACTGTACATTTAAAGGTGTGAAGATACAATCCTTCAGTTGTATGCACAGATAAACAGAACGGTTTGAACCTGTCTCTAAATATTCAGGAGAACTATTCCAAATTTTTGCGGCGTGAATCTCAAATACCGCCTCCCCGTGTTTAGTCAGTTTAAGGACATTTATGGACATTTATTTACATTTATGGATAGCAGTCATCAAGCTACCTATAGACCAATGCTGCTATGTGTTTGTTAGTATTGTATTTCCTGTGATCGCACTATTTGAATCCCTGATCAACATATCTCGAACTATCAAAAGTTTTATTTTACTAGCTGACATTTGCCAGTCTGCTTGTTTCACAAATGAGTAACATATGATAAAAAAATGGTCCAAAACAGTGTCTCTTTCTCCCACTACGCCACAGTCGATATATTGCTCTATTTTTTCCATGGCGTGAGTTATTATTGCAGCGTGGTCCAGGCCGCCTCTGAGCCAAAACAACAGTGTTATATGGGATGTCCCTCTGAAAACAAAGCGGAGCCTGTGCTGGCACCTGACGTTTATTTACCCAGTGTTCCTTGCGGCGTTGCTCCAGGATACCGCAGAGTATATTCAGAGGGATATTCTCAGATGGATGTTAGCTCCACGACAGCGCACAGAGCCAAAAGCAGGCCTGGAGAAGTTGCTCTTTTGTGCCATGATTGAACTGTCATTTTATCAGAGCCACCATCTTTCTTCTATCTATCTCTGTCTACTCTTTTATGTGCTTGTCATGAATGGCCTGACTGAATATTGTACATGTATAATAGAGCTTTCAATCAAACTAATGTACAGAAATACAACTGATTAAATCTTTTGTATGTGATGTAATATGAATGTTAAAAGAGCCCTGTTTCCACTAGCCCTACTTGGCCCTACTCTACTCGGTTCTGCTCTACTCTATGGTTGCGTTTCCATTACGCTTTAGTATCTGTGACTGTATCCAAATAACATGCCCCCAACAAACCAGTATCTGGGGAAATTCCCTGGCCACCTGCACTCTTGGCCAATCTCTGTCAGTTAGAACTCTTTAAAACCAGCTGGGTCAGAACAGGGCCAGTGGAAACGCTTCCTATCGAGGTAGAGTTGAGTCAAGTAGGGCCAAGAGGAGCTGGATGAAACAGGAGACTATGGACGGAGGATTTGGACTTAGCTAAACAGTCTAAATCCGACTAAAATACCCCATTGCTTATCCCTGCCTGCCTTTCCTTCTAATTTTTTTCACCTTAGTGGAATACATTTTGACCTAAGTTCTATCAAAAGCACAATAAAGTTCTATAAAGCACTCAAAAGGATGAAGTAAGGAAAAAGAAGGGGGTGTTTTTGCTGAATTTGAAAAACGATGGGTTAATGAGAATGGTGACGTTAAGGCCTGGGTTTAATTCTGGGCACTGGTGCTGTGTTGGATAAAATGTCAAGCTAAGTCTAGCTGGGCTGTTCAATAGCTTTGTATTCACTATAGTGCACCTGTACTGTATCACAACTGCTATAACTTTAAGAATTGTATTTTGCTAGTGGCGCTAACCTCCGGGTATTATGCCTTAAAATGCTGCAAGCCTTGCTGCTAGAAATGTGTCAGGCTACAGGGACGTCATACTGAGAGGAAGATAGAAATAACAATACAGCTGTAGATCCAGGACTGAGGCTGTAGATCCAGGACTGAGGCTGTACATCCAGGACTGAGGCTGTAGATCCAGGACTGAGGCTGTAGATCCAGGACTGAGGCTGTACATCCGAGACTGAGGCTGTAGATCCAGGACTGAGGCTGTAGATCCGGGACTGAGGCTGTAGATCCAGGACTGAGGCTGTAGATCCAGGACTGAGGCTGTAGATCCGGGACTGAGGCTGTAGATCCAGGACTGAGGCTGTAGATCCAGGACTGAGGCTGTAGATCCGAGACTGAGGCTGTAGATCCAGGACTGAGGCTGTAGATCCGGGACTGAGGCTGTAGATCCGGGACTGAGGCTGTACATCCAGGACTGAGGCTGTGCGGTGCATGGCTGAAAAGGCTCCCAGGCGAGGAGGGGAGAATGCAAGCCACAAGTCCACAGGTTCTGGACTCAGGGGTCCCATCAGATTCCGATTCAGTCTATTTGCCATTTACAGTAAAACCATATTAGAAAACACATGTGCAAATGTACTCCAGTGTGCACCAGACACATACATAAACAAAACAAGGTAAAACAAAGTACAAGAAGCCTTTATCACTGTGAAACCAATCAACATATTAACACTATAAACATGTGTGTATTGCTAGTAAGACTGGTCGTATCAACAGAATCCCCACTCTTAACATATTGATCCAACACAACATCCATAGATAGAACCAGACTTCACTTCAACCCTAAGTGTTTGCCTAGGCGGGTTACATGTTGGAGCTGCTTCTTTGTGATCTGGACATGTTTTTTCCGATAGTGATCTAGGCTTGTTGGGTGAAATATTTACAGCTTCACTCAGACAGATAACCTCATTAAGGCTTGTGTACTGATCCAAGGCGCTGTGGTCCCTCCGCACGCATGAAGCCGAGGCTGTGGGTAAATAGAGCCAGGCCCGAGAGACTCACAAAGACACAACAACATATATTCTAAAGGCGGGAAACGGTGACAAGGAAATGCCACATACAAGAGTCAAGTCACACAGCAATTAGTTCAGATATGGATTTTTTATCAGACTGTAAACATGTCGGCTGGAAGGACAACAGCTCTACTCCTCACGCAGAAGTTACAGAGATTTATTTATTGTTGGAAAAAAAAGGACAAAACAAAATGTAAATCCATTTTCAGGTTCATTAGACCGCAGGACGTTTATTCAAGAAACTGTTGCATATAATTTGTGCGACAGTATGTGTATGGACAACATTTCTGAGGTGGTTCGCACTCTTGCCTCGCTGCACAAAGGTCATGGAATCCTGGAGTTTGCATGTTCTTCTACTAACCATCGATCTGACCTATGTCATTATACTTACATGGTACAGAACAAATGGCTCTTCTGGGTTGGTGCTTGTGCTCAGAAAGTCTTTGGTTTGTGTCCTGCATCAGGGAGCACCTTCATGTGGGTAGTGTGCATGTTCTCCCCATGTGTAGGTTTCCTCCAGGTGCTCCTGTGTTCTAGCTTGATGCATCAACCGTGTTTAATTTCGCTTCGGGGAAGTTGTCTGAAATCGCAAATGATTGCAATGGGGTTAGGGTGGGGCAGTGGCTGAGTGGTTAGCACTCAAAGCAAGAAGGCTTGATTCCACCTCCAGACAGGGACATTCTGTGTGGAGTTTGCATGTTCTCCCAGTGTCTGAGTAGGTTTCCTTCGAGTGCTCTGGTTTCCCCTGTCACTGAAAACACACTAGCTCCCCTCTCTCTGGGACCATGACTCCCCTGAAATCCTCTCAACAGGACTTTCCTGGTTAAAAAAAGGTCAATATTGTCCCAAATGAATTTAGAATCCACAATGGATCCTCTTGCTGTGAGGTTGAAACATTACCCTCTCAGTTTATTGATGTGAAATTAAGTTTTAAAATATTGTATTCTAATTTTTGGCCAAAGTTACATGTCTATCCCACTTGGACAGTTTGTGTAATTATTCCTCTAATGGAAAACGCTCAAGAGTAACTAATTGGGTCGACCTGTTTTACACATTTGAACCAAGTTAGCCGCTCTTTTAATCAACTCGGTTTAATGAAGCCGTCAGAGCGCTCAGTAATGCAGAACAATGGGCTGGATAGTGAATTCCTGCTGGCCCTTTAATGCAAATGATATATCTGCTTTTGTCTGCATACATCTCCACCAGTGTCACCTATATTAACTCGAGCTGCCAGTCGCCCTGCCATTAACACAGATTTATACGCTTTAAGTTCGAATGGGCCTGATATCACATGATCGGCTCTGGCCACCCATTCGCTTTGAGAGGGATTAGAGGCTGAAACAAAAGCTCTTCCCCTGACAGAGGAGCAGGACAGAGGGTGGGCCGTGTGTGGAGGGGCTCGTTGCCTGGAGAAGCCGATGGAAACCAGGCCAAAGAGGCTGCAGGGGTCACACGGTCCACTTTCTTTTGTGGCTTATGTGGACGTTTACAGAACTCAGGGGGCTTACACAAAAAGGGGGTATTCTAATGACTGCTAGAAACAGTATGGCCGCATCCGGATTCATAATAACTCATCCATTGTGCTTTTATTTGACCTTTTATGAGATGGAGTCGCTCCTGGTTTGGTCAAGTGAAATTTAAGACCTTTTTGAGACTTTGGTTAAATCTAATAATACCAAGGTCAATGGAGTTTATGCTTCTTATGAATTTGATGGATACATACAAATGTACAGCGTTTACAAAAGCATGAGTTAAAACCTGATAACTAATCTAATCCAATTTCGATTGAGCAAGACACATGCAGCCCTGAGTGCGCCAATTCAGTTGTGTTCTTCTGTTTGTTTAGTAAATGTAGTTCTCCAATGATAGATATGATGTTGCTGTCATGACTGGCCACACCGAATGTATAACATGAACTCAATCACAAGAAAAAATTGGATAAGTAGGAAGTGGGATGACCAATGTTAAAGTTTTTGACACTAGATCAGGGATTAAAGAGTTCCGTCGGATTTCCGTCAAATGAAATTGGTCTGGAAAAAAAAAAATATATATATATATAATGATAATAATACACACAATGAAATGATTGATTATAAAAATAATATATAGTAATACATATACGTGTGAATCTGTTATATATATATCGATGTATAATAATAATTTGAATATAATTGTATTTATATGTATATAGAAATAATAAGTGATATAATGACGAGTGGGCCTTGAACGTGCCGTGGCCACATGAGCGCTCCGCAAATGAATCAAGGCAATGGGACGTAGCTGAGCTCACGCGCAAATGAAGACGCGATGAAGTTAGCATTGGTAACACAGAGGTGAAAGTTTCTGGAAACTGCACGGAGCTTTTGAAAAGGAGAAGAGGAGGAAAATTGAATCTCGAACGGAGCGATAACAGCAGCAGATCCGCGGACTGGTAAGCTGGGCGCGTAATAGACGAAAGGTAATTAACGTTTACCAAACGCAATGCTATTTTACTTAACGGAATGTACAAAACGGACTTTGCTGCAACTGGGAATGGGTCACAAACATGTCTTGGTGAGCTTTTGATATTGTCTTGTTTGCGATCTTCTTGCAAAACTCAGCGTGATGTAAAAGAGCCAATCAATGAGTCATGGTGCGAAAACATGAGAGTGGCCGGTGCTTGTGCGTACTTTGCCATAAAAAATGCATATATGGGAGCAGGGCTGGACTGGCCATCGGGCGTACCGGGCAATGCCAGAAGGGCCGATGCCCATATTTGGGCCGGTCTGTTTGCCTCATACAAAAAAGATGTTTGTGAAAAGTGTAAATCCGTTGAGAACTGTTCGAGGGGGCGCGCGTGTCCGCGGGGCACCTGCTGTATGTACTGGAACGGGATTCCACCACCTCAGCGGCCGCAGTGTTCCGGCATCCAGCGGCTCTGAGCTGGACGCGGGAACCGCTCACCGGGAACCGCTCACAACACAACACGCTGAGCGCGTAGCCGCAACGTGACCATGTACCCAAGACCATAAACGTGCACAGGACCATGCATGTCTTTTCGTAATTTGTGCACCCAATAAATACACCGCTGCAGGAAACAGTCCGCGTCTCCCCTCTCCTCTCGAAGTGCGACTAAATTAAAGCTCGGGTGCCTAAATTTTCCATTGCATTAAAAGTTCATGTTTGAGCCCAAAAGTAAAATGTTGTGAAAAAATTAAACAGATTTAGAGCCAGCCAATGGCTGACATTATGCATTTCAGACTTTTTTGACCAATTCTCATCCCTGTAACAAACAACAGTGTTGTCTGCGTCCACCTCCCTCACTCTGAGACATGTTTATTACTCTCTTGTAATGTAGACTATTGCACTTTATTTTTTTGTTGAAACTGTAGACATCCTGATCCTCTACAGTATGCTTCCACATACTGTATAAACCAGGGGTCGGCAACCTTTAGTGCTCCTCCAGTGGCTCCTGGAGCCTTTTCAAAAATGTCTGAAAATGGAGTGGGAGGGCTATATTCCTAGTTTGAATGTGGTTTCTGTAGGAGGAAAAACATTCCTAACGTATTTCAATGCTGTAAAAATGTGTATAAGTAATATTCAATTTCAACATTTCTGTCAACGTAGTGAGTCATATCCTGTGGCGCGGCCCCGCGGCAGACGGCCGCTGCTGTAAACAAACCGGCGTGTGCGCACGGATCCCAAAGATAAAAAGAGAACGAGTCGATAATAAGACTGGACTAAGAACAAGACTGAACATTTGCTTTCAGTCAATGAGGAAGGACTGCTTCATGTTTGCAATGTAATAGGAAGTTTTGTTGCAACACGAGGAACAATGAAGCACTAAATACCGTTCACAGGGATTACGTGAAGGATTCTTTCATACAAAATCCGGAGCACCTTTTTCAGACTTCAAAAACCTCCGCAAAGACTGTGAAAGAAAAGGCCATTAAGGACATTCAGCTCCAGCAAACTTCAGCCTGTGACGTAATCGATATGAGCGGACATTGCAGGTGTGTGACCTTTGAGCCAAAAAGCAGATTTATTTACTGTATTTCTACAGTTGCATGAAGGCAAAAAAATGGAAGTCAAAGTTAAAGCAGAGTCATCACATGGTGCGTCATTCTCTCCAGGACACGCTGCAGTGAAAACACACATTTGACAATCATGAATGCTAATCAAGGGGCGACAGTAGCTCAGTTGGTAGAGCATTGGCCTTAAGGCCAGAAGGTCGTGGGTTCAATTCCCACCTCTGCACCTTCTCCACCGACTCCCACTGATGACTGCTGTCGTTGTGTCCTTGGGCAAGACACTTAACCCCACTTTGCCCAAAGCCCCCACTGAAAGATCAAGGCTATGCTCACACTCAGAGAGCAGCCGTCCTCCTGTGGACTCACCACCTGCAGAGGGTCAGTGAGGGGCTGGTGCTATGAGACTTGGGTGGCATCTCTGACTGCCACCCCCCTGACCCGGAAATGGATTAAGGGGTAGAAAATGGATGGATGGATGGATGGATGGAATGCTAATCATGTATTTGTAGCCTTTACTTGGTCATTTAGATAATAGGCTAATGTAGCTAATGTAGCTACATTGTGTAACCTTCATATAAGCTTTATACAAGGCTGTTATTTTTTTGCGGCTCCAGACAGATGTTTTTAGTATTTTTTGTCAAATATGGCTCTTTGAACCTTTTGAGTTGCCGATCCCTGGTATAAACAAACTGTAAAAAACGTGACAAAAACATGCCTGGGCCGGTAAGAAGGAAAAAATGCCCGGGCCGTTTTTTTGTCCCAGTCCAGCCCTGTATGGGAGTAATGAGAAAAAAGTTTTGATTCGCCACCAGCTCAAAACTGCGCACAAGGCAGCTGTTTGTGCACTTTCCCACACTTCATCTTTACCTGGTGCATCAGCAACAACTGACACTAGGCTTGCTCTGGCGGACCGTGTCTGTGGCTTTATCGCAGAAAATAACGTTCAGAATATCACTACCGCTGGTAGATTTATTTAAATCATTTGCAGTTGATCGAAGTGCACTGTGCACTCAAACTTGATAGGGAAACCTTTTTCTTAAATATTGACGTGTCCACAAACAAATGTGGACAAAATTTTATCGTCCTTTTGCGATATTTTGACGAGGACAGAGCCAAAGTGTTGACGCTCCATATCGCCTCAAGTAAAGCTACTCTCACTAATATTCTGTCAAAAAGTTGACTCGTTGCTTGATCCACTTATATTTCATATCAAAATACACTGTATATCTTTGTATATTGAATACAGCTCAAATGAATTCTTCAATCTATTATACAATAATATATTGTAATTAAAAATATAACTTGGTCCTGCATATTACTGTGATTTACATGTGATAAATTTCCATGCAAAAATTTTCAGTCAAATTTTTTTTTTTTGCTTTAACCCCTGCACTAGATGATTTGATGACTCTTCCATGCTGGTACTCATTCACTGGTCTATTTTGACCATAAACAGGTGTTCGATAGCTACTAATGCTAAAAAGTCAATACATTCTGACAGCCCAACTCTACCACAATAAAAATGCACATATATCTATACAAGCCACATGGTTCAAACAACTTGATAAAAGTAGCGGCTTATAGTCCAGAGATTACGACGGTTAAGATTCTGAGATTTATAAACACATGGGAGGCCAACAACAGCTACTGTACTATAGCACATAATAATTGCAGTCTTGTAACAATTTTTAAGTGGTTTGAAATAAATCTGCAGTGGCACAGAACAGCCGAGCACGTAACCTTTGATTTGTGATGTCCAGCTCGATATAATGGTTTAATTTGTCAGGCTATTGCTAATCTCCCAATCAGCCGATCTCATTAACATTTGTGACCAGAGGAAGAGCGATTCTTTGTGCTGCCGGATGTTGATCAATGACGGCTCATTACCAGCGTTGTATCCGGAGTAAATGCCTTTTTGTCCACTCTACAAACAGCGGGGTCGCCTCTCTCCTCTGCTGCAGTTGTTTATCAGTCGTCTGTGGTGATGCAGGACACAAAAGAAACCACAGCTTATTGTCTGTTTCCAGGTCTTGAGAAGCAGAAAAAGTATATACCTCCCAAAGTTGACTTAGTTTTTTATTTTCATCACAGTCTTGTTGCTGGTTTGTGACTACAGTGGGATATCCAAATGGAAGATTATAGTATAAATGACATATCAACACTAGAACTCAATTTGATAGCTTTTCCTTTTGAAAGTGTAATTACTCCGCTTATATACATTTTAATCTTCCTAACTTTGTAACTACATCTAATTTATTTTTGTATACCTTCATTTCCGGACTATAAGCCGCTACTTGTTTCTAGTTTCTCTAACCCTGCGACCAATATAGTGATATTGTGAATGTGTGTATTTTGTATATGGACTTATTGGTTTGAGGTTTAGTAACATATATATGAACCACATGTACTTTTCTTTTAAAACGTTGCTGGTACGGCTTATATACAGGTGTGCTTCATAGTCCAGAAAGTACAGCACTTATATTAATTACTGTTTTTGCAGTATTTCACGTTGTATTCACAAGTTTTAGTGTATGTTAAAGATATGGGCGGCATGGTGGCTGAGTGGATTGCACTCTCGCCTCTCAGCAAGAAGGTCCTGGGTTCGAATCCCGGTCGGAACAGGGTCTTTCTGAGTGGAGTTTGCATGTTCTACCCGTGTCTGCGTAGGTTTCCTCCGGGTGCTCCGGTTTCCCCTACCACTAAAAATATGCTCACTAGGTAAAATCCTCCTGCTCCGGTAGTCCTGACCAAGCCAAGCATTAACATCTGGAGATGGGTTCCTGGGCGCTGTTACTACGGCGACCACTGCTCCTGACGTAAGCCTTTGCGGCATCAGGATGGGTCAAATGCAGAGGACAAATTTCCCTACGGGTACAATAAAGGGCACATTTACATTTACATTTACATACAACCTGTATATGTGGAATAAAAAGTAGCGAACATTTGAATGTGAGCCGTCAATATGACTGCTCTTGGAGTTGAAGTAGTTTCAGAATTCATGGAGTCCTGGTGTTAAGTAATCTTGGAGCATATAGACGACTATGAATTTGCAGGATATGGGCAAAATAAATACAAGGATAGATTACATAAACCCTGTGGTAGAGCGGTTAATACCATAAATATACACATGTATTGAGGAGGCTAATGTTAGCGTCTGGGAGCCACATCCTCTGCTGGTTGTGAACGCCGCAATGAGTTCTGTGGTTTCTGAATCGCTGAAGAGAAAACCACAAAGTCACAATGGAAACTCTTTCAGGCCGAAGCCAAACGACTCAGAGTGTGTCTCCCTAAACAATGATGTCCTTGACAAACAGAAGTCTCCCATCAGTCTTCCACAACAATGCCACGCTTGTCCCGCGCACAGAGGGTCATCCGGGTCCCGACCAGAGAGCCGCCCCGGTCCCGGCAAGGTCCGAGTCGTGGGAGTGAGGATTTTGTAGCGCTGACCTTCAAACTGTGTAGTGACGCCTCTACCGCACAATACATGGGAAATGTAACTGCGTATTCATGTGCTAATGCTAATGTTATGGGGGACTGGCAGAGATCGTCAGCCCACGGAACTGCGTAAAGACGGCCCTATACCTCAAGAGCGGCTTTGTACCATTTAATGAAATAGAATTCAAGAACTATCAGACTCTCACAAAATGTGCTGAGTGTTTGTCTTATAATTACCATGATGTGACATTTAAAGCTGGGGCAGTTCACTTCTGTAGCATGTTGTTTGTTCACAGAATTCTGTTGGTACACACACAATATACTGTATGTATGAGACAATACAAAGATTTAAGAGTATTTCTGTCACGGGGTGGGATGATGGAGGACTCAAATGCAGGAATGCAAAAAATAATGATTTAATAAAATAAAAGTCCAGGTGAAAACTAAACTCAAAATCCAAGAATACAGAACCAGGAACAAAGACAGAACTTGACATGACGAAACAGGACATTGACATAACAATGGACCAGCAACATGTGGAGAGGGGCACAGGGTAATTATAGACAGGGACACAGGTGAAACACATCAGGGCGGGGCAGACAATCAAGACAGGGGAAACAGCACAGAAGTCAAACTCAAAACCAAACCACAGAGAAAAAATGTCAAAATAAAACCAAAGTACAAAATAACAAAATCCACACCGTGACAGTACCCCCCCTCCAAGGGACAGCTCCCAGATGTCCCCAGAAAATAAACACGAGCCAGGGAGGGTGGAGGGGGCAGTCCAGAGGCAATGTTCGATGGACAGAATCGAGGGCAGGAACTAGAACCCAGTGATGACCTTCCACAAAAGGTCTGGCTCACCCCGAACGAAGACGAATGTCCGGCGGTGACGCAGCAACAGGATCAGAACCACCCCAGACGGAGATCCATGTCTGGCGGTGGCAACGGGTGAAGGGAAGGAGAGGTCATCATTGGGTAGCAGCCAAAATGGGTAGAAAATCCAGACAGACAGCACTATCCAGGCCAGAGCATCACTGTAGACCTCTCAACATGTCAGGGGGGGGGACAGAAGACCACCCTGGACGGAGACGAATACCCGGCGGTGGTACAAAGGGACAAGACCACCCCAGACGAAGGTTGATGTCTGGCGGTGGTTCCAGAAACAGGTTGAGAGGTCAGCGGTGATGAGGCGAAAATAAAATAAAAACCTGATGAATGGGATGACAAACTGGGAGCAGGTGTGGAAAAAGGGCATTCCGCTGAGTCCTTTTGTGGCTGGTCCATTCTGTCACGAGCTTGAGATGATGGAGGACTCAAATGCAGGAATGCAAAAAATAATGATTTAATAAAATAAAAGTCCAGGTGAAAACTAAACTCAAAATCCAAGAATACAGAACCAGGAACAAAGACAGAACTTGACATGACGAAACAGGACATTGACATAACAATGGACCAGCAACATGTGGAGAGGGGCACAGGGTAATTATAGACAGGGACACAGGTGAAACACATCAGGGCGGGGCAGACAATCAAGACAGGGGAAACAGCACAGAAGTCAAACTCAAAACCAAACCACAGAGAAAAAATGTCAAAATAAAACCAAAGTACAAAATAACAAAATCCACACCGTGACCATTTGTGGCCTAGATGCATTGGCTTGCTATTGGAAATATATGTGAGGTTACTTTAGTTACTTTCTGTGATATTAGCCCCGTTTGTACCAGATCTACTCTACTCTTCTCTACTCTGCTCTGCTCGGCTCTATACTCTACCTGGTTGTGTTTCTGTACAATTAGTCAATTAATAGGATCAGCACTAGACCGCAAACTTATCACTACCATCGTCACTTTTTAATTGTGCATAAGATACCTTTATTGCACACAAGATTCCTTATAACTTATATATTTTTTAACTTTTTAATATTTTCAAGGTTGAATCCAGAATTGACAATTCAATGATTTTTATTGCATCCATTCCTTGAGTCATATAAACAATGTGAGAGCTAAAACAGAAATACAAAATTACTAATGTTCCTCACCATTATTTCTAATGATTAACTAATTGCATTGTTAATTGTTATTTGATAATGGCTATTAACTCACATCCTTATCAAACTCTAAACATACTATATATTTCACATAAATACATACCTTATTCCCTTTATCAACTGAAGCTACCCCTTTGTTTCCGTAGACGTATTTACATTTTGTAATGTATTTTTGCATATGATTTAGTGTGAGCCGTTTATTTCCTGTCTGAACCTGAAGCTGTCAAAAAAAATGCAAATCTATAAACGTATCAAAAGTGCTAATCAATCTTTGAAATCACAAAAAAATTATACAAGTAACACAAGCTAAACACCAGGTATCTCTCAAAACTGGTTCTATCATGAGTTTGCATGTATTGCTGGCCTCTGTCACATCTTTAAAATTGAGAGAAAGAGTAAATCAGGCTCAATATAAAAAAAAAAAGGTTTTTTAAAAATTTTGAGATATCATGTTGTTTGTTGATTCGTTCACAAAATTCTGTTACAGTAGAGGATCGGTAGTTGTGTTTTTGTAAATCTAGAAATGAGCCGTACACACAATGACCAATTAGATTCTTTCATTTGTGGGGGAAACTCCAGCTTGACTTAGCAACCATGTTAGCAACGTGCCTGCTACTGTTACGGCACATAGGCCAGCCCGTCAGAACAAACGCTCAGATCAGGACATTCGAATGGACTTCTTCCGTATTCGCCAAACACTACGGTGACGTCAGAACTCCTAATATTCATTTCAGATTTTGAAGAACACAGTATCATAACTGCATTCTGTGTATTGATTACTTTACTATTGTATTCAGTGTATTATTATGTTGAATGGTCGTGAGGGGGTTGCGTCCGCTTCATCCGACCCCTTCTCAAACCTGTATTAGTGTGAAGATATTGGAAATGGTGTATTTCTGGTTTGAAATAATTCTTAACTAGTGTCTTTAACCAGTGGAAAATACAAGAAAAACTAATCAACTTCGGCATCAAATCAGTTTGAATAAATATGTAAATCGCCGTGAGAATTGAGAATTTTTAGATTGGACACAGCTGAATCCATTAGTTTTGGTGCTTCTCTGAGTGTGAGATAAACCTTCAAAAGAGACTGGTTAAATCTGTTGGCAAAATTTAACGTGGGCTATTGAGCCGTTGAGTTTCCTGCAGAATCCTAATGTTCCCGGCAGCAACTTTGGTTTGACTGATGGACCGACTCTGGGTGTAAAGAAGCTCAAGTAGAATTCGTAATCACAATACCGGCTCCACTTCCTAAATCCTAAATGAAGCCTTCACTCCTTCCAAAACAATGTCCCCATATCGCCTGCAAACGCTGCCTACCGACGTCCCGACAGCTAAGACAATACCGTCTCCAATTGAAAGGCGTCAGGGAGGCGGAGCTCTGGGACCACGTCTAGTTTTGTGAGACCTGTCTAGATCTCAATTCACCCGGAGAATCAGTCTTTCATCTGGGCTGGACCTATCACTCCGAGCTGGGAAACAGGATCCAGAGTCCTGTCCCGAACCCACCCACCTCTGCCCGCGCTCGGCCCCCTCTCAATGGGCTCTTTCAGTATTGTTGCCGCGGCCTCGGCTCAGGTCAATGGCAGCCCGGAGACTTCGAGTGGGAACAAATGGTTTGTTTGGTTGAGCGCCGTGAAGCAGCTTTGGACGGTCCGGCGGGCGAAAGGTAATGCTGACTGCAGAGTTTAATATGAGAGTGATGACAGAGGCTGAAAATCCTCGCTCCGGGTCGCAGTCAGGGGTGCGCTTATTAGACTTTTTGCAGTCGGTTGGTAGTTGGGGGAGAGTAAGCTCTACTAGATTAGTGTCGGAGTGAGGTTCAGACAGCTGAGCGGGCCAAAGCAGGAGTTGGAACAAACGATGATGTGGAAGAGAAAGAGCACTGGAATTTTAATTGGCACTGAAAACCAAATTCTTCCATTCATTCATTCATCCATTGGGGTCAAATGAGCGTATTCATACAGCTGACATGTACAGAAACACAATACAACCTGGGTTACTCCCCCAATCCTGCACAATGTACAGTTTATGATCATCAATTCAAGCATACCATTATAGATGGTGTGTACATTAAATTCCAAGGTAATTAAGGCTCAACCAGCATCTGTCTTTCAATAAGCGCAAAAAGAACAATCTTGGGTTGGTACACGATATACAGTACATACATGTATATATAGATAGATAGATTGATTGAAAGTGGGGCGACAGTGGCTCAGTTGGTAGAGCATTGAGCCTGAAGGTCGTGGGTTTGAGCGCAATGACTGCTGTCGTTGTGTCCTTGAACAAGACACTTCACCCCACTTTGCCTGAAGCCCCCGCTGAAAGATTAAGGCTCCTGTGGACTCACCACCTGCAGGAGGATCAGTGAGGGGCTGATCCCAGTTGGAACAGGGCCTTTCTGAGTTGAGTTTGTATGTTCTCCACTCAGAAACCGAGTGGAGAACATTCAAATTGAAATAATCCATTGAGTAAAAGGTATGCATAGGTTTTCCATTACCATTAAAAACATATTAAAAAACACTTCCTGTATGGCGACCCCACTCCCATCTCTTTGTGACTCAGGTCTGTGAAAGGCGCTGTTTAAAGATGACTTACTTACTTACACTCAAAGACGCTTCACAGAATATTACCTTTATTTATATTACCAGAAAATTAGGCTTACATTTTTCTCTTTATAATATTAAAGTCAACCGCGTAAATAATCTCAGTTGGATTCATTGATGAAAGTTTATCATTGACCAAAATACTTGACAAGCAACATTATGTTATAGCTTCCACAAGTTTGCTGTTCTCGTGTGGAGGCAGGACCACCCCCCTCCCGTCCTCCGCGTACTGCTTGTGCCTCCGTTAACTCTCTACGGTGTGGTTGAGATGTTTTATTAGGAGTTACTGGATTCTGAAATTGTCCATTGAGTAAAAGGGCATTATTTTACAGCCCTCCCATCCAAATGTGCTTGTGAATGTCTGAACTTTATCATCTTAAGGGTATCATCGAACTTATTCAGGAAAATGCCACCAAATGTCTGAGTGGAATTAAATCCGGAGACACCTACTGTGGCATTTCCGAAACCACAATCAAACTGCCCCATGTGTCCCTGGCATTTAGACCGTCACATGCATGCCTATCAGGAGAAAGTGGTCACGAGATGGACAAACGTGCGGCTAAAGAAACCAGAGACAAAGAGGTTAATTGGTTCCATTGTTTTGCGTTTTAGAAAAGTTGTTCGTTGATTTTTATTTTGTTTACCATGGAGCAGAGGTCGTTGTCTGGTCACGAGCAATCAGCAAATTATAGTGGCAGTGAAATGATGTTACCATACCTACAGCGAGCACATTGCAAACTCTTCTTCAGAGATTTGCAAACACACAGTCAAAATCCTCAGTTGTAGAGAATATTTTTGGGTTGTTTTTACTGTTGATGACTCAGGCTTGGGTGTTTACATCAAAACCAGATCGGCCGTTGTTCTTTCAATCGCCACAAAACATGAAAGACGGTTAAATAGCTTGAATATTAGTAGTAGTAATTTTGTTTTATCTATGTATTTTATATTTTTTTACAGGCACATATCATTCAAGAAGGAAAGAAAGATCAAAAGGACAAGGCAGAATCCAAAAGCTTATAAGTGCTTTCCCCATTATCAATAATTCATTTAAGCGGCTGCAAAAATATTTGAATTTTCACATGACTTTTAATGAGGCCTAACATGACAATATATGACATATTTAAGTAAGTACTTTACATATGTTATTTTTTGGGCATTTGTCTCTCACTCTACAGAGAGAAAGGAGCGAGGTCGCCAGTACAGGAGGTGCATGCCAAACCTATTGTATGTTTTTAATGGTAGGGGAAACCGGAGCACCTGGTGGAGACTGGAGAAGACACCGGGAGAACATGCAAACTCCTCTCAGAAAGCTACATTTCCGACTGGGTAACTACTTTAACACTAGTAAAGATGTGATATAGTAAAGAAAACATACGATTTTTGGATTGATTGCTTTTCAATTGCCCTCAAATGACATATAAAAGTATTCTTTGTTGAATGTTACATAAATCTGACAGAATAAGGATTACAGAATGCTACAACACTTCGCATCTGTCTCCTCTGCATCTGCACAGTGTTCTACGGTATCTAAAAGCTTGTCTCGTCGCCTCGTCCTTCGCGTGCCCTGGATCTCAGCCTGACATCACCCCGGCAGTCTGTCTGTGTCGCTGTTTGCACCAGGCCTTGTGCGTGCGCCGCTGTCACTTGATTGGGCCGTATAATGTGACTGGAGTCCTTGGGGCAAACTAGTGCTGCTGCTGCTGTGGCGAGAGCTGTGGATGTGATGCGGCTGTGATTGGCGCCAGTGACGGGCCAGAGGACGGGTCGACCTTTGGGGCTGTCAGGTGTCACTGCTGCCTCTTAATTATGCATTGGGACTCTGCAGCTGGAGACCACACGCTCCACAGACACATGCTAAACCAGCTAGTCTGAGTCGTGCCATGTTAGAGTACCAACGTTGTGCTTTTTCTCTTGAATTCTAGTTGTTATTTTCCTCTCTGGGTTTTATTTTAAAGCCGAGGTATCCCTAACTGTCACAACATAAAGAGTCCTTGTGAACGTAAAGGTAATTTTTATAGCACAGTTTGTACACAAGACAACTCGGAGTGCAAACAAGGCATTAAAATTATAAATAATCACAGTACATTAAAAAGAGTGAACATTTTCAGAGTGGAAGCCTGTCTCATGTTCTCAGGAAGAAAAGTGACCTGCAGGGCTTCAAGATAAGTATTCTAGTTTTCTGCACTGGCTTTAAAGCAGCTCTGTTTGTGTACAAGTCTCTCCATGACCTTGCCCCAAAGTACATCTGTGACATGTTAGTGCCATATGAACCAACTGGGACTCTGAGGGGCACAGGGACTGGACTCCTGCTGGTGCCCAGAGTCAGAACTAACTGAGGGCAGGCAGCATTTCAGATGAATGCAGCTGGAATGATGAAAATTTGATACAATACTCTGACAATGTTCAAATTCAGGTTAAAAACATTTCCGTTGAGATTTGCATACAACAGATTGACAGATTGTACCTTCACTCTTTTTAACCAAACCGTAATTATATATGATTGTTATTGTCTTATGTGATTGTTTCCATCTAGATTAAACATTGTGAGTTTCCTTGTTTATGAACTGTGCTACACAAAAAACCTCACTTTGCCCTACACCAAATTCTGCTGTGATTAACACTAAATTCATATGAGGATTTTTTTCTGCATTCATCCAAACCTTTCAGGAGCACAATGACAATCTTCAGAGCCACCAGCTGTAATGGTTCTTCTTCTTCTTCTTCTTCTTTGATTGCTTAACGGCGGTTGCAAACTAGAATAGCGCATTACCGCCACCCACCAGATAGAGCTGTAATGGTTTAGGTTTATTTCCTGTTTTATTTTGAAACTGGTCAGCCCTGTGTCTTCCTCAGTTCTACTTCCTGTTGCCCCGCCCTCAAGTGTCTCACCTGTGTCTCGTTAGTCGTTAGTGTATTTAAACCCTGTGTGTTCCTTCACTTCCTGTTCCTAATAGTGATGGCAATATGAAGCCCCATGAAGCCTTGAGGGATAGCAGCCTATTACTCGGCCCATGAGTCGAAGGCTCGAGGTGAATCATGCTCCACTACGCCATCATGTGGACAAAGAAATACATAACACTCAAGTGCTTACAATGAATGGTGAGATCTAATGTTAAAATGTATATTTACAATCTATGGTCTAACGTGTTGTGTTTGAAATGATGCTTCATGAACTATGAACTATTTGAGTCTTTCAGTCAATTGTGTTGATACAACAAACACATCCAAAGTAATACAGTTCTACAGAAAGTGATTAATGGAGGAAAAACTATCAAGAGGTGGATTAATTAAACACAACAAACCATTTATTCCCAATAAATAAATATTTACTTTGCAACACAAAATTTATTATGGGTAGACCGGGATTCGAACGCTATATCTTCTGCTTCGGAGTCCGTCATATACCGACTGCGCCACACAGCTGTTGTGAAATGTATCATCCAGCGTATTATTACTAATAACTTGAAGCCTTGATATATGAGGTTTTACTGAAGTGAAACGTTTTTAATTGTATTTCATATGAAGTAGTTTCTTTATACTTAGTACAGGACTGCTCCACATCACGCACACACATGTGGGAAAGTGGACTTTTAAAAAGGACTTTTAACTGCTTTTATTTTTGTGATGTGTTTTGTGTGTTTTTATATTTTTAATGCATGGATTTTAATCAGTTCCTTGGACACTTCCCCTAATCACCCACACCTGCTTTTAATCAAGACCTTTTAATTGGGGGCGGGCACTGCAGGGCTGTGTCCAAAACGGTAGGCATCGGGCCGCGTAGGGTGGATATGTAGGCATCGTGACGTCACTTCCTCAAGCGACGGCTATTGCAGGGGTGTCCAAAACCACTTGGCGAGCTCGCCAAGCGTAGGCATCATGACTTCGTCTCTATGGAAACGGCCACTTTTGGAGCAGATATGAAGGATGCATCTGATGTATGCTTCGCTGCCTTCTTTTTGCCAAGTCACGGCCGCGCATGCGCAGAACTCCGTTCGGCATTAACATGTAAACAACAGCTCGGATCTGCTGGAGCTAACATTATGGTAAGCACTTTACTGTGAAGTTATGTCTATAGTAAGTACTGCTATACTTTACTGTTGAGTTATGAAGACGACTGTTATGATAAAACACAGACATAAATTAGATCTGCCACAGATGTGTGTATTTAACCTTGTTATCTGCTGTAAATAAGCTCAGTCCCGAAAAGCTAATGCTACGAGGCTAGTTCATTCAGATTCGGTTTTTGAACAAGAAAAATCATGTTGTGTTTTATCTTTTAGGGAGAAACAAACCCACTGATTAAATATTAAAGCTACACTGAGGAAATAGTCACGTTTTCATGGAAAATCACTCTGCAGCACAGCAGCTATACTATGCTAACACATGTTTTCTGTATTCATATAAAATAGATTGTGCATATCGTTTTTAATCCCATACTGAGACTGGGAAAACTGTATATATTAGACATATGAAATTATAGAATAGGCCAAGAATAATTTTAAAGCCCTTTTCATACAATAGTCTAATAAATAGTAAACACACATTATACAGAGGTTTCGTTTGTCATGAATAAGACATTTGCAGAGGACAAAGTCCCACTTCCACAAACAGTTTTAAAGTGGTTAGCCATGCTCATAACTTGATTATTTGTGTATATTTCTATCATATCATTCTTCTGTTTCCCCTGCTGTGAAGCTTGTATCTCTAATATTAAATACTGTAAGGATTTCTGTATTTTATTTTTAACCAGTTTTTTGCAAAGCCCCAAATAAATAGTATTAATTGAATATGAAGTGTAAAAAGAATCCTAAATGTGGGCTGTGTTTTAATGCATGATGTTTGTGTTCTTCTTTTTCAGAGACTTGTGGTGAAATTAAGGTCATAATTTCTCCAGCTTCACGTCCTGCTTCACCTCCATCACCTCCTGCTTCACCTCCATCACCTCCTGCTTCACCTCCATCACCTCCTGCTTCACTGCTGAAAACATTATGAACTACAACAAACTTGTATATAATATTTTCCTTTAATCAGCAGTCATGAATAGTTAGAACAGTGGGCTCTGCATCTCTGAAGACATGTAGCAGAAGGAGCAACAGGAGGAGTAACAGCAGCAGCAGCAGAAGGAGCAACAGGAGGAGTAACAGCAACAGCAGAAGGAGCAACAGGAGGAGTAACAGCAACAGCAGAAGGAGCAACAGGAGGAGTAACAGCAACAGCAGAAGGAGCAACAGGAGGAGTAACAGCAGCAGCAGGAGCAGCAGCAGCAGGAGCAGCAGCAGCAGGAGCAACAGCAGCAGGAGCAACAGCAGCAGCAGCAACAGGAGGAGTAACAGCTGCAACAGGAGGAGTAACAGGAGGAGTAACAGCTGCAGCAGAGGGAGCAACAGGAGGAGTAACAGCAGCAACAGGAGGAGTAACGGCAGCAGCAGAAGGAGCAACAGGAGGAGTAACAGCAGCAGCAGAAGGAGCAACAGGAGGAGTAACAGCAGCAACAGCAGCAGCAGCAGAAGGAGCAACAGGAGGAGTAACAGCAGCAGCAGAAGGAGCTACAGGAGGAGTAACAGCTGCAGCAGAGGGAGCTACAGGAGGAGTAACAGCTGCAGCAGAGGGAGCTACAGGAGGAGTACCAGCTGCAGCAGAGGGAGCTACAGGAGGAGTAACAGCTGCAGCAGCAGCAGCAGCAACAGGAGGAGTAACAGCTGCAGCAGAGGGAGCTACAGGAGGAGTAACAACAACAGCAGCAGCAGGAGCAGCAGCAGAAGGAGCAACAGCAGCAGGAGTAACAGGAGGAGTAACAGCAGCAGGAGCAACAGCAGCAGGAGCAACAGCAGCAGGAGCAGCAGCAGGAGCAGCAGCAGCAGAGTCCTGGGCGTCTGCCTCTGACACAGGTCTCATCGACAGCACTTCAGAGAACCTGGAAATAAAGAAAACTAAAATCAAACTTGTTGGTTTTATTATGATTTTGTTGTTTGTGTGAAATGTAAAGAGTCAAAGTGAGGTATTATTTACACAACTACATATTTGTCAGCAGTACTTATACTTATACTTATAATTGAATACATTAAACTCAAATGTGATTAGTAACGGTCTGTTAGCTTTTCAAGAGATATAAAAGTGAATAAGAGCAGTGTCAAACATCTGTGTTCAACTCCATTTTACAGATGTCTGTTAATGTTTCCATGGATGTGTCAGTTATTATTATAGATCCATGGATGTGTCAGTTATTATTATAGATCCATGGATGTGTCAGTTATTATTATAGATCCATGGATGTGTCAGTTATTATTATAGATCCATGGATGTGTCAGTTATTATTATAGATCCATGGATGTTCCAGTTATTATTATAGATCCATGGATGTTCCAGTTATTATTATAGATCCATGGATGTTCCAGTTATTATTATAGATAAATGGATGTTTCAGTTATTATTATAGATAAATGGATGTTCCAGTTATTATTATAGATAAATGGATGTGTCAGTTATTATTATAGATAAATGGATGTTTCTCTCTCATCAGCAAACACACGTTAATACATTTAGGTCTGATAAAATTACTTTTAAGTGATGCACAAACGAGGGCCATAGCAAATATATAATCCATATCTAATAATCATTTATTGCATATATGTGCATTGTTTACATAAAATATAACTTTGTAAAAAGTAATGATTACTGCCAATACAATTGTTATAACAGAGAAAGTGTAACAACAAAAGCATCCTCTGTTTTTTCAGAATACGATTGTAAACATCCAGGGGGCTCTCATTACCTGACCCCGTGTTTAGACAGCCTGTTCTGGGCTTCAGCACTGCAGCTAACTGGGCTGTTAGCTTATAGCACCGGAGCTTCAGGCTGGAGGTAAAGTCCGAAAATTTTCGAATTTATCTCCAAACAGACTTCTGATATGACAATAAAGGGGGATATTTCTCGCCTCAAATGATATTAGAATTAACTTTTATGTCCTAATTAAAGCGTATTTAGAACTTTTTACCGTCCATCATGGCCGCCGTGTCCTTCCGCTCCGCTCTGAGTTGTGTAGTCACGTGACGAAGGCAGAAGGCAGCTGCTGTCCAAATCCACATCACGTCTCGCCTCCTACCTCGCCTGTGGCTACGCGGCCTTCCCTCGATGCCTACGTATCCACCCTACGCGGCCCGATGCCTACCGTTTTGGACACAGCACAGGACAAGAGGAGAGAGAGACACAGAGAGACAGGACACGGAGGACCAGAGGAGGAGGACGCGGGACCGGGCCAAGGACGAGGACGAGCACCGCCAGCCAGAGACCACGGTGCACTGAGGCCAGCGGGGGGAGCGGCACCGGTAAGGGGGGCGCGCATTGACAGCGCATGAAGGCGCGTGCGCGCCCGGGCTAGGCCCAACGACGACCGGGATGTGCCGGCTCTCCCCCGCGGGTGCCCGGTGCCGACCCGTGGTCGGCTAGTGGCTGGCGGAACTGCGGCCCGGTCCCGGGTGAGAAGAGCGGAGGACAGTGGGGACGGACTCTGGGCTTTTAATCATCTTTTATGGATCCCTTTTGTAAATATTTTATTAAATTTTATCCCCTTTTTATCCAGTTTCCCTTTTTATGATCACACCCCCTCAACAGACACTTTTAAACCTGTGACACACACGTACGCACACACGTACGCACACAGAGGCAGACGGGGACAGCCAATACAGTCTATGGTACAGCCGCGGATCACAAAGCACCTGTCAAAGCAATGCACTCTCCGAACTATATGAAGCACTATATGAACCGTCACGCGGTGCGGCCGCTGCGCGAGGCTTCGAACGTCACCACACACGTCACCAACACACGCCTCGAACCACGCTTAAAAAAATACGCCCCTTTTTTACTCGGTACACGCTTCGAAGACCCGGCACGCTCAGCACATCACTAGTTCCTAATTGTCAACGCCAGGTCTCTTTCAGTTCTTTTCGTCCCTGTTTTGGTTACTTTGTGTTGTCTACCCTGGATTTTGGATAATTAAATTTATTATTTTTTGTAGTTCTGCATTTTGGGTTCTGTTCTTTTAACCGGGCAGAGCTGCATGCTGGGCTACAGTGTGACCTTCTCATGAAAGGGCATCCATGAACGAAAGCCTTTAAAATCAGCCTCTACTGTGCGCCCATTTCAGGCCATCTTTGTCCCACCATGATTTTGGCTGCGTTTGAACGTGGCCCTATCCGTGTGGAGGATGTTTCGCCATCTGCTCGTCATGTGAACTGTCGCCGTGTGCTTTGTTTGAACAGCAGAGCAGGGGTTTCTTCACTGCTCACAGGTGTGTGAAATGCACAGATTTCCCCCAGTCACAATTTCATGGCTGAACAAAGTCTGCCATCTGAACAGCTTTCCCCCCTCCTCCCTGTCCTGCTTCCTCCTGCTCCTCTGTCTCCGAGGGGTTACAGTAGAAGACGGTTGTTCCTGGTGTCTGTGGTTTCGGCTCCAAATACTGATCGGTGCTGGGGCGGCCATTTTCCTTGCCTGATATTTTCAATGATTGGTTGAATTTGTTTTCTCCATGGAAAAAAAGTGGCTGATGACTCTACCACTACATGTTAAATGCCTTGCTGCCTTCATTTTTATTCTATTCAACGTATTTGTGTATAGCCCTAAATCACAACAGAAGTCGTCTTGGAGGACTAAAACAAAGTTGATTCATCGACAGAGAATCTAACAGAAAATGCAATAATAACAAACACAAAGGAGCCGTTGGTCAGTAGAGGACGTAGTGACCCCTGTCCTCAAATGTCCCGGATCATCACTGACCTTAGACCCTCCTGCATCAGCATGAAACGACTACAAAAGACAATTTGGAGAGAGATCTGCTCCCTCCCACAGAGGAACAGGTTGTATAGATCCAGGACTCAGACTGTAGAATGAGGACTAAAGCTGTATATCCAGAACTCAGGTTTCCTATGCGTTTCCTGTCCTGTAAACATCCGTATCTAGTTTATTCCCATAACTGAAAAACATAGCTATAATATCTTGAGACATACAGGCAGATGACCCACCACATGAAAAAGTAAAAATTGCTACTTTAAAGCTGGAGAGGCCGAACTGGTTTAAGTGCCATATATTGTGTTTGTGGCTTGAAAGGCTGTTTACCGAGCGGTGTACAGCTTTTGAGCGCTGGCTTGGTTAGCACGTCTGGCAGGGAGTTGATGAAGGTGATGGGATTGGCTAAGGAAGAAGTGGGCCGGCATGGTGCGATGACATAGGTAGTCTACCAGTTTGAACTTACCCTTTTTATCATTTAATACCATGCCGTGACACATTCCTGGTAAAACAACATTCAGATTGACCCTTTCAAAAAGTAGACCCTTCCCCTAGAACTTCAGATTCTCACACGTCCGTCACTCAGTATCTTCCATCTCCTGCTCCTGGCTGGAGGTGACGGTGGCTCCAGAGATATGGAGGGGTTCGATAATGGAATGGTCAAAGTTTGATCTCATCCTCTGAGGTCTGTATTGACCTTTTTCAAATATCCTTGGGCAGGAAGTGTCCTTGCCTCCAGCAGTGTCCAAATGTCGTTCTACACAGTCTTTTGAAAATCATTTTTTGAGCAGAACTGAACTTTTACAATAGACATGTCAAAGCTATTGCAGACCTCTCTGTCATGCTCTGTCGCCCTTTGCCGCAAACACAAAGTCGTTATTGAGATCATAAAAACAGGTTTACAGTGTCATCCAGCCAACTTCCGCTCTGCCAATACATGCATGCTTAACTTGGTTGGATAGCTCTTTATTTGGACCTCCTGACCCACTGTAGATCCAGGACTCAGAATGGAGAGCGAGGACTGAGGTTGTGCAGTTCTGGATGTTTGTGTTAATTTTGACCTGGATTGTGGTTCCCTTCCATTAGATTTTAATTGTATTAGATTTAGATGCGTCTCCATCAAACTGAATTTAAATGCTGAAGGATTTCACCAGAGCTTTGTAAACCCACTGGAATGATCTTGGCCAGGCTGGTCCAAACAAAGGCAACCTGGTACAAAGCATCTCTCTTTTTGGCCAATGTTTATTGTTCACTGTCTCTTTAAAAATAAAAACCATATATTATTCCATGTGGCTAATGCCTTGCAAACCCAATGTTCACAGTGTCATCCAGCCAACTTCAGCTCCACCAATACAGGCATGTCACCTTGTTGTAAAGCTTGGAATTTCTGGAATCCAGTCATCTACTTTATTCATATACATTAACATTTGTTTTGTATCTTTTTTCATAATTTTGTCAATGACCCTAAAATATTGGATTTTTAATTTAATGTTCAGGACATGTGTTTTGAAGGAAGTTTGTTTGTGTCTGTGAGCATGATGAAAAATGTATTCACTTACTGATTAAATTCTAAAATACGATACACTGTTAGGTCTTGGTTCAATAGGTTAGATGCAATCATTTTAATGTTTTGATAATCATTCAACCAGTCCGGCCCTCGGCTTGAAGCAAATTCTTTTCTTTGGCCTCTGATGTATTTGACTTTGACATCCCTGGTCTAAGCTATATCCATAACAGAAATAGATTAAGATGAAGAGATATTCTTTATTTGTTCCACAGTGGGGACATTTCAGTGTTGCATTACATGTTACAGAACGCATAAGGAGCACACAGCTCAAGATAAATGAATAACCCTTCTATATTTAAATCTATCTTTAGCATAATTACGAAAGGCGTCTGAAACCTCCAACTTTTGCATGATGAAGAAGCCAGACAATAATGTATAGTATTAGGAATCCGTTACTCATTCTGTGGTGAAGTCGGCGTCACAACAATAAGCAGCTCCTCTGAAAGCGGCCCTTGAACTGTGATCAGACTGTGTTTCATTGATAAGGGGACACAGAGCCTCTGGGCCTGTCTGCTTACAGTCGAGTGATAAAATAGAGTGAAGTTAGCAGTGGTTTTATCTCGTGGGCCATCTGATGCTTCAAACCAACACTAGAACAAGGCAGATGGGGGGAGGGTTAAATAAGGCCAAACGCAAGATAAGCTACTGTAGAATCCTCCACAGAGACGAACGGGGAGGAGTAGAAACGTTTAGAGTACTGGAAAGTGTGTTCTCCTCAAAAGGACAAGAGAGATTCGAAGAAAGAAAGGGCCTTGTTTTATTGGATTCATGAGAAGTGGATGGTTATGAAGAATGATGGAATGACAAATACAAATCAGAGTTTATAATAATAATAATAATACATAATTTTTCCAGACTCACGGCCCTTATACAAGATAATACAAAGACACCATAAGACACAACCAAAAATATATAAATAAGCCTCCGAGCCTCCATGTTCTGACGGGCATTAAAATGTGGTTATCAGACTGTTATTCACTCATGACTATACAGAGGGACTGCTGGAGGCAAACAGACAACAATGTTAGCACCACCTCCAATGGAAAGATCTCTGAAGCTATGCAGGGCAGGGCCTGGTTAGTACTGTGATGGGAGACCTCTAGTGCCAATGTAGGGACGGCTGTAGTCCCCAAATTGGATGACACAGCAACAGTCCCAAACTGTTACTTTGTCATCAAGCAAGACTCTTCGCCCATCTCGCCTAGGGTGTGAATGAATGAATGAATGGTGATGTAGTCGGAGGAGCCTGCCTCTTCGTCCGTCTGTCCAGAGCAGTAGTTTTACGCCACTGTATATAGAGTGAATTAATAAAGTTATGTGACGCATCTTTGAGTCTAAAAAGCACCATCTACAACTGATGCATCATTTATTATATATCATCAGAGGTGTAGAGACCACCTTCAGACACCTTTTATGACAAAATATTGATATGTGCTGACAAAGCAGATGAAGCAGTGAACGTTTTTGTTTCATGTTTATTTTTCCAGGAAGTGAAATTGGCTCCAAGCTATGACACTTACTAAAGTTACTTGGAAAAATGTTTCATCAGAGGCCAAACAAGGCATGTTGGTCGGAATGAGGAACAAGGAACATACTTTACTTGAATCAACGGTTGAGTGAAAGCCGATCTGTGTTAGCTCCTCTTACTGAGCGACTTATGAAAAGTGAAGTTTGTTGAATGTGTTACTCTGTCCCTTTAAAGGCGCAGCGACGTGGGCACAAGAGGATCCTCACATTATTATGGAAACCTACTGTGTGTGTATGAAGCATCTATACCCCTGTTTCAAGACGACTTCCTCCTGTGGGAAACAATAATGGAGTACTCAATACATTTTAATGTATTTTTGTTTAGCCCTAACACAACAGCAGTCGTCTACAGACAGAATCAAACAAATTAAATACAGGAAAATAGGATTAACTTTATTGATTTCACAATGGAGAAATTTACATTTGTCACATTTAGCATATATAGAATAAAACAAATGCATAGGAGCCATTGGTCCATAGGGAGAGGGTTGACCAATGTCCATAAATGTTCGTACCTCGGTTCATTGCTGGATCGTATCTCATAGTATTTCAGGTTGTGAAGATTTTGTTCTTTTTTTTTTTCTTTACACATCTTGGGCCTCATGTATGAAACTTGTGTATGGCCAAATCAGGGTGTAAATGATGCGTACGCAAAAAATTTACACTTTTCCGCATTTATCAATCTGGACGTGAGCGTACGGTACGCACAGAATTTACACCATGTCAATAGGTGGTGTAAATGTGTACACTCATTTCACCCTTCGTCACAACACGCCAAAACACGCATGAAATTTAAGATTTGGACAACAATAAACATGTTCCCACTCTGGCAACATATAAGCTGCGTTTTCATGGAGCATCATGTTTCTAAATTTCAATTTGCGCATCAGAAAACGTCTAACACTCTGGAAACACGCAAACTTTGAATAAATCACAGATCATGATGAGGAGCCTCTTCTGTTTCAATGATTTTAAATCTGACTTCTGTGTGTATTATTTTGATCTGTATGTTTTTTAAATGTGAAGCGCTTTGTGATCCTGGACAGTGAAAGGCTCTATACAAATACACTTTACGCGAGAGGGATGTGTGGCCCAGCTATTGCTGTGGCAGGCTCTGCGCCGCGTAAATACGCACGGCTATTTGTATTCCTCACATCTGGTGAAGAAATGTATGTTTTCATTAGATTTGTGTAAGCCTCACACAAACACACACCCCATTAACGCATGGACCGATGGACTATAGTATTGCTCACTCCAAATGTCTCACTGCCCTGTCCACCCACAGCGCTACGAGTGCATCTACAGCAGGTGCCGTGAGAGGTCGCGCCACATAACTCCTCAAATGCTGTCAATCATTCAGAAGTCTTGGCTCCAGTCTTGGCTCAAAAGTGCGTGCTTTTTGCGGCTTCTTAGCCCGACTTCCTGCTGACCTGTCGAAAAACAGGGCGTGGAACAGGCAGTTTCTGAATATTTATAGGTGTGACTTTCATAAATACGCTGGTTTTGAGCGCGGCATTTATCAACAGCCGCAGGAGCGTACTCTCAGATCTGTGCTCACACGTTCATAAATGCCACGTCAGATCTTGCGTATCTTGGATCAACACCGAAAATGTACACCTTTTCTGCGCAATTTTCATACATGAGGCCCCTTCTCGATAAGTGACTGTTCATATGGGGTTGCTAATTGCTTTTCTAAACTGTCCCATTGAGAATAATACCACCATGTTTAGTGGTACAAAACATCATATACATATTTGTCCATATTAAAACAAAAAGCTCAGTTGATTCCACTGCAGCAGGAAATGGTCTTAATCAGATTCAGTTCATCATAACCTGTAGCCTGACCCCTTTTCAGCTGTAACTGTTCAAACATGTGTGTGATTGACATGAACGCATTTCAATATTTCCCATACAGGCCGCAGCAAGCTGAAGTGGGTCAAAGTCTCACGCGAAGTTCACACAGATCTATCAAAGTGAGTGAAGCAGCCCCAGCTCACCGTGCTTGTTTACACAGAAAGATTAAGGCAACAATAATGAAGTGAACTGCTGAAATATGAAGGTTGGACCTGAATGTGCTGTTGAAGTCTGGGGGTCGCAGCTCCACTGATTTTCCTGAGTGTATTCATCTTGTGCTTTTTTTTTGTTCTCAGGGTTTTTCCTTCAGTAGTTTTGGATTTTAAAAACAAGACAAGTCAGTACTAGTAATAGTATTTGCCCTACAAAAGTCTGGAGGTCGATTTCACATTCACAGAGCTTACGTCAAAGGACACAATGCAAACAATAATGTATTATATAATGCATTTGTTTTACATGTCCTTATTCTTTCAGTCCGTACACGATGGTGATAAACTACCATTGTAGCTACGGTTGCCCTGCGCACACTGACCTCCGTCACATTTTTTAGATCAGCTTTTTCAAACAGCTTCACCCTGACAATTGTTTTTAAACTGGACTGAACTTTGCCGGAGTAGAAGCCTGTGACATTTTCAGGAAGAATATTGTAGATTTTATCTGCATACATCTGATTTGCAGCCTCCCCATGTTTATTTCTGACTCTAGGCACCAGAAGGAGGTCATTCCGTGTCCTTTTCAGAGTCTGAGTTGGTTCATATGGCACTTAGAGTCATAAACTTACTTTGGTGCGAGGCCACGAAGAAGAAAGTCCTTTATTCATCCCACAGTGGGGGAAATTTCAGTTTGATGAATACATATACACATACAAATATCAAGGCAAGCAACAAACACTACTTCCATGTATTGCCCAAGGTCTTGCCCAAGGTCTTGTGGTTGGCTCGAACCCACAACATTCAGGCTCAAAGGCCAATGCTCTACCAACTGAGCTACTGTCACCCCTTGAGACAAAGAGCTGCTTTAAAGTCTATTCTCTGAGCCACAGGAAGCCAGTGCAGAGACCTGAGAACTGGACTAATACAATCTTACATCCTGGTTCTAGTCAGGACTCGAGCTGTAGAGTATTGAATATACTGCAGCTCCAGCGAGGGCCATTACAGCAGCGCAACCTTATTGTCCAAAGCCCGTCCTGCATCGGTGTATTTCATAACTACATCAATTCAGAATTAAAACCAGCCTTTTAATGCATCACAAGAGTTGAGAGTATTATTTTTATTCAAGGGCATTGAAAATCAAGACAGACAAACAACCAAAATATAAGCAAAAAACACAAAGCAAGGACAAAATAAAAAGGACAAACAAAAAGACACAAAAGAGAGTTGTTGGAATTATGATCAGATCAACATTTGCCTTAGTATTGCATGGTGTTGGATTGAAAACAAATTTGGTCTGGCTCTTCCCTCTGTGTGGTCTATTTTGTCATCAGCAGTTTTCTCTTTGTCTGTAATATCAGCTTTAGTGTCAGATTTGTTAGAAAACAGTTGTATGAAATCAGTGAGGTCCATTACAAAGTTGACAACAGCAGAATGTCGAAGCGTTCATTAGCTTGTGGGAGCGCTCAGCGGGGGTCACCCACATGAAACCAGCTTCACTCCAGCAGCAGGAATAGCTCACGTCCCCAAGGCCTGCATTTTCATTTCAAAGTGCCGCACACAACACACAACCAAGCCTTGTGCAAAAGTTCGGGGCAAATTTATTCATTTTCGTGTTGTTGTTTGTCAGTAGGTTTGTGTTTCTTTATTTTGGAACATGGATTACCGGAAGCAACTACAACTTTGCCATCTGTTGGATTGGATTTGTGATCTATTTGTAATGGTGCATCTTAAATGAGTTGTAGAATGTGTTTACTCCTCTTTAAACAGAATAGAAAATCTTCCTTGAGTCTTCCACGACAGAAATGTGTATTTGCGTACCGACATATTAATACCAAAGCCTTGTGAAACCTTCAGATCCAAATCTTCATTCATATTTTTCACATCTCATTAGAAATGTTCTGTTACCGCTTTGATTACAGCATATAGCGCTAATGGTGTAGTTTGTGCATGTAGATCTGGAGAGTCTGAAAAAGACAAAAGGAGGTTGTTTGTAAGATTTTTATTGGTTGGAAAAAGCAAGAGAATGCAAGAATTACAATTATTGTTGCTGTACACAAAGACCCCTTAGATCCCTCATTATAGAGATTATGAGATTAAATCCTTTGCGGCCTACACTCGGGTGGCTGGCTAGGCGGTGATGGGGAGGAGGAGGGTTGCTGCACGAAATGAAAGCTTGATACAGGGAAGTGCTTATATTCTGATTTACACAAAATGGTAGTATGGTACCACAGGGGTCGATCCTGGGACCTCTTCTGTTCAATCTCTACATGCTGCCGTTAGGTCAGTTAATACGCAGAAACAAAGTGTCCTATCACAACTATGCAGACGACACTCAGATCTATGTCTCACTGACTGCAGGAGAACATGGACCAGTGGACTCACTCCTTCACTGTATCCAACAGATCAGTGAGTGGATGCAAAACAACTTCCTTCAGCTAAATGCAGACAAAACTGAAATGATTGTCTTTGGTCCCCAGAAACAAAGAGAGAGCGTCATCTGTCACCTCCAGTCTCTCTCCCTAAAACCTTCAAACAAGGTCAGAAATCTAGATACTGGACTCAGACTTAAATTTTAAAAGCCACATCAAATCAGTAACATCAGCAGCTTTTTACCATCTAAAAAACATTGCCAGGATCAAAAACATAGTGTCTAAAGCAGACCTGGAGATTCTTATCCATGCATTTGTCTCCAGTAGGTTAGACTACTGCAATGGCCTGCTCACAGGTCTGTCCAAACAGGCTGTAAAACAGCTGCAGTACATTCAAAATGCAGCAGCTCGAGTCCTGACTAGAACCAGGAAGTACGACCACATTAGTCCAATTCTCAGGTCTCTGCACTGGCTTCCTGTGGCTCAGAGAATAGACTTTAAAACAGCTCTGCTTGTTACAAGTCTCTCCATGGCCTAGCACCAAAATATATTAGTGACATGTTAGTACCATATGAACCAGCCCGGACTCTGAGGAGCACAGGGACTGGACTCCTGTTAGTGCCCAGAGTCAGAACTAAACATGGGGAGGCTGCTTTTCAGATTCATGCTGCTAAAATCTGGAACAGTCTTCCTGAAGATGTGAGACAGGCCTCCTCAATGACAATGTTTAAAACCAGGTTAAAGACAGTTCTGTTTAGCTGTGCATACAACTGAGGGATTTTATATTTTTATCTTTCTTTTTAATGTACTGTGATTATTTATGATTTTATTGCTTTCTTATTTTGTTCAGCACTTTGAGTTGCCTTGTGTATGAATTGTGCTATATAAATAAACTTGCCTTGTAGTTTATAAGCATTGAATAACACTACAAAGATAACATTTTGGTCCAAATACTTGGATCAGACCCTATAGCATCTGGAATATAGTAAGTTTGTCGTTTAGTTAAAGCTGGGGTACCCAACTTTCAAGTTTACAATGTGAAAAAATCCATCCAACTGGTTTTCCCGTGCATGTGTTTGGCCTCTGTCTCATCTTTAGATAAAGTCTCTGCTCCAAGGCTCAAGTGGTGACTCCCCAGGCTTTTTCCTACAAGTATGCCAAATATAACTTGACTAAGTGTTTCAGATTTAGTTTCTCTCTTAGAACAAACAAATATCTTGTATGTATAATGCATGTACCCCTGCTTGTAGTAATCACTTTCAAGAACTCAAGATTTATTATTATTCCTTTTGGCATATTTCAATTACAGGTAATAACTTTTTTTTTTTTTTTTTTTTTTTTTTTCTCTTTCAATGGATTTGGATATTTTTTCTTTTCTTTTCCAGGTACGAAAACACACAATTCCCTCGTATTTCATGTTCATGTAAATAAGAACAAATTGATTTCTTCACCACAAAATTCAAAATTGGTTTCTTGAGCACCGTCTCATTTCACTCAAATTGACATTTTCGGGACTGAAGAGGGGATTTCAACCGATCGTAGCAGCTAAATTGCTAATAAAACATGTATTTTTTTTAGGTACATGACATCATTGCATTAAAAAAAAGGAAAGAGCTCATTAAAGATTTCATTACACAGTATTTTATTTTTTTAAAAGCACAAGAAAACTCCCAAAAGTCAAAAGTGTTTTACAAGTGGATTTTATTTATAATCCACATTTATTTCCCATTCAGCAGATCAATTATCCCTTAGGTCGGGGAATAAAAGTGGCTTGTGATTTCTTGGGTCGATTTCCATTGACATATTATAAAATGACATTGGTTAATTTTAGTATTTTAGCCACATTTACAATTATATGCAGATTGGAACAGATGAGGATAAGCCAAAAATTCTCATGGGTTTGAAAACTCCAACAATGAGAATCCATTCATTTTATTTGTGTATAGCCCACACAGCAGAAGTCAAAATGATGACAGATAAAGCAAGAGAGGAAAAGATAGTGCTCCAGTGACAACCTTGGTGGAAAAGATCGGAATAGAACCGGCATTTTTGAGACAGACGCTGGATTCACTTGTTTTTGTCTTTCTTGTTTCTTGTTTCCTCTCTTTTTAATGCACAAAAACTCGAGAATGCATTTACCCACACAGACACATTTATCCCGTAGCTATGCATCTTCAAGTGCTCATTGGAAAAGTGGTACAGAAATAACTCGACCTGCTATATCCAAGCATTTATTCCCAAAGTTATTACAGCATATCCACCGGCTACAGTGCTAAATCTATTGTTCTTGCTATTTTTACATTTGCAATATAGTTTTATGAGCATCATTTTGTAGATATATTATGATTTAGTGTGTAATAAAAGCTGCTAGCAACTCATTAGTACAAATTCAGGACGCAGCGGTGGCTTGTTGCTATCCTCTGGAGGGCTGTTCTTTTACAAGGAAACAAACCATGTCTAACGAGGCAAAGTGCATCCGACGCTGTTTCTGATGACGCACACCAGCAACATGGCATCAAACATGGAACGTGTAGGAAGAGAAAAGCTGCGAGCCACTAAAAATATAATATAGATACTTTTGAATGCGCTGGAAACGGCAGCAAGTCCTAAGTAGAAGAGTCTGTGTTGTGTGTTTTACAATTGTTGTTTTTCTGGCTGTTCATGGTTTTACACTGGTCCAGACCGGAGCGGAGAGGATTCATGGTCCCAAACAAGCGGATCAGGCAAAAATCCACTGGAGGAATGCAATTTTTTTTTTTAAATGTTACTGAGGCATTCTGCATTTTACTTTTGACCAGAGCTGAGAAAATGGTTCGAACCAAGCAGCTTCACCAGCATGTGACCTGTCCTGCTCCACCCAGAGGCTACTCCACCTCTGCTGCTGTGACCTGAAGGACTGATGCATTTAATTATTACTATTGTTAGCTTTTTAGAATGATCAATTCATTTGTTTTGTTTGTGTGGATGGATGTGTTTTGCTGCTACTGGACACCGGAATTTCTCCTACAGGGATCAATAAAGTATCTATCTATGTTCCCAAACTTCTCTCTTCAGTGAGTAACCGGGGCTATAGGCAGGAACCGCTGAGACTAGAACCAGGAAGTATACAATCACATTAGTCCAGTTTCCAGGTCTCGGCACTGGCCTCTTAAGTGCTCAGAAAATAGAACTTTAAAGCAGCTCTGTTTGTGAACAAGTCTCTTCCTGGCCTCCCACCAAGGTACATCTGTGAGATATATACAAACTCGGACTCTGAGGAGCACAGGGACTGGCCTCCTGCTGGTGCCCAGAGTCAGGACTAAACATGGGGAGACAACATTTTAGATTTATGCAATATGGGCCTCCCCAAGATATTCAGTTTAAAAAGATTATTTGGAGTCATTTTTTCACCATGCACCACTGTGTAAGGATCCTGGACGTTATTAACATTTCCGGACAATACTCCTGGACTGATGGCTCCTATGTGTTCATAATCAGTGTATTTACAATTCAACTGTTTGACTCTCCTCCTTGACGAATGCTGTTGTGACTTAGGGACTATACACAAATAAATAGAATTGAACACCTTTTTTACTGTGATACTGTATATAACACATAAAATCCCACATGCAGAATGGTGACGGTTCTTCCACAAACTCCGTCTAATTGAAAACAATGCACCTTTAACACTGTATGACTCTCTTCTATGTAGCATAAATCATTCATTTGTTCAAATGCGTGGTGCAAAGCCGTTCTCGAGTGTTTTCTCCTCGCTAACGTCATAGGAAGAGACAAGAATAACTGCAATAATAGGATTTAAATAGCCCCCCTTAAGGGAACCAGGGGCTGCAGCAGCGTGTAGTCTCACTGGCTGTCCCTTACTGAACACGCACACAGCCTCATCCACATTAGTCTAATATTGAAGTATTTGACTTCCTGCCACTTGTAAACTCAAATTTGTGTATTTGTAGATTCACTTTTTTCACCAAGTCCCATCCCAACGCAGGGAATTGTAGATTTTGAATGACAATGAATCCAAATGAACGCAGAAGGAGAGCGAGAACAGGTGGGTTTCCTCAAGGTTTGTATCTGAACGCCACCGGGAGACTCTGAGCCAGTTCCAACTTATTTTTCCGCAATATAATCTGGTGTCTGTCAAATGGAAGTTCGGTTTGTTGCATGAATTAATAACCAGGAGGATCAGGCTTGTAACTCAGGGGTCGGTTGGATTCATGTTTTACTCATGGCTCTCTGCTTGTATTGTCAGTTGTTTTGGGATAATTACTGTAAGAAAACAAGTGGTAATAAAGAGTCATGATGGTGAAATCAGGCAAATTATGCTTTTAATGTTATTGTGTTTAGTCAGCTACGCAATGATCAAAAGCGCTCTATAAAAGAATCAAGACTTACTTTTGTGAAGAAGAGCTGATTAGCCGTATCAATTCAATTTATTTTGTATCCTCCTTAATCTCAACAGAAGTCGTCTCGCTGATTCTCCGACAATAATAACAAACACATAGGATCCATTTGTCCAAAGGAAGGGGGAGGATAATTGTTAAAAAATGTCCATTCATGGATTAATGTCTTGGATCACAAGTTGGAAAATTGAGAAACCTTGGAGAGGCCCACGGACGAGCCTGCTCCCTTATATTGATTTGTCCCCTTAGTATTAAAGGGTTTTACACATTGTCTGGGGACAGTCTGCCTGCAATATTTTCAAATCCCAAATAAGAACTTCAATCATATAGAATACTGTGAAATACTTAACATTTTCACAAATAATTGTTTTCTAAGCAGTGAATAATATGGTAAAAGCTAATATTTTATGAACAAGTCCGGACACAAGGATCTAAATATTAAGCCAATCAGTCCATTTGTCTTTGAGTTACATTAAACAATTTTGTTAATTTAATTTCAGGAATACAACAACATTTCAGACATTTTTTCTTGTTTTATTCTTGTTAAATCCTGACCAAAAATAATATATACTATTTCTTCTTTGTGAAAATGCCCTTGGCCTTGGAAAGACTGGTGACCCACTTACGTGGCCCACCTGTTGAGAACCGATGCACTACTGGCGTACGTAAACTCAGAAGCCCAGAGAGCCGAGAGTGCGTCGAGAGACTATCACAAAACACAAACCAGGTTTTCATCACAAGACGGCACTAAAATAAGCAGCTGTGTAAAAATAGTGCTGGTTGTTGGGGGCTCCCGGGGCCCCCTCCTCCGCGTTGCATTGTTTTGTGCTAATGTTGATATTTGTTTACACTGCGGCCTCTGCTCATGATCCGATGATGATGTTTGGGAAAGGTCAAGTGGTGCATCTGCTTCCCCAACCTTTCACCGAGATCTTTAATTAGAGCTCTTCACTCAGCATCAGGCTGAGGGAGCGAGCGGCCGCTCTGGGAACGTCAACAAACAAGGACCATGCATCCAGCCGTTGATAGTATCGCACATTGGTGATAGTGGATGTGCAAACTTTGGGAAGCACTTTAGAGTCATGGACTAGACTAGAACCAGGAAGTACGGTCTCATTAGTCCAGTTCTCTGGTCTCTCTGTAAGTCTCTTCATGGCCTCGCACCAAAGTACATCTGTGACATGTTAGTGCCATTTGAACCGACTGGGACTCTGAGGAGCACAGAGTCTGGACTAAACATGGAGAGGCAGCGTTCCAGATTCATGCAACAAAAATCTGGAACAGTCTACCAAAAATGTGAGACAGACTTCTACTCTAACACTGTTTGACTCTAACACTGTTCAAGTTAAAACTGCTCTGTTTAGCTGTGCATACAACTTTTTAATGCACGGGGGTTATCAATTACTTTTAGTGCCTTGTGTTTTTTATGTTTCTTTTCTTGTTTTGTTAAGCACTTTGAGTTGCCTTGTGTATGAGTTCTGCAATACAAATAAACTTGCCATGCCTTGTCCAGAAAATATATCGCTACTACAGGTGTAAGTGGTGATTACATAGATACTAAGTCAAAATTCAGACAGGGGCAGCTGTAATTTATCTATTGAGAATAGAATTACGGAAAGTTTTAAAATGACAATGTAGGTCAGATCAAGATGAACAAAGAGAAGAGAAAACAACAGTCAGCTTGGATGACTTTATAAAGTTGTCGATTCACCAACAAACAGATCAGAGAATCAGATTGTAGCCATTGATTCAAAGTCAGCGGGAAGACCGATGTCCATAAATGTCTATAAATATCCTTATCACTGGCAATGATCTCTGCGACTACAAGTCTGAGAGATTTGTGTGATAGAAACTGTACAGAACTAAGTATGCCTTAACCCAAACCTGGAGAAGAGTTTTGTTTCGATCCTCAGTTGCTTGGAATTACCTGTCTACAGCATCAAGGCAAACAAATAACAGATATATGTTTAAGACAAAAATACAAAAAAAATATTCATAAATGTAAAAGGATAACATGACATATTTATTCAGTTTTGGACTTTGAACGTTTGTGGTGTTAATGGATCCTCTCTGGAGTAGATCCGATGAAGACGTAAACCCAAACACCACTGTTATTCAACCAATATCCTTATTCTACTGAAAAGCAGCACATTGATCTTTTACTGTGAGTCTACCAGGAAGTGCCTGTAGTTTCCTGGTGTTGTTTTCTGGTCAGGCAAAAGAACTCCATTCCACTTTATCTTTACTCAAGACAGATAGCGGAGAAGCTAGTTGTTTATTAATTGTTCTGATAAGACAAGAGTTTCGAGCCACTCCCTGAGCAAACACCAACCTGTGGGTCAGACGGCGCAAAAATTCACAATGTCCTGCGGCGATAAACTGCAACCAACATCTTTGATTTGATGGATGAACAGTCTTCCTAATTTGATGGTAAAGTAATGGAGTGTATTAGATTTCCCATGGGTCTCAGTGTAGAGTATGTATACACACACTGATCGTTATGTGTTGTTTTGTGCCTAAAGGGGACGGCCCGGTTCATTCATCTGTGTGGAGAATCATTTTCATCAATATCATAGAGGTTCTAGATATAAATACAAGGTCACGCTTTTATTGTCTGTATTTTCCAGAACCTCCGTCCAGTACCTTGGGTTGAATCGTTTGAGTTTATTGATGGAACAGTCATGAGAGATCACACAGTGCAGCCCAGGTTAGAAAACAGAACATACCTGTACACGGTAAGCACTTTAGAGTTCTAGTGCAATTCTATGCATTTGTGCAAGGACCTAAACTGCAACAACAGTCTTATCGGAGGACTTCACAAAGTTGTTGATGCACCAACAACGAATCAGAGAATCAAATACAGAAATGCAAAAAACACAAACAACCATATTATTTTTGCTTTACGATGCTTTAGTACTTCATTGTTACTTTATTTACATTTACTTTGGCCGCTTTGTGTTGTGAAGGGCTCTACAAGAGATTCACTAAAGATGACTGCTGGATTAGTCGACTGGTTTTTTACATATCAGGACAGAAGCAGCAAACAGTTGAAGAAATATTTTTTTTAAGTGTGAAGAATATTTGGTATTTATTTTGGTTTTAAGGCAGACATAAACTTCAACTTGCATTATTACAAATAGAAGATACATGTTTAGTTGTTTAGGAAGGTTCATCTTGTCTTCTCAGTGGAGTCACTTCTTTGGTTCTTCAAACTAGATAGGAGTGTTATGACCTTGACATGTTTTGACAGTCAGAAGTGTGACACCTCAGGACATGTGTTTATAGATGTATAGAATAGATTCTTAAGAAATCGACACCCCCCTTCTCCTCCAGAAGTCTCAAAGTGCTGGCCATCTTATTTAAAGGACATGAGTTCATACAGTGTTTACGGAAACCGTCATAAAGAAACAGTTAATGGGTTTGGTCCTGTTCATATCTTCTTTTCCTCCCAACAGAGCTAGGCTAAGCTCATTTGGGATTTTGTTTTGAAACAGTTTTCAGAGTTGTTCAAAAATGTGTTTATGATATAATGTTAATTTGCTATAGCACCAAATTGCATCCTCTGCATTAGATCAAAGTGAAGTGGATTTCTGGGTGTGAAGTATGTATGGTTTAGCACAGGGGTGTCCAAACCGGTCCAGAAAGGGCAGCTGTGGCTATTTACCAGTGGGGACGGATCGCGGCTCTAAAGGGTCCATGACCAAGTGCGCTGACATGCTTGTAATCTGACTTCTTGCCAGTGGTGACGTCCCCGGAAACAGAATTATCCAATTAATTCTTATTGCGCCTCTTTCCCCTTAAAAACGGCTATTCGCCTGGTTCAAGAGTCGGCTCTTACAGATGCGTGTCAATGCTGAGCGTTTATATTTTTTGAACCAGCCAACAGCATGTGCACATGATACAGCCTCCACTCCAAAGTGTTTTTTCCTGAGGGAGGGGCTGCTCGCGACCATTTTGAAAGCGTCCACGGGGACCACACATACATTTCAACGGGGGAATTAAGCGTCACTACGTTCGCTAATATTTACAGTCTATGGTCTTAACCTGAAGATTCTGAAGGGTGGAGTCTGCTTTGCTCCGGTGCTGGGTCTGACATAAACCTGCAGCCACAATGGCCCTTTCCGGACCGGTTTGAACACCCCTGGCTTTAGCACGTTGCCTTTTCCAGCTTTTCTAATTAGCAAAATACTGTGACACATCTTTGCCTATAATTTTATTTTAATAGTTTAGGAAGGTTCATCTTGAAGTTTGGTGCAAGGCCATTGAGAGAGCTTCTCTGGAAGATGGAATTATGCTGTCTAGGTAATAACATAGAAGAACTCAATAACTTTTGTAACTGTTATATTAGTTGTTTTGCAGAGATAAAGTGGGTCAAGCTCATACTAACTTCCTTTCAAATCCAAGTCTTAAAAAACATATTTAAGCATATTTCCCTTTGCCTCTACTCAGGAGGAAGTCGGCCTTTTCCTCTTTTTTATTTTACAGTAAATATGTTTACAGCTGTCATGTTGGTACCGGGGAGCATTGGAGACGGATACCTTCCAGTCCCCCTCATTGCTTTCTGTGTATTAGTCCCATAAACAGCATAAAGTTATTAATGGTAAAAGGTTTTCCTAATGACCCGCGCCTCACGTGGGTTTGAAATATCCCGTCGGGGGGAAAGTGCGTCCATCTTTCATGGCGGTGACGGATGGGAGGCCGGGCAGCGCTGGGGGAGGAGGCCTGTCGCAAACTAATTCACTCTATTCACTCCTGATTCATGGCTGTTTGGTCACAATATATCAGGCCTGTATGATTCTTCCATTAGCCTCCGAGTTTCAACCTCACATCACTGCAGGGCTTTCGTTACTTTTATTTATGTTTTTGGCACTGTGTAAAAGCAGACAGCAAAACGGATCGCTGCTGCTTTGAGTTTCACAAAAATGTCTCATGTTTGACTCAAGGCAAAGAAGAGCGCTTATGCTTTCAGAGAGTTTTTGATGTGACAAACACCGAGTAACATTTTACATTTTGGGCTGCTGTAAACATCCGTATGATCTAAATCACCTCCACATAGAAATAACGGTTTATAGATTTTTTTTTCAAAACTTCAGAGTTCGTCCGCTGACTCCGCTGCTTGTGGTAGGACCAAGCAGAGATCCCCTCAGGACCGGCTGCACTTTATAATCATTATCAATATATTGGTAATTTTGAATTAATTCAATTTATTTGTATATAGTCCTAAATCACAGCAGCAGACGGCTCAGAGGACTTTACAAAATTATTGATTCTTCAACAAAAATCACACAGGCAATAATGCATACAATAGAGCCATTGGAGCGGCCCATAAATGTTAGTAAATGTCCATAAGTATCACTGTCACTGTTCTTAGACCCTTCTGCACCGTCAACGAACCACCGTTGTAAAGCGCTTTGAATGACTTTGGTCTGTAAAAATGCGATGTATTAATAAAAATTACTTACTTCACTAGTCACTCAAAAAAACCCAGTGGGAAAAAAGTGAGAAACCTCAGGGAGTCCACATTTAGAGATGGATCCTCTCCCACTGACGGACAGGCTGCAGATCCGGGAATCATATTAATGGTACCGTGTAGCTATTTCAATAAATATAACTGTATTTGTTTTCATCAGTAATCCCATTTTTCCGGTTGAAACCAGTCCACAGGCGCAGGTCAACCTTTTTTTGCTATGAGCCACAGACCCACTTAACCTCCAAAGTTCTCAGCATTTGACCCAGCCTATACTTTAAACTGGTCTATTTGAACTAACTTTAAATACTGAAGCTGAATCAGAGAGAGTACTGTAATCAGAACAACAGTCATCTGCAAGTCGACTTCCACTGAGGTTTCTCCTGGAGCCGTCCCCACCAGGAATATTCCAAAGATTTTACCCTCGTCTCTTAACATGTGTGACGGTATCGGATGACACCGTCGTTCCTCTGGAGGATCCATCAGAACCCGGCTCTCTGCGCAGAGTGAGACGGTTTGGAACAAAATGGCCGTGACTGGAAATGTGTTCTTGTCAAATGTTGAGTAATCACAAACCACTCAGCCGTAAAAAAACAAATGCACTTGACTGCGGCGAGGCATACTAACGAGACCCCACAATACTGTTAATTAAAGGGAGGGATTTATGGAGCTGATGGACTGTCACCGGAGCCTATTATTTTAATAAAGTGATGTTTGGGTGGCTGGGTTTTTTCATTGTAATGAACAACATTGATAGAGAGGGACTAATACAGCCACGGTGGATATGTCCCAAAGGAGATGGGTTTGGTTTGGAGCAGATGAAAGACAGGCTATAGATGACATTTATGTGCAAAGGAGAGATTGATATTTCTGAGAAATATATTTGGATGCAATTTAGCTATTGTGCTTATTCCAGTATATTTAAGTAAGTAAGTAGTCTTTATTTATTATTTATTTAGCGCCTTGAAGCCACGAAGCGCTTTGTTGGGGGCATTTGTCTCTCACTCCACAGAGAGAAAGGAGAGAGGTCGCCAGCACAGGAGGCACAAGCCAGACCTGTTGTATATGTGTTGAGTGGTAGGGGAAATCCGGAAGAAACCGGAGCAGATACAGGGAGAACATGCAAATGCCACTCAGAAAGGCCCAGATTCGCCTGGGATTTGAACCCAGGAGCTTCTTTTTGAGAAGAAAGAATGCTATCCACTCAGCCACCGTGTCGCCCAGTAATTTATGTTGACGCTGTTTGCAGACACATTGAGTAATATGCACTGTCCTAAATTCAATTACATTTGTAATAATAACTACGCATTGGTTTGATCTAGTTTTTTTTTTTCTACACAATGGCTTCACTTGGCTTTATTCATTCACTCCATACACAGCGGTGATAAACTACTACTGTAGCCACAGCTGCCTTGGGGCACACTGACATAAGTGAGGCAACAAAGTACATGCCATCAGCTCCTCCGACCACTACCAACCATTCACACACACACGCACACACACGCACACACACGCACGCACACACACGCACGCACACACACCACGCACACGCCAGACTCAATCTGGGCACTATGGGTGTCTTACCTATAGACACAGCGACAGTTGTGTCTATAGGCAGCCGCTGGTCCCTGTGCTCTTCCGAGTTCCAGATGGTTCCTGATCTTTGTTATGAGTCAAGTCTGTGGCCTACGAGTCCAACATTTAATTTTATTTCTCTCCGTTTCAAGCCTCTGTTATGTGGAGCTGCTACTCAGACCTGTTCCAGATCCAGGCTCCACTTCCAGGATTTCCAGCCTGCATCAGGTTCCATGCTGGGAGCCTATAAGACCACACCCTGACTCCACCCATCTCTCTCTCTCTGTCCCGTCAGCGGCAGCCCTGCTCACTACCACACCTGTCCTCCCCTTTTTGGTTTTCGTTGTGTTTTTTTCCCTAGACTTTTGTTTCTGTTAATAAATCATCTTAACTTTTAGCTGCCTGTTGTCCTTCATGTTGCACCTGTAGAGCCAGGGTGTAACAGCCTCAAACCTAAATTCATAGAAAATGGAGCCTTTTTGAATAGCTCCTGCTCATGTACTGAGACAAATTTTAAGTGTTCTTGTTAAAACACAATTTTTGGCCAGGAAGGAAGGAATGAATGTTTATATTGTAATTTATGGAAATCATCTCTCTGCCAGACGACCGTGGTTCACATAAGGAAGCTGAATCTCAAACTGGAAAAAGGCGGAAAAATGTGAATATTTATAACTTGAATAAAGCTGCTACAATCCCTACACCTTGTTCACTTTGCAGACAAATGTAGGCAGCGGTACTAGTTGGCATGCGCGGCTCACTCATTCGAAAACATAATTTTGTCAATGTTTTGTGCCAGGTTCTAAGTAATACAAAAAATAAGATTGTATTTTTTTGAATGTGTGACACAGTCCTCCACAAAAACAGATTGTCTGAACTGTTGTTGCATCACCGTCAATCCATCAAACTTCCTGTAAAACAACACCTCACGTCTGCTGATCCATTTCAAATAGTCTTTAATACTCATAAAGCCTGTGTGATCACTGAATAACTCCCATCCATCCATCAGAGCTTTTATTGTGCTCTTGTTTTGGATTCATATGCAGATCATCAATCAGTTCAAAACAAAACCAACAACCGTCTTTGTTTGATTTCCAGCCTCTTTCTTCAGTCTAGCAGCTGTTACTAAATTACACTGAGATTATCACATGCACTGAACTAATGTGCCCATGTGTGATGATTTAGTCCTCCCCAGTCCTCGTTCTACAGTCTGAGCAAATCCCTCCCTCAATGTGGGCCTCTCCGAGTTTTTTCAGGTTTTAAGACATTTAAGGACATTTTTTAACATTTGTGGACTGTGGTCATTCCCTTACATATGGATCCATCCTATGTTTTAATTATTTCTTATTTCTTTGATCCTGATTATCTGGTCTGTTATTGAGGAATCGACAACCTTGTAAAGTCCTCCGGGAAGACTGCAGTTATGATTTAGGGATACACAGAAAAAAAATGAAAATCCTAAACAATCACAGTACATTAAAGGAGCAATATATAAACATCTGGCCAAAAGTGGTACTGCGCCCCCCCTGACTCAGGTTGCCAGATATGCAGATGAATCAAGCTGGGACCACACTATGTGAAAGGACAAGAGTTTTGTCAACAACAAATCTATAACCAACACCTTATTCACAAAGGCTCTGATAGAAAGTTATATTCCTTGTTTTGTCACTTATGATTTGAGAAACTTTTTTAGTTCTGCGGCCAAATGTTACTTTACCAGTGAGATTAGCTCGACGTGAGTTCTGGATCCCGGATCACGGACTTTCTGATTGGTAAAATGGTGGGGGGCAAAACATTGAAATGAAAACAAGAACAAGATTTAGGGGCTGTAAAACTATTTTGGAAAGGAGTATGGTTTATTGATGCCTTTTGACAAATTAGGGCCATTTAATGATGACTCGACATTTTATATACTGCTACTTTAAAAAGGGCAAAGATATAATTCTTCAGTTGTATCTATAGAAAGACAAGCACTGTTTTTTACCTGGATTTTGATATTGCCAGAATAGAAAACTGTCTCACATTTTCAGCAGAATTTTCCAGAATGTAGTTGCAAGGCCATGGAGAGGGTTAGGGTTGTACACATGAGTCTCTCCACGATCTCCAAGTCAACACTCTCATGGATTATCGCTAAATAGCAGCAAGAAGCGCCCGTCGTCTTTAAATAGGGGAACTTTTCTGGACCTACTAAACTTCAGACCTCCCGAAACAGCTTTGAAACCAAAGTTACCGCTAACTTTTCTGCAGCTGTTTGTGACGACTGGATTACCCTATTTCCTCCCATTTTAAATAAAGATTATAATTTCATGGCCAAGAGGTTTTCATCTGTTTGGCCAATGGGATCATTAGTTCAGTTGAAGGTCTTATTTGGGCTATTTTCAAGCAGGTTTATTGCATTTCAGCGAGTTGTCATTTGCTAAGAAGATTAAGTCGTTTTGACACAAGCTGTTTATAGGGGCTTTTTCAGAATTCGCAAAGTAAAATGGACCCTGTATGGTAATCCAATAGTCCCTGATTCATGCAATATTTTGGTGATTCACTGCAGTGTGCGTGAGAAGGGCCATGTGGGTGTTTTGAGAAATGAGGAGTGCCGTGACATCCTCCAGGATAATCCCTACTCTCCCACTATGGCGTTAACCTGGAAAACTTTAGTGCAGCAGTGAAAGAGCATGGCCGGGGGGAGCCATGGTCCAGGCAGTAGCAGTCTCAGTAGTAGCTCTTGTTTAAAACTTGTTTAAAAGCTTGTGCCTCACAGCGAGAAGGTCCTGGGTTCAATTCCACCTCCAGTCCTTTCTGTGTGGAGTTTTCATGTTCTTCCCGTGTCTGCATAGGTTTCTTCTGGGTGCTACAGTTTCCCCTACCACTAAAGAGTAAGTAATCATTATTTATATGGTGCATTTTACAGACCAAGGTCACCCAAAGCACTTTACATTGTTCAGAGTTCAGATATTTTTCCATTCACTCCACAAACGGTGATGACGGATGCGAGACGCCAAAAACACTGGTGCATCGAAGCCTCCAACCTACACCATCCATTCATTCACTCGTTCACACAATACATTCAATCAATAGGTCTGACATTCCCCTTCTGTATGGCGCCCCCACTCTGTGTGGAGTGAGAGACAAATGCCCTCAACAATTGTAAAGCGCTTTGTGTCTCTGGTCTGTGAAAGGCGATATGAATTGAAACAAGATAATACGATTACTTACTTATACCGAGTCATACATTAGATGTTGTGAAGGAGCTCTGACAAAAGATTATATAATTGGGGTCTGACAGTCACAGAGCGTGTATACAGGTATACAGTATATATAGCAGTGCTTTCTGAAGTGGGGAGTGAGGCCAAGACAACAATCGATCAATCAATCTGTGTAGTGCTATTTGCTATTCGTGCTTGTCATACAATGCTGTGTAGAAAGATTGGGCGAGACAACACAAAACCTGCACATATCAATGAGTAAGTAAGTTACTCAATATGTAACTCTCAATATGGGCCTCACTTTTTTTTCCCCCCTTTTTTTAATAATTCTTTGCTGATGCAGGAGGGTCAAAGGACAGTGATTATCCGAGACATGTAAAGACATTTATGGACAGTGGTCATCCTGCTCCCTCTGGACCAATTGCTCCGATGTGTTTGTTATTATTGTATGTCTTGTGTTCAAACTGTTTCATTTTTTGATCTGTTGTTGAGGAATTCACAACTTTGTAATGTCCTCATGTTGTGAAGTATTTGAATTGTCATCTGTTAATCGATCAACATGTGTTTAGTTGTTTTCTTTCACTACAGCCCTCGGTTGTTTCAGGTTTCTGCGCTGGCTTCCTGTAGCTCAGAGAATAGACTTTAAAACAAATCTGTTTGCTACAAGTCTCTCCATGGCATGCATCAAAATATATTAGTGACATGTTAGTGTCATATGAACCATGCTGCTAAAAACAACTATGTGTAGCTGTATATACAACTGAGACATTTATATTTTTATCTTTCTTCATGTACTGTGATTATTTATGATTTTAATGCTATCTTGATTCGTTCAGCACTTTGAGTTGCCTAGTGTATGAATTGTGCAACACAAATAAACTCGCCTTGCCTTTTAAATGTATTTTCCAGAGCATCAAAGCCACTAATAAAAACATGCGTGTGGAGCCGTAGGGTCAAGGCAAAGAGCAGAACCCTAAACACAAGGATCATTTTCAGCCTCTTTCCCAATAATAGCCTTGCTGCTAAATGTTAAATTACCTTAATGTGACCAGCACTTGCTCTTTGCGGCTGCAGCGGTGATGGAGGGGGGTGGTGACAGACAGAGATGATTTATCAGCGTTTGGTTTTACATGGATGAGTGCGGAGTCGGGTTTCAGGCCTGTGCTCTGGTCACTGAGCTGGAATCTCCCAATCTTACATAAACACTCATTGTCCGTACAGGCCCAGATAATACGGCCACGATAAGAGCGCTGGGATCTCCACAGAATAACTGCAGGATTAAATGTCTCACTCCACTGTCAACGGCACAAAACATACTTCCGGATATGATGATAACCTCTGCTCAATGGAAGATAGATGCTCAGATGTTGTCATTGTGAGTTTGAAAAATGGGCTTGGACCAATAGAGAAGACTGCTTTGTTCCACAGCATTAAATGTTTCGCTAGGCAAGGCCAGTTTACATTTATAGTCCTAAATCACAACCGCAGTTGCCTCACAGGACTTTGACGATTCTTCATAAAAAAAACCGAGAATCAAATAATTCGAACACAGGAAATAATTATGCATTATTTTTTATAGAGCGATGTTCTGGACACTCTGACAGAAGCGAGGCCACCAGTAAAGCCATTGTTCAATCTGACCACCACTCAGCAACTCACACACACCAGACTCATTCTAGGTAATGTGGGAAAGTGTGTTGCCTAACGACACTACAACAGTTTGGCACTTTACAGCTAGCCCACTGTTTCCAGAGATCTCCCTTCACATTACTAACCAAGCACTGCACTGCTTAGCATCAGTGGTCTGACGGGATCTGGTTTTCACACGCAGGTGGCGTCAAATACGGCAAACACAAGAATAACAGTTCCATAGGAGCCAGAAGCCAAATCCATAATCATCATCAATCATAGTTAAACATATGTACATTATATCTTACTATACCGCCTTATACCAAGAGACTGGTTCTAAATCCTGATGAAACCATTATTTTGTACATACATACAGAACATGCTTTATGTAACTTTTTAAAGAAGAGCATTCTGAGATCAGCTTGGAATCCTGAAGCAGCTGCTGCCAATAACTCCATTTCTGGTTTGTTTGTTTTTAGGTCTTAACTGGAACAATTATTCCCAACCAACACCAGTGTTTGGGACCACCTTTTAGAAACTATTCCCACTGTTACAAAAACACATCTTCTATTTTCTCCACAGAATAATGACGTATAAGCTTAAGACCAACATTGCAGCGCTGGGTGTAAAATCCATCTTTATTAGCACTAATTTTAGCCCCTCATCAATCACCCACAAACGCCATGATCAGGTTTCCCATCCGCACCCACACATTGTGCTGGAAGAGCCACTTGGCGCTGGAGTGCTCACATTATTGCTTTATTGGTGGCTAGGGAATGTCATTTGAGATTCAGCGCGTGTAGCCGAGCCTTAAAACCCACGCTCATATTTCTCACAGTAAAAATTGCTATCTGACCTGTCCAGTCTCCAGTGGCGCCTCTGTCCAGCCCAATGGAACCATCCAGACCCCTATTGTCAGACTTCCCTGGACCACAATAACATAAGAATATGATAGACTTGAATTAGAGAGTGCAGTAAAAGGAGGAGAACAAAACAATAACGATTGATCACAATTTGCAATTCAGTTCTTTTAAACCGGCCAACCTAACTTTTGAACCACAGATAATGACAATGGACTAAGATCCATCCAAGCTCTCAATACAGTCTGGTTCCGTCACAAGTATTTTTGACCTTCGTCACATCTTTAGATCACCTTCTTCAGACGGGAAAGTGAAAGAGAGATGACCTACCTCACTCGGCCATTCAGCTCTCAGCTCAAAAGCATCAAATACTGACAAAAAGGTTTTCAAAAGAACATTGTTGATGATAAAAGGAAGACCTCATGTTGTGGTTTGATTTGTTCACAACTCTCTTTCCGTTGGAACAAATGTGATGAATAGGGAGGATTTTCTTCTTCTGAGTTGATCATCTACACTATTGGTCCTCCTCATTGTCAATAATTTTAACCTGAGGAGGGAGGTTCTTTTGTAAAATGTGGGAATATCCACCTATATACCTATAAGTAGAAAGTAAGTAATTTTTATTTTTATGGCATATTTTTACAGACCACAAGACAATATTCAGAGTGCGTGTTTTTAGTAATAGGGGAAGGAGAACATTCAACATTTATGTTTCGAATTGATGAGATTCAGCCCTCATCATATCATCAACACTAGAACTCCCAGATCAGTCGGGTTGACGGATTTTAGTACATTTTTTGTACACTTGTGCACTTTCTCTGCCTTTGTAGTTTAGTTGAAATGTGAGTAGTTCAACCTTAACCCCCAGAGAAGTCCTCATTCATTCAACTCCAAAAACTCCTGATTCTGAGCCGAGTCAGCTTGGTTTTCAGCCAGAGAAGAGCCGGTGCTAGTTACCATAGCAACACACTGTTTACTTGCATTAGAGTTAGCATTAGCAAACGGTTTTAGTTGTATTTCAAGTTATATTCACCATTTTTAGCTCTTATCTAAACGGTAAAAAACAAACAAACGTAAACATACATACATAACTTTATTTTAATACAAAATGCAACGGAACAATTGAGAATTCTAGAAGTTTTAAGATTTTTTTTTCAGTCCTAGTGGGGGTGCAGAACTCAAACCCGTCCCAGGACCATATATCCTGAGTGGAACCCAATCCCCTCTGCCCTCCCTCCTCCTCCCCCCCTCTCCCTCCCCTCCCCTCCCCTCCTCCCTCCCTGGCCCTGTCTGCCCTGTGAGGTCTGGATCGTCTCTGTCCGGGCCTGTTTGGGTAAGCGCTCGCCGTAAGTGTGCTTGTTTATGCTAAGCGGGCTAAAGGTTGCGGCGGGTCACGTTTTAAGTGTTTTTTCAAACTTTACGTGCGTACCTCCCGCCCATCCATGTTTGGGCTCTGTGCTGTTTCACTTGCAGGGCCCCATTGTGGGAAGGGGTTGCCATGTTTGGGGATCATATTAAGCAGACGGTTGCGTACTTTCTGACATAATTGCATTCGCTCGTTCCTCAAAAGAAAAAGATGAGCGGGGAAACACTTTTTCTAGATTTATGTTATAGATTTATGTTGGTCTTTGAAGGTTTGACACGCTTCTCCAAGTACTTTACTGTTGGCAAAGATTCACATTCTCTGGTAGTAAATTACAGGGGCATTGTGCCGTTCTGGTGTTTTTTATTTTACCCACAACAAACGGGAAAAAGGTCCATTTTAAAGCATAGTAACAGTTTGTAACAGTTTTTAGTTTTAAATTTCTTCTAAGTCTTTCTTCTTCATCATGCTAAAGTTGGAGATTTTTGACTATTTTTTGTTAGTATAGAGTTATTATTCATGTATCTTGTGCTGTGTGCACCTCATTCCTACTGTCTGTAACTTGTGATGCAACACTGAAATTTCCCCACCGTGGGACATTTAAAGGATCTTAATCTATGCATTCGTAATACACCTATAGGGGTAATAAAGCTGGGGAATCTAACTTTCAAAATCACAAACAAAACGGAACATGTAATAATATCCATTTACTGTACCTTCTTTCTCGCTCTCATAATTCAATTCAATGCATTTGTTTGTAGCCCTGAATCACAACGAAAACTTCTCGGAGGAAGTTGTCAATTCACCATTAACAGATCAGAGAATCAACAGTTTGAACCCTGGATATACACAATAATAACAAACACATTGGACTCACAGTGATCCAATTTGGTTCTGTCACTAGTTTTCACATGTATTTTTCAGCCTGGATCAGCTTTTTTTAAACGGAAAAATCAGCCATTCAGCTCAAAACGAGATGTAGTCCCTCACATAGCCCTTTCTTATCAAATCTTATCTCATATATGAGTTAGTATGATTTTTAAAGACAGAATGTTGTGGTCTCATTGTTCAAAACAGTTTATTCTTGCTGGGGCAAACAAGATACAGTATAGTACCCCAGCTTTAACATTTTTGAGAAAATACAACCATGGCGGTTCCCTCCGTATCTGATGATGCTTCATGCAGTGAAGGTAAATATCGAACCATCTGCAGTTATCTGTCATTATCCCTCTTGCTGCTCTCCACTCCACATAATTGTGCCTGTTGTGATGTCCTTGGTCTGACCTGCGCCCCCTCCCCGCCTGAGGGCCTTCTCCGTCCTGCACCGCACAGCCTCAGGTTCTGCAGGTCTTTCCTCCCTGCTGCTGTCAGGCTGTACAATGAACAATGACCATATGAACACTGCTGACCTGATCTCACATGTCATGCATCTGTGCAATAATTTTAAATAATGATGAAATGTGAAATATGAGACCCCCTACTCTCACTTCAGTAACTTTTGACCCAGAACCTCAGTCTGCTAACATGTACAGTAGTATCACATGCTGCTAACATGTACAGTAGTATCACATGCTAACATGTACAGTAGTATCACATGCTAACATGTACAGTAGTATCACATGCTAACATGTACAGTAGTATCACATGCTAACATGTACAGTAGTATCACATGCTAACATGTACAGTAGTATCACATGCTAACATGTACAGTAGTATCACATGCTAACATGTACAGTAGTATCACATGCTGCTAACATGTACAGTAGTATCACATGCTAACATGTACAGTAGTATCACATGCTAACATGTACAGTAGTATCACATGCTAACATGTACAGTAGTATCACATGCTAACATGTACAGTAGTATCACATGCTGCTAACATGTACAGTAGTATCACATGCTGCTAACATGTACAGTAGTATCACATGCTGCTAACATGTACAGTAGTATCACATGCTGCTAACATGTACAGTAGTATCACATGCTAACATGTACAGTTTGAACATTCGAACCCTCAGAACTAATGACTTATGAAGTCTGTCTTTCTAACACTAAAATAGATTATATTTTCTTTTAAACTTGCTTCTTTAGTACACTAAATAAATAAATTGTATTTTTTTTTTCTGGTTAGTGGTGCCCTATAGCCAGCGTAGAGACAGATTGATTCTATGTTTCGTTAACTACAGCAGAACGTTCTGATGTTGTATCAAGCTTCTTAAATCTTTACAAATGTTGTATCAAAATGCACATTCATGGCGTACATTGTTTTCCTTTCCCCCAGTCGCACACGCTCTGTCAGTTCACTTTACTGTACCTTATACGTACATCCTTCTCTCCTTGTTGCTGTTTTGTGCTCGATTGGACTTGGACAGATCATAATATGCCTGAACTCTCCTGGACTGTGTCTGTCACGCCCTGCTCTCCCTCCAGGCTCTGCAGCTCCAGCGCTCAGCCTGGGCCCTGGCCGATATAAAGCAGGAGTGAGAGTGACGAAGGCTGAGCTCGTCTTCACCTCGCAGCCCAGGCGTGACCCAGAGCGGTGTCACAGTTATAGCTCAGTGTGACAGCGGAGACTCCTCTGCTGCTCTGAGGCTGGTTCACTACTTTACTCTGGTTTAGATGGGACTCACACCAGCTCATATTATATTGACTCTCATTTATGGCATTTCTTACAAACAAGTGTGCCAGATCTCGTCAGACATCTAAAGCTAAGCACGGGAGGGCCTGGTTAATCCTGCGATGGAAGACCTCTTGGAACACCCGGTGACACAGTGGGGTGGCTGCTACTGAAAGGGGTAAACTTCATTTTTTGGTTTTTTGTTTGCTTTTTGTGGGCCTAAATCAAAACAGCAATCCTGGCCTGGACTCGTGGGCAAGTGTCAAACTCATAGAAGCCGTTGGACCATAGGGATTGGGATGGCTATGTCCTTAAATGTCCTGAATCATCGCTGTTCTTAGACCCTCCTGCACTGGCAAGGAACTGCTCAATAAAGTGAAAACCTAGGGGAGGTCCACATTGAGAGAGGGATCTTCTCCCATGGACGGACAGGACTCAGGCTAGAATGACGACTGGGGATGCGCGGTGCAGGACTGATATTGGCAGTTTTTCATTGCATATTCCAACAAATGTGTATTTAAAGTCTTCTCATGCTTTTTTTTAACCTCATTCACTCATTGGCCTCATTCACCTCCAGGGCAGCACTCCTGCTCTGAGCTGAGGACACAGACTCTGTCTTCTTTGTAAATGTGTACGTGTGATGTAAGTAGGTGTTCTAAAGCTGCAGGCTCAGTGTCTCAGTCCCATGGAAACACACAGGGTCACATCTGTGGACTTGTTCTCAGTCACTAGAACTCCCATCCCTGAGTCCAATCTTGAGTCCAATCCTGAGTCCAATCGGCTGGCTTTTGTTTTGGAAGTACTCAGCGTATGAAATTTGTTGTCATAATTTTTCATCTTTTATTTTTGAAATGTGAGTTCCTTTAACTCCAGGGAGCAATAATTTTGACTCAATTCATTTGTATGTAGAATGTAGCCATTTTCAGTTTGTAAACAAGTTTCTATGGCAGTTAAAGCCCCTCTTCAAGGTGCTGGTCCTGGACTGGGTTCAGCTTGGTTTTCCACCGGAGAAGTGCGAGTGCTAGTTACCATACCAACTCACTGTTTACTGTCAGCATTTAGCTTTACAATAAACAATTTCTGTTGTAAATAAATGTGAAAAAAGGTAAACACTTTATTAATTGTTCATATTGAATCTTGAATTGTGGACGTTGTTTGACAGTTCATGATGTGTTGAAAGCTTTTTCCTTTTCTTTGTGTTGAATGCACAGAGCTTTGGATCCTGTGACCTTGCAGTTGTTCAACACGTCAGAGGCATGCGACATCAATAATGCAGCTGGGTCATCTGGGAAACAGGAGAGCCATTCAAGGTTGGCTTCACAAATACGACTTCATCTATACATCATGACTTAAAGTGAGAGGGAAAATAAGTCTTCTCTTTGCATTTTTTGGGGTTTTGTCCCAACTTTTGTTCTTGAGCTACAGTTCTGCTTCTCTTCAGCCTTAGGAGAACCAGAACCAACATCTGAACCTATGTCTCCAATCCACAGTTCACAGAGAGGTGAACAGCATTTTCCAGGTATTTCCAATGTTTTTTAGGTTGATGGATTTTGTTTTAATATCTAAATGCGGCCCTCTGTGGAAATGTATATGGCTCTCTGTCTTGCTTACAAAAAAGGCCTTTGAGATCACAAAACACAAGTTCACCCTGTCATCCAGCCAACTTCAGCTCCACCAATTGCTTTTTATTGTGTCAAAGCTCAGAAACTCTTGAAATCCAAATGTTGTCTTTAATGTATACATCCATTTTTGATTTGATTGTGTCACAAAACTCAACACATATATACTAATATAGTGTGGTGAGATAGTAATATTCATCCATTCATATTCTTCTGCTTAATCCATTGCAAGGTAGGGGGGGCAGCAGTGTAACTACAGACAACCAGACAGCCCTCTCCAAATACACTTCCTCCATCTCATTCGGGGGGATCCCAAGATTTCCCATGCCAGCTGACAGACAGTCTCTCTAACATGTCCTGGTCTCCTCCTGGTGGGACATGCCCAGATCACCTCTCCAGGGAGCCGTCCAGGAGGAATCCCAAACAGAGGCCAGAGCCACCTCAGCTGGCTCCTCTCCACCTGAAGAAGCAACGGCTCTATTCCGACCTCCTCCCGTCTGACTGATTTTTCGACCCTATCTCTAAGGTTAACAGTCAAGAGCGTGTAACAGTTCTGGCCACTGTGAATCAATATGGAAATATCACAGTATTTTATAAACCAGAGCAGCCCAAATCTGGCCAGAGCAGTTTTGCAATCTGGGTTGTCGGCCCCTGGACAAGTCTGGTGATTTTTTTTCTTATCTTATTTTAACTAAAGCGGCCCTTGTACTAAAACGTTTGGACCTCCCTGATCTATAACATCTTAAAAGCTCAATGAAGTAAGGTCCATGTTCACGTTTCACTGTCTGCAGTTAAATCCAAATAGACCAGTGCACATAGGTCTAACAGATATATTTTCACTAGCCTTTTATAAATAAACCCTCCCATATGAAATAGCTGATTCATGAAGCCAGGTGTGTCCCCCTCCTTCTAATTCCCTGACCCCCTTTAGCCCCGTCCCACTGCGAGAAGGGGGGGTTCCCAAACTTCAATGGCCCCGCTCCACACCGGCTGGCCAGGTCCGAGCGCTCTGACAGAGGCATTGTTTGTAATGGGCATTCTGCGGTCGCATGACATCTGGGGCTAGGGTATCAAAAGCCCCGCGCCCCAAACAGACACCCCTCTGTTCCACCCACAACAGGCAACCTCAATTAGTCCGAGCAATAATCTCTCCAGAGCCGTCACATGAGCCGAGCTGCGGGGAATAACACGCAGGAAATAAGATGATCCACGAGCTGACGGCTTGGACCTTCGCGCGGCCAGGAGAATTATCTGTCATTACTGAGCTACAAAAACACTGCTCTAACTACTGCGGTGCATGGGAGAGATCACGACCCAAAAGAACCCAGTCTGTGCTTCTCAAACTTTGCACTCAACCAAAGGAAATAGTTAAGAGTACAAGTCATGGCAGGTTTAACATTAGGACTGCCTGAATTCTGGTTGATTTCAATAGAATCTTCCATTACATTCAAATCAATGGTATTCTGAAGAGTTTTTTCCCTAGTTATTGATCCTTTCTTTAACTTTCTTATTCCCATGAAAGTACTAACCAGGCCCTGCCCTGCTTAGCTTCAGAGGTCTGACGGGATCTGGCTTTCACATGCAGGTGGCGCCACAGGAGTCCTGTACATAAGTTGTGAGGAAATTGTACCAGAACATGCTGTCTTTGCTGTTTGCATATATTTAGGAAAAGAGCCTTGTCAGTCACTATTTGACGCTTTGGACTGAGAGCTGATTGGCTGAGTGCAGGGTGCAGGGTGGTTCTCTTTTATGTCTGAAAAAGCAGATCTAAAGACGTGATAGAGGCCAAACCTACCTGTTTTTCTTACATCCATTTTTTTCTGGTTTGAAATATAGATACCCCAGCTTTAATCCAATGCATTTGTGTTACAACTGCTTGTTTAGCTGGGCCACTCTTGCCTTAGAAACCCGGTTCAAAATGTGAACTTGCAAACTACTCTGGGGATCTTCAAATCTCCTTTATTCCACCAAAACACAGCCAGTTCACTCAAAAACCCATCTTTCGCTCCCAATTTGTTTGATTAGAGCTGCGATACATTCCCCTTTAAAGCTGTCTTTGCCTGCTCTGTGGAAGTCTCTGTCGGGCCACGAGAGGCCAGACATCCCAGACAATCAGCATCAACATCTCCGGTGTCATGTTCAGTTCCAGCTTCCATTCTTACTGTACTATCGCTCCGTGTCAAAGGCAATATGGCCGCACTGAGCTGAGGGGAAAGGCATTCCCATGGACGCACAGTGAATACTCACAGACCTGAAAGAGAGAAAGGGTTAGAGGCCTGCATAGTTCAAAGGCGAGGGCTCGGGCTGACTCCGTAGCGCAGACAGATCAAAGCTAAACGGCGAGAAACAAATGTGTGTATGTGTCAGTGCGGGTTTGTCAGGACGTTTGATCAGCTGCTCCTTATCTTCGCATCTCTCTCTGCGGCTGCTAATACGCCGTAATGGAGAGGCTTTCAGGAGACCACAGAATTACAGATGCCAGGGGAGAGAAAGAAAAGGGGAGAGAGTGGGTCCATGCTAGAGGTCAGCAGGACAGGCTTTGAAAGACTTGAAGAAACTTTTACTTTCAGAAGAGTGACACCGAGTGACTTTCTAACTCCCGAAACTCTGGCTGGCAATAGATCTCTGTGTGAAACGGTGAGAACGTCCTGATTTTTTGGATACAATCCGTTTTTTTTTTTCAGGATAGAGACAATACATACAAGTGTATTTGTATAGCAGCGTTCATAGTAGTAGTAGTAATCTTTATTTATATACCGCCTTTTCACTGCAAATCTGAGTCTCAAAGCGGTTTACAATTGTTAATTTTTGGGCATTTGTCCTCTCACGCCACACAGAGATGGGAGCAGGGCCAGTACACGAGGCGCATGCCAGACCTATAGTACATATTTTTAGTGGTAGGGGAAACCGGAGTACCCGGAGGAAACCTACGCAGACACAGGGAGAACATGCAAACTCCACTCAGAAAGGCCCTGGTCCGACCGGGATTTTGAACCCAGGACCTTCTTGCTGAGAGGCGAGAGTGCTACCCACTCAGCCACCGTGCCGCCCAAGGCAACTCACAAGGCAACTCACAAGGCAACTCAAAAGTGCTTCACAAAAGAAGATAGATACAATCATATAAGGGCTAAAAATCGTAAACAATCACAGTAGATTGAAAAGTTCCACTGGCGTTTAAGCTCCAGTTCATAGACTGTTTTTTATAAATAAATTGAAGCAAGAGGGTTGTACAATGTGACTAAGTAGAGGACAGGAGAAAGTTATTTCTTCAATGAAAAACATTTCAGTAACTGCTATCATGTAGTTTAGACACTTTTCACATGAAAGTCAGCTCCTGCCAGATCTCTGAAGCTAAGGCAGAGCCTGGTTAGTACAGTGATGGGAGACCTCTGGGGACACCATGCAGGTGCCACAGTGGAGCGTGTGCGGCAGGTGATCGGTGAGGCTGATGGCACATACTGTTTTTTTTTTTTTAAATGGGCTGCATACATTTGATGAATTACTATTATTATTCATCGTTATAGACACTAAGACACACACACACATCACATGACTGGGGTTCGAACACAAATCCACACATGTTTAAAAAGGTACAAAATATTTCTCTAAAAAGACTGCTACTGCACGGTGGAGAGCCCATTGAATTTGAATACTTTATTTTGAGGCATAAAAATGTAATATTCTACGCCATAGAGAAAGCACTGTACCCACACAAATGGACAACAAATTTACAGAATGAAGAACAATAAAAAAAAAATAACATATACTATTATTACAAAAGGTTTGACTCAAGAAGGAGTGGGAAGAAGAAAATTAGGGACGAACCTTTAAATGTGGTCGGTCCCACCCATCTCCTGGTGCAACTTGTCCAAACCAGCTACATCAATATGGTAGAAACCTGGACAAAAGAGAGAGCCAGCAGCAGCAGCAGCCGCAGCAGCCGCACACAGACAATACAAGATTGGGTTTGTCACAGCAGAGATGACTTCATAAGCATATAAGCAAGGTAACACAATGCAACACTAAAGCTGGCCGAGCCGAACAGTCAACCTGCGGCTTCTGTTTTTTCGTGCAGTACATAATTCTAAAACAAACTCTCCCTCTTTGCACCAATCCCATAACTTTCTTCACCATCTTGTGTGGCTGTTCCTCTGGCTGCCCCTTGTCTCATCTGGGCTTTGCATACATTATTTCTGTCAACAAATACAGTCCTTTGTGTGAAAAGGAAACTCAAAACTGGCTTCTTTTATGTTCACATCCAAATGGAGGTTTGTAAGTCTCTGAGGACGGACCGGGGGCCTTGTTTATTCTGCGTGGGCTCGCTGTGTGCGCTCTGGCATAAGAGGAAATGGCTTGGCTTTTCCAGTCGCTACGTAAACACCAGGAGAAGTGTACCACAGTGACAAAACCGGATTTATTTTTACTGAGTGAAGATGACTGCAGCTGGTTTCATGTTCACAATGTTTGTCTTGTTCGACTTCATATACTGCCTTTCAAACCTTTAGGTGTCATTTAAATATGTCCTTATGACTGACGACAAACACGCTTATTTCACTACAGGCAAAGATTTTAATAAATACCAAATCATTTATGAATTAATATAATTTCATTCAATGCCAAAACCCACATTTATTCCGGAGAGTTGTGTGTACTTTTATTTATGTACAGTATATATAAGTGGCAGAGCTATTTATTTAAATGTGTTATTTTTGTCTCTGAACTTTGGACACTTGTTTTGTAAATGTTGCTATAAAAATAAAGCAGATTGGAATTTTACAATGAGAACTCAATGATAACTTTTACTCTTTCTCTTGATTAACTGAACTTACTTTGGGATTATTATTATTTCTATTCCATTCTATAGAAGATAATATTATCCAGGAATGCTTTCTAGATATGGTATTGGTCTGTCTTGATGTCTCTTTGAAAGAAAGGTTTTCTAAATTCAGTCAGAGTGCCCACTTCACACAGGTCTACTACTGCAAACCTGCTTTAATCCTTGAATTTCTTTTTTTTTTTTGGAATGTGACTGATTAATATGTCTACCTTTAACTGTTTTAATGTAAAATTCAAATGTTGCTTGGGAAACAACATTCAATGGCAATCAAACCACTTTTTCCCAAGTTACTGGTCCTGGACTGGTTCTGGACTGGTCCTGGTTCAGCTTGCCTTTCCCCCAGAGAAGAGCAAGTGTCAGTTACCATAGCAACACACTGTTTACTTGTCAGCAGTTAGCCTTTAGCATTAGCCTTTCAATTGTTTTTGCTGTATTTTAAAGGTGCGGTAAGCGATTTTGTTAGCTTAGCCGTAGCACCAACTCTAAACCACTCCCCCCTCGCTTCTCCACTAAACCAAACATCCAGCCTTTTCTTTTCCTTGTCACAACAGGGAGAGTTGGTGGCAAACGTGAAATTGGCATTTTCTGTTCAGCCATTTTAGGTTTAAAAAAAACTCAGGTGCGCACACTCGCGAGAAACAGGAAGAGGGTGAAGAGGGGTAAACGCATCCCATTGGTTCGTCGGAGATCAGTCTGCTCCAAATTTTTTGTATAAATTTTTGGAGACTATAGGCATCTGGTCAATTCCATTACTAGTTGAAAACACATGATAACTCAAGTACTTTTAGGGTTTAGGGACGTTTTGCCAGAATATAAAAAAAAATACTTCTGTAAAAAAATCGCTGACAACCAATTTTACAAAAGTTGAGAAAATGTAACAACTTATAAATGACCTAGTGTTAATAAAACTGGTGGAAAACAAACTTTTTTGGGGGATTTTTTTGAAGGCCATTGATTTTGAATGGATATCTAGTAGTTTAATAATTCTGTGAGTCCCAGTGTTAAAAGTGGAAAATGGTTTAGTTTACCCCAGTCGTGTGTTGCTGTTTCTCTCATACTTTGGCCAGACGTGCGCAGACTGAGACAGGTATAATAACTTCCTGCCCTGTGTCATGAAAATGTGACACCAGTAGTTCTCCGCAAGATTACTCCAGCATTCACTGCTCTGAGAGGGGGCTGCAACCTGAGGAGGCAAAACTGGGTCACTGTGGCAGTATATGAACCAAGGTTAAACCCAGATGTTTAAAAATACGTTTGGAAAGTTAGATTATTATTCCTGGCCTGATGTGGAAACTTTTAAAAGAGCATTGGTTTGGCTTGTGCTGCCCAAGGACACAATGGAAGAACGCAATGGTTATAGGAGGGATGACTGGAAGGCCAAATAAAACATACAAATTATCAATATTAAAAAGTCTAAAAAAGCACACTTATTAGTCAGCCCGCCCTTGAAAGACCAACAGCTCCTATGTGTCGGTTATTATTGTGTTTTCTGTGTTCAAACCTTTAAATATTGTTAGCAAATTGGCAACTGTGTAATGTCCTTTGTAAAATAATGTGTTATTTTAGTCTCTGGATTGGAATGAATGGATTTTACCAACACAGATCAGAGAATAAAACGGTTCAAACACAAGAAATAAAACAGAAATCACATTGGTTTTGGTCCATAAGGAGCAGATGTCCAATGTCCATAAGTGTTGATTAATCTATGTCTATGATCCGAGTAAACTACAGAAACGGACTCATAATTTAACAGCAGTTTTACAAAGCACGGGTCAGTGTGTCCTTTTGTTTTGTGCTCCTCTGTTCTCTGCCCCAGAGTCTCTTGCTGATAAAACCGCTGCCGTAAAGAACTGTGTTTAAGATACCGTAAACCATTATCCGGTGTCCATCCCCTGCCGGGACAATCACCTTTACAGGCCCGCCGAGTCCAGCTGGCTTCAGAGGGGCGTCCCGAGTCCATCCACTTTGATAGAGCCCCCAGACTGTGCACGGCAGGACCCCGCTGTGTAAACCAGGCTTCAATGACTCTGGAGAAGAAGCAGCAGTGTGTTGTTGCACTAAAGAGACAATGACAAGTGTATTTCTCTTGACTCTGAAGTTTATGGGGTTATTACTGTTCAAATAAAGTTGCCAGATAGAGGCATACAGTGGGGAAAACAGTATTTAGGAGGACTGCAAGAAGGAGCGCTACCGTTTATCCCCACTGCTGTCTGACTGTACAATAAGTCATTTTAGGTCACTGCTATTGCCACTTTTTATTGTACAACATTATATCCTGCACAGACTATATTTTAAGATTTAAGGCATGCAAAAAACATTTTCATAAGACGTCTTAAGATACCAAGTAATCTTTATTTATTCTGCGATTTTACCGACCAAGGTCACCCCAAGCGATCCATTCTCTCCACACAAAGTGATGACAGAAGCAAGACGCTGAACACACTGGAGCATCAAAGCCTCTGACCCAACACCATCCATTCACTCACTCATTACATTCAAACTATTGTGCATGTTTTTAGTAGTGGGGAAACCGGAGCAGACACAGGGAGAACATGCAAACCCTCAGAAACGCCTATTCCAAACGGGATTTGAACCCAGGACCTTCTTGCAGGGAAACGAGAGTACTATCCGCTCAGCACGTGTTGTCTTAAAATGACCACTATATTCAAGTGCACACTAAATACATACTGTACAATAGATCTTTAACAGTGCAGTAAAGTGGCAGTATTAAAGGTGAGGGTTATAAAGGGCCGGGGTCAGTGATGAGTTATGAAGTGTTCATGAGTCCCACTGCACAGGGGAAGAAACTGTTCTCATGGCGGGAGGTTCTATCTAGACCATATGGACCGTATAGTCTCCTGCCTGACCAGAGTGGTTGGAATAGTCCATGTGCAGGTGAGAGGGGTGGGCAGTGATACTAACAGAGTGAGTCCATGGAAGTGAATGTAATGACAGAGTGAATGGATGGTGGTGGCTGTGGGCTCTGATGTGTTTGGCGACACATCGTCTTATTTTTAAATAATCTATTTGTAAATTATGGTGAAAAATTATCATTTAGTCACCTAAAAACAAGCAAGATTTCTGGCTCTCACAGACCTGGAAATTCTACTTTTATGAGGCTCCTGTGTCCTCCAGGAGAAATACAGGAATTTCTCATCTTTGTAAGTGGGAGGACTTGCTTTCTGAAAACGTTTTTGCTCCAACGTTTTTCTGCTTTAGTTTGTTACGATATGGAAGCTTCTGTATGTTTGTTCAAATGCATGTGTTTTGTTGTTTGAACGTTTGCTTGCATCTAAGTAATGTGGTTGTTCAGTAAAGATGCTCCACATTTGGCCTTTAAAGCTGGGGTACCTAACTTTAATATCAGTCCTTGTTCTTGGCATAACACTATAAAGCTTTGATGGAGGAGACTAGTGAGACCAATGGCAACAGGAACAGCAGTTGGAGTGAGAATGGGCGGGTCTAACCAGTAACTTCGAATAAAATCTCCCATAATACAAAATGTAACTGACATTTCCTTAAAATATGCAAAGTTAAAAAAAAATATGGTATGGTGTGGTAAACAGGAGAATCCACACACCACATCCATACTGTATGTTTAATCTACTCTGGATCATCAATTTCATGGTCACTCAGATTATAAATTGACATTGGGTTTGGTGAGCTTGGTGAAGTGAATCCAATATTCTCTCCAGGGTTATATTCTTTGGCCTTCATCTCTTTCTCTCTTTGAAGGGTATTTTCCTGTCCCTGAATTTCAGGACTAAAAGGTCTTATCAAATGTACGCGACCCTCTTTTTTACAGCATCTCTGCTCTTAATGGAACCACATTGTTGCTTTTGATGTTACAACAATCCACCAGCACTAAAGATAAGACCGAGCACCGGAGCGGCAATCACAAACCTTTAGAAAAACAGCAGTGGTCCACGTCTGACCTTGTTTGTACCCAGTCCTCAAAACACTCCATTTATCTCCCCTGTTATGCATATTTTAAGTCTATATATGTTTCTATCAATAACATATACGTTTGTAATGACATGTGAAGCAGTGTCCTGAAAAGCACTCTATAAAAAACAGATAGTTTTTGGATAATATATTATTTCTGGCACAAATATATGTTTTTTTCCCAGGGGCAGCAGTACAAGTAGAGACGCCCAAACTTCCCTCTCCACACACAAATCTACCAGCTCATCCGGGGCAATCCTGAGGCGTTCCCAAGCCAGCTAAAGGATATAGTCCTTGCAACATGTCCTGGGTCTTCCCCTGGGGCCATAACACAAATAGTTATATTAACCATAAATAAAAATATATTTTTTAAATCTTTTAATTAGTACTCAACCAAATGAGTGTTTCACTTTGGTATCTCTTAAACATTGTTATTATGTTCACTATAATTTAGCCCTGTTTCCACCACCAATGATCCTTCTCTACTCTACTCTGCTCTACTGGTACCTAATTCTTTTAAGTACCAGCTTGTACAACACTCAAATGTCAACATTGTTTTTTTTATTGTGCAGGCAAATAAAATAGTCCTCATTTTGAATCCGTGGAGAGTTGTGGATTTAATTGAATCCTGGTAATACACATACAAACGGTTTCCATGTTTACTCTGTAGACTAGAATGCAGCTCTCACTGTATATTAGCAGTTAGCATTTAGCCTTCCAACAAACTGTTATTGCTGTTATTAAGTTATATTTACCATTTTACTATACTTCAATTAAACTAGTGAATTTTTTTGGGGGGGGAGGGGGGGAAATCGTTCAGAATTTATTTGATTGGGATTTCTGGGAATCATAGTGTTGAGATTACAATAGAGCAGTGTAAAATGCAAAGCCTTCATCGGTGCGTAAAGTCGATGAGACAAGATTGCGTTTTTTGCCTCTGTACCTCTGCACCCAATCTCCTCACAGCCCTGGGATCCAATATCACAGTTGAGCCTTAAGACAATTACCACTTTAATATCAAACACGTTATACGAGATGGTCGGTGGACTGCTCTATATGAAACCCAGGGAAAGTTCGTGTGTGTGTGTGTGTGTGGGTGTAGGTGTGTGTGTATATATATGTGTGTGTGTGTGTATGTTTGTGTGTGAGAAAAGAAAACACATCAAGTCCCATCTGCTCCTTCACTAATCATAACAGCTCCAGTCGTTACAGCCGTGCTTTCATTCGGCTTCTTAAAGTCCTCCTGATGGCCACAACTATAGGTGCAAATGGTTTCCTTTATGTGAGCGAGTCGCCTGAATTCGTTTTTACTCTGAGCGTCTGAAAAAACATAAAAAAATAAAGTTTGAGTCGTTTCTAAAGAAAAGCCCAGATGTTAGTCTTAAGTATGTCGTTATGATAAAGACTTGGCAGTTTATTAGAGCAGTGTGAGATCATTTTGGTCGGCTTTTTCAGGCTTTACTGTGACGCCAAAGTCTCCAATGTTTTCTAATGTTCTGTAAGTGTTTAGTTTTTGAATATTTTTCTATCAAATTGTGATTTTTATTTTGTATGTTTATGTGGACTGGGGACTGTGCGAGAATATGGAAATCCATCCAAGAAGCAGCTAAATTCACGCTGCAACCCTCCTCCTCCCCATCTCCGCCTCGTTCTAAGCCATCTTTTTCATCCTCCTTCTAGCTACCACCTCCAGGGTCTAGGCCCTGGGGGATTTAATCTCATAATCTCTCTCCCCTTCTGCAATCGTGCGGTGCTCTGCCGGGGTCTAAGCGCCAAATCCTAATCACAGTCTGTACAGCACATTACATGTAATCTTGAAAATATTGTCCTTAGAGTCACGTGTAATTCATGCAGTGTCAGATTTCTTGCCAAACAACATACAATTCTAATACCATGTTTTGTCTATTTGAGTCTCTCCAGATTGAAATGTACTGTTCCATTCAAATAAATAAATACAATAGAATAAATACATATACGTTTTTTATTTTTATTTTATTTTACAAAGTGGATACAATCATTTTCAGGAGATGTCATTTTGGGTGTTTATTTAGTATCCTCAAATCAGTACCTATACTTTTGATACTATATTGATTATTCTGGTTCATCACAATATTCCAAAGAGCCTCTAGTTTAACATTGTGGCAGAGAGCAGTTGAAAAATTATACAGCTTGTTTGACTATGGGAGGGGATCTCTCTCTCAATGTGGGACTTTTTGCTTTTTTCCACTGGGTTTTTGAGTGGTTCCTTGCAGATGTAGGAGGTTCTTAGGAGAGGGATGAATTGGGACTTTTTAAGGACTTTTATGGTCATCCTGCTCCAATGACTCCTATGTGTTTGCTATTACTGTATTTCCTGTGTTAAAACTGTTCGATTCTCAGATCTGTTGTTGGCGAATCCACAACTTTGTAAAGTCCTGTAAAATTACTGCTGTTGTGATTTAGGGATATACACAAATACATTTAAATTGAATACTAGATCAAATATTCACCCCTCCTTCCCCAACAAACAACGCAGTGAGTCGAGATGATCATGGTCGTTCATAAAATGTAGATTTCTATGAAAATATCACCCAAAGAAGCCGACGTTTTATGTCACAGTCAGAGGATTCGCTTCAATAACATTTATTTGTGCATCGGCCTAAACCACTACAGAAGTCATCCATGGGGAGTTCCTGATTCACCAACCATAGATCAGAGAATCAAAGAACACATGAACAACAACGATAACAAACACATGGAAGCCATTGGTCATTATGGAGCAGACACCACCACGCTCCAAAAAGGTAAATAAATGTCCTTACATGTCCTTGAGAACGGAGGACACAGAGTAGAACAAGGCCGCAGCGTCCAGTGCGTGGCGTGCTCGGGTCTGCGGAGAAGAAAAGCCCAGTTGGAGAAGCTTATAAGACATTTATGAGACGTGCATTATGGATGGGAGCCGTGATGGAGAAACACAGGCTGAAACGCACCACACCATCTGGAACGCCAAGACCCTTTGTCAAAACTAAACGGACAAATGATATTTTGATTGAGTTGATTAGTAGCTCCTGATCTAATTTACAGAGCGGTTCATGGGCATTTCCCGGTGAGGCCCCTGCCCCAGACGCCATCAGCATTCAGGGAGCGCTTGTGTCCTTAGTTAGTTCAGCTGGCTCATAACAATATTATGATAATGTCTTTGATTTATTATATAGTAAACATTTAATGAACTTTGTTAGTTTTATGGGAACAGCAAAGAAGCGTGTGTTATTCTTGTAGCATCAGCGAGTGCGTGTGGCCGTGCAGAATACGCTCAAAATGTAGCTTTCTTTTGTCGTTAATATTTCATGGCTGATATTAAATGCATTTGAGTGGTTTGAGAGTTTACAGCCAAGGGGGGAGGGCATCACAGGCTGCGCATCTGCCTCCGTTGTATCGATATCGACAGCCGATACGTGACATGCTTCCATTCGGATTGGGCTCTTCGGCTCGGTCTCCAGCCGGGCCGTGGGAGTGGGACGGTAATGGGGTCTGGCACTAACCTGATTTCCCTTTAGTCCCATTAGTCCAGTGTGCAGCAGCATGTCTACTGTACAGTCAATCAAGGTCAACGCAAGAATAATACAGAGTGAAAAAAGATGGTGCTTTGATCAGACGAGGCCATGTTTGACCACGATGTGAATCACAAACGGCAAACAGAAAATGGTCTGATTTTCATTTCAGTTAAAGCTGGGGTACCTAACTTTTTTATTCATAACATAATATATATGTTGCTTGTTCCAACTATAAGAGTTTGTTTTTTCTGAAGACATCAAACCGTAACGTACTGTCTTTATCTTATCAAAAATCTGGTTGTATTTTACATATTTGTAAGAAAGAACCATGTGAGTTACTATTTGACTCTGGCTGAGAGCTGATTGGCTGAGGGAGGATGGTCCTTTTACCACTGCTTCTACTACTACTTCAATTTCTACTACTACTATTCTCCTCTGTTGCTGCTTCAATCTCTATTACTACGACTGCAACTACTACCTTTATAACTATTTCTACTGCCTCTACTATTACTACTACTGCTACTACAACAAATACTACTACTTTTTATTTATTTTTTCTATATCCTAGCCCAGAGTTATTGAGTGAGAAAAATTGCTATGCCTCACGGTTGATCCTGGCCTGGTCTTATTGCCAGAAAATCCCGCCTCGCTTCCCTGAACAGGTGGACTTACAGGTGCGAGCTCCTGGGGATGTGACCCGGGGGAGAGGGCCCGGGTGCTGCCAGACTTGGCCTCTTTTAAAAGTGGCCTCACCTGCGAAAAAAAACTCACTGAGCTCCTTTGAATGGGCTTGGGGATGTGCCTACAGTGCTTCAAGAATCGGGGTCCAGTTTTCCTTTGTCAGATCCACCAGGTCGATTAATGACTTTTGTGTCTTCTTCGATTTGTTTTATCCATTGTTTCCTTTGACCGCCGTCTTGTTTTTTTTTCCTTTTGGTTTCCAGTCAAGAATTACTATTACTATTACTACTGCTACTACAAGTACTTTTATTATTATTATTTCTACCCTTAATATTTCTCTTACTACCTTACTTCTACTACTACTACTACTACTGGTCCTCTGTTTGTCTCTGAAAAGCTGAGATAAAGGACAAAAAAATGTGAATGTGAAAACGAGAGAAAGAACCAAAATGTTTTGAGAGCGAGGAAAATAGTTTTAAAACAAATGACTTAAAGTTATGTTGCATTACGTTCTACTATCTGCAACGTGGGAATGTAGCTCATTATATAATACCACTATATATTGGATAATACCTGTAGTGGGTGGCAGAGGAGGTACAGTGCTTAGGCCAGTTGCTTCAAATTAATTAGAGATTATCTACCTTTCAACGGAGCTTATATCTTTCTACACGCCACGATTCTCTCTCAAATTAGTTACTGAATCACCTGCTGGTCCCAGGACACAGCTTCGACCATCAAACCAGTAAGAATCCTCTACAACAGAGACAAAAAGCCAATAAGAACGAACCATTGTCAGATCTTGCAGCGATTACATTTTCTTCGTTTTGATCATTATATTTAACTCTGTAATTGTAAATAATGGTATAAATGTGTGCAGAGAGGGGCCCCTGCTTTCTTGAGTGCTCTCATAGTTCCTCTGAGGTCTGTGGGCTGCATCACTCCTCCAACGGAAATGTGAAAGTGCCCCGCAGGAGGACAGTCAGTTTTCTTGGTCCAGGGGTAAACGCTCTGGAACTCTTTAAATCCTCAGCTTAGACAGAACTCGGACTGGGCTGGTTTTTAACACAAACAGATTTTTTTTTAAACCAACCAGTTGTATGAGCATCAATGAGTTGGGCAATGTGAATGTAAAATGTGTTTTTTATAATTATGTACTTTTTTATTGTACATAAACAAATCCTATTTTTTACCTTAACATGATTGTGTAAAAGAAGTGTGCAATCTGAGTAACTATCTATGCCAAATGTGACATGTAAATTTCTCCAGTGTGAGAAGTCTTATTTTTGACTTTATCTTATCTAATCTTATTGTGTTAAAAACCCTTCTAGGGACGGACATTGCAAATTATAAGCCTTGGCTAATGTAGTGTTTCACAGATTGATTGTGACACTTGTCCCTATCATATAAACCAACACATAAATAAATATTAAATACAATTGTTACAGCCTTTATAAAGGTTGAATTTAGCTGTAATTCATCATAAGCTGCAGAACGGTAGGAATGAGAAGTGGCTGCTTCTGACAGAGGCCCGAGCGGCATTGGAAGGATGGGTCAAATACACGGGAGCCAGGGCCATGCAACAACCTCAAAAACTGGAGTATACAAACTCAATGCAACTCATGGTATAATTGTGATTTTAGTTCCCTCATTGAGATTGAGTGCATGGAAATAAAAGTTTTTATACCAAATGTAATCTACTGCCGCCTTATGTGAACCAAAGTCAATCACATAGTTAACTTTTTGTTCATGTGATGTTTTCTGAGTGCAGGGACTTTCTTGAAAGAGAGAAAAGACATTTAAGTCAGTGGGTCAGAAGACTCTAATCTGGCGTGATGTTATAATCTCATCTCGTGCTCAAAATGTTCGTCTGATTTGAGTGAAACCGGCAATTCCACTTCACAGAGCCTCACTCTTTATCATTCACACCCGGAGTTTCTCTTTCTAGGCTAATCTACCAATGCTTTCCCCCTCATTTTAATCTGCGCCTGTGTGTATGACGTCTGTCCCATTGGAGCTGCCATACACCACCAAGATTAATGAACCCAATTTGCAACAAAAATGACCTTTTGGCCGCGAAAGCTCAAGCGCCGCTAAGCTTCTTAATGCCTGAATTTAGGGGGGAAAAAAAGTTTGGATGGAACAAGTTTAGATAAAAAGGAAATAGCAAACGTTTGTGGACTAGAGTGGATTTAAAGGACGACTCACCCTCAAATCCACTTTTTTTTGCTGATAAACGGTATAAATGAGTGTCCAATAGTGTTGTCTACATATCCTGGTCATATTTTTGTCACTTTGGTGCAAATTAGTTGAAAGTTAAACTTTCAGCCTAAAACCGTCTGTGAGGCGCCATCTACTGGCGACCTGTATTACTACATTTGAATTTTGAATCTGGCGCCAACACTGGCGCGGCAGCAAGACCTGACGTCTGAAGCAAGACCTGACGTCAGCAGCCCCCCGCCCAGAGCAATGTAAATGGCCCAGTCTCGTTCACGCCCCCTTTAGTCCTCCAGGCTACGCCCATTTAGAGGAAGATTTGAACAGGAAATGTGAGTGACGTAAGCTCCGAGGAGCGGGGGTGAGAACCACTTTAAGTCATGGAGAAGATGTCACCACTACAACAACCCCAGACCCTTATCACCACTTGTACTGATATGAGTGTGTTTTTACCCAGAATTAGAAAAGACGTCGCAAGAGTCGACCATTAATCACAAAGTTGACAGCTCGAAAGATGTTATTGAGAATGGTTTTCGTTATAGGAAGATTGAGGGCGTGACAGTGGCTCAGTTGGTGTAGGGCATGAGTGTCAAAGTCAAGGCCCGGGAGCCAGATCAGGCCCGCAAATGAATTATCTTGGCCCCGGTATGGTATTTGATTAGTGTTAGAACTGGCCCACACAGAGCCATAAGAAAATATTGCATTATTCACTTATTGTTCAGGACATGTTTGTCTGTGAGCCTGTTGGAAAATATTTTCACTTGAAATTACTGACAGAGCCATACAGAAATATTGGATTATTCGTTTAATCATTCAATTTAATACGGTCCACTGTGTTGGTTCAATAGGTTATATGGCATTATTTGAATATGTTTTAATAAACGTAGGGCCCTCGGCTTGTAGCAAATGTCATCCATGGTTTAGAGCCTCAGACTTTGGACCCTAGGCAAGACACTTAAACCCACTCTGCCTGAATACATGGGGTGGCAGCTCTGATTTCCAGCCTCCCCCCCTGACCATAAATTAAATAGGGTTAGGGGTTGATAATGGATTGTATTTATTAATCTATTTGAACAGTATTAATTCTGCTCAAAAGGAGTGGGCTGAAGCAAGAAGGGTTTGAGCACCCCCACCCCCACTCAATACAACCAGACTTTTCATATCACAATACAAATAGTACAGAACAATTACAGAAAAGGGACACAAAACAACTACATATGCACATCCTTGAGATCCTAAGAATAATCAACAACTTAAACAGAATAAAGAACAGATCATACAAATAGCATTGCCTTATTGAGATTGACCCTCAGTGACCAGGATGGGATGGATAGGATGGGATGTTGTTGGGTTGTGAAAGAGCTAGGGCAGAATAAATATTTCTTACAGAAACGCAATTCATGCAATAGAACCATTTTCACACATGTATTACAGCACAACTCATAAAGAAAAGAACAGAACTTCAACGGTAATTCTATCTAACTTTTGTATGAAGTATCCCCATTATTGTTCAGCAAAAGCCATTTCTTATTTCTGATTTTAAGTGTGTTTTTAATGGTGATTTTGGTGTTTGTTTGGTGTTGATGATTTGTGCCTTGTGTGATGTGGACTCTGAAGTGCTTTGTGTTGCCCTGTGTAGGAAAGTCGCTCCACAAATAAAGATTGATTGATTAAAGTAAAATAAAACCTACAATACAGACGGGAGAGCACTTGCTATCATGGTGGCTATCGGTATTTCTCCTCATTACTCCATCAATATAGCACAAGCGCCTTTTCTCTGTGGAAGTTGGAAGTGAATTCATTTGTCTCCACTATGTATAAAATTGAGAGGCCTGCGTGTTTGCAAATGGCTGCAAATTGGAACGACAGAAGTACTTACAAGTCACATTTTAGCATCTGGTTTTCAAGATTGGTTTAAAAGTCTGTAACAAGCATCTCAAGCTGTTTTTTTTCTTCCCCTCCACGCAGTCACAGTCCCAGGAGCATCCGTCTTCCCGAGGACACCTCACCCGGGCTTTCACACGTATTGTAAGTGCACTCAAATGAGATTTAGCAGCGCGGCTAATTCTGCACTCCTCTTACTGCGCGGTATTTATTCAGTTAAGATGAATTCAATTATTCTTTTAGAGGAAGTATAGTGCATTGTGGGCGCCGCTGTCTTAAAGCTCAGTGGATATTTAACCTTGCAAGAGAGAAGGAGAGAGTTCTGAATGGAATGTGATGTTAGATCGATGAGAACGCTTGTTAAATAACTTGGTTTGGATAATCTTTAATAAAATATGGGAAGACCACTTTTGTCAGAACTTAGAGATGCAGAGTGAAAAGATAAGTCTGTAGTCAGCAGTTTACGTATAGACAATTGTGTGTTGTACAGGTCCTGGGTTCAATTCCTACCTCCAGGCCTTTCTGTGTGGAGTTTGCATGTTCTCCCTGTGTCTGTGTCGGTCTCCTCAGGGTGCTTCATTTTCAACTCCCACTATAAACTTGTACAATAGTCCCCCATAACACCCTTCCCGGCCTCACTTCCGCCCCCTTTCTCTGGGGCCAGAACTCTCCTGAAAAAGAGATTCTGAAATCCCAGTAAGACTTTCCTGTTAAATAGAGGTCATTTTTACATTTGAACTAATTCATTCTTAACATTTATCAACATTGGTCCTTCTCCTCCCAAAGTTCTTACTTTAACATGTCTCAATCCTACGTGTTTGTTATTATTGCATTTCCCGTGTTCGAACTGCTTGATTCTTTGATCTGATGTTTGCGAATAAACAACTTTGTACGACCGGTGTTGTGATTTAGGGGACACCAGAGCTATACACTGTTGTGGAAATTCTGCACATACCGAGAGTAAAATAATGTAAACAACTCAGAGCTGTAATTATAATCAAAGTGTGAGTTTATTCATTAGTAAATGTGCACAATTACAATGAATAACAGAACCGATACCAAAACCACCGGGCAGCCGTCTGAAATCGATTGCCACGAAAGAGGAAATGTCTGTACATTAAATAGACCAGAGTCAACATTGATATGTGTTGCTCAAGGCTTCTCTTTACGCGTCCTAACGCTGATACAACTCTGATATATGTAACAATCTGCTTTTGACCTGAACATATTGTTCTATGACCCAGGTCAAAGACATGATGCAGCACGTCTACAATCTATCAGCTGACCTGCTGCCAATAGAGCATTATGGCCTGTATTGGAACCCAGAGTTGACTATTAGTTAATAACTTACACTCATAACTATTTGGTGTTAATTCAGATTGCTTTACTAAAATATTTCTATAACAACACAAATACATTGAAGTGAATTGCTTTAAAATGAATGAATGCATCAACTCTAAAAAAACCTTTCAAAGCAGAGGAGACATCAAGAGGTGACTGCATTAGCTGTAGTGCCGTTGATCAAAACCACAGATTGTGATCTCACATTTGTCCTGGAATAATGCCTCTTCATCTCGACAGTGTGGGACAAGGCTGCCTCCTGCATCTCGGCCCAGTGCAGAGATGGTTTTTCCAGGGCCGCTGTCTGCGTAGTGAGATTGATCGTGGCGTCATCGGGTTTGACACAAATGTATGTTTTAAGGGAAATGGACAAAACATGAGGCGTGTGAGGAATACAGAGGAGGAAGAGGAGGAGGAGGAGGAAGGTCTGGAGGAGATAACCAGCTGCAGATACAAAAGAGGAGACGTGTTTTATTCCTCTAAGCCAGACGGAGCTCGATTTGTTGAAGTGTGTTTACTGTGAATAAACTGCACATGAATGAGCCATTTATATTTTATACCAAAGTAAACAAAGCTATTTATAAGCATACACACTGTATATACTGTATGTTTGTCCCTACACAGTGGAGACAGGCAGTGCCATCTGTGACATCAGCCAAGTTATTTATTCATGAACTGACAGGTTTTCTGGTCCTAAGTCACTTTTCACTTTTTCATCGTTTTAACCCTGTGTCCAAACTTTTCAGTAAAAGAGCCACTTTAGTTCACAGGACATGTCCAGGGGCCTCACAAACTGGTTTAGAGACCAACTCGAACTCTGAGGAGCACGGGGACCGGCCTCCTGCTGGTGCCCAGAGTCAGGACTAAACATCGGGAGGCAGGGTTTCAGATTTATGCTGCTAGAATCTGGAACAGTCTTCCTGAAAATGAGACAGGCTTCTTCTCTGTCAATGATCAAATCGTTATGTTTAGCTGTGCTTACAACTAAAAATCTCTGATTGAAGGCCTTGTGTAATTGTCTCTTGTATCCGCATGTCTATCTTATCTTGTCTTATCTTGTTTTGTTAAGCACTTTGTTGACTTTTTGTGTATAATCTGTGCAGCACGAACAAAAACTTGCCTTGCCTATATTTATGAAAAGAAGAAGAAGGTCCTTTATTTGTCCCACAATGGGGACATTTCAGATTGATGCATATACATACTATACACATACACATCAAGACAAGCAGCATCAAGACTTACGCTCCTTATAGGCAAAGTGGGTTAAGTGTCTTGCCCAAGGACACAACGACAGCAGTGGAGTTGGTGGAGAAGGTCTCGAGGTGGGCTCGAACCCACCACCTTCGGGCTCAAAGCTTAATGCTCTTCCAACTGAGCCACTGTCGCTCTAAGTGAGGTAATTATGTATTTACGATAGCAATGTTATTAGCAACTATACCGTAGCTCTAAAGTGCTAAAGCAGTCAGACCAGTTTGTTGGGAAAGCAAAACTATGCCAGTTTGTGTCCATATTCTCTGACCAATGAATACAGTGTAGCTTTGTCTCAATGTTTTCTGTTGTGCGATTTTATTTATTGTGAACTCATTGGTGAAAAAGGTAGAACGATCAAAGTATACTGTAACAATGCAAAAATTTTACCACACACAACACATTAACGGCTTTTCTGTGTCCTGGTGAAATGGATCCAATTCAAAACCTGCAATGATGAGCTGTAAAAGCAGAGTTAAAAAGATTTGAGATTTCCAGTCACAAGGATTACACATTTACAGAAAAGTATTCCTCCCCAATTATTAAGGTCCATTAAGGATGACATCAAAACCACAATGGATTCAAAGACAAGATCAAAGTTGGGAACTCGCTAATCTTAGACTTTAAAACTTGTATTTCCAAAGTCACTTATTGCTCACACAACTCGAAAAGTTTCCCAAAGATGTCCAGATGGTTGTCGTGGTCTATCTGCCCCAGTGCGGCGCTTTGTGGGGTACATTCATTCAGACTGAGTCACCAAACAGCACCCCTCTGTGAGCGCAGACCTTCGTGACTTCCGCACAAGGTCTCGCTCTGGCTCCTATTGACGTACATTGAAAAGTAAAATCCTCAGTAACCATCTGCGTCATGCTTGTCATTTTGGGCTTGAAACAATTGTGGTTTAGTGCTGTTTCTGATCCTGGTGTCTACATTTTGGTAGTGAAAAAAAAGTTTGTAAATCCAGATATGAGCCATCATAATTGACCAATCAGATGTGGTCATTCGCAGGGAAAACTCCAGCCTGCCTTAGCAACCGTCTTGACAACATGTTAGTTTGCATCTTCCGCGTAGGTCACCTCTATATGAGGAAATCGCTTCGAATTGGCAAACACTATTGGTGATGACTAGGAATCGACCCCAAGACCTTCCAGTATTGTGTGACTTTAAAGTAGCTCTGCTTGTGTTCAAGTCTAGGCCTCGCACCAAAGTACATCTGTCACATGTTAGTGCCATATATGAACCAACTCGGAATCTGAGGAGCACAGGGACTGGCCTCCTGCTGGGACTCTGAGGAGCACAGGGACTGGCCTCCTGCTGGGACTCTGAGGAGCACAGGGACTGGCCTCCTGCTGGGACTCTGAGGAGCACAGGGACTGGCCTCCTGCTGGGACTCTGAGGAGCACAGGGACTGGCTTTCTGCTAGTGCCTAGAGTCGAACATTGAGAGGCAGCATTTCACTTTCAAGCAGCTACAATCTGGAACAGTCTTCTTGAAATGATGAGACAGGCTTCTACTCTGACAATGATCCAATCCAGGTTCTGTTTAGCTGTATATACTGAAGGTTTGATGCTAGAGTTAAGAGATTTTGTTTTAATTCAATTAGTATAGTTATTGTTCACTTATCTTGTGCAGTGTGCTCCTCAGTCCTACAATTCTGTAACTTGTGATACAACACTGACATTTCCCCGCTGTGGTTGTTTCTATCTTGCTTTGTTCAGCACGCGTTGCCTTGTGTATGAACTGTGCTCTATAAATAAACTTCCTATACATTGTTTTGCATTTGTCCCAATACGTTACTGAACTTGAATTAGACCATGTTCTTCACTCTTCAAACCAGTGGCTTTACAAACACGCCTGCTGCCTCTCATCCATCTTCTACTTCCATGTTGTTTTCTCCTCATTGTGACTACGTGGGACTGTGATGCTCAGGTCGAAGGGCCCAGATCCTGTACGCGCCTTTCTCTGTACCACATGTTGAGTATCAAACCCTTCAGAGCGAGAGTGCTGTAGATTGATGAACTAGCATAATGTTGTTTTTTTAAGGCAACAAGAGCGATCGGCTGGAGAGCGTGGTCGTTGGGTGAGCGCATTGGTTGTCCCCCTTTTGCTCATTCACACAGCATGCTCACAGGGACAGAGGTGGGAACCTAGCAACGGGGTGAAAAAAAATAGATTTGGGACATTCCAGCGAGTGGTCATGCCCTCTCGGAGACCATTCAGACGGGTTAACCCTGTGAAGGCCGACGTCATTAATTACTCTTGTTATGCTTCTCCAGACTTCCTGGTATTTTACAGCACTTGTTGACATCAATAGAAAGTGGCAGAGGAGATTTTCAGTCAACCAGGCCATTACAGTCCATTAAAGTAGTTTAAACAAGCTGTCGTCATGACGATTTGCAGAAGAATTAAATGGTCAAAGTTGCTTGAAATGTCATTCGTTATTTGTCTTTCTGTCGTTGTGGGGTGACTGTATGTTTTGCCTCCTGCCAAAGAACGTCTGTGACATGTTATTACAGGTATAAATCAACTCGAAGTTTATTTGTATAGCACAGTTCCTACACAAGGCAACACAAACAAACAAAATCACAGTTCATTAATAAGAGTCAGGATACAATACATGCTTCATATTATAGCTTCGTATGGAAATCGGAAATGCTGCCTCCCCATGTGTAGTCCTGACTCACAGTCCCTATGCTTGTCAGCGTCTATGTCACTTTAAAGTCTATTCTCAGTAACAGGTTCAACAGGCTGATTAAGAAATGTGTGTATGTGATGGAGAGAAGTCTGGGTCTGTGGGAGTTGAGCAGGAGAGAAGGATGAGGGCTCTCCTGCTGGGCATCCCGAGTAACTCCGGACACCCCCTGCATAGCACTATGGCTGCTCAGAGGAGCAACCATAAAAAAAGAGGCTTTTTTCAGTGCGCTGCAGAGCGGAACGTTTTAAAGTACTGATAAACTGCACTTTATTACTATTGTTAGTAATTTTTCAAATTATGTATGTATGCATCCATCCATCTAATTCTTCATCTATTACTTAAAAATAAAACCCTTTTAACTTTTTATCTTAAGTTCATACAAACAATTGTTCTTCTAAACTTTTACTTTTGTAAGGAAATGATGAGAGATGAGTTGTATACTAGTAACTTATACTTAAGTATTCAAAACTGGGACTAGGCACCTGTGCTTTTTGGGGTATCACACACAGGAAGTGGAAGGGGAACTGGCTTCTGCATCACTGTGCCTGTGGTGGATTGGGTAGTGCAGAAATTAACTTAAGAGATAATACTTTAAGCAAAACAGATTTTTCAAGTATTCACAAAAAGTACCTTTGCTCCCCCATCCTACCATCTTGTATAATAGGTTTTGGCAGGTTTAAATCCAGCCTAATGAACTGAAGTGACTGTGACAAACACACGTTGTCAAATCTGGACACAATCTCTTTTTACTGCGTTTCAATGAGGTTATGCACTTATCAAGAGCTTGTCTTGGGACTTTCCCATGTGGAGTTTGACAGGTATCTCCTCTTCATTCTGCACAAGTTGAACCCTGTCACCATCTTCTCACAAACTGCCTATTATCAAAGTATTTAGCATCTGTCTGGTTGCACGAAAGCCCTCTTCTAAGCTAATTAAAAGCATCAGGGGAACAGCGTGTAAGCCTAGTGTGTGTCCTCTCAGTATGGGACATGTTGATGGTGGGACAAGGGCGGGGGTGTGATGGACACGGTCTGGCCCCTGTTTACACACACTGAAATATTTCGGACAATTTCACAGCTCTCCTTTCAGCGGACGCTCACAAAGGGATGGATTCCTTCCTGGTTACTTCACCACTCTGTCCCCCGAGCGGTGGTTGCCATCCTGGGAAAATCCGAACCTTTTGGCATTGCGGAGTGGGTCAGCTCTCTTGTGCTTGATGCTATAGCCCTGAGTACAAACGCTGCGATGTCTGTGAAGTCTGTGAGGTGCTTCACTGGCAACACATGGATTAGAAGCACTAACAAAAAGACATCAAGAAAAACTAAGGAATTAAAACAAACTCAGTTTTATGTTTGGACTAAGACTGCAGCGTTTATGATTCATTACAAGTACAGCATCAAAACCATTGAAGAAAGTAAAAAAGATTCTAGCATATTCTTGAGCTCCTCGATCAGTAATTTTGATGGCTCTCGTTCAAACCAATGAATGGTTTTAAACCTCTAATCGGGCTAATATCACTTTAAGTACAGAGTAATAGTTTGTTAAAAGGCTACCAAAATGCTGACTGCTAGTCTAGTCAACAGTGTGTTGCTATGGAAACTAGGACCAGCTGACTCTTTACAGAATCAGGAACGGTCCAAAACCAGTCCAGAAACAGCACTTTGGAGAAAAGAAGCTTTAACTGCCATTTAATGTTGGTTGCCAAGCGACCAAAGAAGCAACGTTTGAATTTACAAGAACGAGAAGAATGGAGCAGTCAAAACGACTGCTCTGGGTGTTAAAGGTGAAACTAATCACATTTCAAAATCAAAAGATGATTTTTTGAAAATAATGACATGTAATGTAGGAATAAACTACATATAGATTCAGTCACAAAGTGTAAATGAGATGAGTAATTACACTTCCAAAACGATAAGCTGTCAAAATGACTGGGTTAAGGAACTCTTCTCTGGAAACAAGAAGAGAGGCCTCTTTAAAGTCGAGGTTGCAGAGAGGCAAGCCCACTCTCAAACATACTTATTTAGTACTTTAAAAACATCTTAAATAACAAACAAATGATCCAGAATCCTATACAGTTTAGGGCTATTACATATTAAGTTTATGATCCTAGCACATTGTGTTATTTGGTTCTTCTGTTTCTTTTTTAGCTTTAACTCTGTAAGACGTAAAGACTAAATTATGTCAAAAACATAGAAAGATAGATTTAAATAAAATGTTCTCCATCTGTGAGTAACAAATCCCTCTAAAACAACGTTAAGCAACCCTGAAAAGATTTGATAGTATCCTGGACCACATAAACCTCCCTGAATCCAGGTCTTTTCAACCAAAGCTTGCCATCACATTTTTGACAGTGTAGGATTAGACTGAGCTTGAGCCTCATTCAGGATCCAGGGAAGTGTTTGCGTTGAGCGGTCCTTTTCAGAGCGCTCCAGTCGGGAACGTCTCTCCATGTTTGCCCAGAGCTGTAGGATGTGTAAGCACCATTGTAGACAGATGCCATGGACACAAAAACCTCCTTTTCCCAATCAGAGCCGAGAGCGCAGAGGGCAAGATGGCAGCCCTTCAACTGAGCATTAGGGAGAGAAGGGAGGACATGTACAAAGAGGAAGTTGTTTGGACACATTTGCATATGTCTGCACTGGGTAAACTGTACAGCCCAGTGTAAACTTAACGCAAACATGCTTCATACAGTGTGCAGGTGCATGCCATTAATCAGGCTTGTCTACATCAGCACTACGCCATCAAACATTGTGTGACCTCAGCAGCGTAAGGCCAAGTCCATCCATCTTCTACTCATTGGCATTGCAGAGCACATAGGAGGCTTTCCCGGATAGTGCCTTCACATTTGCACACTTATCGCTTCAAAACCTGGACCAAAACAGTAATCCATAAAAGGGCTTGACGTATACAGAAAGAAAATTACAACTAAACAAGTCAGTCTAGCTGCATACAGACACACCACACTGGGAGAAGTTTGGTAACTTGAGTACTATCCTTTCTCGTACTTTATCTGTTGTCATTATGACTTCAGCTGTCTTCTGTTCATTGCTATTCACCGGCTGTCCCCTTGTCTGTTTCATGGCGTGATGATGGGATCACTGGGATCCTGCCTCTTTTACCTGCAACTTTGGACTGGTCTCGCCCCTGGCCCAGACTCATGGGCTGTACCCCCCCTCTTCGCCAGGAAGCCTCCACAATCCTTCACCGCACGGTTTCAGTCCTGGTTCTGCAGCATGAGTCCTGGATCTACAGCCTGTCTGTCCGTGTGAGCAGATCCCAATCTCAATGTGGGCTCCCAGAGGTTTCTCACTTTTTGTTTTTTTTGTCGTTCTGTGCCGATGCATCAGGGTCTGAGGACAGTTTTTATGGAAATAACTAAACATTGGTCATCCCACTCCTTATGGACCAAAGGCTCCTATGTTTGTTATTATTACATTTCTCATGTTCAAACTATTTCATTCTCTGATTTGTTGTCTCTGAACTTTGTAAAGTAACTGCTTTTGTGATTTAGGGCAAAAAGAGACGCCATAAACTGGAATATTCACAAACAAAAGTAGTGCAAAGTGCTGCAAGGGAAATAGTATCGACATGACGTCAACTGAGCTTTTGGTTGATATGGTTATTGTATCGAACTGAAACATGAGCAGAGTAGAGCCTGGTTTACATTGAGAGCTGACACCTGTATACTCTGCAGCCATTAACGCTACAAGCACCGGTCTCAACATCACCTCCCACTGAGAGAAAGGACTGTGGACCTCTGTCTTCTCCATCCCAGGCTTACCGAGCACTCATTCACACAAACTTATGACACCGCTGCTGTAATACGAACTATTAGAATAACATTATGCCCGGCAACAGAAACGGCAGCTCACGATACTTGATATAAGGTTATAGAGGCACTTACACTACTTGAGAGCGAGCCGGAAGGAAACTTTTAGCCTGGACAAACTGAAGTCTTAAATCCCACTGATGCAAAGAGGAAGCACTCTCAGAGGATTTACAGTATCACAGGGAGCAAGACCAACGCTAATGTGAACAAGTCAGCAAAAGAAATGTCCCAGAGTTCCGACAAACGACTTTATGTGTTGCTCCAGCGATGTGTAAACACGCCTTGTGTCAATAAGGATACATTTACTTTCCAGTCTCTGCTTCAAACTTTTATGACTAGCCCTTTATCAGACGGTCGGGCGAATTCAAAAGGCTTCTATGGCGTTTCCACAAGCCGTTGAAGCCTGAAATATTAATGACTGGAAATGTTTGGAGCTCGCACGAGTGATGGATAATGTAGTACAGTAAGTTTTCAAGTTCATTTCGTTTTTAAGATACAGTTGGTAAGTTTGACTCCGATATAAGCATCTAAACAGGATGTGCACCCAGCTCCACTCTCTAATGTCTTATTTAACCAAAGGAGACTTTTCTATTTATTTGTATGCATTTTGGATTTATGATTTGTTTTTGAAGTAATTTAGTCAAAATTGTTATGTATTATACCAGAAACTGAAAACTAAAATAAAAGAGGAGTCTTCTCAGTTTTTTCATTAAGTTTATTTATTAGGCACATTTTGTGAATTGCAGATATTTTCATGCCTGTCAAATGAATCAACATTGCAGAATATGTTCGCTAGGCTCTCCAGCTGTAAAAATGTTGCAGCCAGACTCGTGACTAGAACTAGGAAGTATGATTACATTAGTCTGGTTCTCAGGTCTCTGCACTGTTTATTCTCTTGTTTTGTTAAGCACTTTGAGTTGCCTTGTGTAGGGACTGTGCTATACATATAAACCTGCCTTCTCCTAATTATCATATCTGAAGGGGCGACAGTGGCTCAGTTGGTAGAGCATTGGCCTTAGAGCCTGAAGGTCGTGGGTTTGAGCCCACCACTGGACCTACTTCACGACTCTCATTGATAACTGCTGTCGTTGTGTCCTTGGGCAAGACACTTACCCCCACTTTGCCTGAAGCCCCCACTGAATAATCAAGGCTCCTGTGGACTCACCACCTGCAGGAGGATCAGTGAGGGGCTGGTGCTATGTGTACTGGGTGAAGCTCTGACTGCCACCCCCTCGACCCAGAAATGGATTAAGGGGAAGAAAATGGATGGATGGATGAAGTACAAGAATTTTTTCATGAAAATGGCAATATATATTCTTGGGGTAATTGCATTGCTCTTCCAGTCAGAACAAACTCAAAAGTTGCAGAGTTTGATAATCATCAAAGCCCCCGGCCATTATTATCCATTCACTGTCACATTACATTCAGACCTATTGCACATGTTTTTGGTGGTAGGTAAAACCGGAGCACCCAAAGAAAACCCGCACACGCACGGACAACATACAAACTCACTGCACTAAGCACTATAAAAACTAAAAACAAAATTAAAATAGTTGACCGTAGTAAAACCTGCTCTCGTTGTATAACTTTATGACAACACGCTCTTGATTTTCTTACATATGGTCCTATATATTGGTTCATTTATAGACGCAGGACATTTCCCAGGTGGTGTAAGAGGAACTATTGCAAAAACACAGGTCTCCAGCCAAACATGCCAAGAATCACACTGCTGCAGACACTCGATATATGTTTTAGAGGCTCCACGAGGATTTTCTACTCGACAAACATCTCTCTCAGATTTACTGCAGAGCCAATGGTCAAAAGACACCTTCTCTCGACTTATTCCTTTATGATCGTGTGTGTAAGTGATACGCCTACGAAATGAAAATCACTTGTTGGAGCTGATTTGCGTGCCGTGTGGGAGCGCTGTAAGCCGATCTGGGGAAAGATTTATTGATTGTTCTCAGCGTTGGAGTGTGGACTCAGCGGGGGTCCCTGGTGCAGCTTTGTTCTGTCTGTCCATGTGTCAGTGAAGGCCACGGCAGCAAACACACAGGAGGAGTTTCAATGAGCTTCAATCTACTTTGTGTTCCATTGTTTTCTTATCATTGATATTGATAATGTATTATTAGGTCAAGATCATATAGGGCACATATCCCTTCGAGATGCAAACAATACACATGATTTCACAATGTGTACAAACAATGAAGAATTTACTGGAAAAATAAAAACACGCAGGAGGGTTTAAGACAGGGATGTCCAAACATTTTAGTAAGCCACTTTAGCTGACCAGACTAGTCCAGGAGCCGACATTACGGACTGAACAACGGTCTTGATTGGCTTTAGGCTGTTCTGAGCTTTAAAATGATCTATAACAAAGCTGAAGTTGGCTGAACATCTCACCAGCTACAGTAAAAGCTACAATAAAAGTTAAGGACTGAATTCCAGCCGTACCAGCCTTTAGAACGACTTACAACATATCTTTATTGGCTGAGCTGAAGTTGGATGGATGACACAGTGAACTTGTGTTTATGATCTCAAAGACTAATTTGGGTTAGCAAGGCAGAGGACCACATCAAATTACGCTGAGGGCCCCAGTTGGCCCCCGGACCATGGTGTTTGGAGAGGCCTGGTTTAAGAACAGCAATGATCCTGGACATTTATGGACAGTGGTCATCCAGCTCCCTGTGGTCCAGCGGCTTCTACTGTATGTGTTTGTTGTTTTTTCATATCCCGTGTTCGAACTGTGTGATTCTCTAATCGGTTGTTGAGGAAACGACAACTTTGTAAAGTCCTCCGAGGCGACTGCTGTTGGGATTTAGGGCTGTACAAAAATACATTGAATTGTTTACACAAAACAAAAACATAAATTAATAAATTCACTAGAGATTTTGGCATTTTTATTGTTGAAACAGTGACAATTTAGTTTACAAATCGAGTGGTTTAGTATGTACTATCTGATCTGTCTGGTGTACACTGGGGTAGTCTTGCACAGTTATTCCAATGTGGTGTTACTGCAAATGGAAAAAAAACAGAATCTGAATCTAAGTACAGAGTGTAGTACAGTACTGGGAGCAGGAGGGAAGACAACAAAACTGTGTAATGTCGTTATTGTAATGGCATTAGTTACATACAGTCTCTTTAATATTTCAATATGTGATGATGAGTTGCGTACATATTCCTCAAAATGTCTCTGAAATGATCTACAGAAAATTGAAGATACTCTGACTGACAATGAAACGAATCAGCAACAAATTTTGCAAGTCTAAAATGTTGACAAGATTGAATTCTCTGTATCCTAGACGCACATCTCTCTGTGATAATTATTGCGTTTGGCATTCTGTCTGACTGAGTCTCTGAAGCCGTAGATAATTCACAAATCAATGTGGACCAAGTTTGAAGTTGTTTGATATAGTTTTGGTTTTTTCTTTAAAGTCCAGACTGACACAGCTCTGTGTTGTTAAGTGGAAATGAATCAAATAGAATGTCAACGTGCATCGCATAATTCTGCCGCTGGAACAGGCATTGAGTTTGGCAGCTTCACTCTACGCCCACGCAACACTTAATCAGAAGTGACCAGAAGTGCACACCTTTTCAAGTGTGGAATATTGTTTTTATGCATTATTTTATTATTTAATTTAGATAAATCATGTCCTGGGACAGAACTTGGGCCTTGGATTGACATTTCTGTGTCCCAGTTGTTGGAAATACATTAAGCAGTGAAGTGCAGTACAATAAGAGGCGTCTTCGACCTGCACCTGCCAACTGGTAGAAGGAACAGAAGCCGTAGTGGTAGTAGTAGTAGCAGAGGTAGTAGTAGAGGTAGTAGTAGTAGTAGCAGTAGTGGTAGTAGTAGTAGTAGTAGTAGTAGTAGTAGTAGTGGTAGTAGTAGCAGTAGAGGTAGTAGTAGTGGTAGTAGGAGTAGTTGCAGTAGTGGTAGTAGTAGCGATAGTAGTAGCAGTAGTAGTAGCATTAACGGTAGTAGTAGGAGTAGTTGTAGTAGTAGCAGTAGTAGTAGCGTTAGCGGTAGTAGTAGTAGTAGCAGTAGTAGTAGTAGTGGTAGTAGTAGCAGTAGTGGCAGTAATAGCGGTAGTAGGCGTAGTTGTAGTAGTAGCAGTAGCTGTAGTAGTAGTAGTAGTAGTAGTAGTGGTAGTAGTAGTAGTAGAGGTAGTAGTAGCAGTAGTAGTAATGGTGTTTCCAACCCCCTGACCTCCTGGTACCTTTGATTGGTTGTTGGCGAATCAACAACTTTGTAACGTTTTCTGAGACAACTGCTGTTATCATTTAGAGATATACAAAGATACATTGAATAGAATAAGTCAATAGTGGCCGTCTGTGTCATTTTATGTGGCCCTCTAACGAAAAAGTTATAGATAAAAGCTTCTGTCTCAGGCCTGTAACAGTATGATGTCATTGTACCACTATGACATCACACTCAGAGCTGTTTTCTGGCAGCCTGAGATTTTACCTCACTTTCGCATGTGTTGTTGGCTTTCACTATGATCTGTTGAAATGAAATACTGTAAATACAAAAGATGGATACAAGAGGCTGTTAAAATCAGAAAGCGGGGTGCATGGACCTTCAATAGAGATGAGGGGGCCTTCACCTTGGCTCACACATGGGTACTTCTACAGAGATCAAAGCGCGGCAGGGGGCGTCGAAATCCGTCAGACTGACCTAATCCGGTGATAAGTCATATAATACACACTTTTGACTATAGAAAAGTCATGCGTCAATAGTACTTTTCATCGGCCAGTCCAACCGTCAAAGGTCAATAAAAAAATCACAATTCCACCGGCGTTCACAGTCACTATAAATGTATGAATGTATCGCCAGCATTTTATAGTCGGACACACATGAGCGCTTATGTGTCCCTTCTGTGATGTTTGGCCCTGGTCCAGCTCCTCCCTCAGGACGGGGGACAGTGTAGCGTGGTGTCTGTCTCTGAAATGCCAGCGTGCGGACACCAGTGGTCTCTATGGGAAAGTCCATTATCCAAAGGCCTGGTCTGAATTTCAATGGAGCTGTCCAGTGTGTGTGTGTGTGTGTGTGTGTGTGTGTGTATGTGTGTGTATGAACTCCACATGCAGTTGGTCTGGACACTCACTCTCTGCATTAATGACCACTGCTGTCAGCCGAGGTCCGCACAGGCTCATTCTGGACCACACCACTGGAGAACGGATGGGCCGGGACTGCAAAATAATTCTGTAATGTGATATGTGAGATTTTGAGAACAATGTGTTTTTGGCCTGGAAACAAAGAGAATGTATTGGAGACGCAGTGAAAGAAGCTCTGTCTGTGTGTTGTGTTTGAGTGGGGCTAAAAAGGTTTGTTTATTAAGAAGCTAGTGCTGTTTAATGTGTCTCCTATCAGCTGTAGTTACCGGATGCAATCGGTCTGACAGATAGGGTCAGATCTGTCAGACTGACCATACCCTCAACTGCACTGTGGTATCTGGAGAAGTGAGTTCCAAGTGTGAGTCAAAGCGAAGGCCCCCTTGTCTCTGTTGATGGTCAGCTTCCTGATTTCAATATTCTCTCGTATCCATCTTTTGTATCTAATTTCTTCAGTTCCTACTTTTTTTGCATTGTCTCAACCATTTATAGCCTCTTTTGCAGTATTGTCAGACATTTCTGATTTGAGGTTGTCCTGTGTTGTTTGGATCCGTCTGATCTGTCAGATTGGCCACATTTGGCAACAACATTGATAAGAGACATGTCACACGTGATTAAGCAGTATTATCTTTTTTAGACTCTTTGTCGTATTAAAATAACCTTCTTAGCCAAGCCTTAAACATGAAGAAGAAATCATTCACTTTTTAATTGTTGTTTGGGTGGGTTTTCCTCATTATCCAAAACAGGCAGAAGCATGAAGTGGGTGGATGAGTGAGTGGTGGTCGGAGGGGCTGATGGGAAGTCTTGGGTGAGTGAAATAGTGAAATACTAAAGCTGGGGTTCACAACATCTACTCCCCTAAGAACAATACACTGTGTTTGTTCCAACAGAAAGAGTTATAAAAGTGATATTTTGTCTGATTTGGGCAATCAGAACCCTGCTGATCAGAGCAGGACAAGAGTGAGCAACACAACAAATGTGGATTTATAGAAAACCCAAGAAAAAAGGTTCAGGATGACATGGAGCACTAAACATGTGTATATATTTCTTGCACTACCGAATACAGTATTTTACACTTTACCTATTTATTGAGTTAAATAAAGATATGTTTCATCTATAGAGTATAGACTTGTGCTTTTCTTAATACACACTTTGTCAGCTGCGGATGAGCCGTTTTAGTAAACACTGAGGTCTATGAAGATATCTTCTTAGTCCATGTGGAGACTGGTTTTAGCAAACATCAATGGTCTCACATAAATGTTTTCATGCCACAATCCATCAATTCCAAGACAAAAGCCTTATATACTTACCCTTTACGCTTACTAGATCCTTTCTTTCTCTTCATGGAGCATGGAAACACATTTGTATAGTTTTGAAGTCACAAATCACTATGTTGTGAGTCCTACAGAGCAAAGCTTTTGAGTTCCAACCAAAGCTCACTGAAAGAACATTTTCTCCTTTATTATCCACACACCTGTCAACGCTACGAAACATGAGTCACTTTGTGCGTATGCACCTGTGATTCTCACTGAAAAAACAAATCCAAGCTGCAGTTTATTGTTCTGAACAAGGACACTTACAGTGTGCACAGTAGTCAAAAGGGACAATACACAAACACGTGTTTCTCTTTGGTTCAGATGCATGACTTTGTCCAAACATAGAATAGATTTTATAAAATGAGCAGAGATGAGATCTGTGTTTCATATTTTCAAAATAGGAATACTTTTCGATGTGCACATTATCCACTGAAAAACAAAATTGTTGATACATCCATCCATATTCTTCTGCTTAATCTGTTGCCGGGTCACGGGGACAGATGTCTGAGCAGAGACTGCTGTGGCTACAGTATAGTTTATCATCACTGTGTATGGAGTGAGTGAACAATAATAAAGCACTACATAAAAGTGATGCACTATTATTATTTAAAAAATTCCTGAGTGCTTTTGAAGAAGATGGACAAAGTCTGGGATCGTGTCTTTAAATCAGACAGAAGACATGTTTTATTGTTGTTGGTAACAGCACGAGCAAAGATGTTACAGAATGCCAGTGAGCATGGAGGAATGAACACCGTCCAATCAGGATTCGCCACGGGGCCAGTAGCTTCAACCTTGAGTAACCAAAACATGCAGTGGAAAAGTACTGCCTTGTGCGTATGTTAGAATGATTAGTTCGAACTTTTAACACAGTTGCATCAAAGTGTCATGACATCTCTTAACCTAATTAGAGATATGCAAATAGTAGAGTGCTCTTCATGTCAAAAGGAAGTAGGTGGCGTCTTTCTTGGATGCCTCTTGGACGTCGCTCTGCAGACTCAGAAGAAGAGGAAGCACTTGGATATCTGAAAAACAATCCCATTTCAGAACATGTACCGTGTTTAAAGTTTTGTTGAAGCAACTCATTTTCCTTCAAGGAGTCAAAGTTTGTCTCCGTTTGTCTATTTTAGAGAAGCTTTTTTTTCAAGGACGAGAAGATTTTTTCAGTAAAAGAGAAAAATATTAAACATTTGTTTGAAAAGAACTCAAGCAAACAGAGACTTAGCATTTTTTTTGCATTTTGAGAGTAGTACATTTTGGATTTCCAATGGATTACAGTGAATCTCTCAGTCCTGACAGAAAGCAGACAGTAGCGGAGAAAGAGACAATGTGCTCCTCACCTCCAGGGGGTCATTTTACTGTGAAGTGGATGGAAAAGCCTTTAATTTATTATCGATCTCCTGGTTCCATCAGACGGCTCCGTTAAATAGGTCTGTTCCTGTCCTTCAGTGGATCTAAAGAAAGCAATTGAGATAAAGAGATTTGCCAGATTTCAGCAACAAAGCTTCCTGTGTCGCTGCCAACCCCTTTCTTGTCGATGCAGACCAGGCTTTGTATTCAATGATTTAGGAGAATGGATTTTTTTCTGTATAATTATTGCGACTGAGCAAATACAGCGTGTCTGGGTTTTCCATTGCTCTTGTTTTTCAAGACTTTAAACCAATTACATTAAAACTTTCATTTCATATTATCATTAAATGCATTATTAATTATTTGTTAGGTGAAAAAACATGTTTACTATTAGACAATTATCTTTTTTGGCTCTATTTGTAAACTTCTCTTAAATCCAGTTATACAATGGATTTTTCCTTTTACATTAAAGCTAGGGTACGTAAAATAAATGTAAAATCCATGTAAATAGTTCCTGGCTCTCTGTGATTAGTTTCATCAAATGTTACTTTGGCCTTTGTCACATTTTTACATCAGCTTTTTTAGACTAAAAAAGGGGAAAGGAGAGAACCACCCTCACTCAGAAAATCAGCATTCAGTCCAAAGAGTCAAACAGTGACTCACAGGGCTCTTTCTTAGTAGAAAGATTATTTTGCATGAAGACAACATGTTGCATGCAACACCTTTGAGGCATGTTGGGACAAACACAATGTATTTTTTCAAAAACAAAACAAAGTTTTACCTTTGAAGGTAATTCATTGAGATTTGTGTAGCAATAACAAATGTAATGTGGACGTCAATGATTGGTCCAAGTTGAGCCCCATGTTTGTTTATATAGTGGAGAACTCACTTAAATGTGTATGTTGCAGAGCACATACAGGGCAGTATTATAATATATAAATACAAGACTATAAAGAGATACTTGGATGTGAATCATAGGAGCAAGATACACAACCTCCACTTTGTTATTTTGGCAGTAAAAGGAGGAAAAACTGGTTCTAGAGTTAGCTGAGAAAAGGTAAAAGACAGGATAGGACCAAAGAGAGGCAGGACTTCAAACTAAATATATTTTGACATTGTTTGTGATTAGCTTTCCTGATTCAACATTTCCAACTTATAATGCAAGTTAAAAACCAAATCATTATCACAAAATTGGTGAATAGTTATAACTCTAGACATAATTAACTTTTTAGAATAGAATCGATCAGATTCAAATACATTTTTTTTGCACATTTACCACCCTGGAATACATGCACTAAAGCCCCCCGTGTGCACCAGACTAATGACAACAAGGAGAATTCTTATTTCTGTTGTCCTTTAACTTTGATTTCCATAAACAAGAGTCCTTCCCAAAAGTCACCTCTCCTTTAAACACCGACTTTGCTCATAACATAGTGGAGATGCGTCATGCAAAGTGTGTGTGTGTGTGTGTGTGTTTGTGTGTTTGATGGACCACTGCTGTTTCCACCTGCAGGCTGTGGTTGTGTATTTATAGCTACGACCTCGTTCTCACCGGTCAAGTTCATGTTTTAATACTTGTCAATCACAGTGATGAGAGGAAGCGGCATTTGGCCCTGGGCGGGTTCCCATGCCGTCCATGCTGTAGTCAGAACAAATGAAGGAGGAGCACTAAAATCAATGCTGGTCATTTACCTGTGGCAGGCCGTCGACTTGTGTGATTGAATGTACAGCTGGATTTTATCTTGTTTTTTATTCCTTCAAGATAGAACGCACACCGTGTATCTAATTTGGTTGAGTCTTTGTTTTGTCCTGAGTGGCATTGGGTAACCTTGTTTGGACATGTTTTTTAGCATCAGCAAAGTTGGTTCCAGTCGGTGTAGGCTTTAGAGATGCTCCAGTGGGTTGAAATGGTTTCTTTGAGGATAACTGAGATCAACAATGATGCTGATTCAAGGCGTTCTTGATGAGAGCTTGAGAGACCACGAGACCAGGCGAAGTCTACGGTCAGCAATATTGATTTTTGCCTTTAAAGCAACCACCACTGCAAATATCAAAAGCATGTTCCCAATCTTGTATGAGTACCTAACCTTCGTAAATAATACAGAGGCTTGTAAAAGTAAAATGTTGTGAACAAATCCATTCACCTGTCATTTTCTTTTGCATGCAAGAGCTGACCCAGAGATGAGACAGAGGCAGAAAAACCACAGTATCGTCCACAAATGGCAAAAAACGGTCCATTATCGCAACAACAACAAAACATAAGCAATTTATTTTTTAGTTGTAACAAATAACAAATCAACAAGCTGATGGGGAGAAGACCCGAAAACGGAAAATTATGATTTTTCAAGAGGGCTTACATTTCTTGTGAACTATTAATACAATGCCTCTCAAAGTACTAACACACTCTGGACTTTTTCACATTTTGTTAAGTTTACAACTATAAACATGAAGATTTTATTTTTATTAAAAGTTCACACTGAAGCAACGGGCAACTGTGAAGTAAAATGATTCATGATTCTGTTATTATTTAGAGAAAATAGAAAAGTGAAAAGTAGAGTGTGCACAAGTATTCAGACAGCATTTTTATGAGTGCCTTAATTTGCTTCTAAAAGATTCCCATTGACGCTGAATGTTCACACATCAGAGGGGTTCAAACCTTTTTCGTAGGAGGGCCACCTTTCGTACAACAGATTTTTAAGGAATTTTTTGGTTGTTCTGACCTTTAAAACTGGGAAAGACATTGACAGAATTTTGTGACCCAATCGAAAACAAATGAATGGTTTCTAGATAATTACTAATTAAAATAAAATACAATCTCTAAAAAACAAGTATAACATCTCTATCTTTAAAATGACGATATGTGCAAAAGTTCAAGTTCATTCATTCACTTGCACTAGGCACTGTTTTATAAAGTTCATTCAACTTACAGTGTGTGTGTTTTCATATGGAGTCAGCAGAGAGTCAGGACTGTTGAACATATACAGTATATATCATTTGCAACTTTGAAACACTATCAATGTTCTCAGTGTAGCCATTGTCTGCCATCTGCACCTATATCTCACAAACAAGAGTATGCAACCCCTTGGCATTGTTTAGGTCTGAGCTGAAAATCGTGTTTTGAATGTGGATTTTCAAAACTGTTTTAATTCAAAATTTCAGTGTATTCTTTGCCTGAAATGTGATTCATCAATAAACTTGATTGATTGGTTTGCTCAATCAAGTATTAGGTATCTATGTGAGAGCCATCAATCCCAACATCTGTGCTCAGTTCCTTCTCTCGATATTTTGGATTTGAAATAGAAATGACATAAGAACCATAGGGACTGATGACATCACACACGTCAGTCCCTGTGTGTGATGTCACTGTTTATCTTTGAAGCATTAACAGGATTATTACAAACATGTTTCGTTGGAATCACAGATCTGACATGCATTAAACATGGCTCTTTACAAACTCAATCAAAAGGTTGCTTTGATCCTCATCTCAGCACATTATTATTCATATTTGCGGTTTTGAGATGGAGGGTTGTGTGATGAGGGAAGGGATCAGTGCTCTGGCTGTCATGTGACTGTTTTAAGTATGCAGGATATTGAAAAACATGTGATTTGAACTTTTTTTTAAAACCATTGGTCCTGATATTGGATGGAAACATATACATACGGATATTCCAACAGAAATGTTCCATCTGTTGGTTTGTTAGGTTGACCTACATTTTGGGCGGAGAGAGAAAGAGTTTATTGACATCCAGATATCCAGGTAACAGTTCAGACAGACGCACGGCAGTCAAGGCATTTCTTAAATTTCATGGACTTCGAATGGACAACAACTAGAATAATCATATTTACAAATCATTAGTAGCCTCATCGCCGGAACAATGGCGTCGTGGCAGCAGCTCTGGTGTGTACTATCCTGGTGCACATTGTGGTAGTCTTGCACAGTTTTTCCAATGTGGTTTTACTGCAAATGGCAAATAAATTCTTGAATCTATCCACTCCATCAAAAGCCTCAAGGTTTTCCAACACCTCAGTGGATCTTGATTGTTCATGCTCTTATTATTATAAATAATTACAAAAATAAAAAAGTCCATATACTGGGTTACCTATCAAATGTTCAAACATGTTATAGTCTTCAGCAAGCTGGTTGATGCAAATTTCCAAGGACTAATGCTCTGCTCAGATTGCTAACCTTCGAATTAATGTCGGACTAAAACGTTTGACTAATCGGCTTAATAAAGGGAAGCAAAATGAGATTAGAAGTAGTCTTGTCAGTTCGTCAATTCAATCTGGATGTCTAATGTAACTTTGGTCTCCAGCAGCCAGCACACAGACGCCTACTGACATGAGGCAAAGCCATTTAGAAAATTGGTGCAGTTGTGGATGCATTTGAATACATTTGCAATGAGAACAACTATAATGGTTTTCAGCGAGTGGGAAGCAGAAGGCCAGTCAGGGGTCTGGCTGCGAGGGTAATGGGGCTAATAACACTGGCACATGAAAAGAAATGTGATGACAACACTGCAGCTGAATCCATCTAATCACATACATTACCAGACTGTAATGCTTTTTTGTTCCATAAGCTGTGATTTCAAGCTATGCTAATAAACATGGATGACTGCTGTCGCTGTGTCCTTGGGAAAGACACTTAAGCCCACTTTGCCTGAAGCCCCACTGGAAGATCAAGGCTCCTGTTGGCTCACCACCTGCAGGAGGATCAGTGAGGGGCTGGTGCTTTGGGTGCAGCTCTGACTGCCACCCCCCCGACCCAGAAATGGATTAAGGGGAAGAAAATGGATGGATGAATGGCTAATAAACATTTGAACAAGGATCCTCAATCTATAGGGGGCTCTCTGAATATTGTTCTTGACTATTACCATAGTTTACCACACTTATCCATTTAAATCCACTTCTGTCTACTAACAATGTGCCAATTCGGTGCATTCTGTCTGGCTTCGGCTGGCGACTAGTGTGAGCAAGAACAAACCAGTGCTGCTTCTGATTATCTCTTTGCTTGCTAGGTCGTTTCTAGCCATGATTCCCACCCATGGAGCTGGTTGAGTTAGCTCCTTTCCCGCAATAAGCAAACACTATGAGTGATGTCCATTTTGTCTATAGTCATCGTCATTGCTTCAAGAGGTGGTGAAGACAACCTATATGATTTTAATTATATCATAATTGACTGTAGTTATTACTCAATTGCAATGTAGTAACCTAAATCTCATACGCATTTTGATCTGAATTTAAACCGACAATTATTACATTTTCAGTATACAGTGAAGCGCAATTTAATATTGGGGTCCCTCAAGGTATTTATTAGCTACATTTATGAACTTTTAACCCCCAATGAGCCAGGAACGACCTGCCCGAGAAGATAAGACTTCCCTGACCAGGACCTCATTCCTAAATTACTTTATTGACTGTCAGTTGTAAACTTCACATGTTGTATTTTACTGTTTCACATCATGTTTGTTTAGTCTTTCAGGTTGTGTGTCCTCTGTCTGATTTATGTGTTTCTGTATTTCTTCTCTGGTCACTCTCTGGTCTCTTTCATTGGTCTCACTCTGGACACAATCCCTGGTCTCTCTCTGGTCTCTTTCCTTGGTCTCTCTCTCTTTGGTCTCTTTCTATGGTCACTCTCTGATCTCTCTCTGATCTCTCTCTGGTCTCTCGGTCTTGTCTCTTTCTCTGGTCTCTTGCTCTTGTTTCTTTCTCTGGAATCTCTCTGGTTTCTCTCTCTCTCTGGTCTCTCTTTGCGTTTGTCTTTGTTGTTGTGTGCCCTCTGTCTGCGTTTTCTCTTGAATGAGTTTATTTTATATTTTATACCATAATTACCGTTTTATTGACTATTACTTTTCAGCACTTTGTCGTCACTTTAGTGACGACAAAGTGCTGAAAAGTAATAGCCAACAAAAAAAAAAAGTATTAATATTATTATCTTTAGGTAGTGGGCCTCGATGTCACCACTGGTATATGGTATTACCCTATGCAGTTTTTTGAATAGATCCATTTTGCTTCTGCTGCTACAGTAACTAAGGAGAAGAGCTCAGCCGCTGCTTGTTAGTACGTATTGACAAGACATTAATTTACAAAACAATGCGCCGTTTGTCTTTGGGCGTACAGCAGTCCTACATTTATTAATCTTTGTCCTTGCCTCTTCGGGAGATTTATGACCCACAATTTTGTTGCCATGACACAGGATTTCCTGCACAATGACAGATCTTCCAGCTACGCGGACGATTAAAATAGCAACATTGTTTTTTTGTGGACCCCAAAAAGAAATAAACCAGGAGCACGGCCCAGTGTCAGTGTGTTGTGCTGAGGACGGGAAGCACTGTGACGGACGCAGACAGATCTCCCTGCGGACTGGATGAAGCTGTTCTTAGAGCCGTATGAAACATTTATGGGCTCTGAGTTGCTCTGTCACTGTCGGTGTCTCTGCTGCTCCCCTCTTCATCTTCAGAGCACATACATACAGCTCTTTCACAAATCTAAAATTACACACCTGTGACTGTGTGCGTGGCTTTCCCGCTTCAGCCAATAGGATTGCTCAGCTGGGAAATTGAACAGTGCCTGTGAAGTTAATAATTAATCTTGGTATTAACCTCAATACTCATAGCCTTGCCTGCCGGTTAAACTTATTCTCCAAATGCAATATGCTGGCCCACGTATAATATATCAATGTGGAAAGTTTGCATACTATCTAACAAACAGCTTGGCAATGTAACTAGAAAATCAATGTTCTTAAAATACAACACAAAACAATTTATTCTTGTATAGCCCTAAATCATGACAGTATGTGATCACAAAAGTCATCTTAGAGAACTTAACACAACCATTGAAATCACCAACACAGTTAAGACACAAAACATAAAGAACACATATGAATTGGTCCATAGGGAGAAACCAATGTCCATGAATGTTGAAAAATGTCCATACATGTTGTAGAATGTTTGAAGTTTCCTGGATCATCGCCACAGTCCTTCTAGTTGGACACTAACTGCCCAACAGACCCTCCTGCATCGGCAAGGAAAAACTCACAAAAACCCAGTGAGAGAAAAGTGAGAAACCTCGGGGAGATCCACATTGAGAGGGATCCGCTCCACACGGACGGACGGGCTATAGATCCAGGACCCAAGCTACAGAACTAGGACCAGGGCAACGCCGCTGGACAGCGTGGACAGGTCCGGCGCAGGACTCCCAGGCGGGTCGGGCAGAGCAGTCCGCAGGTGCAGATGAAGGGGGCTGGGTTCTTGTATAGATACAGTATGTTTGGTCTTACAATAATTAATTGAACTAGCACCTCTCCATCCTTGAGCACGGGTCCTTCTCTCAATAAGAACCTTCCTGTTGTTTGTCACTTTTTTTCCCAGTGTTTCATTTTGTTTGACTTGTTCTTTGTCAATGCAAGAGGGTCTAAGGACAATGAGGATCAGGGATATTTAAGGACATTTCTAGACAGTGGTCATCCCGCTCCCTATGGACCAATGGCTTCTATGTGTGTTATTATTGTATTTTCCATGTTTGAAATATTTAATTCTATCTGTTGCTGATGAATCACCATCAACAACAGTGGTGACAGTGGCTCAGTTGGTAGAACCTGAAGGTCGTGGGTTCGAACCCACCGCAAGACCTTCTCCACCAACTCCACTGCTGTCTGCTGTCATTGTGTCCTTGGGCAAGACACTTAACCCACTTTGCCTATAAGGAGCGCGGAAGTAATGTTCGCTGCATGCCTTGATGTGTGTATGTGTATGTATCAAACCGAAATTTCCCCACTGCGGGACGAATAAAGGACCTTTTTCTTGGTAGAGTCCTCAGAGATGACTGCTGTTGGGATTTAGGACTATACAAAACATTTAATTGAATTGAATGTCTGATGGGTGTAACGCAAACCAAATATTTTTATTTCCAACTCCACTCCAAGAACACTATCAGATTGAAAAGGACACCGCTAACATACTCACATAAACATGGGCTGATGCTGAGATTGTGCACAAGCTGCTTATGATTTATTCACTCTGCGTGGAAGAGGCTCATTCAAAGTAGTTTTTCTTCATGGATCCACGCCCCATTCACACACAGCTTTAAGTGCACTGTCAACAAACATGGGATCTGCTTCTCAGCCTGTCTGCTGAGTGTGCCAGTGCGCCTCAGGCATTAAGACACCTTCAAATGCATCGCACTTACACTTGCACAGACACACACTTGCACACACACACACATACACACACACACACACACACAGAAGTCACAACAATAGCATATTCACATATCCAGCAGACAGCCGAGGCATAAATTACTCCATCTCCCAACGGGCCGTAATCCAGAAGCTACCATGCAAATGAGCATCCAGAGAGGGGGAGAGAATAGGAATTTCAGCTTGATTTTGTGAACGTATAACGGGATATTTCCTGTTCTTTTATACCTCTGGAACATCCATAATAATGAGGAATTCAAATGCACTTAGGAGAAAACAATGGGAGACTCCCCAAGCTGCCACGCCTTAAAGACAAGCTCCTTGGATCAATGTTTTCTGGGTTAATGCCAACTCAGCTCTAGCCGTCTGTCTCACTGTGTGTACTGTACTCCAGTCACTGTGCCAAGAGCTAGAGATAACCAAAATAAATGTGTGAAAAGATCCACATAACATTGTTCTGCTTGAAAACTATTGTTTAAAATTCTGAAGTTTCAAAAAAGGAAGACAAGTTTATTTATTGCATCAAATGGCCAGTATGTATATATCAACATTTACCATTGTACATGTTAAATATTGCAGGTGGTGTAATTTGTGGCACCACCTACAGGTGAAAACCTTATCCCATCAGATTTCAGAAGCTAAGCAGGGCAGGGCCTGGGTTGTTCTGAAATGGGAGACCTCTGGGAACAACAGGTGCCACAGTGTTGTTGAGTCGTTTGGCAAGACACAACCACCCACGTGGGTGTGTGTGTGTGTAGGTGTGTGTGTGTGTGTATGTAAGGTTTGTGTTGGTCACATAGTGCTCAGTGGTAACTTGAGCACTATCCTCTCCTCCTTCCTTCTTTAACTGTTTAGCATTATTAGGATTTTGACTGTAGTTTGTTCATTGCTATTCACCCGTTGTCCCATTGTCTGTTTCATGGTACGATGACGGGATCTCTGGACCTGGCCTCCTCCATCTACACCTGCGGACTGCCCTGCCCGACCCGCCTGGGAGTGCTTCAGTCCTGCACCAGACCTGTCCACGTTCAGCGGCCACTGGTCCACGTTCTGTAGCTAGCTTAGGTCCTAGATCATTAGCCTGTCAGTTTTTTTTAAGAGTTTTTCCTTGCCAATGCAGGAGGGTCTTGTTGGACAGTTAGTGTCCTACAAAAAGGATGTGATGATGATCCAGGACACTTTAACATTCTACAACATGTATGGACTTTTTTTTGTTTTTTTTTGTGCTTTATATTTTTCATGTGTTTTAACTGTTGATTCTCTGACCTGTGTTGGTGATTTCAATGGTTTTGTTAAGTCCTCTGAGATGACTTCTGTTGTGACTTAGGGCTATACAAGAATAAATTGTATTGTCTTTTATTGTCTTGCATTGTATTGTATGGCGCAGATAAGTAGCCTTCCATCAGTCTGCTCCTGGACAGCAGGGGTAACTGCAATATTACACCACTGTGTAGACCAGGGGTGTCCAAACATTTTAGTGAGAGAGTCACTTTAGTTAGCCAGGCTTGTCCAGGGGCCGACAACCTGGATTTAAACATAGTTTTGACTGGATATGTGCTGTTTGGAACATCTGTCCAGCTTTATTTATGCCATTAATAGAATTTGTGTTGATCTTTACAACAAGGTATTGCATGCCTATATTGACAGAGCTGAAGTTGGCTGAATGACACAATGAACAATGAACTACTTTGTGTTAGAGGAAAGGGACCATAAAAGATGACACAGAGGGCTTTAGTTTTTACATGACTGATCCCGACAATATACAATAAGTGGCTGCATGCTCCCGTAGAAATAGGAAGAGGAGCTCAAGTCACATGGGAGGAGCTTTTGTGACTCCTCCCATGTGACTTGAGCTCCTCCTCATATCTCTACAGGAGCATGCAGCCACTAATTTTGACGGCTTGTATTCAGAGAGAAGCTGGGTCAACACCAACACAACATGTTCGTCTGTGGATCTCACGCTCCATCCTCCCCTCACTGTGAGCCTGACCCTGAGACACTTGAACTCTGTCACTTGAGGAAGGACCTCTCCACCCACGCATTTTAAGTAGATCATTATAACATCCACATTCAGAGCTGTTTGCTCATTTGAAATTACAATTCTTCACTGCTCATTTTTATTTCATTCAGTTCATGATGTTATTACCCTAATGTATCAGTGATGCTATAGAAAAACCTGTGATTAGTAAGAATCAGACAGAATTGGAAAACCTTAACTGAGAAAAGGTGAAGTCTGGGTTGTTACATACAGTAAGGTAAAATAAATTGAGCAAATGTATTTACACGGTATCTAAGATGAGGAATATACCAATATCTCTGGCCAATTTCTTTCATCTTAACTCAATTTCCAATTAAGAAAGGACGATCTGTTTTTACACTGAAATCATTAACAATTCCATCTTATGAAGTCGACAGAAATGATATTAACTGTGTCTTCTGTTCTTGGTTCTGTCCAAAAGATCATTGCTGAGCTCAGCCTGTGCCTGGACTCTCTTTGTTGGGTTAAGTCTGATGAGGCACTAATAAGGCCGAAGGGTGCCAGCTCAGCTCCCGGTCACTGTGCCACTCTTCTTAGTTAGTGTTGGCGGCGTCTTAGAACACCGTGGACTTTCCAAATCGTGGATATTAGGCGCTTAGACCAGAGCAGAAGTGGAAATGGTTCTGTGAGAGTCCATTAGCCAAAGCCTGTATGGATTTTTCCAAATACGCTCTGCTTTTAGCCTTCTGTCCATTCATCCTGAAAACCACATTGATTGTTTCTCTCAATAAAATAATCAACCAATTATGTGCTAATGATCTTTTTTTGTTTTTTTTGTAAGCTCAATTGACCTGAAATGTATACAATTACTGCATTATAAAGTATGTTACCACTTCAATTTGGAGAGACGTGAAACAAGAAGCTTTTGAGTATTTATTGGGAGGAGGTTTGGCGCCCTAGGCCCCGGTGCGGCCTTCAGATCGGAGGGGCTCTGCGATGGAGCATGCCAATCCCCCGGGACCTAGGCACTGGTGGCGGCATTTGGCAGCGGGAAGCAGATTGAAGGCAGAATGAAGCAGGGTGAAGAGGAGGAGGAGGGGAGGCGGTGGCTGCAGCTTCAAGAGGCCGAGAATGGGAGTTCCTCCGCTTTTAAGCAGCTTGCCTGGCTGGACCGGTGATTGGAAGGGGGCGTTTGCCGTGCGATAGGCTGGGGATGAGAACCGGCCTGGAGGGGTTACCTTTGGCTGACGTCTACCAAATTGAACTTACGCTGGCTGCATTTCAATTTGGAGAGACGTGAAACAAGAAGCTTTTGAGTATTTATTGGGAGGAGGTTTGGCGCCCTAGGCCCCGGTGCGGCCTTCAGATCGGAGGGGCTCTGCGATGGAGCATGCCAATCCCCAAAAAGGTTGTGAGTTGATGGAGTTTTGCAGCCTGGTTTGAAGGGGACAGACGTCGAGACTACTCTATGCTGTGACCGCTATCGCTATATGCTGTGACCGCTATCGCTATATACTGTGACCGCTATCGCTATATACTGTGACCGCTATCGCTATATACTGTGACCGCTATCGCTATATACTGTGACCGCTATCGCTATATGCTGACGAGTCGCGACCATCGCGCGCTAACCATTTTTTGCTATATACTGTGACCGCTAACCATTTTTTGCTATATACTGTGACCGCTAACCATTTTGCTATATACTGTGACCGCTATCGCTATATACTGTGACCGCTAACCATTTTTTGCTATATACTGTGACCGCTATCACTATATGCTGTGACCGCTATCTATTGTGACCAAACTTGCGGATCCTCATCCGAGCAGTCTCTGCCGAGCAGTCTCTGCCGAGCAGTCTCTGCCGAGCAGTCTCTGCCGAGCAGTCTCTGCCGAGCAGTCTCTGCCGAGCAGTCTCTGCCGAGCAGTCTCTGCCGAGCAGTCTCTGCCGAACAGTCTCTGCCGAACAGTCTCTGCCGAACAGTCTCTGCCGAACAGTCTCTGCCGAACAGTCTCTGCCGAACAGTCTCTGCCGAACAGTCTCTGCGGGCGACCATTGCTTGCGGATACTCAGCTGCTGCGACCATTGCTTGCGGATACTCAGCTGCTGCGACCTTGCTTGCGGATACCATGCTGACCATTGCTTGCGGATACTCAGCTGCTGCGACCATTGCTTGCGGATACTCAGCTGCTGCGACCATGCTTGCGGATACTCAGCTGCTGCCGCCACCAGGAAGTTTGCAAGTGTTTTATGGAGATGCAAAGAGGCGCTGGGCTGCCAGGATGGTCGAAGTGTCAGGCCTGATGTATGAGGAGAGGGCCGATGATGACCAGCGGCCCAGCTGCTGGAGGGCGGAATAGGGGAGCCCAAGGGACGCGGCGCGCGTGGCGGCGCCTATCCGAAGGAGTGGGCTGTGTAGAGATGGGGAGACAGGTTACAAGCAGCAGTACGGACTTGAGTTGGGCTCTGAAACAGACGGATGACATTGGAAGGTTATCGGGAGCGCGGAGGAGATGCTTTGAGGGAAGGCGTCGGGCCAGGGCCCGGCGAACCACTGGACCTGGAAGAGACCCCCAAAACCCACGGACGGGGCTGCGTCCGTGAAGAACCGCAGGGCATCTGAGGACGGGATGACGTCACTGTAAAAAAAAATACACCGTCCCAGCGGCTCTGCCAGACGGGACCCGAATGCCAGGTCGGAGCGGCACCCCGCGTCCGGGCAGACAGCGTCGTGGGGGGAGGAGACGGAGCCAGATATAAGCAGTTCCATATACAAGCAGTTCCATATACAAGCAGTTCCATATACAAGCAGTTCCATATACAAGCAGTTCCATATATATACAGTTCCATATATATACAGTTCCATATATATACAGTTCCATATATATACAGTTCCATATATATACAGTTCCATATATATACAGTTCCATATATATACAGTTCCATATATATACAGTTCCATATATATACAGTTCCATATATATACAGTTCCATATATTATATGAGCAGTTCCAATATGAGCAGTTCCAATATGAGCAGTTCCAATATGAGCAGTTCCAATATGAGCAGTTCCAATATGAGCAGTTCCAATATGAGCAGTTCCAAATATTAGCAGTTCCATATATTAGCAGTTCCATATATTAGCAGTTCCATATATTAGCAGTTCCATATATTAGCAGTTCCATATATTAGCAGTTCCATATATTAGCAGTTCCATATATTAGCAGTTCCATATATTAGCAGTTCCATATATTAGCAGTTCCATATATTAGCAGATCCATATATTAGCAGATCCATATATTAGCAGATCCATATATTAGCAGATCCATATATTAGCAGTTCCATATATTAGCAGATCCATATATTAGCAGTTCCATATATTAGCAGTTCCATATATTGGCAGTTCCATATATTAGCAGATCCATGTATAAGCAGTTCCGTATATAAGCAGATCCATATATAAGCAGGTCCAGATATAAGCAGAACCAATATATGCAGTTCCATGCACTGTATAAGCGGTTCCAGGTATAAGCAGTACCATATAATCAGTTCCAGGTATGAGCAGTCCCAATATGAGCAGTTCCATAAAAGCAGTTCCATAATACATAAGCAGTTCCGTAATACATAAGCAGTTCCGTAATACATAAGCAGTTCCATAATACGTAAGCAGTTCCACAATACGTAAGCAGTTCCATAATACGTAAGCAGTTCCAGATATAAGCAGTTCCGTGAGGGATTAAACTGAGAGCTCGCAGTCCAATTTGAGGGATTAAACGGAGCTTGCAGTCAGAGTGAAGGATTTAAACGGAGCTTGGTTAAAGAGAGCCTGCAGACCAATGCGAGGGCTTTAAACTGATGCTTGCCCACCAATGCACGGGGCCAACTGAGCCTGCATTACAAGCGCGGGGCCAACTGAGCCTGTAGGACAATGCGAGGGGAATAAACCGTCCGCAGATCTCATACTTACCCGCAACGCCAGAAGATAAGGGACAACACGACGGGACCACACCGTATGGCACGAGGAGGCAGGGATGCGCACGGCTCCCACCGCACCGGTCCAGACCGGCCGTATGCAGCAGCAGGCCGCGACGAGACGAGCAGCGGCGAACCCGCAGAAAGAGCCCGCAAAGGAGGAGAGCGGCAAAGACCCACGGACCACAGCACGAGACCCGCAGCAGGTGCAGCGACGTGGAGGAGGAGCAGACGACACGCAGCAGGACAGAGGACAGCAGGGACACGCACGAAGTAAGTGAGAGTAGAACAAAGCGATTCCTCCAGAACGACTCTTTGCAAGGCTTCGCTCTTTGCTGCAGCTTCAAGAGGCCGAGAATGGGAGTTCCTCCGCTTTTAAGCAGCTTGCCTGGCTGGACCGGTGATTGGAAGGGGGCGTTTGCCGTGCGATAGGCTGGGGATGAGAACCGGCCTGGAGGGGTTACCTTTGGCTGACGTCTACCAAATTGAACTTACGCTGGCTGCATTATTGTACATATGCAGCCCGGTCGGAGGCAGAGCATTCAGCTACTGCGTTCCAAAACTGTGGAATCATCCATGTCAAGGAAACAGACACGGTCTCTACTTTCAAGACTAGGCTTAAAACCTCCTTTTTGGCAAATCCACAACTTTGTAAAACCATTCAGGTATTTATATTGTGATATTGTCTTTGTAAATCCAAATGAGAACCTGAATAACTGACCAATCAGGAGGCCTCTGTCGCTGAATTTGGCATTGGTGGATGTCTTTGAGAAGTCTTAAGAGGTGGCGCTAGTGAAGCCGAGGTCTTGTGCTGGACAATACCAGTCTAGTCAATGGAAAGGTTGTTATAGCTGTGTTTTATAGGCTCGGATTTGTGTGTTTTTCTGTGTTTCTTGTTAGTTTAGTTTGGACCTAGAGTCTGAATAAAGAAATGATGATGATGAGATGATTTGTTAACACTGTTTGTTTGCGTTGTTCCATTGAGAGCAGGCCCATGTATACTTTGGTCCTCCGACGGTAAGGTTAAAAAGCCTTTATTTAAACACGGCTTAGATTGATTAAAAATGCGCTTTCAACAACTTTTCTTCCACAGGGAAAGCTAAGCCGTGTTTAAACTTTGAGTTGGGGTTTTTGTCAACTTGTGTTCCAAACAGACAAGAGTTCTATTTTGCAATAAGGAATTCAGCCGCAACCTCCAACGAGCACTTGGCTATAGCTTCGCCTCACATGTTTCCGATCAATGCAGTGCTCCCTACATTTTTTCTAATTCTTTGGTCCTGTTGTAATCTTGGTTTGGCCTTCAACTGGTTTTGGTTTAATGCTTAATGTGCTCTGAATGCACCATACAGTAGCCGCACTCCAAATATGTGGTGTGTGATATTAATGAAGTCCATAAGGAGGAAGATCTTTGGTACTTTTTTTAGCTGATAAAGGATGATGTTCTTCCTTTCCTAACGTGTATACAGCATGTAAGATAGTATATACTGAAACTTCTAGCCTTCATGTTGTGAGATGAAAGTTGTGTGTAACCTTGGCTGTGACGCTGGCTCTCAGCAGGTGATGTGTTAAGAGGTTTATGAGGCGTTAAACGGGTCAAGAGGAGAGCAGCTGTCTAAGCCCCTGAGCTCCTGACCTTATGGCTACACACCCATCATCAACAAACTTAGAACACACAAATAACAATATATTTGATTATTGGTCAATTATTTCACCCATCAGAAACTAGAAAGGCTGGATCTTCAGCCTGTCCAACTATGGGAGGAGTTGATCCCTCTCAATGTTGGCTTCCATGAGGTTTCTCATTTTTTTCCCACCCTTCCTTGCAGATGCAGAAGGGTCTGAGGACAGTGATGATCTGAGGACCAATGACTCCTTCAGTATGTGTTTGCTGTTATTGCATTTCATGTCATAATAATAATAATGCATCAGTTTTATATAGCGCCTTTTTGGACACTCAAAGACTGTTTGAATCTCTGATCTTTTACTGAGGAATTGACCACTTTGGATGATAGTTCTCCGAGACGACTGCTGTTGGGATTTAGGGGATACAGAAAAACTGAATGGTAATAAGCCACACAACAAACGCAATATCCAAATTTCCCTAGATTTGCGCCAATTGCCGATTTCAGTATTTGTGCATCTCTAGCCTGGCCTTAGCCATCCGTACACTCCGGTCAATCATTATTTCACTGCATGTAACGTCTGGGTCTGGTCCCTGGCAACTTGCCTGTTTTGGCGATGTCAGGAAACCGTGGCTTTTATGTCTTCAACCCAAATTTTGAAGCCGATCGAACCCCAAACGAAGACCGTCGCTGCAGTTGTTCTTCCACCCGCAACCTCCAGGCCTTGCTGCTGTTGTCAGATCTCCAGTTGGAAGACGGCCAGCTCCAAAAAAGATGTTTTGACATCTCTCTACAGGCTCTATTGTCCTTCTAGACGTCCACAGTCCCATTGACCCCAGAGAACGGTGAACTCAGCAGTCTCCAACGTCACATTGGCCTCATGAATTAGATAAGTGATTGCCTGCCATTGAGTGCTCACTTTGTCCCAAACATATTCTATATGAAAACCCATACATTTATTAATATGCTAATAAACCAATTTCCTAACAGTTAGTGATTACAATCAACCGACCATTCAGCGAGCGCGGGAGGCGGGTGTTGTAGTTAGTTGTGGGTGATGTCAAGAGTTTGCCTCGAACAGGCAGCTTGTAGTTTGGAAATGGCGAAAAATGCGATAGTAAAGTAATCCGGTCTGGTTCTATCAAGAAATTGAAGCCGGAGCAAGGGTATTGTTTAGCAAATGTAATAGCTGGAAAGAATTGTGGCGCTACTCCCCACAGGCTCCGTTAGCTGCAAAGGATATGGCTAGACTAAATGCTAACAACACACTCGGGCGCAATACATACGTCACGGTAAACTCAGATCCAATTGTTTCAATCTGCAAAAGGAGTTAGCCCCTCCCACCTGTAAACGGAGCTCAATGGAGCACCTCCAGACCTTAGTACGAAATGTAATTTGTACTATGGTGTGGTACGACCAGGCTAGTGCATCTCTAATCAAAAGTAGTTTGCAAACACTCCATAAGGACTCTCACTGCTGCGTAGAGATATTGCTTTCAACCAGTTTTCTATGACATGTTTCCCTCTGTGCACCTGGCTGTTTGGTATTCCCCACTGCGAAGTTGATAGCAGCATGTGTGAACAAAAGATATGCGGGCTGAGTTGGGTTGTAAATAATAAATGTGTCCTTGAATTATAGCTTGACACAGTTTGGAAAATGTCTCAAGAATGTACTCAAATACTCAGGAGAATGACCTGAATACTGTGCGGAGAGTAGGAGCTTTCAATCTTTAACGTGCAGGTCAAGCAGTGCAGGACTGCGTGAACTGATGAGAAAGGAAAGGATTGTGAAAATTGTGAAGAATATTTTAAGTTTCAAGCAATCTGTTCTATACTGTACCTCCCAATGCCTTTGTATGAGGGAGTGGAATGTCTGGGTTTTCCTCTGGGCACTTCCGTTTTCCCATCAGCAATAAAAAATGACTTGAAAAAAACAGAATGCGATCATAACAAACACACAGGAGCCATTGGTCCATAGGGCGGGATGACCACTGTCCATAAATGTCCTTAAATGTCCTGGATCATCAGCATCAGTAACCTCTTATAAATCACTTCTCAAAACCCGCTTCAGACAGTCCTTGGCCTTCCCATAACTCTCTGTATTTAAAGCTACATGTTTCAACTGATGAATGCTGTCGTTGTGTCCTTGGCAAGACACTTCACCCCACTTCGCCTGAAGCCCCCGCCGAATAATCAAGGCTCCTGTGGACTCACCACCTGCAGGAGGATCAGTGAGGGGCTGGTGCTCTGTGTACTGGGTGCAGCTCTGACTGCCACCCCCGACCCAGAAATGGATTAAGGGGAAGAAAATGGATGGATGGATGTTTCAAATGTGTCCATATTTCACTTTTCCACATTGTCTTTCTTTTTAGTCTGTCTGCTTTAATCTCAAGTATTTCTGTTTGATATCTTATATTATTATGACTGTTATGATTTTATTGCTTTATGCTGATTGTGCAGCACTTGGTGAACACAATTTTTAAAAGTGCTATACGAATAAAGATTTATTTATAGATTTACTATCACTGTCCTTGGACACTCCTGCATCAGCATGAAAAAAAAAAAAACAGTCGGTAAAAAAGTCAGAAACCTTTGAGAGGACCGTACTGAGAGAGGGATCTGCTCCCACGGACCGACAGGCTGTAGATCCAGGACGGAGGCTGTAGGTCCAAGATGGAGGCTGTAAATCCAGGAGTGAGGCTATAGATCTGGGACTGAGGCTGTAGGTCCAGGACTGAGGCTGTAGGTCCATGACTGAGGCTGTAGGTCCAGGACTGAGGCTGTAGGTCCAGGACTGAGGCTGTAGGTCGAGGATTGAGGCTGTAGATCCAGGACTGAGGCTGCAGATCCAGGACTGAGGCTGTAGATCCAGGGCTGAGGCTGCAGATCCAGGACTGAGGCTGTAGGTCCATGACTGAGGCTGTAGGTCCAGGACTGAGGCTGTAGGTCCAGGACTGAGGCTGTAGGTCGAGGATTGAGGCTGTAGATCCAGGACTGAGGCTGCAGATCCAGGACTGAGGCTGTAGATCCAGGACTGAGGCTGCAGATCCAGGACTGAGGCTGTAGATCCAGGGCTGAGGCTGCAGATCCAGGACTGAGGCTGTAGATCCAGGACTGAGGCTGCAGATCCAGGACTGAGGCTGCAGATCCAGGACTGAGGCTGAAGGTCCAGGATTGAAGCTGGGACGGGGGTGCAGCTCACTGTAATCTACCACTTTCTCACAGTCACGTTGGACCTGTGGCAGTGGCTGGGTGGCTCTGCAGGTGTATAATGTCGTTTTGTTGTGGAGCTAATACATAGTGAGATACAGGCGAGTACAGTGCCCAGGACCCAGAGACACGGAGAGACCGCAGCTCAGACCCACAACAGACAGTTCATTTAAACTGTGGACATATGTAATTACAGAGACAGGCACAGTACCGAGGCGTACAGCGCTGTCTTTGTGAGCTGAGCCTGACTGGACCTTTTGTATCACTGCGGCTATGATTACATTTGTAAACAGTTGTACAAAACAAAATCATCTTTCAAAAATGATTAATGAAAGCGCAATGATTGACATTTTTTGACTGTAAAAAATATACTAATAAATTTTTGTTACTCAAATGTCTACAGATGAACAATGGACAAAATTAATGAAAATGTTCCCTCATCAGAAACAGACCCAGAGATTCTCTTCAATCTGCCCACGCTACAATCATGAACTTCTGGGAACATGTAACTCGGACTGTCATTTTACGATTGTGCCTTTAAAAACAAAAATATTGCTCATGAATTACTTTTGCCAATTCTTAAGATGTCGAGTTGACAGTTGGTGATATTAGAATGTTTTAAACAAAACATAAATCCTCCCCCTCCCTCTGGTGGTAGCACAGGGAGTTACAGGCAGGAAGCATTTTTGTCTCACTATTTATTTTCTGCTAAATATATTGTTTCACACGAACAAGTAATTGTCCACAAAACACTTAAACTACCTTTTATTTCATTTTCTAAAATTGAGCCGTTAACTCCCAGAGCAGTAATTTTGACTGCTCTGTTTATTTGAATGCGCATTTCAACATTGAGCCATTTTCTGTCGCTTGGCAACCAACATTAAAAGGCAGTTAAAGCCCCTTCTCTCCAAACTGCTGGTTCTGGTTGCTGGTTTTCCACCAGAAAAGAGCAAGTGCTAGTTACTATAGCAACATGCTGTTAACTTGCAGCCATTTAGCCTTTCACCAAACTGTTTTTTTCTGTATTTCAGTTATATTCACCAGCTCAAGCATTTATTAAAAAAGATGGAAACTTACGCACTTTTTTACTGCTCTGGGAGTTTGTATAGTTTCAGAATTGAAATGTCCAAAAATCCAGATTGTATAAAGCATAGTTATTACACCTTTACATTTATGTTTCAAATCTTCAATCCCCCACACCAAACCACGTCCACATCATCCAGTGCATCTCTGCTTCTGGCCAGCGTCACCACCTCCATGTTTGCGCCTGCTTGTGATCTCACGTTCATTGTGAGGACATGTACATGGGACCATCTGCTGCGATCGCCCCAGTCCTGTTTGTGAACATCCCATCGCTCATCCTCGCAGTGCGCTGGCTTCCACATCAAAGACTGAGGGGTCCCCCAGGGGCCACGGAACACGCTCACCTACAGTACCAGGCTGCGGCGGAGCCAAAGCTGCGCAGAATGCTAACAGCTTCTCTGGGACTCGTACCAGGCGCCGGCCGGTCGTTTGGACATGGGTTGAAACAGGAGAGGGAGCTGCAGGCCTCAAAGTCAGTCAAATAACACGCAGCTATTCTTAGTTTAAGGGGTGTCCAAACTTTTTAGATCTAGGGCTTTGTTCTGAAAGACATTAACATTACATTTATCCAACAGATCCAAACTGAACTTAATACAAGAGACACATTCAAAACCTATTACACATAAACTATTACCCCAGCCACAGTTGCCTGGGGCACACTGACAAGATAACCAGTATGTGCTCTTGACCGCTCTGACCACCACCTACCATTCACACACACACCAGACTTGTTCAGGGAAATGTGGATGAAGTGTCTTGCCTAAGGACACCAGGTGCCTCATTGTGGCACCTGGTGTTCCCATTGGTCTCCCACCACAGTACTAACCAAGCCCTGCCCTTCTTAGCTTCAGAGGTCTTTTACAGGATCTAGCTTTTACATGCAGGCGGTAGCAGTAGGAATAATTCTATTACAGTATTGTGGTTTGAAACTTTCATACCCCAGCTTTAATGCCACATGTTTTTATGCAATGGAGGAGGAAGATGGTTCTGGCTGAACTAGTAATGCCTGTTTTCACACATCATAAGATTGATGTCACATGTTTCCCCTGGGAGTCATATTGTCATTTTGCTGCTGGATTAAAGCAGCGTAACTTTTTGCTCATCAAAGAAACTATAAAAAGAAACTTTAACCACATTATCCAAATTAATGTTCAATAATTACCAATGATAAACAAAATCATCTTCTGGGGGAGAGTGCGCATTGGCTTGGGGCTTCTACTCCAGTTCGGGCCATTACTCCATGTAATGACCTCAATGTGTTTTATGTCTCTATTACCGGCACAAAATACTATAATTAATCTTACAAAAGAGCTGAAGACGCAGTTGCAAAACAGTGGCGTTGTTTTGATGTGCAACAACGAGTAGGAACAAAAGTAGAATGAATACCTTGTTTTCTTGCTACAGTAACAGTTTGTGATCTGCTCACATTAACATGTCCGACTTTATTTGCATTTTTATAATGTTTATATTAAAAGGAAACATTTATATTCCATAATTATGTTTCAGTTTGAAAGGTGCCGAAAGAACTCTATGGAGAGCGGCTTCAGTGACAGAGTGATCCACCATTGCTGTGTGAAGGAGAAGCTTTACCAGTCTTTCCTTTCTACTGCTGTCAGGCTGTACAACGAGAACTTCTGACCCAGGACATGCTGTTCATCTGTAAATAGGAAGTAATGCAATCATGTGCAATATAGTACACTAGTAATACTAAGTGTGTGTGTGTGTGTATGTGTGTGTGTGTGTGCGTGTGTGTGTGTGTGTGTGTGTGTGTGCATATTCTGTATGCTACTTGTGTGCTCTTTCCACTGTCCTGTATGTGCACTGCAACACCGACATTTCCCCACTGTGGGATTAATAAAGCTTCTCTTATCTTATCGCTTGGGACAGAAGGCATTTTTGAAATAAATAAATGTCCAAATATTTCCCAGATCATTCATTGATAAAATCAATCAAAATAAATCAAAATGGCACTTTGTTATTAGTCTGTCTGAAAGATATACTGTACTGGCCAACATCATGGAAAACATGCATTTGAATTTAAAGCTCCGTCTGACTGGAACAGTTTGCCGATGTCTATTCGCTCTCTAACTTCTCTGCCTCTGTTTAAATCTGCTCTGCTACAATATCTCCAGAATTCATGTCAATGTTTTTGATCTTAGGTTATGAGACCTAATCTTGTCTTTACTGTTTCCTTATTATTATCATTATTAATAGTATTATTTTATTTATTGTAATTACAGTACAGTCACAGCGTGTGTGTGTGTGTATGTGTGTGAGTCATTGAGGGTTTATGTGTGTGTATTTTTTTTGTTTTTTTTATTTTTATTTTTTAATATTTTCTTGTATTTTTGTTTTGTTTGCATCTGTTTTGCTGTATCTGTCACTTTGTGAAATCTCGAGGACCCCCTCGAAAATGAGATGGTTCATCTCAAGGGGCTTATCCTCTAAATAAATAAATAAATCATACATATGTTTTACAGAGAATATATCTATTACAATGTATTATTATTACACCATAGTCAGCTTTAATGATAAAGATTTGGATCTTTTATATATATTTTTATTTATAAATTGAATTCAATTACATTTATTTCAAGATCACAACAACAGTTGTCTTGGGTGTCAATGTGGCTTGGTCCAGGAACTTGAGGAATTGGCTTTAAGCAGACTAGAAATCTGACATTTACTATTTATTTACCATGAAATATTGTTCAGCTGCCATCCACCACAAATAGAATCTTTAGGCTTGATTGACTGTTGTGATGTCACATGAACATAACCTTTTCGTGCAGTATAATGCTGAATCTATGTTTGTAAAAGAAAAATTACATATACTGCTCGGTAAAATATTTCTTATTCTTTCCTTTTATGTTGTATTCTTGGTTTAGAAATAAACATGTTTTAAAAAACTTCAAACAAGTCCATCTGTTCTGTTTTCATAAGAGATTTGCAAACTTCAATTCCGAGTCCCGCATTATCTTGTTTTGCATATAAATAAATCACTGCTGAAAACAACTTCCAATCCAGTGCTAGTTTTGTCAGTGACTGGACTTGAATGTTGCTCAGTCAGCGCTCAGATGACCCCTGCGGTGTCCAGTCCTCGCTCTGTCACTTGGCCTGGACTGGCCTTATGCGCGGCGCCCGCTCCCATATGGACACGGCTTTGTAATCTCCCACACACAAACTACCCAGAGCTGCTCCCACGCTTTTAACTTTGCCTTCACGGTCGACACAAACACACGATCAGGGATATAGCTCAGTGTGAAAGACATGTTTTTTTCTCACATGCTGCTCTCCTGGATCAACCTGCGGACCACACACACACGTTTCAAAGGCCTACGAAGATAAATCAATAGATATTTTAAAGGGGACAAGGCATTCAAGACCACTTCTCAAAGATTTTGACCATGCTATAGTTGTTATATTCTTCATTCTTCATTGTTCCTGTCACAGATGTATGACTTATTTGTCACTGTGTTGCTGTGGGGATTGACCATTCTGTGTCAGTGGGAAAATCATAAAATCTTTACAATTTTCACCTCGCACTTTTAAAGAAACCAGCCTTGGCCGTTTCACTGATTTGTCTCAAAATTGATCCACATCATCTCGACACATGTAGCATCAAAAGTTAGCTGCAGAATCTTGATCGGTGAAGCTCTCGTTCCCTCCCCCGACCCAGAAATGGACTAATAAAGGGATTGTTGTCACGTGGTGGGAAGGTGACGAATGGTGGGAACGCGGTGAATGAATCAAATATAGAAATATATAAAACGATTAAATTTCCAAAATAAAAAGCCTAGCAACAAGGAATTACTGGCAAATTTTGAGAATATTTGCCAATTTTCTCTGTCACTAAGTCAATTAATAAAAGCCAAATAAAATTCACACCTCCACCACAGATTATTGATTCTTTGGATTGTCGATGTCACATGATCCTTACACATAATACACATTTTGTTGAATGTGAATAGACACAGTGATTACAATGACATGAGCCAGGTCAAAAGTCTGACACCAGTCCAATTACATGATCAGGGCTAGTTTAGCAGAGTTTAGTCCAGAAGACACCATGGACAGCACTAACACGAAAACAGTGACGTCGCCCGGCATGGCGCAGCCGGGGCCCCACCCTGGAGCCAGGCCTGGGGTCGGGGCCCGTATGCGAGCGCCTGGTGGCCGGGCCTTAGCCCACGGGGCCCGGCCGGGCTCAGCCCGAAGGGATGACGTGGGCAGTCCCTCCTGTGGGCCCACCACCTGCAGAGGGGTCCGTGGTGAAGCGGTGCAGAGAGGACTGGGCGGCAGTCGAAGGCGGAGACCTCGGCGACCCAATCCGCACACACAACATCTGGCTCTTGGGACGTGGAACGTCACCTCACTGGGGGGGAAGGAGCCCGAGCTCGTGGGGGAGGTTGAGCGATACCGACTAGAGATAGTCGGCCTCACCTCCACACACAGCTTGGGCTCTGGAACCCAACTCCTTGAGAGGGGTTGGACGCTCCACTTTTCTGGAGTTTCCCGCGGGGAGAGGCGGCGAGCTGGGGTGGCCATTCTCATTGCCCCCCATCTCAGCCGCCACGTGTTGGAGTTCTCCCCGGTGAATGAGAGGGTCGCGTCCCTCCGCCTCCGGGTGGGGGACAAGTCTCTCATTGTTGTGACGGCCTACGGGCCTAACAGCAGTGTAGAGTACCCGGCCTTCTTGGAGTCCTTGGGAGGGGTACTGGACGGTGCACCGCCCGGGGACTCCGTTATTCTCCTGGGGGACTTCAATGCCCATGTGGGAAACGCCAGTGACACTTGGAGAGGGGTGATCGGGAAGAGCGGCCCCCCTGATCTGAACCCGAGCGGTGCTCAGTTGTTGGACTTCTGTGCCAGTCGCGGTTTGTCCATCACGAACACCATGTTCGAGCACAAGGGTGTCCACCAGTGCACGTGGCACCAGGACACCCTAGGCCGGAGGTCGATGATCGACTTTGTTGTCGTATCATCTGACCTTCGACCGCGTGTCTCGGACACTCGGGTAAAGAGAGGGGCGGAGCTGTCAACCGATCATCACCTGGTCGTGAGTTGGATCCGCTGGCAGGGGAAGAAGCCGGTCAGACCTGGCAGACCCAAGCGTATAGTGAGGGTCTGCTGGGAACGTCTCGCTGAGCCCCCTGTCAGACGGACTTTCAACTCACACCTCCGGGAGAGCTTCTCCCAGGTCCCGGCGGAGGAGGGGGACATGGAGTCCGAGTGGACCATGTTCTCTGCCTCAATCGCCGATGCGGCGGCTCGTAGCTGTGGTCGCAAGGTCTCTGGTGCTGGTCCCGGCGGCAACCCCCGAACCCGGTGGTGGACACCGGCAGTAAGGGATGCTGTCAGGCTGAAGAAGGAGTCCTATCGAGCCATGATGGTTCGGGGGACTCCTGAGGCAGCTGTCCAGTACCGGCAGGCCAAGCGTGCCGCGGCCCGGGCTGTTGCAGAGGCAAAAACCCGGGACTGGGAGGAGTTCGGAGAGTCCATGGAGCATGACTATCGGTCGGCCTCGAAGAGATTCTGGCAAACCATCCGGCGCCTCAGGAGGGGGAAGCAGTTCTTTGCCAACACCATGTACGGTGCGGGTGGAGAGCTGCTGACCTCGACTGGGGATATTGTCGGGCGGTGGAAGGAATACTTTGAGGTTCTCCTCAATCCCCCCGTCACGTCCTCTGTTACAGAGGCAGAGGCTGAGGATGTTGGGGCGGGTACATCCATCTCCCTGGCTGAGGTCACCAAGGTGGTTGGTAGCCTCCATGGTGGCAAGGCTCCGGGTGTGGATGAGATCCGCCCTGATTATCTAAAGTCTCTGGATGTTGTAGGACTGTCTTGGCTGACACGTCTCTGCAACATCGCGTGGCGATCGGGGGCAGTGCCAATGGAGTGGCAGACCGGGGTGGTGGTCCCTCTCTACAAGAAGGGGGACCGGAGGGTGTGTTCCAATTATCGTGGGATCACACTCCTCAGCCTCCCCGGTAAGGTCTACTCCAAGGTACTGGAGAGGAGGTTACGGCCGATGGTCGAATCTCGGATCCAGGAGGAGCAGTGTGGTTTTCGTCCCGGTCGCGGAACACTGGACCAGCTCTATACTCTCCATCGGATACTCGAGGGTTCATGGGAGTTCGCCCAACCTGTCCACATGTGCTTTGTGGATTTGGAGAAGGCGTTCGACTGTGTTCCCCGGGGTGTCCTTTGGGGGGTTCTCCGGGAGTACGGGGTCGGAGGTCCTCTGCTGAGGGCCATCCGATCCCTGTATGACCGGAACCAGAGCTGTGTTCGCATTGCCGGCAGTAAGTCAGACCTGTTCCCGGTGAATGTTGGCCTCCGACAGGGCTGCCCTTTGTCACCGGTTCTGTTCACTGTATTTATGGACAGAATATCTAGGCGCAGCCAGGGGTCGGAGGGGGTCCGGTTCGGAGACCACAGGATTTCATCTCTGCTGTTTGCGGACGATGTTGTCCTGTTGGCTCCAACGAACCAGGACCTGCAGCATGCACTGGGACGGTTTGCAGCCCAAGTGTGAAGCGGCTGGGATGAGAATCAGCACCTCCAAATCCGAGGCCATGGTGCTCGACCGGAAAAAGGTGCCTTGCCCTCTGCAGGTGGGTGGAGAGGTCCTTCCTCAAGTGGAGGAGTTCAAGTATCTCGGGGTCTTGTTCACGAGTGAGGGAAGAATGGAGCGTGAGATTGACAGGCGGATCGGTGCAGCGTGCGCAGTTATGCGGTCGCTGTATCGGACCGTTGTGGTGAAGAGGGAGCTGAGCCGAAAGGCAAAGCTCTCGATTTACCGGTCAATCTTCGTTCCCTCCCTCACCTATGGTCATGAGCTTTGGGTAATGACCGAAAGAACGAGATCGCGGATACAAGCGGTCGAAATGAGCTTCCTCCGCAGAGTGGCTGGGCGCTCCCTTAGAGATAGGGTGAGGAGCTCAGTCACACGGGAGGAGCTCGGAGTAGAACCGCTGCTTCTCCACGTCGAGAGGAACCAGTTGAGGTGGCTCGGGCATCTGTTCCGGATGCTTCCTGGACGCCTCCCTGGGGAGGTGTTCCGGGCACGCCCCACCGGGAGGAGGCCCCGCGGAAGACCCAGGACACGCTGGAGGGACTATGTCTCTCAGCTGGCCTGGGAACGCCTTGGGGTCCCCCCGGACGAGCTGGAGGAAGTGTGTGTGGATAGGAAAGTCTGGGCGTCTCTGCTTAGACTGCTGCCCCCGCGACCCGGCAACGGATAAAGCGGAAGAAAATGGATGGATGGATGGATGGCTAGTTTAGCATGTAGCCTTTTGCCTTCTGCTCCTGCCGCTCCTCCCACGGCCCGAGCTAATTAAATCTCCCCACACGCAGTCGCCCCAGCGGCTCGGCTCGGCTCGGCACGGTACGGCACACTGACCCCATGACCTGGAAGCTTCTCTGGAGGTATTTACGCCGGTCTTTCTGCGTGGGACCGGTGCTGTCGTCCAGGCATGGGGGGGTAGGCCTTTGACACCTGTCCCAAGCTGGAGCAAGGGTCATTCTGGGGTATTTTTGGGGAATCAATATGACTCAGCAGCCAAAGTGCGCTTGTATTAGCATAATAAATGTACACCAAATACGAAAGAGGCACCTTGGCACGCTCCCCGCCTCGTCTCAATGATAAAAAGACTACAGCCATTGATTCTTAATAAATTACAGTGACGTGTGCGCCCCCTCGGTGAATATCAATGCTAATGTGTTTACATCCTGGGAATAAATCTTTCTGTCAATATTGAGATTTGTGGTGACTTTGAGAGGCTGCGTTCCCTCTGTCCATTTGTTTATGACGGCGCTCCAATCACTCTCAGACAAAATGGTGCATTGATTATCGTATGGACTTTTAATGTCGGCCTCAGACACGCTCACACATTTCAACAAAAGGAGTTTGATTATAGATCTGTGTTGGAATCTGAGAAAGAGCTGGAGCATGAGGATTTGACATATTATCCTAGTTTGTTTTGTTTTTCAAAAGACAAAAAGTTATAAGAAATAAACCTGTATATACGTTTAATGTCTATTCTGACACATTCATGTTAGGGTCTTTTGAACCGACTCAGACTGTGGCAGGGGAACTGGCCTCCTGCTGGGACTATAAGGATCACAGGGACTGGCCTCCTGCTGGGACTCTGAGGAGCACAGGGACTGGCCTCCTGCTGGGACTCTGAGGAGCACAGGGACTGGCCTCCTGCTGGGACTCTGAGGAGCACAGGGACTGGCCTCCTGCTGGGACTCTGAGGAGCACAGGGACTGGCCTCCTGCTGGTGCTCATAGTTAGGACAAAATATGGGGAGTCATTATGATAATATATAATCACAGTACAGTAAATAGAGTCATGAAATAATCCCTAAATTGTATCCAGAACTAAACAGAACGATTGTAACCTTTTTTTTTAATAAAGACTGTCCCAGATTTTAGCATAAAACTGAACTGTAAATCTATTCTCTGACCCGCAAGAAGCCAGTGCAGAGACCTGAAGACTGGACTAGATGACTAAAACTGGACTAAAACTGACACACAAACACACAGATCAACTCTACACACATGGTGGTTGTGTTGCATCGCCCCTAGTGGCCACATTTGTCGGTGGTGGCTGGTTGAGTGAGCGGTGGCGACAGACTCAGGCGTGCAGGGATAAACAGGCCGTGTTGTGACATCTGTTAGAAAGGGAAACCCTCTAAACAGCTTTCGGTGGATTAAACAGTAAATGATTAAACCCTTTTAGCATATGGATAAACACGCTAAGCCTCTGCCCATTGGTTTCTGTGGGAGGGGGAGAGAGTGTGAGGAGGGGCTTTTCTGGATTTAAAACTATTTACTACAAGAGCAGGGTCAGGTAACTGTGACACAAGCCAACAGTGGAGGGGTATTAGAAACAGGCCACTCACTCACAAATGTTTAAAGAAGAGCAGATTAACTCACATGGACTTACTGCTCTGCTTTAAGCCTAGCGTACATCGGACTGGCAACTGATTATATCCGTCGCATATGAGTTGCTGCCCCGCACACATCGACAATCTGACGAAAACGGGCAACTCCCAGTAGCAGACCAATCTCGGGAATAACAGCGCGTACATCGACAGCAACTGGCCTCAACTATAGTGTGTTTTCTGACATAAACTGTTGCGGGCTCGCAATACACGCAATACACACACGTTGTCGGAGCGGCGCATGGAGCGCGCACATCGGGTCATATCTCCGAAACTGAGGACAACTAGTTGCCGAAAAGTAGAACACGGGCAACTGACTGAAACTGGAGACCGACTGATCATCTCCAGTTGTAAGAGCGCGCACATCGACCGATTTCAGCAACTGATCATCTCCCACCATCTCCTCTCAGTTGCCAAAAGCCGCCTTGCAACTAGTTGTCCCCAGTTTCTCTGTCGATGTACGCTAGGCTTTAGTGAGCACCAGCTGGTGCCTCAGAATGTCACAAAGAAATATTATACAATACAATACAACACAATTTATTCTTGTATAGCCCTAAATCACAACATAAGTAATTTCAGAGGACTTAACAAAACCATTGAAATCACCAACACAGATCAGAGAATCAACAGTTAAAACACATAAATAATGTAGAAAACATGTTTAAAAAAATGTCCATACATGTTGTGGAATGTTAAAGTGTCCTGGATCATCACCACATACTTTTTGTTGGACACTAACTGTCCAACAGACCCTCATGCATCAACAAGGAGAAACTCACAAAAACCCAGTGGGAGAAAAATGAGAAACCTCCGGGAGACCCACATATTGAGAAAGGGATCAGCTCCACACGGACGGACGGGCTATAGATCCAGGACCTCAGCTACAGAACGTGGACCAGTGGCCGTTGAACGTGGACCGGTCCGGTGCAGGACTGAAGCACTCCCATTATGCATCATTTTTGGCCCTTCAAAATGACAGTGAGTTTTTACTTCGGAATATCCTGTTATATATGGAGTAACTTCTTAAGAAATATATAATAATAACAATAATAATAGTAAAAATAATAATAGTGCATTGCTTTTATACAACGCTGTTTTGGACTCTCAAAGATGTTTCTCCATAAACAGTGGTGATAAACTACTACTGTAGCCACAGCCGCCCTGGAGCACACTGACAGAAGCGAGGCTACTAATTTGTGCCATCAGTTCCTCTGACCGCCACCAACCGTTCACACACCAGACTCATTCTAGACAATATGGCTGGAGCATCTTGCCTAAGGACACAATGAAGGTTTGGCACTTTACAGCCGTTGGTTGTGTCCAGAGGTCTCCCATCGCAAAACTAACCAGGCTCTACTCTTCTTAGCTCCAGAGGTTCTTCTCATGGGAACTGGCTTTATCATGTAGGTGGTGCCATGAAAAACAATATACGTATCAACAACATTTAAAAAACATTGTCTCAGCCCGTTTGGTCCTCACCCTTACCTCTAGTTTATTTATTTCAGAACAACTTCAAACATTACATGCTGTCATTTCACCAGTCATTTTGCCAAAACTATTTGTGAGGCAACACTTTTAAAACAGCTCTGAATGAGAAATAACAAGCCTCCTTTTCTCCAGCTCTACTCGCCTCTACGATTATGAGTGATTCTACCAGCGCCGTTTACTCAGTACCGGGTATTTATTTTTTTGTAAAAAAAAAAACAGTCTATTTCATTCTTGGTTCCTGTAGGCATCATTAGCACCTTATTTTTGTCTCTGACTTGCATAAAAAATGAAATGTTAATTTGTTTATGAGCTGGTTTTGCTGTATTAGCTTGCTCAATTAAGTCCAATAGGAAAGTGCTCATGGACAAAGTTTTGCTCCAACTCTCTCTGTATTTAGGGCTTTAGACATCTGTGGTTTATCTTTTGTCATCTTTGAAGCAGAGTTAAGATCGATGTCTGGCTGTATTGCTAATTTCTCAGCCAGGGCAGTGTACAATGCCGTATTCAAAACATATACGTCACTATTTAACATTCAGTCATCCGATCATATTAGGAGTGGACTGACCGAGTGCGGACGTTGACAAAGTGTTAGCCTTTATGCGGAAGAAGCCGATTTGAACATGAGCTTGCTGGAGCCAATGTCTTCTGTGGTGTTAGCTTTTTGGCGTAACAAAGGCAGACGTGTTGCTGAGACGGTTGCCAAGGAAAGCTGGAGTTACCCCCGCAATGAAGGCATCTGGCTCATATCCAGGATTACAAAAACAATATCAAAGTGTAAACACCAGAGATAACTTAACACAAAAATGTTGAGCGTGACATAAACAGTTATTGAGCTAGAAGCGTCAAATTTCCAACGCAAATTAAGAAGCCAGAGCGAGATGGAGCAAAACTTTGTTCATAAGCACTTTCCTATTGAGTTTCATTGAGCTAGCAGGTTAGCATTGTCTATCTATATACAGTCTATGCACTCAATACTAAAGCTAGGATTAACCCAGTAGTTACAAGGACTAATTACAGCAAAAACACAAATGTCTTTTCCAACAGAATGACATGTGAGTTCCTTTCAAAACTTTTCCTCGAGACACAAATGAGCCCCTTCTAGTGTCACTCCTCACTGTGCAAAGTGAAGTCTCCGTTTTAGAGTCACAAGCTTTAATAACAGTGATTAGTTACATTATCTCAGCGGCACAGTGGAGAAAATGCAACCTACTGACCTGGATTAGCGCACTCTGATTGCATATTCAACAACAAAAAAGGGGAAAACTATATGTGTCAGGGACCATACGCAGCCAATAAGAAGCTGTTTCCTGATTAGCAAATTAGCTTAATTACCAAATCATCTCTGTGCTCCGTTTGATCTAGTCCGCCTAGTCTACTGAAATTCTCTAACAAGTGGTAATTAGTTTGAGCACGGGATAATCACATAGGAAAGAAATGGGTTAACAAGGCCGGGATATTCTCTCAAATTTGGCCTATATATGTTCAGTGGCAGTGTTACAACAGCCGAGAGTTTCTGTATAATATTGTACTGTTTGTTTTTTTGTCTGAGCAGTGAAGAATTTTATAAAACTCTGGAGGAAAGAAGGCATTCATTTTTGAAGGAAATTTTGAAGACACTGCCCACATGTTTCCCCAGATTATTATTTGATAGTTATTACATTCATAAACCGGCCATGTTATCCTTATGTCTGAGTCCTTTCTACTGGCCCAAATCAAGCATATGTTAGTGAATATTATCAACACTTTAAAACCACTCGAAAATATTGAGATCATAGTTGACACGTGCTGATGGAGAAGAGTTAGAACTTTATCACAGTTTTGGTTTCATGTGGATTGAACCAGGAATTACAGAGTTTGACCTCTGACAATTACTATTCTTGACGTCAGGGCAGTGGTGCGAATAACAAACATAGGACAGGACGTGACGTACCCTGGCAGTGCAGTCTGCAGGGGTTATACAGGGAGATATAGTAGAAGAAGAAGCACTGTCAAAATGCCATCTTTTTGTGCGGTGTACGCTTGTAGCAACCGCGCAAATAGAGAGAAAGACAAGAGTCTCTTCCATCTTCGAACTGTGGTCTCATATAAAGGAGTACACTTTGAAAAAATCACTCGAATGTGGCGGGCGAGGTGGATCAAGGCTTTCCCAGATAAGCGCCCCCTGCAGTCCACCCAAATGAAACGCAGCAGTTTCTTCTGTTTTTCTTTCCAAAAATGCCTGAAATGCCTTTTTTAGTATTCCCTTGGAATCAAGTGTCCCCCTCCCGATTAAGACTGTTACAACAACCGTACACCGCACAGGATGAGAGCCTTTCGGCTCCAAAACAGACACGATTTATAAGGTTTTCAATGGGAGCAAAACTGAGTTGTCCCACCTCTGCTCATTTGCCCCCTACAGGCCAGTTTAATGAAACCCAAGAATAGGAAATGGTATTGACTTTTCTCCTATCACTTCACTGAAGGTACAGTATGCACATGTAAATACCACTTCTATGGTATCATGGCTGTGGCTATAATAGATCTCATCACACTTCTGGTTAGTTTCAGACGTCTGATGAGATCTGGCTTTCACATGCAGGTATGACCACGATGAAGACAGTGGCATATAACAAAAGCTATTAACAACATTTTGAGTGTGAAAAGCAGACATGAATATTATGATGATAATATATTATTTATATATTTGCACTAAAATGTGTGGTTAAATCCACACATGTCATGGTGTAGACTTTCATTTTGAACTTTTCTTTTTGTTAATTCTTGCCTTTTTGGGTTTTCTTTTCGCCCCTCCCTAATGTGATTCCCCGATGGCATGTGATGACTCGGTGAATCTGGATATTTTAATAACAATGAAAGCAGTAATAATACATATTTCCATACCTTCAAAAATGGAATAACGATTTAGTCAAAAATCATTTAACCTAATGGTTTTCAATTAAGCCCATGTGACCCGTGTCTTCCACCTGCAGTCTTATCTGATCATTCTGAAGTGTCTGGGGAGCGGGAAGCCTATTACTAGTGCTCCTATTTCATTTTAATGTCGTGACTTCCTGTATCCGGTGAGCGTGTTTCTTGACTGCTATCACTCTGCTCTCTGTTTGCACTAACAAACACATTACAAATCCACGTATTGTACACCAAGCTAACTGTGTAAGCACTCCGAGTCAGCTGTACTGCAGCTGAGGTTTAGGTAGCGGTTGTTTGTCTGGTCTCGGAGTCTGTTGTGCGGGCCCGGATCCGTACTAGCTTAGCCTAGCCTAGCCGCTAACTCGCTACTATGGCGGCTGCTGTCTCTCCCTCAATCCTTTACTGCTCGAGTTGCCATATGGCGAGTCTAAACCCTGGATCCTTCTCTGAGGGTAGTGATAGATGTGTGAAGTGTAGTGTAGTCGTAGCTCTGGAATCCAGGGTCAGTGAGTTAGAGCTGCGTCTCCGAGCACTGGAGTCTCGAGCTAGCGCTAGCATTAGCTACAGCCAGGCCGTATCCTCAGGGACAGCGGAGCGCAGCTTTAGGGAAAGGCAGAGGAGAACTAGCGAGCCTAGCCTCCCAGCCCGTCCTCCGCAGCTGGGACAAGACCAGGATAGTGATGGCTTTGTGACTGTTCGGAAAGGGCGACGTGTTGTTGGTAGTTTCCCCATTGGGCCTCCTCCTGTTAGCATTTACAATCGCTGGGACGCTCTGTCCGGCTGCGCCCCCGCGCGGCCGGGCGGGGAAGAAGGCCCCACTGAGAGAGCCGCTGAGAGAGCTGCTGAGAGAGCCGATGGAGTCGCTGATGCGCTGGTAATTGGCTCCTCTATTGTTAGAGGTGTTAAAGATCCCAGGAGCCACTGTTCGGTGCTTCCCTGGGGCCAGGCTTGGTGATATTGAAGGGAATCTGAGGCTCATGATGACCCACAAGCAGCGTTTCCGTCGAATTGTTATTCACGCGGGTGGTAATGACGTTCGGCGGAAACAGTCCGAGGTGTTGAAGCTGCAAGTCGCCGCCGTGTGCAAGCTGGCTAGCACAATGGCCGACACTGTCATCTTCTCTGGGCCCCTACCTAGCACTAGCAGTGCAGAAGCATTCAGCAGACACTCGGCTTTCAACCGCTGGCTGTCTGGCTGGTGCCCTCGAAGTGGTGTTGTTCATGTTGACAATTGGAGTGCCTTTTGGGGAAAGCCCGGTCTCATCCGCTCGGATGATATCCACCCAACGTTGGCGGGTACATCCCTTTTGGCTAAGAATTTGGCCCTGGCTCTAAACTGTTCTGCTCGGCTCAAATGACGATGCAGAACTGAGGCCCGGGTGCAGAGCTGCTCTGCCACAACCTCTGAGCCCCCATCTGTTCAGTTACTAGCCTCAGAAGCTAGTCAGATTGAAACTGTGTGTGCATGTGTGTGTGTGCCTGTGTGTGCTCAGTTACTAGCCTCAGAACCTAGTCAGATTGAAACTGTGTGTGTTCCCCGCTTGAAGTCTAAAGCACTATATGCGAGGAAATCTGACCTAGGTGTCAGACACAGTAACTTAATAAAAGTTCAGACAGACAGAAATAGTTCTAGCGGTAGGGTTGTTAAATGTGGTTTAATGAACGTCAGATCAATCTCGTCTAAATCGCTTCTCATAAACGAACTTATTATAGACAAGGGCTTGGATCTGTTTGCGCTCTCGGAGACTTGGCTCCAACAGGACGACTACGTTAGATTGAATGAGTGCACTCCTCCGACGCATGTTAACTACCAGAAAGCCAGAGTACAGGTCGCGGCGGTGGTGTTGCGATTATATCACACACCAACTTGGTTCTTAGTCCCAAAACCAACAACGCTTTTCACTCGTTTGAAAACTTAACACTTTCAATCACCTGTCCTGGGTGGAGAAAACAAAAAGCAGTACTATTTATAGTTTTATACCGACCTCCTGGTCCTTACAGCGAGTTCCTAACAGAATTCTCTGACTTCATTTCAAACCTAGTTTTGGAATGGGAAAACATAGTTATAGCTGGAGACTTCAATATACATGTGGACGACAGCACTGACAGCTTAAACAAAGCTTTCAGCGCCGTACTAGATGGTGTTGGTTTTACTCAGAATGTCGAGGAACCTACTCACATTCATAACCACACCTTGGACCTTGTCCTGACCTACGGCTGTGATGTCTCCAATGTTGACATCCAGCGTCAAAGCTCGTTGCTGTCTGACCATTTCTTGATCACGTTTGATCTCGCTTTGGAGGACTTTCCTGTCCCGCAAGATAAAACCATAATGAAAAGAACCTTAAATGATAAATCTATCACAAGGTTCAAAGAACTAATACAGCCTATGTTGAATACTGCTGCAGGTGAACCTGTTCACAGCAGCTGCAGTCCCTCAGTCATTGACCAAACGGTGGGCAACACTATGGAGTCTTTAAAATCTGCATTAAATGCAGCAGCTCCTTTAAAACAGAAAACCATTAGGATTAGATCATCGTCGCCCTGGTACAGTGTTCAACTCCACACTTTAAAACAGGACGTCAGAAAATTGGAGAGGCTATATCGCCACTCCCACTCGGAGCCTGTCCACAGGGAGTGGAAAGCAGGTCTCCGAAACTACAAGAAGGCCCTTCGCGGGGCTCGAACTCAATACTATTCAACTTTAATAGAAGCGAATAAAAACAACAGTAGATTTTTGTTTGGCACCGTCGCTAAAACTCACAAACTGCCATAGCGCAATCGAGCCTAAAATTCCAAGCTCACTGAGCAGTGTCGACTTTCTCCACTTCTTTAATAATAAAATTACATCCATCCGTGACAAGCTGGAGGAGGTTGCTCCTGCTGTTAGTGGTGGACAGGTTGAAGCGGCATACGTGACTTCCCACTTAGACTCTTCAGTGGGCCTTGATAAATTCATGGCTGTGAGCCAAGCAGAGGTGATCTCTGTGGTCACATCCTCAAAAGCCTCAACTTGCATGTTAGACGCAGTCCCGACATGGCTCTTCAAAGACATACTTCCTTTGATAATTGAGCCTATCGTAAATATAATAAACCATCCATACAATGTGGCTATGTCCCACAAGCTTTTAAAACCGCGGTAATCAAACCCCTTCTGAAGAAAACAAACCTGGACCCAGAAATACTTACAAACTACAGACCGATCTCAAACCTCACTTTTATATCTAAAATCCTGGAAAAACTTATAGCTGAGCAGCTCCGCTGCCACCTGCAGGAAAATAATATGTTTGAAGTCTTTCAATCAGGATTCAGAGCTCATCATAGCACTGAAACGGCACTAGTCAAAGTCACAAATGACTTACTACTAGCTGCCGATAATGGACAAGTGTCAGTGCTGGTCCTACTGGACCTTAGTGCTGCATTTGACACAATAGACCACAGCATTCTACTGCAGAGGCTAGAATGTGATATAGGTCTTAGAGGAACAGCCCTTGGCTGGTTTAAATCCTATTTATCAGATCGATATCACTTCGTCAATGTGAATCAGGACTCGTCGCCTTATTCTGGAGTGGAATTCGGTGTGCCGCAGGGTTCGGTACTTGGACCGATTCTTTTTACTCTCTACATGCTGCCACTGGGAAACATTATTAAAAAGCATGGAATTAATTTCCACTGCTATGCAGATGACACACAGCTTTATCTGTCGATGAAGCCAAATCAGACAGATCAGCTAGAAAAGCTCAGTGCCTGCATAAAGGACCTTAAAATGTGGATGACTCTTAACTTCCTACTTCTCAACCCGGAGAAGACAGAAGTGATCCTACTCGGTCCGAAGCGCCTGCGTGACTCCCTCACTAACCAGATAATTACTCTCGATAATGTCAGTATTATACCCAGTAACACTGTGAGGAATCTTGGAGTCATTTTTGACCAAGAACTCTCCTTCAAGGCTCATATAAGCCAAGCAACTAAAACGGCGTACTTCCACTTACGGAACATCGCTAAAATTAGGAATTTCCTTCCTAAAAGTGACGCGGAAAAACTCATTCACGCGTTTGTCACCTCAAGGCTCGACTACTGTAACGCTTTATTGGCAGCGTGCCCTAAAGCCTCTTTGAAGAGCTTCCAGCTCGTTCAGAATACAGCAGCTAGGATCTTAACAGGTACCAAAAGGAGGGAGCACATAACTCCGGTGTTAAAATCACTCCACTGGCTCCCTGTGGAGTACAGAATAAAGTTTAAAATCCTACTCTTAACATATAAAGCCATAAATGGCTTGGCTCCCTCTTATCTCCAAGACACATTAGTGTCGTATCAACCAGGTCGAGCGTTGCGCTCACAAAACGCCAGACGTCTGGTGGTCCCTAAGGTCTCAAAGGTCACTGTTGGTGGCAGAGCATTTAGCTCCAAGCTCCTTTACTGTGGAATCAGCTTCCCATTTATGTTAAGGAAGCAGATACGGTCTCCACATTCAAGGCCAGGCTTAAAGCACTTTACTTTAATTTAGCATATAATTAGGTAATATATAATATGTAGTGTATATATTATATATATATGCTGTATTATGTTATATATTATGTTATATATTATTCAATAATGTATTGTGTTATGTTGTATATTATGTTATATATTATGCTGTATGTTATTCTTTATTCAAGGCTAGGTTTAAAACAGTCCTCTTTAGTTTAGCATATGGCTAGGAAGGTAAGACTCGGAGAAGGTTAAACTCCTCAGAGTGTCAGTCAAGCTGCATAGGGAGTCAGTTTGCTGGGAGAAGTATGGTAACTTGAGCACTATCCTCTCCTCCTTCCTACTTTATCTGTTTAGCATTTTTAGGATTCTGACTGTAGTTTGTTCATTGCTATTCACCCGTTGTCCCATTGTCTGTTTCATGGTACGATGACGGGATCTCTGAGCCTGGCCTCTTCCATCTACACCTGCGGACTGCCCCGCCCGACCCGCCTGGGAGTGCTTCGGTCCTGCACCGGACCTGTCCACGTTCAGCGGCCACTGGTCCACGTCCTGTAGCTAGCTTAGGTCCTGGATCATTAGCCTGTCCGTCCGGAGGAGCGGATCCCTTTCTCATATGGGTCTCCCTCCCTGTGGGTTTCCCTAGTGCTCCCCAAGGTTTCTCACGTTTTCCCACTGGGTTTTTTTAAGAGTTTTTCCTTGTCGATGCAGGAGGGTCTTGTTGGACAGTTAGTGTCCAACAGAAAGGATTGGTGATGATCAGGACACTTTAGCATTCTACAACATGTATGGACATTTTCTTCTGTGTGTGCTTTATACTGTATTCTTCATGTGTTTTAACTGTTGATTCTCTGACCTGTGTTGGTGATTTCAATGGTTTTGTTAAGTCTCTGAGATGACTTCTGTTGTGACCTAGGGCTATACAAGAATAAATTGTATTGTATTGTAACTATATGCATCAAATCTTTTATTTTGAAATTAAAAAATGGAGACACGTTGCTGCGCGCACAAAATTAGAAATCAATCCTAAATTAGAGCGCAGCCCCGCGTCCTACGTCCGTCATACGCGCGTATGACAGTAGTAAATATCCACATTGGTTAACATGGGAACAAGTTATGCGCGTCTGCTGCGCGTATAATGCGTACGAGCTGTAACGCGTCATGTGTAAATTAGCAGTCAGACCTGCCCTGTCCATGTCCCTCAGACCTCCATGTCCTGTCCATGTCTTTCGGGGCCAGAAATGTTTTCACATTTTGTTTAGGCAAGGCAAGGCAAGTTTATTTGTATAGCACAATTCACATATATAAGAAAGCATTAAAATCATAAATAATCGCAGTACATTAAAAAGAAAGATAAAAATATAAAATCCCTCAGTTGTAGCACAGCTAAACAGGACTGTTTTTAACCTGGTTTTAAACATTGTCAGAGAGGAGGCCTGTCTCACACTTTCAGGAGGATTGTTCCAGATTTTAGCAGCATGAATCTGAAAAGCAGCCTCCCCATGTTTAGTTCTGACTCTGGGCACTAACAGGAGTCCAGTCCCTGTGCTCCTCAGAGTCCGGGCTGGTTCATATGGGACTAACATGTCACTAATATATTTTGGTGCGAGGCCATGGAGAGACTTGTAACAAGCAGAGCTGTTTTAAAGTCTATTCTCTGAGCCACAGGAAGCCAGTGCAGAGACCTGAGAACTGGACTAATGTGGTCGTACTTCCTGGTTCTAGTCAGGACTCGAGCTGCTGCATTTTGAATGTACTGCAGCTGTTTTACAGCCTGTTTGGACAGACCTGTGAGCAGGCCATTGCAGTAGTCTTTGCAGATGTTTTTGATCCTGGCAATGTTTTTTAGATGGTAAAAAGCTGCTGATGTTACTGATTTAATGTGGCTATTACAATATAAGTCTGAGTCCAGTATTACCCCTAGATTTCTGACCTTGTTTGAAGGTTTTAGGGAGAGAGACTGGAGGTGACAGATGACGCTCTCTTTGTTTCTGGGGACCAAAGACAATCATTTCAGTTTTGTCTGTTTAGCTGAAGGAAGTTGTTTTGCATCCACTCACTGATCTGTTGGATACAGTGAAGGAGTGAGTCCACTGGTCCATGTTCTCCTGCAGTCAGTGAGACATAGATCTGAGTATTAGTTTACTATTTGTGTGACAACGAATAATGGAAACTAAGGCTGTTATAAAAAATAAAATAAAAAAATGTTTTACCCATTCTCCATTTGACCCAAGTGATGACTCCTGCTTGGATTGTAGACACATTTTCCTTTCATTCTGCAGTCAATATGGACTTAGCTGAGACTAAGCCTCTCCTCACATGTTAAAGACTATCGAAGATTCAATAAACCATTTAATGATCAGTTTCTTATTACAACTGTTTTTTGACCAATTTCAAAAATCAACTATTTTAGTAATCAATCATTTACAACTTCATATCTAGACTCTGGTACTGTCACAAGACTAAATACTAATTATTTAAATAGTTGAAAACTAGTGCTAAAACAATATACATATTCAAGCCCTATTATTATTAATAATCGGTTTTGTGTAGAGTTTTTGGGCACTCAAGATGCTTCACAGGTCAGTATTCTTTCACTGCATACACAGTGGTCAATTAATGAGAAAAACATACAAAATATAATATGTTCTTCCTTTTTTTCCGTTAGGGTCAGAGCAGACTCCACACACTTCCTCCAGCTCATCAGGAGGAATCCTGAGGCGTTGCCAGGCCAGCTGAGAGACACAGTCCCTCCAACATGTCCTGGGTCTTTCCTGGTCTCCACCAAGAAGTGAAGTTGGCTGAATGACTAAGTTTACAATCTCACCAGCTACATTAGTGCAGTCAGCTGATGCTTTAAGTCATTATCTACAAGATGAAACATTGGGACTAGGGCCCTCTGTGGGTCACAGGGACCAGGGCTTATAGTGGAGGTTTGAGGGTAATTTTCTTTAGTGCAGTACAAGTACAGAGTACAGAGGGATACATGCCACCTCACTCCTAACATCACAACCTTTGAACTTCTGAATCCACCTGTACTTCACACTGTCTAAAGCAAGAGGGTTCTCACTTTTCATGGTTTATTGTTCTCTAATGTTCTCATGTTCTTGTTTTACAGTATAACCCTTCTCATCCTCAAAACCTGAAGCACTTCTTCTCATCTCCTGCATCCCTTAAGCATCTCATTGAATTTTCCACTTGGATATTTGGAGTATTTTGGGTGTGAAGATTGAGTTCCTGTCAGTCGGAGGCAGCTCTTCCTTCATTGTGCATCAACATTATCTATTGTTAAAACAAAGGCATGGTTAGGGATGTTTGTAAGCTTTGCACACATGCAAACACATGTGACATTAACATAACATTCAGAGCATTAAACTTACAGATATGAACAGTTCACATCATGACAAACTGGAGCAGAGCTGGGTCAGTCTCTGAGATCAATGTGAGGCACCGAGACACTGCAGGGGTTTCAAACAAGGCTTTATGTCTATTCTTTTTTTTTTATCCACTTTTAACATTCTGTGCCATTACCTTATGACTTCATGTGTTTAATAAAAGATGATTTATAACAAATAATGTTGACATGTAAATGGAATCTTTTCAAAGCTTCTTCTGGGAAGGTTGTCTTTGGTATTACTGTGAGCTAAAGCTATTTTTGTTACATTTTAATACCATAATTTAATACTTTTTATTTATATTTTTGTTAATTGGCTACTACAGTGAATGCTACCTATATTAAGTTTTCTAGTTGGGGGAAAGAAGAATTTAGAAACTTTAATCCTAAAATTATAAAACAATTCAAGTGTGCTTGTGGCATTTTGAGAGTGTAAAAATATATTTAAAAACGAAATGACCAGGGGAAAATTGTTATTAAGACAAGATCTTTGTTAATGCAAAACTGTTGAAATATAGTCATTTCGGAGCCCATGCGCCAGCGCCGCGGAGCCGTGAGAGAGCGATGGAACCACGGATCTATTCGAGTGGAATCTGTACAAACTCTGGAACTGAGGAGACTCAGGATAATAGTTCCAGCCAAAACATCCATGTTTTTGGTCTTTTCAACCGCATATAGAAAACCACATTTAAATAAGGTATTATTCATATATATCGTTCGAAAGCTAACCCTTTTAACTTCCGTTTTATGCTAGTAACGTTCGCGAAATAGTTAAGTTTATGTGTTTATAGCCCGTTGAAGTGGGTAACCGGTGCCTTTTTTAAGCCCGAAGTGTCCGACTTAGGAAACAGATACGCTAGCTGCAATAGGGCACTGTCCGGTTTCCGAAATGTGCTAAAAATAGCTCAGATGACTGCGCATGCGCGCATGTTTCGGACAAACATTGTGTACGACTCGTTGAGTTCTACTGTGTTCTCCTCATACGCGTGTGTATTTATTTGGGCTAAATCATTGAATCATGGTGACAACAAAACACTGCAGTTATGGTGCTTGTCGGAGCGATTTCAGATACTCTGAAAAGGACTATATGAAAGTAACATTCAACCCGTTCGTTAAACCACACCATCGGACCAGACCAGGACCAGATCAGACCAGGTGGGTGCTTGTGGTCGGCAGAATTTCTCTCATGAAAAGGTTAAAAAGGGCACATGTTTTTTCAAAACACTTCGCTGGACCAACTGTGGAGCATCCAGATCCAGTCCTAGCTACGTTTAGCTGGGACTGGACCTGGACCTGGACCGTCTGGACCTGGACCTGGACCGTCTGGACCGCTGTATCAGGTCCGTCTGAGCTCTTCTGAATGTAGTTAGCACAAACTTTCTCTTTACACCATTTACCCCCATCAATCCATATTAGTATTGTTTGTCCTAATCCAGAAAGTATACAATTCTCACACCTGAAGAAAGATGAGAGGGATTTTTTTCAACTTTGTGTCTGCTTATTATACGGCTTTGTACCAATTGAACACACAAAATAAACGTCATTCACTACTCATGCCGAAAGGTTTATTTAATGAGTGCAAAGAAAATAGTTCCCAAAGGTTTTCCCGTGGCAGGCGAGTAACAGTGAGGATAGTTAACCTAAAAGCGATTGCTTTAGTCGCATTAAAAAAGTATTTTTGTCATGAAAACCTGAACAGTTAATTCTGAAAACCTCCGTGCACTTGTGTTATGAATGTGTATAATGTATTCTCCCATTAACATTTAAATGTGTTGATTGATTGTCATTTGCGTTTACTGAGTGTAGCTAGCTCTGATAGTTTCTCTCAGAGACAGTGGCGTAACCCGTTGTGATCATGGATTTATTATAATATCGGCTGACAGTAGCTAACTAATGATCAAACTAATTACAAAGTGGATAGTGCAAAAACAACTTGATAAATGGAAGTTAATCACAGCAAAACAAACAAAGAAGGCGCTAGCATTGCAATTTAAATGACTAGATAATGTTAGCATAATCCTCACCATTATCTTTTTATCAAATCAAACTTTCTACCAGTTACTGGAAGACCACGACATTCAAGCCAACGTTATAATTGGTCTACACTATGATCCCTGATGGTTTGATGGTGGAATTTTGCCCCTGGTATTTCATTTTCGTCTAAAGTGACAAGTGGTATTTGATTCATTTCGGCAGTGTTTGTCCGAAACATGTGGGCGGGAGTTGACAGGCGGCGGGGGCGTGTCTTAGTGACGTCATTCAGATAGTTCGCTATGGTATCTATTTGAGCATGGGGCTGGACAAAAATAATGCCATACAATTTGGATCCCGTCTTGAATAGGATCCATCAACTTATTAAAGAATGGGATAAACTGCAACTGTCCTTATGGGGAAGGGTTCAAGCTGTAAAGATGGTTGTACTACCCAAACTAAATTACCTGTTTAGTATTCTTCCACTTAACATCCCAGAAAGTACTTTGAACAGTCTCCACCAAACACTCAATTCATTTACTTAGCGTTAGCTTTCCGCCATATCGCCCAGTCCAACCAGGGACATTGTCACAGATAAACCTCAGACACGTCCTTTACAAACTCTGTATCACATGAATGAATGTTGAACTAAGTCTACAGCTGAGAGAAAACAGTAAGTGGAGAGGACAAAGGACAGGCTAACGACTAGCATTAGCATTAGCATTAGCATTAGCATTAGCCCCGACACAGGATCACTCAGATCTTGGCACAAACAAAGTTAAAGCTGGAATCCCCGAGGCCCACGTGACTCAAAGCCACAGTCTGTTAGTGGACAATAAAGAGTTTAAAGTCTTGTACTTACGTCTGTCTCTGTGGGAGTCTGTTGTAGATCCAAGGAGGGACTGAAGGAAAATGCGGCAGTGGGAAACAACAAAAACACGCTCTTGTTCTTACTTCCGGGTCTTTCCTCCCGCAGGAAGCAGTTGGCTGTGACCACGTGGTACACAACACATGTACAACATGCTCAGTGCTTAGTAAGAAATAAACATACATATTTTATACATAAAATACAGATCTAATAGTCTCACAGAAACGTCAATGCAATTTCAAGTTGTGGGCATTGAGGATATTAGACACCCCCGATAATGTTTAATTTTAAATTGTTTGTTGTATACATAATGTTTTCATTATGGTTTCATTATTTTAAGTTAAAAAGTCATGAATATGGTAAAAATGTATTAGATTTCATTAGTGTATTTCCTGCTCCCGTCCACAAGGCGGCGCCACTCCACCTGTTTCTCTCGTGCCTGTGCCACAAACGCAGTTCTGCATGAGTACGGCAGAAAACGCAGCAGACTCGCACATTAAGACAATGTTTATTGTTTTGCATAAATAAAATTAAACTACTGCACCACCGTGAGTCTCATCATTCAAGTGTGCAACAAAGTTATTCATAAAAATAAATGAACTCAACCAAAACCAAAGGAACAGGAACATAGAAAGCCATTCATGCAGCCAGAATCTGGAACAGTCTGCCTGAGGCTGTGAGACAGGCCTCGTCCCTGGAAATGTTTAAGTCCAGACTGAAAACGGTCTTATTTAGTGATGCATGTGACTCATTTGAAGCATGTGTTTTCTAAAATGTTTTAACTTCTATCTTTTTTTACTATTTTTATAAAAGTAACGAGGTACAACACGATGAATGAAAACGTGTCCGAATCTGGCAGAAGAAGAAGACGACAGATGGAAGTAGAAATGATACAATGACAGAAGCAATTGTGAGTATTACACTTCTATTACACCTGTATTACACCTGTATTACACCTGTATTGCACCTGTATTACACCTGTATTACACTACTATTACACTACTATTACACCTGTATTACACCTGTATTACACCTGTATTGCACTATTAAACCTGTATACACAGCACTAACCAGGCCCTGCCCTGCTTAGCATCAGGGGTGTGACAGATCTGGCTCACACCTGTAGGGGGCGCCACCTTACTCCTTCTTCTTACTCAAAGCCTCAGAATCCTTGTGCTGTTGCAAACTGAGTGGAGTTTTTGCATGTTCTCCCTGTGTCTGCGTAGGTTTCCTCCGGGTGCTCCGGTTTCCCCTACAGTGGGTGTAATCAGGAGGACTGTTGAGAGAAGAGAGATAATAACTAAAGATGATATGATGCTACGGATGGTCATAGAGGACTGACAAGGTTTGCTTAGCTAGCTTTAGATGGCCCAATAGTTTGTGTTATTTAGCACTTGCAAGTGGAAGCCAGATCTTGTCAGACCACTGAATCCAAGAAGGGCAGGGCCTGGTTAGTACTGTGATGGGAGACCTCTGCGAACAGCATCTTATGTCTTTAAGGCAAGACACCGCACCCACAATGCCTAGAATGAGTCTGGTGTGTCGATGAGTGATTGATGGTGCTAGGAGGGGCCAATGGTACATACTGGTTGCCTTGCTTCCGGCAGAGTGCCCCAGGGCAGCTGTGGCTAGTAGCTTATCACCACATTGTGAATGGAGTGAATGAATAATTATACTGAAGCCTCTTTGAGTGTCCAAAAAGCACTGAATCAAACCGATGCATTGTCATTACTCAAAAAAAAAATTATTGCAAAAGAACAAGCAATATTTTGAATTGTGAAAAATCTACCTTAAAGATATACACTTTAAGGCTGTTTTTTTTTTTTCATGCTAATCAATACTTAATCACAATATCCAGTCATACATGTACTTTCATGAGGGCAGTTTTGGGGCTCCTCCTTCCTCCTCCCCTTGTGTGTTTGTGAGTCTCCTTTCCAGGAGGGGCCTGCTCTGTCTCCCATCAGGCCAATTGGGGTGAATATTTCTATGCGGGAAATCCACTCGGCCGCTGCCAGTTCGTCCATTGACTGCGGTGGAGGACCAGTTTTCCCGTTATTTTTCCTGGAGCTTCTTTAGACTTTGTTATTATTATTTTTTGTGTTTTTTTGTTAATTAAATACACTTGTTATTCCTTGGATCTGTGTTTGGATTCATTTAATTCAAATCACAATATGTACATTCACTTTTTTAATAGTATGTTACAAGTCTCAGTAAACGCACCAGTTTCCAAACTTGAGAATTTTCCGTGAATCATTCCATGGTCTGAGCGTTGTAGGTTCAGTTGATGCTGAAACTGACCCTTTCATTTCCAAAAGCACACCAGACAACATACCAAGGCACACAAACATACCACCAAACACTGGTTAAAAAACAATAAAACTCCACTAGCCCCATAACTTTGTTCACAGCTCTTCAAATAGACACCATTTACCAACAATGTATGGAATTCTCTTTGATCTACAAAAAACAAAGTCGACCAAAGTTGAAGCCACAACTGCCTGGCATTGTACTTCTTAGAAAGCGTGAATGCAGCCTCTGTGTTATGTACATTTAAGTATTTGTTTTCTTTGTATTCCTCCCGCATCATCCGGCCTGAGGCAAAATGGTAAACACATTGGGATTTTTATGAATGGTCCCACTTCAAAAGGTGTCTGCAGACTGTGGTTCTGCAGACACCATCAAGCATCGGGCATCGGGCACAAATAGGTTAAAAATACCCCTGAGCCAGAACTCCCTCTCTCATTTTCTCGCCGTGTTGATTGATGCCTCATTACAATCATTATTTGTCTATTCTATATGAGCCCCTTCAGCTATTGCACCAAAATATGTAAATTTCACGATTCCAATTAGGAGGCAGTCAGTCAAACGAGGTGAAGTGTTTTAATGGGGAATCATTGGAAACGCTTCAGCTTTCTTTTTTTTTTTGCGTGGAGACAAAACAGAGGGACGCCGTGGTTACAAGACTGGTTCAATCACCTTAATTAATTTCTGCTACAGCAAACACTAAGACAAAATCACTGGAATGGGGTTTACTCAAAAGTGATCTCGGCAGCGTATGTCTTTGCGATTTCTCTCGACGACATGATTGTGCGTATATTGTTTCTATGGCTCATTAACTTGATATCAACAATAGAAGCATCTCTCTTTTGCTGACGGGAGGATCTTTGTCAGCTCGGCATGTTTTATCTGCGTGCAATAGTTCCATTCAAGGCGATCGATGTGGGAATTATATAAACTGTTCGCACAAGCAGTCTACTTTTAGTCGTTTTGTCGATCAAGCCGATTTTGATCAACCAAATCTTGTTTTATTAGTAGTAGTAGTAAACAGAAACAGCAGGTGCCCGGAGTGAGAACTAATTATGATAATGATACAAAACAAATGTATTTATATGGCCCTTTTCTCGACACTCAAGGTCAACTTACTTAAGTAAAAAAAATAAAAAATACAGTTAAAAGCATACAGTTAAAATGAATGGACAGTGAATAGTTCAGTATGAATAGATGTGTTATGAGTGAGATTTGGAAATGTGGGAGTGAAGAGGAAGAGGGAGCAGGAGTGAGGAGGAGGAGTGATGTGGTTCGAGGATCGTGTGTGTGTGTGTGTGATGATGATGATGATGATGATGATGATGATGATGATGATGATGATGGGTGCTGCACAGTTTTGGATCAAATGGAGTTTGTGCAGAGTTTTTTGAAAAAGTGTATTGTGGTCATCTAGACGGGAAGTGAAAAAACTATGAACCTTGACTGCAATGGACTGTGAAATGAGGGAAGAGCGGTCGCTATCCATTCACTCACAAAATTCATACATGCACATCTCGGTGGTGGTCTGGGAACCTGGAGCACCTGAAGGAAACCACCACAGATACAGGAAGAACATGCAAACTAAGACCCAGTAGACCATATAGCCTACTACCCTAGAAGTATACTATGAGTCTGAACTACAGTCAGATTTCAACCATTCAAGAAAGATACATTTGGTTTATATACTTTTTTTTTTATCCCAGTATGATAATGAAACACGACTCTAACTTACAAAGATTCATGATTGTTACATAATGACACAGATTTGAGTATTCTGATTGTCAAGTTGCATGGGCAGCAATGTAAAACACAGCACAATCTTGTCTCATTCCAAGAAATGAGAAATGCCTTTGTCTCAATTTGACGTAAAACAAATGCATAAAACCGCAAATGTGTATATTTTTTCAAGAATTATCTTAGCGTTAAGCATTAAGAGACTTAATGAGCTTTATATGTTTGATATTCCATGCATGTTTCATTGGATAACCTTGTTAAATTAAGTCTTTATCTGAAGATGTTTTTGCAGTGTTTTTCTATTAGCATATCACATTGATTTCTCTCTAAGTTCCCCTTGAGCCCCTTCCTCACCAGGAGAGTATTATTGCTGCAGCTCCCTGTGTGTGATGGACATTTTGCAGTCAGAGTGTTTTAATAGCACTAAGTTGTGGTGGTGGTAAGTATGAGGCAGGGACCCACGGAGATGTGATCAAGCCTGGCAGCTGGAAATGGGGCCAATTACTGCTCTAATGGGGGTGGTTAGATGACATGACTTTCTTCACCCAAATGTGTGCAGCTGTGAACATTGTGTTACAGAACATTTGGGACATTTAAAATAAAATCAAACTTATTTCCCTCTCAGCAGTGAGCCGTGAAGTCAAGATGCAGCGAGGCGAGACGAGCAGTTGTCATTTCTCTGGCAGTGGATCATTCAAACAGATGTTGTGTGGGATACCAAATGAGAATGTGACAGACAGCCAGAGTTCTACAGATAACTTGTTGTGATGAGCCACTTCTTCATGGAGATGTAGTGGATGGCTCCATCTCTGTGGAGACAATGTGGTGTCTAGTTTGGGGTGTCACAGAGAGGGACAGGGAGAAGCTAGTCAAGGTCATCAGGAAGTCCAGCTCAGTCCTGGGCTGTTCCCTGGACACAGTGCAGCAGGTGGGGGACAGGAGGGTCCGGGACAAACTAACATCTATGCTGGACCATGACTGCAGGACACTCTCTGTTCTGGAGAGCAGCTTCAGTGACAGACTCATCCACCCTTGCTGTGTGAGGTTTCGCAGGTCTTTCCTTCCAACTGCTGAGCCTATACATGTCTTTCATCTGTAAGTAAATAAATACTGCACTGCAAATTCAGAAATGTCCACTAAATGTCACTTTATCTACTAATCCTGCCCAATATGTACAGTGTATAACTTTGTTCTATATTTATAGATAGAGATATATCAATATATTGATATTGAAGCCTTTACAGCTAAGAAACATAGAAGCTTCATATATTACTACTGTCAGGTATGTTTGCTGCAACATTGATATTTCCCCACTGTGGGACGAATAAAGGATCTCTTATCTTATCTTTGTATATGTTCTGAAATCATATCTGGTTTCAATCATGGTCATGTCAGTTGAATTGATTGACACACCTTATCCAATCAACAAGTAACATACTTTCAGGACTATAGGTGCACCTGTATACTGTATAAGCCACACCACCTGAATATAAGATGCAGGTTTTCATATTAATGACAAGGTTTTAACGGATTAACCGCTAATTTCCATGACTCATTCAGCTTCATCTATTATGAATAAACGGTGTCCTATAGACACTAAAACCTGATGGATTCAAAATAATAAGACTACTACAATAAAAAACACATATTAGCCGTGCATCGCTATATAAGCTGCAGGGTCCATAGAACTTAAAGAAGATGCTTAATTGGAAATTACAGTACTTTTACAGCAACAAGTGAATCCACTCAACATTTGTTGTGATTTATGCAGATGTGTTGTCATGTATCGATCGATATGTGTAAAGTAATTGTCTCTTTATTCCCATTTTGTTGTTAAATTATACATTTAAAGACGTCCACAGCCACATCTGGTACCACCGTATCACTGTATAAAACGTATGCTTTGGTTCTATGGTTGATGATACCAACCAATTAATACAGTTGTGGGCCGTGCATTTCAGACCTGTGCATGCAGTGATGCCCGAACTCCAACTTTCTTTGTGCCACAAACGACAGGCGGCACATCGCTGTAGTTTGTGCACATGCGCCTGATGCGCTCGTGCACAAAGCGTAACTTTCTTCTCTGACAGTAAGAGAACATGACCGAATGTGCGACACGAGCGTTCAGGACACAGTTTTGAGCACTACTGTGGGAAAGTTTAACTACAATATCAGTATAAAATATGCAAAACACACAGAATGCCGCAGAATAGTCGCCAGAATACAGCTAATCAACAGCGTGTGAGTTTTAATGTTCTGTTTTCTTACCGGTGGTGACGCGGTGTCTTGATGAGGCATTAGCCTAGCTCCTCAGCTTAGCTTATTGACAAACTGTTATTCGCATCGGCTTCTAGCCTCAGCTCTGCCACAGCTGTGAATGCTCTGGTCTGGGCAAAATCCTTGCTCTCCTGGTCCTGGCTCCTGTGGTTTTCTTGAGAATGCCGTTGTAACTATATACCAGAACGATATATTCACCTCCTTCAGCCGCATAAGGTTGAAAAACTAAAACTCAAAGTTGTTGCGGTATACATAGTAACATTATTGTTTGTTTCTGTTTATCACATTAACGAGTCTACATTAACGTGTATCCAATCAAATGGCGTTCAGGCTCTGACGCTACGCGAGGCTAGCTGACCCCGAGGAGGGAAACTTGGCCTCGAGGCAGATTTTAGGCCATTGCAACACATGATGTTGAGTAAGGATTGGATAAAAACGTAGACGTCAGACCTCCCAAATCTTGACCTGGAGTTGGAAGCTGCATAACCAACAGAGTTTGTGGAAAAATAAACATATATAAAATATGAATATATATTTAATGTGCACAAGTCCGCCATCTGCAAATTGTGCTGTTTAAACATCACTCTTAAAATACGTAGAGTATATTGATTATTATGCAATGATTATGAAAATACACTGGCTTCACCCTGGGGTCACCATGCGGAGCCCGCGGACACATGGCTGCGAGGAACACTTAAGGTGCCCGCAAGGCAAGTTCTAAAAATAGCAAGATACCATATTTCTCCTTTTCTTCACTTGGTAACAACGAGCAACACACACAGAAACATACACAGCAACACACTCAGCAGCATTCACAGTAGATGGTGGTTGGTACAAAGCTGAGTCTAAGCTTTGTGTGAGTTTTTATAGCGTCTAAAAAAAACGTGTATTCGAGAATGGCATCAAACCTAACATATGTGCAGAGAATACAACAGCGGGATTTCTGCTGTGGCCAGTCACAAATGTTAGCAGCCAATGAACCAGGGCTGAGGAGGTCCAGGACTGGACCTCCTCTTTGACATGGCTGATATCTGCAATTGTGGACACAGATTTCAGTTGTACACAGTAAATCTGAAATGCTGCCACCCCATGTTTAGTCCTGACTCTGAGCACCAGCAGGAGGCCAGTCCCTGTGCTCCTTAGAGTCCAAGTTGGTTCATATGACACAAACATGTACTGATGAACTTGGAGACACTTGAACACAAGCAGAGCTGCTGGAAAGTCTGTGCGGAGACCTGAGAACAGGACCCCTGAACTAACCAGACCTGGGGACAAATCTATAAAGAAGATTAATATGCAAACAAAAGTCATTTACCAGTGTACATTCTCAATCCAAACTCAACATATGGGCATCGATGTTTTTGTTTATGGGATTTAATATGAACACAGTGAAATTCTACTGTTAAAGATCTTTTTTTCCTTGTGCCTGAACTCCACCGCGGATACAGTTGGCATGCAAATTCTGCAGAATGCTCCAGATGTTTGCCATTATGATTCAGAATATCACAGACGTTGCGCCAGCCTCTCGTGGTTTTGGAAAACTCTTTTAGTTTTTTAATTAATCGTGACCCTGCTCTGCATTTTAACATAATGAGCTGGTTCCATCTGATCTACATACCAGCGGAAATATTAAATTATACAGTACAATTTCAACTGGGGCTTCAAAGGTTTTGTAAGGAGGGCTTTGAGGTTAAAGTTTTAATCTAAACTCTTTTGAAAGAAATAAACAAAACAAGGACATTACAGCCAAAGCAACACAGATGAGAGGATAAAATGGACGGGATGGAGGCGAGCCCAAAGCATTCGTCTCTGTCACTTCTTGGTCAATATTGTCTTCAGTCTGGACCATCGGACGTCACTATGAATGATTGATATGGCAATAACCTGTTTACCCAGGTGGATTCAAAGAGCCACTGTTCACCACAATATTGTATAAACAGCACAAATTCACTCTTATCTGCAATACTGTACCAGCCATAGCGACAGCCGGATGGAGGAGAAGCTTTATGGAGAAAAATATGAGATAGAACCGTCTCTATATGTTTCAACCAATGACAAATAGTAAAGGAGAAATGATGAGAAAAACAAGAACTAAATACACAGTGTTATCAAACCAATGTTTGATCAATGGACCATGTAGTATTTGGATCACAACACAGCTAAAAAGCATGTGTCTTGACAGGCAGTTTAAAATCAACAGCACAGTTTTACTGTTTGGATTATAATGTCGGAAAAACAATCTGGGTTTTGAAATATAACACTTTAAAGGCCAATGAGAATTCTAGTCGAGATTGTCTATGTGCCTTTTCTCAATGAAGCCATGCAAATGCATTCAGAACTCAAAATGTATTATTATTATTATTACAATTATTTCAAACTGCATTTCTAAATAAATGAAAATATGGTTAGAGTTAAGTGTTTTGGTGGTGTGGCCACTGCTGCAAAGAGAAGCTTTCTTTCAAAGACGTCCTACATTCTCCTTTCTATGAAACATACCACACTCATCTAAGCCAAATCAGTTAATTTAGTTAAAAATCCATTTTACAAATGGTTTCACATCACTATTGGGTCCAAATGTGCTTCTCGGATCACGTTGACTAAAGAGATACAGTATACCTCACCGTACCCTCGGCCCGGACACGAAGGCTGCACCCCGTCTGTCCCGAACTGTACCGCCTTAGTCCTCATTCTACAGCCTGATACCTGGATCTACTGTGCACCTCAGGGTGGCTGATTGTATAGCACTCCCGCTTCTCAGCAAGAAGGTCCTGGGTTTGAAACCCAGTTGGAACAGGGCTTCCCTCCAAGGAACCTACGCATTAAGGTAAGGTATTAATTTAAGGTATACTGTATTAATTTAAGGTATACTGTATTAATTTAAGGTATACTGTATTAATTTAAGGTATACTGTATTGCGCAACACAAAAAGACCTAGAAGTGAAATACCTTAAAAGCATAATAAAATAAAATATTATAAGAGACAGACTTGATGGTTGATTTAATTTTTACCAACATTAAAAGGGAAAAAAAACCCTTCAAAAGAAATCTGTGTTCCACTTCAAAAATGTGTTTTTTGTTTGTTTTTGTTTTTTTCTCCATCCCGCACACACTGTTCAATACCAGTAATGCGAAAACGACCTTTTCTGGATGTATTTTTTGCTGCTTTCATGCCGGAGTAGAGTGAGCTATTTAATATTTATCATGCCAGTGCGTGGGAATGACAGGGCAGGTAGCAGAAACCATGGCTTCCTACTTCCTCAGCAACTTTTCCCATAATAACCTCCATGTGCAGCAGCTCAAATTCACAAGCCCCTGTTTTAGAGCGGCGAAAAGTCATGCGAAAGTTTTAATTAGGGCGAATAGGAAACAGCCAGAGAAGGTAAAAGTCAATACCGGGGGGCACCAGGGAGTAGCTCCAGTAGAATGAATGTCTTTGCATACTGAAACTTAGCTGCCATAGATCTGCAGTAATAGCCATACAATGGGAAATTTATAATGGAAGTTGGTGCGGTACGGCCTCATAGTCTCTTTATGGGAAGCTAAAATTACATTAGGCTTATTTAAAGTCGCGGTGCTGGGGAAATAAAAGCATCATAAAGCATTCACTGAAGCCAGACTGCGCATTTGAACCGCCAAGTCCAAACTCCAATGGTCCATTTCATCTGGAAGTCCTTTTATTCATTCAATGTCAAGTTTGTTTTTCAATGAAAGCCTTGCATATGATTCAGTCTGCTACTTCTCTGACTCTGCCGTGTGTTGTTAAAGGGAATCAGAGTGTGCGTTTCAGATTTCCCGGCCGTTTGGGATGGCGTTTTTTTATATTTCGTTTTGACCTTGGTGGTAAGTGCGATCACTTGCTGGGAGACAAATAGGTTGTCGGTGTCGGGCGGCCTTGGAATGGAGGAGCACAGTTTAGTCTTTGTCTGCTTTGTTCCTGGTCTCCTGCGTTTACGGTCCATCACAAAAATTGCCCCGGTTTAGTTTGAATGTGAATAATTTTTGCTGAAGATGTTGTTAAATTCTCAAGGTGAAAGTACTTTGTATCGTCCCTGTGTTAATTCCAAATGACCGTGACCTAATTGTCCGTTTCATTGTTTGAGTTAAGGGCGGTTAGCGCTTGTGCTTCACAGCGAGAATGCAAGGCAGGTTTATATGTATAGCACAGTTCATACACAAGGCAACTCAAAGTGCTTAACACAAAAAAAGATCATAAATAATTACAGCATTTAAAACAAGAGTGAAGACGCAATCCTTCAATTGTATGCGCAGCTTAACCGAAGTGTATTCAATCTGGATTTGAACATTTGTCAGAGTAGAAGCCTGTCTCACATTTTCAGAAATATTGTTTAAGATATATAATATAGATTTAAGCTTCATACATCTGAAATCTGATTAAATGTTCACTCTGTACTAGTATGTAAAAAAATCTTAATTTATATTGCGCATTTTTACACCCCAAGGTCACCCAAAGTGCTTTACAATGTTCAGAGTACTGTGACTAATTATCGTTTTAATGCCTTGTATGATTTTCTCATTTTATTATCTGGTGCACCGTGCTATACAAATAAACTTGCCTTGCACACTAACTTTCTCTTTTATGAGCTAGGTCTTTTCCAAACCGTATTAAATCCAAAAGCAACACTTGTTTGTACTGCAATAGTTTATAAACAGTGGTTGGTAAAAAACTAGCTTCCAAACGAATAAAAACAAATGAATGAATAGTTGGAGCTGGTGTCGTTGGTCCGGCTCTAACCGGAGCGTGGCGGTTCAGCACCGTTGGTCTACCGTCGCTGCACACGTGCTGTCGTCACTGCAGCTCTTATCTGCGCCTGGTGTTGGTACAGTCTGTTGGTTCATGGTGTGGACAGTGCCTTGGAGTGAGGGATACTGGCCTCTGCTCACGATCTGGACCGATGGACATCACAGGATTAAAAGTACTTTAGACTCAGATCTAAGCTACAGCCGTGTAAACATCTCCTGTCCGAGTCCACTCTGTCACTTTACACGTCTGTGCAATAATACTTTGAGGAATGTCAGAATGTGCAATATACAGTAGAGCACGATTACTGTAAACCCTAACTTCAATCGTACTTCAGATATCAAAGTTATTTTAAATAGATTTTTCCCAGTAAGTGAATATTACTCATTTATTGTTAGTTTATTTAAAGCTTGCCTATATCACTCAGGATTTTCTTTTAATTGAACTGTCTCTGTTCAAGTAAGCCTCACTTTTGACATTTTGACGTGTAGACTCTTAAATGAGACAGGTGTGTCAGTGGCAGGGTGGCCTGGTGGTCCGTTGTAAGTATGAATCCCGGTCAGAGTTTAAGTTGAAATTTAAACTTTATCTCAATCACTTGAGTTTACTTGGTAATATCAAGTAAAGGATGTACTCGAGGAATTCAAGTGAATTTAACATGAAATTTATTTCCAAGGTTTTTTCAAGTAAACTTTACTTGTCAGGGTTTACACTGGGATGAATAAAAGATATCTTAATCTTATTCTTAATCTCTGTTTTTCACACAGATTTTATAACATATCCACTGTGGCAAACATGTACAATGGGGAAGCGATTTCTAAAGAAAATGTCAGAGAGCTAATTTAAACCCATCGTCCATCCATTTTCTTCCGCTTTATCCGTTGCAAGCTCGACTCGATTATCGCATTCTCTGCCATTGCCAAACTACATCCTCCTGCCCCGGCTGCTCTCTCTCCTCCTCCTCAGGTCATGTCTTTATACTATACAGCAGTAATGTTCTCTTTTTTTGTTTTGTTTTCCTGTATATATTTCTTTTTTAACATGTAATGGACTGTGTGTATTGGATATTTTCTTTTAACTATGGGCCGTGTTGTATTGTGTCCTTAAAAAAGACTAATAATAATAATAATACAACCTGCAATTTCGGCGCAAACTCTTGAAGTCACCGACACCTGCCTACAACACCCGCCTCCCGCGCTCGCTGATTGGTCTAATGGGATATAACCGAAGTAATTGCAACCACAGGGACCAGACCCAGACGTGTGTAGGGAAGTAATAATTGACCCCCTGAAAGCATAAACGCCTCAGATCTTCACCGTCCTCTACTCACTCATTGCATTCAAACCTATTGTACATGTTTTTGGTGGTAGGGGAAAACCGGAGGAAACCTACACTAAATATACTGTATTTGGTACATTATTTCTCCTTTCCTTAAAAATGGTACACAAAACCCTATTCATTTCCTATTGATTGCACATTTCCCGTCGTTTGCACATCCCGGGTGATCCTATTGATGCCAAATCTCTCCAATGCAAGATCAATTTTTATCTTATCTTTTTTGGCAAACATGGGATACCTTGATTGTTTTCTTAATGGACAATGATCAATTATATGTCAATTTTAAGGTCTAATTATATTCACATTTTTAAAGCCACAAATCTGTAGCCAAAAAGTATTAAATTAACGTTTAAACAAGATTGTAAAATTATGTTTTCTTGTGCCAGAGAAAGAAGTCACACAACGCTTCCTCCACGGAAAGGTTTGCTCCCCAACCCTAACCTCGCTGATTTCAGCCTGAATCAAACTCATATATAACAAAAATCAGATACTACATTACAATTAAATAGAAGAGAAAAGAGAATAAACCATGCTCACATTATTTTGTCAAGAAGGAGTAAAAGTAGGTTAAAAGGGTTCTCCTAATATTTTCAGAGGAATGTTCGCTGTGTTACTGGGCAGAAGAAAAAATGATTAACATTCTTCATATATTAAAACTGAACTTGTTCGTGTGAATAATCTGCATTGTAGATGAATTCATGAATATGCAGCGCCTGCTTTGAGGTTTTTTCAGCCAGATTTGTGTACATTTGGCCTGGTGTCGTGTTGCGGTTTTAAGCTGTACCGAAGCAGGAAGCTGTGTGTGGCTGTAGCTTTTCTCGTTGTATAAAATAAAACTTAAAGAAACGGCTCATGCGGTTGCTCTGGACGCAGAGATCCTGGAAATATGCACTCAGAGAGAATAGAGCCTTATAATGACTTCTCCATATATGGCAGCACTACAGTCTCAAGAGTCTGGCTGTCAGAGAGACAGGATCAGTTACTTAAGGCAGTGTTTCCCAACCCGAGGTACTCAAGGCATGGGTCTATAATATCATGTGTTATTCTGCTCAAACCCATCTCAGATTGGGCTTCTTTCTTAGTAGAGTTTGCATGTTCTCCCTGTGTCTGTGTTGATTTCCTCTGGGTACTCAGCTTTCCCTTACTACTAAAAACATATACAATAGGTAAAATCCCCTGCTCTGGTCCTGACCGAGAGCTTTACCATCTGTAGATAGGGCCCCGGGCGATGTATGGCGACCACTGCTCCAGACATAGGCTTGAGTGGCATTGCAGTTTGGTTCATTCATTTTACTTTTGGGCACAACCATGTATCAATTTTCTTCCCCTTTATCCATTTCTGGGTTGGGAGGCGGCAGTCAGAGCTGCAACCCATTCACAGAGCACTAGCCCCTCACTGATCCTCCTCCAGGTGATCTATCAGCCTTGCCGGTGTTTTTCTTTGCCGATACAGGAGGGTCCATGGACTGTGGTGATGATCGAGAACACTGGAACGTCAACTACATTCATGGACTTTGGTTATCAGCCTCTATGGACCAATGGCTCTTTTTTATTCTCTGGTCTGTGTTGGCAAATCAACGGTTTTGCAAAGTCCTCCGAGATAACTACTTAGGGCTGTACAAAATAAATATAATTGAATTTTCTATACATCCATCCATCCATCCATTTTCTACCCTTTAATCCATTTCTGGGTCAGGGGGGTGGCAGTCAGAGATGCCACCCAAGTCTCATAGCACCAGCCCCTCACAGACCCTCTGCAGGTGGTGAGACCACAGGAGGACGGCTGCTCTCTGAGTGTGAGCATAGCCTTGATCTTTCAGTGGGGGCTTTTGGGCAAAGTGGGGTTAAGTGTCTTGCCCAAGGACACAACGACAGCAGTCATCAGCGGGAGTCGGTGGAGAAGGTGTAGAGGTGGGAATTGAACCCGCGACCTTCAGGCCTTAAGGCCAATGCTCTACCAACTGAGCTACTGTCTGTACTGTAAATTTTCTATACAATTTTCACCTATAATATTCACAACATAAAAAAATGCAGAAATAGCTATTGCTTGAATCATCTATTGAGTAAGTTATAAGATAATTCAACTCCACAGTAACTTTATATTTTTTGCCCATAAAGTGATTTTAGATAAGCTTACATTTGTTGCCTTTGGTGTAATTCCTTCTCACTTTCTTTTGAATTCCAGCAAACATTTGAACACAGCCCGGGTACACGCATCCTCCCGCTTCTCTCCTGCTAAAATTGGTGTTGTGTATTTATATCTCGTGTCTTTTGCCCGCAGCCTGTTATTCTTCAATTTCTGGCCTATACATAATGGATGTGGTTTGAGTGAGGAGGAGTTTAGCTGGCGGCTGGAGAGTGGCAGACTGACCCCAGACTGAGCCAAGAGCTGGCACCGGCACAAACCAGAAAGATTATTTGGCCCAGTAGACTGTATCAATAGGTGACCCCAGTCTAGTGTGAAAACAAGTCCCAGAGAACAGAGACATAATCCAGGTCTGCAAACTTTTCATCTTTTATATACAGTGTCTATATGGAGTGTGCAGAGATAATGATTGTATTTAGGGAATGGGGACATTTTCCAACGCTGTAATTTTAATCAACAGAAGAAAAGAACATGTATAAGCTGTAATAAGAGGTGGTTCCCATGTCTAAATGTACAATGATTTATTAACCAGGCTGGTAATTTACAGTTTCTGGATGGTTACAGGACAGACGTGTTGCTAAGATGGTTGCTAAGGTAAGCTGGAGTTATTCCCCCCATGAAAGAAAGCATCTGAAAGGTCAAATATATACATGGTTCTTATCTGGATTTACAAAGATAATATCAAATTTTGTGGTTCAAATTGGTGAAAATGACTACTTTTCAATGTAAGTCAAAAGGAGTCAGGAGTAAGATGGAGCAAAACCTTAAACCTGGACTTTTATAAATGTACAGAAAATGTCGTTCATAAATGTCCCAGATCACCACTGTCCTTAGACCCTCCTGCATCTGCAAGGAATGACTGTAAAAAAATTAAACAGTGAGAAAAAAATGTGAAACCTTGGGGAGGCCCACATTGAGAGAGGGATGTACTTCCACGGACAGACAGGATGTAGATTAAAAGCAGGTTAAAGTCAGTTCTGTTTAGCCGTGCATACAACTGAAGGATGACTTATTTATCATTTTAATGCCATGTTTGATTTGAATGTTTTTAATTAATAGTGATGGGTTTTTTGTTTTTATATATTTTTTTTGTGATCTTAATTTGTTTTTAAATCATGTTTTTATGTGTATGTAGATTTTAATGTTTACGATGTATGCCTGATGTAATATGGGTTGTGAGGCGTTTTTTTGTATGGTATGGTATGGTTTTTATTTTTACAGGGACAGTGTACAATAAACATTAGCCAAAAAGGAGAGATGCATTGTACCAGGTTGTAGCAGCAGTGCTAATTTACACCTGTAGTCCCTGAGCAGGTTCTTGTAAAACAGTAAAATAAAAGTAGATGGATTCATGACCGTACATTATCAGACATAGACTACGATTTAATTTAGACATAGATTATCGATTTAATTTATGTTGCCTCGTGTTGTAAAGGCGAACTATAAATACAAGATTAATAAATTGATAGATCTACTGTAAGACTCAGGCTGTGGAACTAGGACTAGTCTCCCACTGTCAAAATTATAAAACATTGATTCAAACTCATTCTAAATTGTGTTGTTATCTGAGTAATCTATTCTGTTGTTTGACCTTCCTTCATTTCAATTGTTGTATTTGGCGTATTTGGCCGTTCTGATGTACTGTGAGTCAAGCTATGCTAATCAGCGTAAGAGCTACAGCTGAATATGACGTACGGTTACAGAGAAACAATATCAAAAAAAAGAATAGAAGTGTCTTGTTGAAAGCCTCTCAGAGTATAAGTATAAGAATGTGCTAACAACAATAGACAAGTGTCAGATCAGTGCGAGCCCAGGGACGAGAGGCCGACACCATCAGCTTTGAATATCGACAGCTGTCAGTGCGTGGGGTCTGCCTCTGGATCTCATGATTGAAGTTGTTTAGTTCAATAAATGATACAAGAGTCTTATCAGGGCTACATTTGGAGATATAGGTCTGTTTAATACAATAAAACTAAACTACTATTAAATACATTAAAACTAGTTTCTTTTAAAAAAGGAAAAAAGGGCAGCGCAGTGGCTGAGTGGATAGCAAGGTTCTGGGTTTGAATCCCAGTCAGAACAGGGTCTTTTTGAGTGGAGTTTGCATTTTCTCCCCATGCCTGTTCCGGTTTCTTAAAGGTGCTCTGGTTACCACTAAAAACAAAATAGATTAACTCCTCTAGCTCGGGTCCTGACCAAGCCGAGCAGCAACATCTGGACATAGGTTCCCGGGCGCTGTAACTACGGCGACCACTGCTCCTGATAGATTCGGGTCTTTCCTGATTGAAGTCCTTTTGAAGCAAACTCACAATTTGTGGATTTTAATGTCCAATTGTGATAATAACACATATTTTTCCTTATTTTTGTTAAGGTACAGTATCCTTTTTTTTAGTTCAGTACAGTATGTGCTGAATTGGTTTTTTTGGTGGTAGCAAGTCATAGGTGTGGCCACAATAAATACAAATTAAATAAAGAAAGAAAAAACAGATATATACATGCATGCTTTCATACATGCATACAAGATAAATGGGGCAGATGTTACATAAACTAGATACATTCAACTATAACATATGCAGGAAGAGGAATTACAGCGTACATAAAAATGAGAAATCATAATATGCAGCTATCCACCAAACATTTCATTTCATCGCTGTCCTATGGCAACGATATCTATTGCTACACTATACTGTAAATAGGACAGTATAGTGTATACCCCCATGGTATTTTGTCTTCATAAGTCCACCTTGAAGAACCTTTTGTGCATCCCAGTCCCAACAAGTGAAGCGCCAGCAGTAAGCACATGAGCCTCGTCTCTGGACTGTATCTTCAGATTGAAACCATTTGTCTTTGAGGAATTGATTTGGGGCACGGCTGGAGCAGAGAGTTTAGCATCACAGGAGCGAGCTGCAGTGCTCCTGCTGCTGACCACACTGACCACGAGGCATCATTATTACTGCACTAAGCAGTGGCCGACTGGCTCCACTCTCCCCTCTCCCATTGATAAACTACTGACGGCACAGGGTTTCAGCACGCATCAGCTTTTGAGAGCACATCAATTATTCAGCCTCAGTACGGCCTATTGTAATTACTCTGCATTGATAGGATGCCAGGCGCCCGAGCCCATAAGTCAATGAAATAAGCAACGAGATGCAAAACTGTGCTCCAGCGCTGTAGCCAATTGGAGGCTGATGAGGTCGTTCGGTTTGAGATCTGCTAAATCAAGATAGAGGACGAAAGAGAGAAGCAACCACTTTAGCTGTGGACTAATTATTTGGTTCGATACCGTTAGCCTCGTGATATAGAGCCTCTTTGTCACGGTGTGGATTTTATTTTTGTAATTGGTTGTATTTTGACAATAGTTCTGTGGGTACATGTTTTGTTTTATTTCCTGTCCTGTTCCCCTGTGTAATGGTCTGCCCCGCCCTCATGTGTCTCACCTGTGTCCACATGTACCTGTGCTCATCCTCATGTGTTGCTGATCCATTGTCTTGGTTTGCCTGTGTTTCTGGTTCTGTATGGATTTTGAATTTGGACTTTGGTCTATTTATCATAAAATGTATATAGGAGCAATTACATAGTGAAAATTATAAATATTTTTGTAATCTTTTTCTTATTTAATAAAATATTGTTGTTCTGCATGTCTCCGTTACATCATATATTAAAAGCACAGTGACTGGTTAGCTCTTGTTCCTGGGTTCAATGGGCTCTACGCACCACTTCTGAGTTTTAGTTATAACGACACTTGACTTCCGGTGTGCGGGGATCGGTTTGAGTTTCACTGGAGTTCACCAGATGTTTACATGAGTTTCCTATATAATGCTCAAACAGGAATTAAACTGTGAGGATGCTGGGCATTTTCGGGACACAGCAGTGCTTTTTGATTGTGATTTTTTGATTGATTATCTAATTACTAAAAAACGTCACAACTCACCACAATGCCATAGCGCTAGCACAGACAGGAAGTAAACAAGCCGTTCTTTTTTTTTTTTTTACAGGAATGACATCACACATGCATATAGCTGTAAGATAAGAAACACCCCCAGCGACCTGCCCCCACCAAGCCCAGATACTACAGTCATAATGACATTAATTAGACAAAAAGCTCTGTTCTTCTGGATCAAGGGATCCGGGCTCCTACAGAGATAATCTGTCTTCAAAAAGACCTTTTGGTGCCACCTCGGGACTTCAAAGGCAACACACCATGGACCCCCGCGGAGAGAAGCAATCTATACCATCTCGAGACTCTGAGACTGCACTCTACCGCCCCTAGCGGATGCGGGACGCTAACGCACCCAACGCGGCAGACCAGACTTTGAATGAGACTGATTACAGTTTTGTTAAAATCTAAACCAGAAACGTTGTAATTTTTTCTGTAATGAAATTGTGTGTTTCTATGTCAAAAAGAACATGTTTGTTGTTAAAAAGTTGTGTGTTTTAAAACATTCAAGGTACAGGAAGTCGACGTCTTAAGACATGGCCCCAAGCACGCAGCTAAAAGACAGTGAACAGCCCACGGCGTCGCTCTCTTGCAACTTCTTCCTTCCCCTTCGGACCTGCAGTTTCGGCTCCTCCTGCTGCTTTCTAACTGCCTATCTCTCTTTGTTACGTGATACAATCTGGACTTGTATCTGCGCCGCGGCCGGGCCCACGTAAGTCCTGTAACTTCTGCTCAAGAAACTGAACCCTCTCTTTCCCCTGACGCCAACGTGAGGGACAGCGCACACCAGCCGCTGTGGACGAGACAGTGCCGCTAACTATCCCTGAACGCTCACTCGGAACCCTTCTGGGCACGACAGCCCACGCGCCCAGAACAGGACGAGTGTGACTCGAAAGAACTGGCCATTTTCCACTGCAGACGAGAAGACCTCCGTCAGCCATCATCGACCGGCCAATCCGGAGCCCTTTTGGAGAATAGCCGCATGCCCACTCCAGGACGCTTGTGAGAAGCCAGAGACTTGACCCCCTCGCCGCTGCTCATGGTAAGATTGAAACATACTGTGTGGGTTGTTTGTTGTGTTATGATTTGGTGCATACATGATCACTTTTGTTCATCGTGACTCAAAACACCCTGTTCCTCTGTCCATTTTCCCGTTGTGAGTTATAAAACTACAGACTACAGCTATTCGTCATTGACCCTTATTACAAACTGATTTCACTGGTGGATAAAGACCTCAGACCTCCAGATTAAAAGACTGTTTAAGGCATAGGTCTTGTCAGGTTTTGCTGCGAGGTTTCTCCCCCGCTGGTGCCCTCTTTATCTGAAGCTAAACCTGTGTTTTCCCAACTTGATCTAATTCAATTAATCCTTAAAATAACGCATATGTTTGTGAGAGCAAACATAAGGCTTATTCTAATCAATCCTTTCTTCGTAGAGTAGCTTTTCCTATCCTACATAGCCCATTCCACCTCAGTTTGCATGTCGTCTGTGTAGGTTGTCTCCGGATGCTCCGGTTTGTCCTACCACTAAAAACATGTACAGGAGGCATAATCCTCCAGCTACGCTCCTGTTTTACAATAAAGTATAAACTATTTCAGTTAGCTAACCATTTGATTTTGGATTTTGTTCCAAAAGTCTAGAGCAAAATAACTGAAGTGAAAAAGATGTATGGAAGATTTTTCTTAATGAAAAAAATTTAGTTGTATTTTGAAAACCTTGATTTTGCATGAGTCTCCTTTACCACAGTCATTTCAATCCAATTCATGTGTGAACGTTGCCAATTCACCACCAACAAAAAACAAACCGTTCAAACTGTGGAAATGCAATAATAACGAACATTTAGAAGCCATATTCAATTCATTCCTAATCACATGTAATTGTATGTTATAATCATGTATGGGAATCACTTAAAGGACACAGGGACTTTGAGTTTTCTCAGGCTTAAAAGGGACGACGAGAAATTGCAATCGACAGCAAGGAAGAAAAGGTTAAGGGCCTGGATCAAAAATGTGCGTTTAGGCCAAGCATGCTCTGCCAACGCAAGACGAAGGACAAGAGGGTTACATCCTCGCTCGTCAGGATTGATGGATGTAAGTTTCCAAAGTTCCTTGTTCCTCAACATTCATTTCCCCAAAACAAAATCCCATCAACGACTTGCCCTGAATCCTAATGAAACCGAAACACACTTGTCAGCCAAATCCAGACAGAATTATAGACTGGAATAAATAGACAAAAACAGCACAAACCTCCACCCCAATTTTCAAGTCAAGAAAGTTAATCAATGTCTTCCTGTTTACATTTCTCTTGCCTTCAGTCTCACAAAGCCCCGGTAATCGCAGCAGAATATAGATCGCAGAGTTGTTAGTCAGTTCACGAGCTCCGTCATAAGAGATGGCAAACACAGAGAAGACTTAGGACTACAGACACAGACCAGGAGAGAGACGTGGCCCATGTCTCTCTGTTGAGTTTTATTGGACAGGCAAATGTGTGCATAAGACGTAGGGATCAGGAAGGGAGGAGGGAAGGTGAGGTTTTGTTCACAAACGCGATCCACAAAAGAGATAGACTGACTTTGAACTAAACTGTTGGGGCTGGAAAATATGCAAAAAAAGACCTGCCCAGATTTGTGAACGATATATGTTGGTAGCACAAGTTGATTTTTGATCAGGGTGGGTCACAATTTTTTTGCTATTAGCAGAGAGAGTTAAAAGTACTAATCGTAGGTACTTCAAAAAGTATAGATGCCCTCTGAAAAACTCTTTTGCTTAAAGGAGCAGTATGTAAAAATCCGACCAAAAGTGGTACTGCAACCTCTCCCACTCTTTCTGACTCAGGTTGCCAGATATGCAGACACATCCAGCTGGGAATATATCGGGTATAGCACCTTTAAAAGCTGAATATACAAGAGTTTTGTCAACAGATAGCTATAAATAAACACCTTTTTTCCCAAAGATAGAAGTCCTTGTTTTATTCCTTGTTTTGTCATTAAGGATTTGAACGTCATAAAGAAACCGTTTTTGGAAGAATCAATAAAGAATCATAACTTAGCTCTATTACTATTTCTATTACAAGTTTCTCTGCATTTTGCAGTGAAAAACAGAAGACTATCCAAACTCATCCAATCAGCTGTGTCAATCAGTCACTCAAAAGGCTCTTTCCCACAAGTATGCTAAACATGATGTTGTTTTTCTCAAAAAAGATTAAGAGAGTATGGTGTGTGATTTGTTCGTTTTTACTTTTTACTTTCAAAAGACTCGTTCTGTTGTGAAAAACATGCATTATTCATAAAACCAAAAAATGTTGGTACCCCAGTTTTATACAGGCATTATACACTCCACTGTCTTTCTTCACTTGGAAAACTAACAGGGTCCTCTAGACTCTGGAGTGTTTTCATTGTTCCCATGTTTACCAGCAGCAATAATGTACAGCATTCGTTAGACCTTGGGTTTTTTGGCACAAAACATCACATCGGCTCCGAGCCAAACTGCAGCCACTTGTAAATAAAACTCCTCAATGCTTTGCAGAGAATTGCAGAAATCGGCCACAGATAAAAATTCATTTCCAATCCAAACCCATTTGGTGACGAAATTATACAAGTTACACTTCTATTAGAAATGGAATTGATATGTTCTAGTAATGCAAGATAACCAGTAAGTCCCTTTTCACTACTCACTGGGCACATTTTATCAAATTCATTCACACTGCCGAGTTGTGTTAATCTATGAGACCATTGTAAATGCGCACAGGCTTTCCAAGTCCGTTTATCTCCCAGTATCACAGCTGGAGTGTGGGGCCGCACTCAGATAATGCCATTTCTGTCTTGCTCCCCACAAAACCCCAAATACTGACGCACTGTAGGCTAATATGAACGAGTCTTTGGCGCGTGCTGCCAGGGAGGACACTGTTCCAGACTGATAAGGAATCCAGTGCCCACTCACACTGGGGCTATTGATCTGCTGCTTCTGCAACCAGTCGTTTGGAAGTGGGAGGAATTTAGAGCAATGAATGTTACACTGAGGCACTTACAAGGATTATTATGAGAGGGAATTTCATCTTTGTTATCCACCAGATAGCATTGTGTTTTTTTCATTTGGAAAGTACGCTGCCACAATATGGTATCAAACCATGAGACAGGGGGGCAAACTCATTTTCATCAGCCTGTTAAAAAAATAATATCTCCACAGGGGCCAACAGCATAAATGTTTGAAACTCATTGCGGCACGGATGGCTGAGGGGATAGCACTCTCGCTTCTCTGCAAGGAGGTTCTAGGTTCGAATCCAGATCGGAACAGGGCCTTCCTGAGTGGAGTTTGCATGTTCTCCCCGTGTCTGCGTAGCTTTCCTCCGGGTCCTCCGATTTCCCCTACCACTAAAACATGAGCAATATTTCAGGGTGAATGAGTGTGTGTTTGTGTGTGCGAATGTGGGACAACGGATGCAAATTAGTCCATGGCTACAATCCGGAGTGATGTGTTCATTAACATGTACTGTCCAAAACAAATTAAACAATAACAAATATTTGTTTAGCATTTGTGGATATTTGTATATGCACAATTCATGATTAGAAGTTGGGTTCAAATTTTAGAATAAAATAAATGTCATGGCTGTTTCCTTCAGAACCTTAGCTTTAAATGAGGTAGAACATGCCATGGAGGCTCACATTAGGCTGCAAGTTAATAGTAAACACTGAAAATAATTTAAGGGACCACTAAACATGGTCTGGTGGGCTGCATTTGGTCTGTGTTTGACACCTCTGTCATGAGGCATCCAATTGAATATGTAGTTTTAATTACAGTGGGAAAGGTTGGCATGTTGTTTGTACTTTCAACACAGAAAGATAGGAATGTCTCAAAATAAAAAGGTCAAAACAAACTTTCAAAATGAGTCAGCGCACTCAGAACCAGAGGTACATATTATCAGACTATGCAAAGTTTATTATGCACATGAAGCAATAATAAATGTCAAGTATACTTTTTTTATGAAGAGCATATTCAAGGCCACATGTTGATGGTAAGAGCTTTAGTCTTGGTACGCAGTTTGTTACGCTTCCATTATAGCCTCAGTTCTACAGTCCTGGATCTACGGTCTGTCCGTCAGAACAGAATGTCGTTTCCTGCAGATGTAGGATATGTATTAACATTTATGGACAATGGTCATCCTGCTCCCTGTGGGTCAAGGGCTCCTATGTGAACCCTTGACCCACATAGGAGCCCTTGACCCACAGGGAGCAAGGGCTCCTATGTGAACCGTTTTTAATAGTGTTTTCTGTGTTCGAACTTGATTCTGTGACCTGTTGTTGAGGAATCTATGTCATAGTTCTTCGAGACGACAGCTGACACAAAAAATAATTGAATTGAATTATGAAAAGCACTGTTCCTCACCCCAACTTTTGTTACATAGTTTTCTAAATTATCAGTAAAAAAGACAAGCGTGAGGTGGGTCGAATGAGGGGTTTGATGGAATCTGCCCATGTCTCTTCGCTTGAGTCATCCTTGTTTTTATTCACTGAGAATGACCCTAATGTGTGTAATGTCTAAACAATGGCTTCAGTCACAAACTTCGTGGTGGGTCAGAACTTTATGATAAGGTTTTTCATCCACTCTCTGTCACTGGTACTGAATGTTTCGGCTCACCACTTGCCCCAGAGTTGAGACAGGGCTGCCATATCTCTCACTTTGCAGATGGCCACTGTCCATTAATGTAAGTAAATGTTAATACATATTTTTCACTGTTCCAGATCCTGCATTGTAAGTAAGTAGATAATCCTTATTTATGTAGTGCCGTTCACAGACCAATGTCATTAAGTGTACAATTGTTGTTTTTTTCCTTTTTGGGTATTTTTCCCCTCACTCCACACAGGGAGCGAGGTTGCCAGTACAGGGGGCGCATGCCAGACCTATTGTATATGTTTTTAGTGATAGCAAAAACCAGATCACCCAGAGGAAACCTTCGCAGACACAGCAAGAACATGCAAACCCCACACAAAAAGAAGGTGGAATTGAACCCAGGACCTCACAAGCGCTAACCTCTACGCCATTGGCAAGGAACAACTCAAAAGGGGATCCTGGTTCAGAAAACAATGACCATGAAACGTGTGGCCCTGCACTGATTCTTCTTCTTTGTGGAAGAATAAATTCCACCCAAAAGAAACTTAAATGAGTCAGAGATTTCAAGTATAATTATTATTTAGACTTTTTGTATTGAATTGTGCATCCTGCCTTTTGAGACTTGGCTTGCGCATCTCGCAATTAGCCCTTTGTACCGTTATTGTTGCGGAGGATTGAGATACGCCATGTGAATCTGCAGCATAATGGCAGCAGGTGTGTGAACGAGCCGCTGCTAATGTGTGGAAGCCATTCAAAAACAATCTCCTCTCGACTTTGAGGCAAATCAGGGCACAGACGAGAAAGAAGGTCGAAACAAAGATGTCAGCTGGGACCGCGAGGGAATATGGGAACAAATATCAATCAAGTACATTGCAAAAAAAATGTAATTAGTATGACTATAAAGACGGTTTTTTCTTTGTTGAACGCCCCAGTATGCAACTTTAGCCAAAAACACACAATTGTAAAGGTCAAAGTAAATTGCAATGTTTTAATGTCACTGCAATTAAGTATAAGTCCTGCACAGAATAGTCTCAGTCCTCGTTCTACAGTATGTTAACAAAAATAGTGAATGGTGATGAATAATTAGGATGTAAAGAAAGGTATGAGGAAAACTGCTTCTATTTCTGTATTTTCTTCTGTACTTTTTTCTGTTTCACATATGATTCAGGAATAAAAAGTGAAACAGACAAAAAGTGGTGCCCTGAAACTTTCACTTGGATCTATAGCCTGTCCGTTCATGGGGGCGGATCCCTCCCTCAATGGGTTTCTCACTCTTTTCCCATTAGGTTTTTTGTTTTTGTTCCTTGCTGATGCAGGAGGATCTATAGGACGGTGTTGATCCGGCACATTTAAGGACATTTATGGACATTTATGGACATTTAAGCACATTTATGGACATTTCTGGACTCTGGTCATCCCGTTCCCTATGGACCAATGGTTTCTATGTATTTGTTATGAGTGTTAAAACTGTTTTCTGATCCGTTGTCGGTGAAACTTTGCTACATCCTCCGAGAAGACTAATGTCGTGATTCAGGGATGTGATTGTATCTCTACAAACATACATGGAATTGAATTAGGAAAACTGTGAATATGCTTGCATGTCCACAAACCAGGTATTGGAAAAATAAACTTGTTTTGATTGTAACCTTCCACATCACGGCTTTAAACATATGTATATTTCTGACGTTAAACATTTAGTCATTTTTCTAACCTTAGCGGTCGACCTGTTGAAAAGTTTAGCCGAATTCTAATGAGTTCAACATTTTAAAGGTAGTTTAAACCCACACATTCTTACAGTGCATCTCTCTCTTTGTCCTATAGATACAGTATGATACATATGTTCACATGTATGAGGGGAGACACGTCAAAACCAGCCTCATTTATGGGCAGTAAAAGTGCTGATGGTGAAAGCACACGTCAGAGCAGGAAAACTTGCCCTTCAGTTTCGGCCAATACATTTTTACCATATGGGCCGCTCCTCAGATTTTGCATGAATTTGCATCATGTTACGTCTGAGAATGAGGAAAAATGTGCATAATTCTCCCGTACTGGGCAACGTTATTGTCGTCTGCTGCATATAAAGCCACATTGTCGTTCCTCAAATTTAAGGCAAGACAGTTAGTGTCCAACAGAAAGGATTGGTGATGATCAGGACACTATAGCATTCTACAACATGTATGGACATTTTCTTCTGTGTGTGCTTTATATTCTCCATGTGTTTTGGCTGTTGATTCTCTGACCTGTGTTGGTGATTTCAATGGTTTTGTTAAGTCCTCTGAGATGACTTCTGTTGTGACCTAGGGCTATACAAGAATAAATTGTATTGTATTGTGTATTGTGAGGCAAGTTTATGTGTGTAGCACAGTTCAGATACAAGGCAACTCTAAGTGTGTAACAAAACAAGATTGAAACAACCACACAAGGAAGTATCGTAACAGTACATACAATATAGGATGGATACAATCCTTTAGTTTTTAACCTTGAACATTGTCAAAGTAGAAGCCTGTCTCACATTTTCATGAAGACTGTCAGATTTTACCTACATTAATCAGGAACACTGGCTCCCCCTGTTTAGTCCTGCCTCTGGACACCAGCAGGAGGCCAGTACCTGTGCTTCTCAGTGTTTGTGTTGGATCATAGGGCACTAACTATGCAGAAACAGTGCACATATGTGTTTTTTGCAATGTAATTCAAAATATAAAGCCACTTCCCCCTGGACGTGTGGTTAAACAACCACCTGCAGCAGATTAGATCCTCCAGATACAAAAAAAAGGCTTTATAATTAGATCCAGTAAGCATAGTCTTACATCACCGTAAAAGCTTCTGGGAAGAAGTTTTTCTACTTTATTACAAAGAAGAAAATCTGGTTTATCCCCTTTTAAGAGTATCATTTTCTCTTGGCATGAAGCCAACAAGCATTTAGAAAACCAAGATGACTTCCCATTAAATTTAATGACAAATACAAACCACTGACTATTTGTGCTGCACAATCATTATTACACAGACAACAGAAAGAAGGGGTATTGTAATGTTGTTATAATATAATGTAGTGTGTGTGTGTGTGTACACATTTGTGTGTGTGTGTACACATTTGTGTGTGTGCTTATCTGTGTACGTGTGTTTTTTTGAATGTGTGTGTGTGTGTGTACATATATGTGTGTGTGTGTGTGTGTCCTATACTGTGGAATCAGCTCCTCATCCACATTAAGAAAGCAGACACAATCTCTACATTCAAGACCGGGCTTAAAACAATCCTCTTTAATTTAGCATTTTGTTTGCGGGCGAGACTTAAATACAATGATGAGAATGCTCAATTTTCTTTGAGAAGTATGGTAACTGTACTATCCTCTCCTCTTCCTACTATATCTGTCATCATTATGACTTCAGTTGTAGTCTGTTCATTGCAATTCACCTGCTGTTCCATTGTCTGTTTCATGGCGTGAGGATGCGACCCCTGATTCTGGCCTCTTTCATCTGCACCTCTGGACTCGTGGGCTGCATCCCCCTCCCCGCCTGAGCCGCCTCAGTCCTATAGCCTGTGTGTCCGTGGGAGTGGATCACAACCTCAATGCGGGCCTCACAGTGGTTACCTTTGACTACTCCATATTTGAATGTTAAAAAACAAATGTAGCCATTATTGGTCATCAACATTATGTGGCCGTCAGATCATCTTTTCTCCAGGTGCTGGTCCTGTACTGAATCAGAGCAATCTCAGGTTGGAGGAACCATAGTTACCATAGCAACATACAGTTTATATTGTTTGTATTGTTTGTGCTGTTTATATGTCATACTTGCAGCAGTTAACATTTTGTAACAATTCAACAAACTTATAAATTACTTAATTTTGATAAAACTAAAATAGCTTTTTTGCGATATTTTTTTAATGAATTCCATTGATTTGAATGGGAGCCATCGAAATGACTACTTTGGGAGTTCAAGTTGTTTCAGAATTCTGGCAGTTTTTAGTGTTAACATCTAATATCAAATTGAAAGCCTCCAGTTGTAGGACTTTACAATGTAACGTTCCAGACATTTCTCCCGTGGGTGCTAAGATTTATGGTCTTTAGCCTTTATGGCCCAGGTCCAATCTTGGATGAAGCCTTTCTTCTTCCTCGCGGCAGGTTTGCAGACGTTAAATCACACATACACACACAAACAGAGGTGTAAATCCAGTTAACTCATTGTGAATTCACCGCAGTGGCCATGTTGAGATGTTTTATTCAATCGCACTGGCATCTATAGCACGTCTGCGTAGTCGCTCCCATAGGAAACATATACACAACACTATGCAAACCGGTCACGTCGATTGTACTCACAAACAACCATTAGTGAAGGAATGGACTGCTGCTACTCACACTACACGACCATTCTGTCTCCTTGATGTACCGTGAGGTGTACCGGGCCACTTTTAGCTGTTTTTCCTCCGTGGAGATGTCATTGCTTTGCTTGGGAATGTTCAAAAATGACATGAAACTTGTCAAACCTGGAGCCTCCTCTCAGCTCATGTACACTTTTGATCTTCCAAACTTTGTGACGTTTTCTGTTTCTGTCTGTACTATGATGGGAGACCTCCCGGAACCCCTGGTACCACAGTGGGGCGGCTGCATTTGTAAAGTGCCAAATTGTTGTTGTGCCCTAAGGCATCATCCACAATAAATAAATAAATGAATAACACACTTCACCCACATTGCCTAAATTGAGTCTCGTGTGTGTGTGTGAATGGCTGGTGGTGGTCAGAGGGGCCGATGGCACATACTTGTTTCTCAATGTGCCCCAGGGCAACTGTGGCTACAATACAGTGTATGGAATGAATGATTATTGACATGTGAGTGTCCTTAAAAGCGCTATATAAAACCGATGCATTATTATTATATCATTATTTATCTTTTAATTTTGAATTGGAGTAGATGAATTAGATTTAAGAGAAGAGCAGCATTAGCGTTAGCATTAGCCTTTCAACAAACTGTTGAATTTAACAGAACTTACATCAACAAAGGTAAATTTGAATACAATATTTTTGGTAAACTCACATCCTTTTCAAAATTCCATTTGATTTTAAAGGGAGCAGTCAAATTGATGGCTCTGGGTGGTCTAGTAGTTTAAAAATTGAATGAGTCTTACTTTTTCAAACATGATTTTCCTCCTTCGATCCTCCTGCAACGAACAACTCAAACAAATAAAAAAAAGACTTGTGCGGCCCACGAGTAATAAAAACAAATAAAGAAGACCTGAGCAGCCCACAAGTCTTCACATGTGCAGATAAAAGAGACCGGGGTCAGGGGTCCCATCATCATGTGATGAAACAGACAATGGGACAGCAGGTGAATAGCAATGAATTTATTACAATGACAGATAGAGACGGACTTTATATAATTAATATTGAAGTCTCCACAGCCGGTAACATCTCAATCAATCAACGGAGATATTTACCACCAAAAAAGTTTCACAATGCCCTTTCAACAGCCTCTGCGGAGTTTCAAATAAAGATAAGAAATGTGTGGCACGGTGCTATATATTACAACCCGAAGTCTCGATTTTGTGAGAACAAGCAGGGATTTGTGAGCAGAGGGAATAGTCAAAGTAAATGTATACACAGGTACTTTTATGACTTAATAAAAAAGTACATCGGAGCTGAATTGAAAACAGCAGAGGGGATTGGGACATTGTTGGGGAGTTTTATATTCAGCTCCTGTTGTGCAGAAGAAACATGGTGGGTTTTATTAAGCTATACCAGCGTTTTACAAAGAGACGCTTATTCTGAACTGTATTTGTGTCATATTTTTACAGCGAATACTTGAGAACTCATCCAGACATGACCTTGGCGCTTGAACGTACGGTAGAAAAGCTCTGTTCTTGTTACCGCCACTTAAGACGTTCACACGTTTCTGCTGCTGCTAAAACCAAACAGCCACTTCCCACATTTTAACCCCTCACACTACCACCCCCCACCCGCTGTCCAGCACCATGGCAACCACATCATTAATGAAATCCACTTAATCCCGATCGCACTCACCCCATCTCTTGCTGATCTCAGAAACACAAAGTTGATTTTATTGATAATTTGGCATTTTTCACTTGTAATCGCGTAATTTTTTTCTGTATTGGTTGATTAGCTGAACAAATCACCTCAAGTTCACAATGTGGGCCTTGAAAAAAGTGCTACTACAACGTATGCACATTTTGGCAAGCATAAGGCAAGGCAAGGTTATTGGTATAGCACAGTTCAAAGTCAAGGCAACTGAAAAATCACAATCACACAAGGCAGTGTGAAAACCAATCAGAGTGCAATTAAAATCCATTAGTTGTGTGCACAGCTAAACAAAACATACACCTATGACACATATTTCATTCAGGATTTCAATCTTGTCAGATCTTTAAAGCTAAGCAGGACATGGCCTGGTAAGTGCTGTGATGGGTGACCATTGGGAACACAGAGGGGATGGCTGTAAAGTTCCACACTGTTGCTGTGACCTGAGGTAAGACACTTCACCGACATCTCCTACGTTTGGGGCTTGGGGTTAGAGTCCGGCGTGTGTGTGACTTTGACAGTAGCCCTTTTATGATCTGTTATTTTTTATATTTGCATGGTTTGGATTTCAGTTTTGTAAATAATCAACAACATTTATGAATAACAACAATCCCCAATAAATCTCACAAACTTAAATTAAAATAGTCAGACAAACCCCACATTTATTCTCCAAAATGCTGAAATTACACTTCCTTACCCTTCCTCTTAATTGAAGATTGGCAGAGTATTTTAAAACATGGCACAATACTTGTTTCTGTAACAAAATTTTAATTTTCAAACAAATACGACAATAAAGAACTAATAATCATCTGATGAATAGCTAAACCTAGTATTTGTTTGACAGCAGCTACCGACATTCCAGCAGCCGTTTTATAATGGCCACTGTTTTGCCAAATACCCAAAGCTGCTTAAATCAAACCAAATATTTTGTGCATTCACAGTCTGCGAGCATACCTATCTTCTTAAACACAAACATTACTGTTGTCAAAGCAAAACAAAAAATGACTGGCGCTCGACGAGACAAAGAGCAGGATGTTTATGAAGACAAAACGACACAAGGTTATAAACGCTGCATCCAAATGACATCATCACTCAAACCATCACTTCCACACAATAATAAAGAGTGTGCTGCTGGGACGAAACACAGCCGTTAGCATACATAACTCAATCTGCTGAAAAGAATGCACTGACTGTGGCTTATGTGAGCCCACGCAACATTCTTGAGAAACTATTTTGACAGAATTGGGAAAATCTTTTCATAGCCTACATGCAGAAAATCAGGAATAACTGAAGAGCATTGAGTCTAAAAATACATTTGGTGTATTGCCAAAAGCCAAAATTGGTGTTAAGCAGGGTATTCCAAGACCAGCCTACCAGTTGTGAAGCATGGGGGTGGAAACATGGTGTTTTGGGGCTTCTTTCCTCCAAAGGGGCTCGGTTGACTGATCCTCAAAGAAAAAAGTCTTCCAACATGACAATGATCCAAAACACACCGCCCAGGCATTCAAGAAGAGGCTCTAAAAAGTGGCTCTAAAAAGTAATTAAATGTCCGGGAATGGTCTCACCAGTCTCCAGAATAGAGTAACACCGTTTTGTGCAAACAATCAGGTCCTTATAATACATAAATCCTGCCAAATCTCTTATTTCCTTTGTTAGTTTTTGTGCTGTCAAGCTTTGAGTTTGCATTTGACAGTAGAACCACAGTCCACCTGTCTAATTCAAGACCCAGCAAAGATTACAGCCTTCACACCTTCACACTGCTGACTGTAACTATAAAACCAGTCAGTCATCCTCACTGTGAACAACTCTATCTTTTCCAGCGATCAAAGCAAAATATAACATGACACGCTGACATTGCACGTCAGCGCGTCTTTCACAGCCGTAATCCTGCCTGGTCTAAACTCGGTCTCTCCTGGTTGTTGGCAGAGGATTAGGACTCGTCTCCCCTCCTCCGTCCCACCCTCACATCTGTGTCCTGTGTCACCTCCAGCGGCTCCATCAGCATTTTTGACCCGAGGATCCTGTCGGCCGCTCTGTCTGTGCTTACATCAGGTGCAGAAGGATTAAAGGCTGAGGAGCTCTTATAATCACCCCTGTTTTTTGACCTCCACACAAATGACAAGGACACGCAGCAGCTATTCTGACGGCAAAAACCTGTCTTTAGAGATTTTAACCATGTTGCAACATTGTTCCATCAGATGAGGCAGATCTATGGGCAAATACGTCGGTTTACTACAAGTGTAGGAGAGAGGGGTGTTGGAATCCAAGCAATCAAATCAATTACATTTTAATTTACTGCTGTGCTTTACATTGTGGTTAAACACAGTCTCATATGCACATGACCCCCCCAACCCAGCAGACACACCTTAAAACATGACATTTTAATAATACATTACAATGTGAGATTCTATGTTTCTTGTTAGTGAAATGCATTCTATGTCCGTTCCAAGTCTAAAACCAACACTTTACTCCTTCATTGCAGATAAATGGTATTCTTGGCTTTAATATGACGTCAGGGCAGTGGCACAAATAACAAACGTAGGACAGGACGTGACGTACCCAGGCGGTGCAGTCCGCCGGGTATATACAGAGATATAGTAGAAGAAGAAGCGCTGTCAAAATCATAGACTGTAAAAATTACCGGACGTAGTCACGCCTATCTCCGCCGTTCTGTCTAATTGGCCAAACATGTGCTCTACTGGAGCTATCCAAAATGGCCGCGAGTGGTTCCGCCCACAAGAAAATTGTAAAAAAACGCATCTGCGCAGGCGTTAGCCGGAGAGAGCTCCATTCATTTGAACGAGAGACTTCAAAAATTCACAGCAAGTAAACTAGAGTGGTCTGCCAATGCTATATGTTAGCATTGGCTAATTCTTCTTCTGGGTCCACTCCCATCGGCCCGGGATGGTATTGTAAGCATGTCAGCGCACTGTCAGCGCATTTTGGCCACTTTTGAGCCGGGACCCGCCCCAACTGGTCAAAACACAATTTTTGTGTGCGGCGTGCGCTTGTTTCAACCGCGAAAACAGAGAGAAATACAAGAGTTTCTTCTGTGTTCCAACTGTGGTCTCATATAGAGGAGTACACTTTGAAAAAAATCATTTTTTCCAAAAATGCCCAAAATCAAGACTCTTTTGAGAAGTATTTTTTAGTACTCCCTTAGAATCAAGTGCCCCCCTCCCGATTAAAACTGTTACAACAACCGTACACCGCACAGGAGGAGAGCCTTTCGACTCCAAAACAGACAAAATTTACATGGTTTTCAATGGGAGCAAAACTGAGTTGTCCCACCTCTGCTCATTCGTCCCCTACTGGCCAGTTTAATGAAACCCAAGAATAGACTTAATTACATTGGACAATAGTATGCTTTGACTATTGTTCTCAGTATATTAATAATTTCCCAAATTGAAATTCGAATGCTGCCCAGGCAACCTTTAGCCACATAATGTGAAGCGAGATTACCATATTAAACTTTTGCACCCGCGACATCCCTGATTACACTGCTCTTTTTGTTAATTAGACTCTAATGGAAGCTGCATGGACTCAGGCAGGCACCATTGTGTTTTAACGTTGATAATGAGCTACATAGTTGAATTGATGGATTTATTCACTTTCACTAAGGATTTTAAAAGCGGTAATTTATTTTAGTATTTTAAGCAGCTTTTGAAATCCTGATACAGTACGTGAATATGTTTCTTTATAATATATTAATATATTGAGAAAACTATGCTTGTGTTTGCTATTTCTGCTTTTTACTTCAGAAATCATATGTAAAACAGACAAACACTATGGAAACCGAAACCTTCACCTGCACCTGGGGATTGGTCTCCCCGAGGCTGGACTCGTGGGCTGTGTCCTGGGAGCCTCTTCAGAGCGATACAGCCTCAGTCCTCGTTCTACAGTCTGAGTGCTGGATCCATAGCCTGTTTGTTTGTGAGAGCGGATCCCTCTCTCAGTCTGGGCCTCCCCGTTCCAAGGTTCTAAGCACAGTGTTGATCTGGGACATGAGTATACATTTATTGACAGTGATGGACCCGTTCCCTATGGACCAATGGCTTCTGGTAGATTGGTAGATTTTCGTCATATGACTCATGATGTTCATGCATGATCATGAGGATCATGATAGGTTGATTCATTTTTTGGTCATTTCATTGCTTTTTCAGTAAATTCATGGTATCATCATGATCATGATGATTCTTTAAGATTTTCATATAAATTCATTACAGTAGTTCAACCATTAATTCATGATGAAGTCAACCATGAACCAACATGTAATCATGTCAGTTCATGAGAATTCATGATCTAGTAATGCATGAATGTATCATGAACTAATACTTTAACATAAAGTGTTACCAATAATTGATTTGAATTGAAACTTTTAATAAGATGGAGGATGGAAGAAGAAGAAGATAGTCTCAAGTTATAAAACAAATGTTATATCACAACATACAATACAATACAACGTCAATGCAAAAAAGTACAATTTCAAGTATTTAGTTCTCATTGGGTCTGGGTTGTTTATCAGATCAAAACAAGGAGGCACTCTATGGGTTATAGACCAACCTTTAATCTTCACACGGGGGCATGACACCTGCTGAGTCTTTTCGCATAAGCAGATGGAGACGAACGCTCAAAGGCCACATCCTTCAAATATTTACCATAATCCTTTAGCTGAATGCTATAGCTATGTGGCCTGGTGTATAATCTTTACTACTTTATATATGCTAATGTTATTTTTAAATCGTTAACATGGACTTAAGGCATGCCTTTGTATTTCATGGACTAAAACATCAATGGACTGCTTTTAGAATCAAATGGGAGTAAGTGCGTTTGAAAAGGTGTGAAATAAGGAAGGCTATTACCCGTGGAAATGAACAAACTGTTTAGATTTGCTGCAGGCCAAATGATAATGGATGAGGGGACTCTGAGCACTTAAGACAGATTAGCTTGTCATCCATGCCAAAGCATTAAACAACACTCTTATTCATTATGCGCTTGTCGTCCTTTTGGCAACGTCTGGTTTGGTGGCAACTCGAGGCATTGGAAAAGTCTAAATGGCGTAACAGAGAGCTTATTGTCTATTATTGTGGATCATATACCTGACATAGAGTGAACGTTTATTATCCTCTGTTATCTATCAATCCATCCATTGCTTTTCATTTCATTTACTTACATTTATGAACAGTGGTCATCACAGAGCAAGAAACAGACAAAAGCATTACTAAAACTCATGAAATTAAAGCTGGGGTACCTAAATTTCCCCTTGCATTAATAATGTATGGTAGTTGTGCCCAAAAGTAAAATGTTGTGAACAAATTAGACCACAACCGGATGTCTTGTTGTGTGTATTTTTAACACTTAAAAGTCCTGTGGGTCGTTTTTGACTTTTTGGGCTGAGAGCGGGAAAGTTTTCTTCTTTCTAAGGGGGACCTGGCAGAAAATAATTTAGATGGACTGCTATAGACCAATGGCTGCTATGTGTTTGTTACTATTGCATTTCTTCTATTCGATTCTCTGATCTGTTGTTCGTGAATCAACAACGAGGGAAAGTCCTCTGTGACGACTACTGTTGTGATCTAAGGCTGTGCAATAATGAGTTGAATTGAATTATCTGGAGTAAGCGACCTCTCCCAGTCCTCTCTGGACCCAACCCCATGGATCAGTTGTTCCATGGGGTTGCAATGATCCTTGATGCTTCTCTTTCCATGAGAGTCTTGTGAGACACTCTCCATAAACACATGAGGCTGAGCGCAGGAAACAGCAGCTGAGGAAACATCCTCCAAGGAGCAGTTTTCCACCAGGTCCCGGACCACAGCCGACCACAGCTCTCAGTACAGAGGGCTGCTCCAGAGGAAACTGCTAAGTATGATACTGTGGGCTTTTTAAGTGCTATACAACTTAAACAATTTTGATCACAAGCAATGTTGGATGTGTTTCTGAAAGACCATAACTGTAATAGCCTGGTCGTACCACACCATAGTACAAATTACATTTCGTACTAAGGTCTGATGGTGCTCCATTGATCTTCGTTAACAGGTTGGAGGGGTTAACTCCTTTTGCAGATTGAGACGATTGGCTCTGAGTTTACAGTCACGTATGTAATGCGCCCGAGTGAGTCCTTAGCATTTAGCATTTAGCCTAGCCAAATGCTGCTAACGGAGCCTGTGGGGAGTACTGCCACAATTTTTGCCAGCGATTACATTTGCTAAACAGAACCCGACCGGATTACTTTACTATCGCATTTTTCGCCATTGCCAAATTACAACCTGCCCGTTCGACACTAACTCTTGACGTCATCCACAACTAACTACAACACCCGCCTCCTGCGCTCGCTGATTGGTCGGATGGACCCAGACCCAGATGTTACTGGGTCTGGTTCCAGTAACGTTATGCATGGAAATGATAATTGAGCGGAGTGTATGGATGGCTAAGGCCAGGCTAGAACTGTAATGGTCTTTTGCAAAACGTTTGAAATAAATTCTTAGTATAGTATACTATGCTATACTGTCCTATACTCTACTGTACTATACACTGGGGCAATAGTGGCTCAGTTGGCTCAGTGAGCCACTATCAGCTCTACCAACTATTGCAAAGCATTGGCCTTTTAACCTCGAAGTTGTGGGTCCGAGCCCGCCGCGAGTCCTTGGACACTAATGTATGCTGTATGCCTTGATGAGCATAATGTGTATTTATCCCCACTGTGCAACGAATAAAGGACCTTCTTCTTCTATTTACTAGGGTACAAGGGGCACCCTAAAACTGGAATTTGTTTTATCCTCCAGATTTTATTTTGTAATCAACAGTTCCAGCTTAATAAAAACAACCATCAAATTAGTTTTCTCACAAAGACAAAAGACACCAGTTCACAAGCAGCACCAAACGCATTAGAATATTTGATTTGATTTCGCACCGCAGAAGCCAAAGCATATTCTAGCGCGTCCCACTTCAGGCTGAAACCGAGACACCTGCTGTTGGCTCGCGCTCGTGTCTTTCTCCTGTTTTTGCTTCGGGCGCCGCAGCCAGAGCCCAGTCACTGATGCCACTTGACCTGTGTTGTGTTGCATATTCATAAGCAGCCATCGGGACAATGCCTCAGCCTCACTGCTCACTTTCTCCTTCTCTCTTTCTCTCCTTCTGTTCTCTGGCCTCGTCTTGCCCCTCTGCTGCCCCCCGTGGAGGCGCACACACGGCCGTCCCAGCAGGGAGTGGGTTGACAGACAGCACAGTTCCCCCACAACGTGCCACTCACATACAGGAGCCCGAAAACACTGAAGACAGACAATGCAAAAAATAGACAGAATATAGTTTATAGTTTAATCTTTATTCGAAGGGACAATGTACAGAGACATTAAGCTCGAAGACAGATATGTTCTGCACCAGATTATAGCCAAACAGCTGTTTCCATCTGCAGTCCTTGGTTACATAAATAAAATACATGGTTATAGTAATGTACAATCCAATAGAAATAACTAATAATAATATATGAGATTATAATGGTTTGAATCAAGTGTGGGTTTTTTTCCTTTTAATTTGAGGACATTGTGACAAGATTTGCCAAAGGGACAAAACCACTTATTTCGAGAACTGTTGCTTTTTTCTCATTCCAAGCAGACGTTCTTGTATCTTTTTAAAACAATATCCTGTTTTTCCCATTGGCAAATCTTGTTTAAAAGCAGTCAAAAATTACTCAAATTAACATATGTTTTGCCAAATTTAAGTATTTTTTTCTACTTACTTTTCATCACTTTTTGCAGTGGAGTTCTCTTGTAACTGTATTGTGGATTATAAAGGGAGCATAGCTTACTTAAACAGTTTTTTTTTTTTTAATTTCAAAGTCAAACTGGTTTTGGCTGGTTATTTTAACCCGTGTAAGTCATCAGTCAGCGTGCCATCAATTGCGAAGCCAGATCAAAAAAAATTCTACAAGGACAACTTTATCAAGGAAAGAGAAGTGCATGTGCCGGTGGGTGCAAAAGGGATGGACGGTTTTAAAAAAGGTTTTATGTTTTATATGTTAATGCATGTTGTGTGTGTTTTTACTATTATTATTAACATGCACCCCGGCTCCCCACTGCAGACTATTAAAACACCTGTCATAGAGAGGTGACATATGGAGAGCTGACATAGAGAGCTGACGTAGAGAGCTGACACAGAGAGCTGACACAGAGAGCTGACACAGAGAGCTGACGTAGAGAGCTGACACAGAGAGCTGACGTAGAGAGCTGACACAGAGAGCTGACACAGAGAGCTGACATATGACATAGAGAGCTGACACAGAGAGCTGACATAGAGAGCTGACACAGAGCGCTTACACAGAGAGCTGACATAGAGAGCTGACTTAGAGAGCTGACGTAGAGAGCTGACGTAGAGCTGACACAGAGAGCTGACACAGAGAGCTGACATGACATAGAGAGCTGACACAGAGCGCTGACACAGAGCGCTGACACAGAGCGCTGACACAGAGAGCTGGCACAGAGAGCTGACACAGAGAGCTGACATGACACAGAGAGCTGACACAGAGAGCTGACACAGAGCGCTGACACAGAGAGCTGACATAGAGAGCTGACTTAGAGAGCTGACGTAGAGAGCTGACGTAGAGCTGACACAGAGAGCTGACACAGAGCGCTTACACAGAGAGCTGACATAGAGAGCTGACTTAGAGAGCTGACGTAGAGAGCTGACGTAGAGCTGACACAGAGAGCTGACACAGAGAGCTGACATGACATAGAGAGCTGACACAGAGCGCTGACACAGAGCGCTGACACAGAGCGCTGACACAGAGAGCTGACACAGAGAGCTGACACAGAGAGCTGACATGACACAGAGAGCTGACACAGAGAGCTGACACAGAGCGCTGACACAGAGAGCTGACATAGAGAGCTGACTTAGAGAGCTGACGTAGAGAGCTGACGTAGAGCTGACACAGAGAGCTGACACAGAGCGCTTACACAGAGAGCTGACATAGAGAGCTGACTTAGAGAGCTGACGTAGAGAGCTGACGTAGAGCTGACACAGAGAGCTGACACAGAGAGCTGACATGACATAGAGAGCTGACACAGAGCGCTGACACAGAGCGCTGACACAGAGCGCTGACACAGAGAGCTGACACAGAGAGCTGACACAGAGAGAGCTGACATGACACAGAGAGCTGACACAGAGCGCTGACACAGAGCGCTGACACAGAGCGCTGACACAGAGCGCTGACACAGAGAGCTGACACAGAGAGCTGACACAGAGAGCTGACATAGAGAGCTGACACAGAGAGCTGACACAGAGCGCTTACACAGAGAGCTGACATAGAGAGCTGACTTAGAGAGCTGACGTAGAGAGCTGACGTAGAGCTGACACAGAGAGCTGACACAGAGCGCTGACACCGAGAGCTCTGAGAGAGCAGCAGTGCCTCCTTTTACCATTTATTTTAACTCCTGTTTTTACCTGTCTTTTAATAGGTTTTTATTGCTTTCAATGTTTTTTGTGTGGATTTTAATAAATCATAATTTAAACCTGCTTTTATGGATTCTAATTCAGTGGTCTCTTTTTTTAAAACCAGGTCCTAAGAACCTTTTTCCACGTGTGACACATGCAAGAGCCTCACTCATACACGGCTTGTGAAGCTGTCATTAAGCAAAGGTAGTCAATTCATCAAAGGTTGGGTGTGATGTGTGAGGAGATACTGTATATAATCTTGACTTGACCTACATGTGGCAAAAGGCTTTAAAACAGTTCGGTTTTTATTGCTTTCTAAATTACTCCTCTATCTGTTCAACTTTGTGAAGTCCTCAGTAATGACTGCTGTTTTAATTGAGGACAATACACAAATAGAATTCAATCTGGATGTCGTGTTCTCATTTATGTTTTGTAAAAAAAAGAAAAACTAAAATTGTTTTGTGTTTTTTTCCAGAATTAAGTTGATTTGAATGAGAGCAGTCAAATGGCTGCTCTGGGAGTTCATGTGTAATATTAATAATACTTAAATGAAAGTGTATCTAGGTTAACAATAGAGCCCAGATGTTTCCAGCAGTGATCCCAGATGTGATGGTTCGCCAGACATTAGTTAACGCTGTCTCCTTAATGGCACTGTGAGGTGTGAGGCCGGGGTTAGTCTGGGATTACAGCCATCCTCAGATTATTACTGAGTGCAGACTGAAGGAGAGGAGTCGAGTCAGACATTGCATCAGCCACACAAGCTGATGTGACAGGCCTGCAGTAGTGAGCTACAACCACAGCACATATGGCCTTCATCCTGAGAGAGCACTGTGCCCACATTAGCACAAAGTAGGTTTAATGTGGACCAGTCCATCGCCTGTCGACTGGAAGCTCCTGTCAGTCACAAAAAGTTACAACATATAGCAAAGTTTATATGTATAACATAGTGCATACACAAGGAATCTTAAAATTCTTAACAAAACACACTTGGAACTGACTCGCCTTGCTTTCTGAAAAGCGGTCAGAAAAGCCATTTAGCCAGTGTCAAGAGAATCGTTATTTGTTTGCCCTGAGCTTTGTCCGCATGTGAGTGATCTAGGATTTATCAACTATTCAACTCAGCTTTGTCCGCATGTGAGAGTTTAATGTACTTATACTTTAGTACCTATACACATACACTTTAGATAACCAGGGTTGTTGATGAAGAAAGTGGAAGTAGTATGTGGTACATACTACTGTCGGGGCGACAGCAGCTCAGTTGGTAAAGTTGGTGGTGGTCGGAACATATTGGTTGCCTCGCTTCTGTCAGTGTGCCCCAGGGCAGCTGTGGCTACAGTAGTAGTTTGTCACCACCGTGTAAGGAGTGAATGAATAATGGCATTTAAAGTGTCTTTGAGTGTCCAAAAAGCGCTTTATAAAACGGATGCATTATTATTATTACATGGCTACAGTCAATAAAACGCCACACACATTGGATACCAGTGAGTCTTACTTCTGCTCTTAGCAGCAGTGACAACTTTCACAACAACTGGTGCAGTGTTTAATGTGAGGTAATAATGAAAAAGAAAAAAACAAATAATCTAACATGGCAGTTATTTTTGATTACTTGGAGTACCTAACTTTGAAATCACAAAAATGCATCTATGTAATAAAATCCATCTCAGTTAATAGTTTCCACAATTGTGGACCCTGCCACATCTCTCGGTGTCGGTTAGTCAAAAAGGGAGAACCAGCCCTCTCTCAGCCAATCAGCTCTCAGAAAACATAGATATTTTGCATGTCGTGGTCTGAATGTAATACGGTATTTCAACAAGACTGTTATTGTCGGAACAGAAAGAATGTATTAAGCCACTCCAGCTTCAATACTGACCGGGCTTCCTCCAACCAAGATTTTTGCTGCCCCAAATTTAGACCTTCCCTTGTTGCCTGTGCATTGTGTGTGTTTTTTCTGTCTGCAGGATTGATGCATATTTCACACACACACAGGCACACACACACTGACAGCATTACTCCTGTGTTGTGCCTGACTCTGACACCTCATGAAGCCTAAATTGGATTGTAAGAAATTTCATGGCTGGATGGTGGGAGGTGGGTGGGGAGCGAGGAGCGGTGGCGTGCGTGTCACCAGTGTGCCGCCTGTTTGAGATGCTGCGTTGTGTTCGGGCCCAAGGGTAATGTATGCGCGCTCATGGACCTGCTGGACACACGTGGAGCGGGGTCAGCTCCTCTGCCATCTCTGAATGAGTCTGTTCTCTCGGCCCATCAGCACATTATTCACTCACTGTATTCATGATCTGTCCCCGCGCTCCCACATCTAAGCTATCCACTAATCACTGCTAATCAAGTAATCAAGACTTTGCATGTATTAAATAGCCAATTAGACATCAGAACATCAGAAACACTCACTAGGTTTGTTTGGATCCCTGGTTTGTTTTGTGAGAGAAAGAAAAGACACTTCTGTAACATGGCAACACTGTTACACTGAGATAAAATTGCATAAAGTAAAATGTATTGCATCTACGATCACTGCAAACTGTTAACTTGTCGCAGAATTTATAATGTACAAAAGGTTTCTTACGTCACTCATCAACAATCAATGGACAGACAACGTGACTTAACAATGAGAGATTTGGTTAAAAATCTCAGAATGTTGCATATTATAGCTTTTAGAAAGTCATTGTAATGCAGCCAGTTAAAGCAGGGATTTCCAAAGGTCTGTAGCCTGAGTCCTGAATCTAAAGTCCATCCGTCCGTGGGAGTGGATCCCTCTCTCAATGTGGGCTTCCTCAAGGTTTGTCACTTTTTCCCACTGGGTTGTTTTTCCTTGCCTGTGCAGCAGGGTCAAAGAACAGTGGTGATGATCCAGGACACTCAACATTCAACAACATTTATGGACATTGGTCTTCTGCCCCTTATGGACCAACGGCTCAGTGTGTTTTTACTGGATCGTCTGATCTGGGTTGGCAAATTCAACGGTTTTGTAAAGTCCTCCAAGATAACTACTGTTGTGATTTAGGGCTATACAAAAATACACAAAATTAAATTGAATTGAATCTATCTCCAAGTCAAAACCAAACCCAAATCAAGGGACATTTAGAATGGTTACAAATGTGCCCTAAATTGTAACAACAGTCATCTCAGAGAACTTTACAAAGATGTTGATTCCACAACAGATCAGAGAAAAAAAAACAGTTGGAATACAGGACAAGCGCCCACGAGTCTGTGCCGTGGGAGACCTGTCCGCAGATGCAAATGTGAGTTTGAAGTCAGGGGTCCCATCATCACGCCATGAAACAGACAATGGGACAGTGGGTGAGTAGCAATTAACTACAGACTACAGCTGAAGTCATAATGAGGCAGAACCTTTGGGAGGCCCACGTTGAGGGAGAGATCTGCTCCCACGATTTGACAGGTTGTGGATCCACAACTGAAAAAAATATGCATGCTACGTCCTGTGACAATCTGGGTTACCTTGTCTATTTTAAATCCCCTTATGATATTGATTAAGATATTTTGGCGACAGTGGCTCAGTTGGTAGAGCTTTCCCATTGGAGCCCACCACAAGACTTTTTCCACCAGCCCCAGCAGATGTCTGCTGCCGTTGTGTCCTTGGGCAAAAAACTTTGTCTAAAAGGAGCGTGTAAGTAATGTTCGTTGCATACCTTGGTGTGTATATGTATTCATCAAACTGAAATTTCTCCACTTTGAGACGAATAAAGGACCTTCTTCTTCTTTGTGCCTGTTGAAAAGGCCGTGTCCTAGTCGGCCATTTTGTGCCCACTGTTGAACCTGGACAGACCTGATTTAAAAAGCTCCCAAGTGAACCTCATCGCAGGAGACACACCCGGAGGAACGGACTATCTGATGAGTTCTGCCATCTCGTTTTGACACTCGGGCCAGCTTCCCCACACGTCCCCTTTAATCTTCTTGAGCCTCTTGTTTGCCTGACCAGTGATTGAGACTCCCCAGGCTGAAGTGATACATACACAGACATTAGTTGGATTGTTCACTGGTGCAGGGCGTAGATACGAGGCAATAAGGCTTGGCTAATTGCCGCCGCGCACAAGTGGAGTCAGAGAGTGGGTCTGCGCTGCTGAGATGTGTGTAACTCTAAGGCCTGGATAATGATTATGGAATTACCATGGCAGAGACTGTGATGGGTATTCTAACGATTTCATGTTAGCGTAATTATCGTTAAAGAAATCCTGGTGCACCGGGGCAAAGGGAAGCAACGTGAGCTGGTGAGAAAAATGTTTGCCGGTTTTTTTCAGAAAGTGGGAGGAGGTTAATTTAGTTAAAGAAGATGAGCAGCTGGAAAGGCTAGGGCTCCTTCCATTTCACAATCTCTGCTTCCAAGTGAGACTCTCTGTTTCTGTCGCTGGCACTGTAGAAAGATGATCTACTGCGAATCATTTTTGAACAATTTTTGGAAATACAAACCTGGGAAAAACATACAAAGAAAAATCTGAATGTGAATCCATTTTTAAATATAGTTTATTTTTGTGTCTGCCACCTTGCTCGACAATCGTCATTCAAGTGTTTTGTCTGCACTTATGAGACATGATTTGTCTTCCAGAAGAGTCACTTTGACAAACCGATGGAATTCTGAAATGATCTCAAAAAGTTAGTTATTTTTGATAGAAATGGTAGAAAACTAAGTAATTCATACACTTTCTTTTTTTTTTAATCTTTACTCAGTTTTAATAAGTGCAAAAAATTGTGATTATAACTTGAAACACAGCAAAACAGTTTCACGTGTTATTCATTCACTTTACATAGAAGTGATAAACTACGAATGAAGCCACAGCTGCCTTGGGACACACAGACTGAAGCAACGCAACCAGTATGTGCCATGGGCTCTTTCCACCACCACCAACCACCAACCATTCACACAAACACACCAGACTCATATAGGCAATATTGGTGAAGTGTCTTGCCTAAGGACACAGCGACAGTTCGGCACTTTACAGCCGCAGCGGCCCTACTGTAGCACCAGGTATTCCAGGAGGTCTCTCATCCCAGTACTAATCAGGCCCTGCCCTGCTTAGCTTCAAAGGTCTGATGGGATCAAACTTTCACTACTTTCCATGAAGAGCCCAATGTGTCACAATTTGACTCTTTGGGCTCAAACCTAATTGTGGATGGTTCTTTCTTTTTCACTTTTCTATCTGAATGTGACAGATGGCGTTTGGTGCGAGGTCATCGAGAGACTTGAACACAACCAGAACCATAATAATGAAACTATTCTTTATTCCACTGACATATTAGTCCAATATAAATCAAATTACAGACATAAAAAGATACAATTTCACCTTGTCCTGTTAAGTTTGAGTCCCAATATAGTTTTAGCACCGGAGAATTATCAAATGATGTAATCTGGGATCCCCGGTCCTCGGATTGGGCGGCGTTCGAGTTCCCGGTCACATTACTTCCGCCGCTGGATATTTCTATTAGTTGTTACCTAATGACATCTGCTGCTCTGCGGCTGACGCGTGAGCTTGGCTTTGGAAGAGAACATCATTTTCTCTTCCCGGTGTGTTTTAATTAGCACCTTATTGTGTGCTGCCAAAGCTGTGATTACATTAGATAGATCCTGTGCATGTGGTTTCTCTCATTGACTCGTGAAATTATTCAAACTCAGAACATTGCCGGAACAATGTTATTAAAAATATTGTAAGTCAAGGAAACAAATAAAAGGCCCTATTGTCTCTAAAACTGCCCTGGCAATGAATGTGTAAATGAGGAAAATCAAATGTATTTTTATTACCGTCAGCAGAATAGGTTTGGTTATTACTTTTACAGATGGAAAATGTCCCTGTTCTTAATAAGGCCTTCAACAAAAAATAGTAAAAATATTATTATAACATGGACCAGGCTCATTCCTCACATTCTCGAGCTGTGGTAGTGTTGAAATCAAACGCTCTCACAACGGATTTAACATGCAACATTGAATTTCACAGCTCTCCATGTTGTTGTTTCGCCTTGTCATTAACACACCACACTTTTTAGAAACAAATTCTTCAAACACAAAAAAAAAAAGAAATGTTTTTTTTTTATTGAAATTTTCTTGTAATGTTCTGCCTTCATCTGTAAACTGGATTGGCTACTTATGAAAATCCACAAGAAACTACAACTAAAGTTTGACATTTTCTTTGTCAGTACACATCAACAATGGTCTCATTCTTTTCTTTTGCTTTGAGCAGCACAGGGACTCGTCTTCTGCTGGGACTCTGAGGAGCACAGGCAAGGGCGTAGGTTTGCGTGGGGACCATGGGGACATGTCCCCACCAATATTTGGTGCGGACTAATAAGTCCCCACCAAAATGACATGATGTCCCGTGACCCGGACGGTCCGGGACACATGTCTTCCGTTTGTGCACACGTCGCGCCTCCTCCTCGCCTCCAGAGCAACAGCAGCAGCAGCAGCACGTGACCCGTTCCGTTCTCTGCAGTGATTGGCTGTCTTCTTCAGCGCCAAACTGAAGCACTGAGCAACTGTTTAATTTTTAAAAGTTAGCCAGCGTGAAGCAAGTGTTTTTTTTCGTTCCCTGAGCGTTGTAGCACGTGAGTAATCAGAGGAAAGTACTGTAGATCTATTACCATTCAAAGTACTTACGTTATTTCTAATCTGTCAGCGCACTGTTTAATGTTCCGAGGAGCTCACACGGCACAGAGACAGAACAGAACTGGCTCCAATAAAGAAACAGGTTGGTTGAAAGGCTGAAAAAATACTTATTGTGCTCTTACTATCCAAAATGTATAAGTGGGTGTGTTGTGTGAATCAGGATAAACTAGGGATGAAAATATTCCACGGATCCACGATTTACAACCTTTATCTGCTGATAATGTAATTTCTGTGAAATGTGTGACAGCGGGCACTTGCTGTTATTTGCTCTAAGCACATTCAAGAGATGCACTCGAATGTGCACGTCCTGGTGCAGCTGCTGCCGCTTTGTAATGACAGCCGTGGCGCTCAGTGAAAGCACAGCTCTAACATGGTACCGAGCTCGGACCATATGCAGACAGAACCATGTTGCAAGTGCGGGTCTCCCTCGTATCTCCCGCGTTTCTCCCCTGTGTCTCTGACATGTCTCTCCCCTGACTCTTCCCAAAGCGCAACCAGCGCTCCCGAAATTAAAGCTCGGATACGTAAATTTTCCATTGCGTTAACGATGCATGCTGGTTGTGCGCAAAACACACCACAACAGGTCATTTAAGTTTTTATTTTGCATACTTGAGAGCCCTGTGAGTCATTACTTGCCTTTTTGGGTAGAGAGTGGAATAAAAAAAAGAAAATATAGAAAAATCCACACTGTTACTTATTGCCAAACTCTTGTTAACTCATTGTATTGAGAAATACTATGTAACTTTTGACATTGGCCAAGTTATATAAATGATTCTGCAGTTCATGTATATGAATGTCTGTTTTTGATTGTCTATACCTTGTTATATAATTTAGAAAAAATGCCACCTCCACAAATAAGATAAAAGATATCAGGAGCTTTTTTAACAGTTGGAAAGTAAGTAAGAGAAAGCACAAGTAATAGCCAATTATGAATTGTGATGATTAATCTTCTGTTAACATACATAACTGCTTCTCATTCAGTCAACAGCTGAGTTTAGTATAGAAGGCAACACACTATTGCAAATATAGTGTGTGATTACACAACAAATTCTGGGGGAGAAACTCTGGACCCCGTGTCAATGGGTGTAGACTCAGGTCGTAGTGAATGTCCCCACCAAGATTGGAACCAAACCTACACCATTGAGCACAGGGACTGGCCTCCTGCAGGTGCCCGGAAACAGGACTAAACATGGGGAGGAAGAATTTCAGGAATATGTCCCCAGAATCTGGAAGTTTTCCCGAAAATGTGAGACAGGCTTCTTCTCTGACAATGTTCAAATCCAGGTGGCAGAGTGGATAGCACTCATGCTTCTCAGCTAGAAAGTCCTGGGTTCAATTCCAGGTCTGAACAGGGCCTTTCTAAGTGGAGTTTGCATGTTCTGTGTAGGTTTCCTCCGGGGGCTCCGGTTTCTCCTACCACTAAAAACATGTACAATAGGTCTGGCATCTGCCTCCTGTACTGGCAACCCCGCACCCATTTCTGTGTGGAGTGAGAGGACAAATGCCCACAATTGTAAACCGCAGACTCTGGTCTGTTAAAAGCGGTACATAAATAAAGATTACTTTGTACTTACAGGTTGAAAACAGTTCTACTTCTCAATTGCGTCCACTAGAGGGCCCGGGTGAGGCCTCAGTGCCCCGCAAGTCCTGCTTTTATATGGCCAAGAAGTCCTGTCACTTTGGAGTCTGGCCGCCCTTGTTGCTGGAGTGCTTTCTTTCTTCATCGTCTGGTCCTCCCGGTTCTGCGCACTGGACGAGCTCCCATGATGCGTCGCTCCAAATACGCATGTGTGGCTCTCATGCACATGCACAGAGGGGCTCGGCCGCGCTTTGACCAATCAGAGCCGCTCATCTAAGCAGTGGTAGAGCGGAGTCAGAGCGGGAAGGAAAGGAGAAGAGTTTGTCGCAGTAGGGTGTGGATTTAAAGAAAACCGAAGGATTTAAGGAGAAAAAAAGTTCAGGATGACAAGGGACACTAAAATCCCTACAAAATACGATCTTTATGAAAGCTGTAGGTTCTCTGTCAGCTGAGGTCGAGCTGTTTTAGTTTACATTGTGTTTTATGGGACTTTTTTCTGGGTATCCCACGTGAATTTAGTCTGCAGTACCACTGGATGGGTGGGACAGCTTTAAGCTAGTAATACCCTATCCAGTTACTATTATAGATCCGTGGTTGTAGCCGGCTGTGGATCTGCGTCTTTAATCCGTCACCTGTCATGGCTGCGCATTCAGCAAATACCGCTGGGGACTGGCCACATCGCGGCGCACTGCTGTTTCTCCCGGTGTTTCTCTGCTGTCTTATGTGTGTTCACCTGTGCTCCTGAGTCCATCAAACCCTTTACTTTCTTTTCAAATGTAATATACATTTTTGAGCGTGTAACCGCCTCAATTTGCCACACACACAACTGAAGGATTGCATCTGCACTCTTTTTGATGTACTGTCATTATTTATGTTCTTTATACATTGAGTGATTGAATCTCTGCCATAAAAATACACTTCCCTTGCCTATTTTAACTCGTCTCTTTCATGGTTAACTTGAACTTGAGCTCTTTCATGTCTGTTAAATAATTCTGCAAACGTACATAAAACCGGTCAGTGTGTGTCTTACATGTGACTGTATCGCATTTGGGTTTTGGGGGTTTGATCCACACAGACCGCTCAAATGCCTAATTCCTGTTGAGTCACGTCGCATGTGTCAGATCCTCGCCCGGCGTTGGGATTATCCTAAGCCCGTTTGGAAAATTAAAGTTTGCGCTTCTGTGTTGGTCCAGCTTTGGTTCTGCCGTTACTGTGGCCTCGGTAAGCCCACGTCTGATTTTTTTTTTCCACCGTCCTCCACTGACTGAAGCGTGGTTTATTCCCTTAATGAAAGTATTTGCTTGCTGGCCTAATCCTGTGCTCTCCCTGTACAACTACTGCACTGGAGACCTCTATATGTCACTTAGCATTAGATAGTTATTCCTCCGTCAGCACAGAGCCGGGGCGCGGACACTTCCACTGTGCTAATAATGACCTGCATTAGGCCGCTCTCGTTCGGAGCTTATCTTAACTACGCCGTGGAGCTCAGCGCTAATGGTGACTTTAATTCACGCTCGCAGACAATAGAGGACTGCAGCCGAGGCATACCGCGTGTGACGTCAGACTTGCTTTGAAATACTTGAAGATGGTTTGGTCTAAGCCCTAAAGCCTTTGTGCTTCTTTCTCTTGAAGAAAGTTAAAAAGTGAGGTTGTGGTGGACTGTCCCTGTAAGGAAATGCGTCCCCTGCATTTGACAAAAAGACTGAGGCTGTGACTAAATCCTCGTTCTACAGCCTGAGTCCTGTACCTATAGCATGTCTGTCTGTGGGAGCGGATCCCTCTCTCAATTTGGGCCATTTTTTTCACTTTTTGTTGTTGTTTCTTGCCGATTTAGGAAGATCTAAAGACAGTGATGATCTGGAACATTTATCAGCATTTTTGGATATTGGTCACACCGCTTTCTATGTGTTTATTATTATTCAATCTCCTATGTTCAAACTGTGTGATTCTCTGATCTGTTGATGCAGATTGGACAACTTTGCAAAGTCTTTCTGAGACTAGATTTAGATTTAGAGACTGCTGTTATGATTTAGGGCTCGCATTCGGACTCCGGTGGTGGCGTACCCGGAAACAGAATTGTCCAAAGTATTTTTACAACTAAAACTTACCTTTCGAAAACGGCTTTACAGCCTGGTCCAAAGAAGTGATTATGGACTTTTTTTTTCTTGCGTCCGACCACACCAGCCCACAGAGACCATGAGGACAGACACATACATGTGAGTTTTGTTGCTCTACATCAGTTCTCTGTGACCTACTCTCCTCTACACTTCTCCCTCGACGACACAGGGACAGCATCAGCAGCCGTGGCCCTGTGCTCTCGGTCAGTGTGTACACGGCCGCGTACTGTATGCTCCTGTGTAAATCCCCTGTAAGTGCTACAACTACTAAAGAAATACTTGAAAAGAAGCTTGTAGGTATGCGGTACTTGCTTCTTTATACATGTGTCTTATGAGAAGAACCTTAAATACAATGAAAACATTTTACATTGCGCTTCTTTACCGCCCTATCACACTCCTATGTGAGATGTAGGAGTTCTAAGTTTTTTGCGCCTCGCTCACCTTGTTATTGTTGAAGGATTCCAAAATGTACAGGAGCATTATGACCAGATTAGCTCCTCTCTAATATGGGATTACTGCAGCTCAAGGGAAGTTTTGACGGAGACACTGGATTACATCTTTCAACTCGGATCAATCTTGGACTCACGGGGTTTGACTTTGTACAGTGGGATTATATCATACACCAACCTACACTAAGCCCTGAAAATGTTGAATTATTGTTATTATACTGGACTTTGTGCCTTCATAATCGCCCAAAGAGAATTTCAAAGTCCTCACTCTGACTGGATGCCCTTTTCCTTGCACATTTCGTAGTTCTTTCTTGCTAACAGGCGCGTTTTCTGCCTCTCGTATTTGCTGAGCCTTGACCCAGTTACATGTTGTCTTACACAGTTTAATGTTATTCACGCTGGATTTGCTTCATGTTTTAATGCTTAAAGGAAATCAATGTTTGCCTCGTAAAGTGTTTTCTTCACATCTGTAGCCGGCAGAGGATGTGTCATGTCTAAAACAGGCATAATCCGTAGTAATACTGTAACTTGTGTACATTAATGCTCTTGACAACTGGAGTGTCATGTACGTGAATGCAGAGAAGAAGAACCACATGATATTTTTTACAAACATTGTTACATCTCTTCTAGAAATAAAGGGATATTATTTTAATGACTTGAATAAAATGTGGTTGGACTACACTAAAACATAGTCGAAATGGCTGTTCTTTGGATTGGATTTAACACCTGCCTTTTTTTGTCTCCTGAATCGGGCCTCTTTCATGGACTGGTCTGCCCTGCCTCACACTCTCTCTGGTCTCTCTCTCTGGTGTCTCTTGGTGTCTCAGGTATGTTCTCTTTCTTTATTCACTCTCTCTGGTCCATTTCTGGTCTCTCTTTCTGGTCTCTCTCTCTGGTCCATTTCTGGTCTCTCTTTCTAGTCTCTCTCTCTCTCTCTCTCTGATCAATCTCTTGTCACTCTCTCTTGTGTCTCTCTCTAGTCTCTCTCTCTCTCTGGTCTATCTCTTGTCACTCTCTCTTGTGTCTCTCTCTAGTCTCTCTCTCTCTCTGGTCTATCTCTTGTCGCTCTCTCTTGTGTCTCTCTGTGGTCTCTCTTTCTTGTCTCTGTCTCTGATCTCGTTTTCTAGTCTCTCTCTCTGGTCTCTCTCAACTTATTGTGGTCTCTCTGTGGTCTCTCTCTGGTCTCGCTTTCTAGTCTGTCTCTCTGGTTTCTCTCAACTTATTGTGGTCTCTCTGTGGTCTCTCTCTATCACTCTGATTTCACTCTCTAGTCTCTCTCTCTCTGTAGTCTCTCTCTGTTCTGTTTCAACTGATCTTTCCACTCCAACACCAAAAGTTGTAAGTCCAGCTTTACGTTTTACTTTCAGCGGAATTTGACTTTGTGTTGACAGATCCTGAGTTTTTCCAGATAGAAAACAGTTAAGCGACCGTAGATAACACAACGTCTGTCTGTATGTTTGGAGCGTGAGGCTCGTGGGCCAAATTCAGCCCGCAATCTTTAGAGGCCCCTAAAATGATTTTCAATTATTATTAATAACTTTGATGGTTATGAGCTAACCCTTACCCTAACCCCTAACCCTAACCCTAATCTATTTTTCACATAAAATACAAGATTAATTTATTCTAAAATTTTAACCCAACACATAATTAGAAGTAAAATAGTCAAATATAAAACAATGCATTTAACTATATATTTGGTCCAGTTTTAGTTAAATCTAAACAATAAACCCATTCTTTTTTTCAGAACTATGTCAAATTTATAATGTTAACAAAAAAAAACCAAAAAAAAAACCCTTCTATTCTTTCAGCCTCCGACTATCTACTACTTTTTTATTCTGCCACTGAGCAAAATGAGCGTGACCTTAAAAATCTTAAAAATCCCTTAAAGTCCCATCGCTGTCATGGGGAAGTGCTCGGTCCATGATTAGAACGACACACTCTGAATCCAGCACATCCAGTTTCTCGAGCACCAATTTTTTTTGTTGTTTTTTTTTTGTGTGTGCGATTATCAGCCTCTTGCGTGGGTAATAACACAGAAAGCAATGGTTGAAAAAGCGGAAATCGACAGCAAAAGGCAATACGGAAACAGCGTGATTAAAGTTAAGTGAAGACAATGGAGAGAGAGGAAAAAAACACATAACAGATGTAGTGTTCCTGCCGCTGCAATTACAGAAATAAACATAGGCCGCACACAAGAGCGTGTTTGTAGTTTTTGAGGCAGAGACTGAGGATTGGAGAAAATAATAGGGAGGGGGAGAGACCATAACGAGAAGAGGAAGAACAACGGCTGCTGAGTTTGGAGCTGTCAGCAGGAGATATATGGATTTAAGCTTAAAGATGTATCATTTTAGAACAAGAATAATATTGATTTCATATTTGTGGATTTATCATAAAAAAATGTACGATAATTATCTTTCCCGTGACGGCCTTGGTTCCTGCGACCACTGCCGATTGGTTCGGGTTCCGTGATACACAATAGATTCTGAATTTGTGTTAGAAAAAAATCTGAGCAGGGCCTTTGATGGTCTCCCTCTGACCCCATGTGATTTTTTTATTTTATTTTTATCAATATGGCATTTGTTAGAACCGAAAACCACGCCCTATGATGGTTGTAATCTTTTTTGGTATAGTGCATTTCACAAACCTCCAATTGTCACCATCCGTTCACTCGCTCATTACATTCAGACCTATTTTAGTCTATTTAGTTTATTTTATTAAGTCTTTCAATCAGGATTCAGAGCTCATCATAGCACTGAAACGGCACTAGTCAAAGTCACAAATGACTTACTACTAGCTGCCGATAATGGACAAGTGTCAGTGCTGGTCCTACTGGACCTTAGTGCTGCATTTGACACAATAGACCACAGCATTCTACTGCAGAGGCTAGAATGTGATATAGGTCTTAGAGGAACAGCCCTTGGCTGGTTTAAATCCTATTTATCAGATCGATATCACTTCGTCAATGTGAATCAGGACTCGTCGCCTTATTCTGGAGTGGAATTCGGTGTGCCGCAGGGTTCGGTACTCGGACCGATTCTTTTTACTCTCTACATGCTGCCACTGGGAAACATTATTAAAAAGCATGGAATTAATTTCCACTGCTATGCAGATGACACACAGCTTTATCTGTCGATGAAGCCTAATCAGACAGATCAGCTAGAAAAGCTCAGTGCCTGCATAAAGGACCTTAAAATGTGGATGACTCTTAACTTCCTACTTCTCAACCCGGAGAAGACAGAAGTGATCCTACTCGGTCCGAAGCGCCTGCGTGACTCCCTCACTAACCAGATGGTTACTCTCGATAATGTCAGTATAATACCCAGTAACACTGTGAGGAATCTTGGAGTCATTTTTGACCAAGAACTCTCCTTCAAGGCTTATATAAGCCAAGCAACTAAAACGGCGTACTTCCACTTACGGAACATCGCTAAAATTAGGAATTTCCTTCCTAAAAGTGACGCGGAAAAACTCATTCACGCGTTTGTCACCTCAAGGCTCGACTACTGTAACGCTTTACTGGCAGCATGCCCTAAAGCCTCTTTGAAGAGCTTCCAGCTCGTTCAGAATACAGCAGCTAGGATCTTAACAGGTACCAAAAGGAGGGAGCACATAACTCCGGTGTTAAAATCACTCCACTGGCTCCCTGTGGAGTACAGAATAAAGTTTAAAATCCTACTCCTAACATATAAAGCCATAAATGGCTTGGCTCCTTCTTATCTCCAAGACACGTTAGTGTCGTATCAACCAGGTCGAGCGTTGCGCTCACAAAACGCCAGACGTCTGGTGGTCCCTAAGGTCTCAAAGGTCACTGTTGGTGGCAGAGCATTTAGCTACCAAGCTCCTTTACTGTGGAATCAGCTTCCCATTTATGTTAAGGAAGCAGATACGGTCTCCACATTCAAGGCCAGGCTTAAAGCACTTTACTTTAATTTAGCATATAATTAGGTAATATATAATATGTAGTGTATATATTATATATACATGCTGTATTATGTTATATATTATGTTATATATTATTCAATAATGTATTGTGTTATGTTGTATATTATGTTATATATTATGCTGTATGTTATTCTTTATTCAAGGCTAGGTTTAAAACAGTCCTCTTTAGTTTAGCATATGGCTAGGAAGGTAAGACTCGGAGAAGGTTAAACTCCTCAGAGTGTTAGTCAAGCTGCATAGGGAGTCAGTTTGCTGGGAGAAGTATGGTAACTTGAGCACTATCCTCTCCTCCTTCCTACTTTATCTGTTTAGCATTTTTAGGATTCTGACTGTAGTTTGTTCATTGCTATTCACCCGTTGTCCCATTGTCTGTTTCATGGTACGATGACGGGATCTCTGAGCCTGGCCTCTTCCATCTACACCTGCGGACTGCCCCGCCCGACCCGCCTGGGAGTGCTTCAGTCCTGCACCGGACCTGTCCACGTTCAGCGTCCACTGGTCCACGTTCTGTAGCTAGCTTAGGTCCTAGATCATTAGCCTGTCCGTCCGGAGGAGCGGATCCCTTTCTCATATGGGTCTCCCTCCCTGTGGGTTTCCCTAGTTCTCCTCCAAGGTTTCTCACTTTTTCCCACTGGGTTTTTTAAGAGTTTTTCCTTGTCGATGCAGGAGGGTCTTGTTGGACAGTTAGTGTCCAACAGAAAGGATTGGTGATGATCAGGACACTTTAGCATTCTACAACATGTATGGACATTTTCTTCTGTGTGTGCTTTATATTCTTCATGTGTTTTAACTGTTGATTCTCTGACCTGTGTTGGTGATTTCAATGGTTTTGTTAAGTCCTCTGAGATGACTTCTGTTGTGACCTAGGTCTATACAAGAATAAATTGTATTGTATTGTGTATTGTATTTTTAGTGGTAGACGAAACTGGAGCACCTGGAGGAAACCTACACAGAAGCTACACAGGACAACATGCATGCTTCATAGTATCTTTTTACCCAAAATATTGCAAAATACAGGCTTCCTTTTAATAGAACAGAAAACCTCATCTCTATTTATGCTACGCCGATGGGCTATTTCTCTATTCACAAACTAATCTCAAATTTCATGTTTTGCCAAAATGCCACCGCTTCTTTCCACCGACTCAACAGCCCAGACTACATTGATTTTCTTTCCAACTCGCTTGATTTGTTTTAATTTCATCAAAATGTCGCTGTCGAGTGAGTAAATGTTTTCACAGAAATGACTCTCACCCAGCCACATCGCCGCGGCAACCTTTTGGTATTTTGACACGTTCAGTATTCAAGGCATGGGCTTTACTGGATTACCGCTGTGTGTGTACGCGTTTTTGTGTGTGTGTGTGTGTATATGTATAGTTGTGTGTGTGCCCTTTTCATCCTGTTCTTATTAGTAATCAAGGGACACGGGGACACACACGGGCCGACAAAATGGCCGACTTTGTTCTCCACCGGTCTGAAATGCACCAATGTGATTTGCTTGACTGATTAGCAAGCCCCAACCAGCTGGAACCGTCATCTGAATTATAACTAAGGATTATGCCCGGGGCTAATGATATGACTGGGGGAGGAAATTGACCGTGTGTTTGGCTTCCTGTACGCCGGATTAGCACGCACATGCAGAGAAGCACAAATACAGAGATAGCGCCGTAGATGCAGATGACTGAGGCCGTGCGGAGGCTGTGCTTAGACCGGGAATGTCTATTAACCTTGCCAACCCATCGACACCCTGTTAATGAGGCCGCCGATAACACCAGGCACAAAGACCCAATCACACAGCAGCCTCTTGGCCTAAATGAGTTTTTCCAAAATAAACCGTACTCGACATACACTATTTATTAACCTTATTATCCACGGGTTTGTGCAGAGCGTCTACTGAGATTGAGAAATGTGGTGCGATGGTTTACTGCAGTGTCTCCCAAAGTGGGGTCCGCGGCCCCCTGGTGGGCCGCGAGGGTACTGCAGGGGGGCCGCGGGAGGTCATAAAAAAAATATATAATTATTTAATGTTAAATTTATAATTGTTTTGTTTGTAATATTAAAATATTTGTGTTCATTATTTGACTTGAATAATCCACTGTAATCATTTTTGTATTACAATGTTTGTAGCAGAGGCTATTTCCCCAAAATAAAATAACCAGAAGAGCCTATTCTTAATGTTGTCTTCTTGGTTATTATTTTGGGGGGCCACGCAGACCCGTCAGATTTTTAAGGGGGCCTCGGTGTTACTGAGTTTGGGAATGGCTGGTTTACTGAGTGCGTCTCGCTCATAAAGGACTCGAGTGTTGTTTGGAACGATCTTATAAATAAAGTTTGTCTCTGCAGATCGTCCAAACCGCCGTCGTACTTCCTCTCGCCCATTACTCTGACGTCCCTGCCATTCTTTTATCTATTTTTATATTAGACTCTCTTCACACACGTTCATGCAGATCTGTGATAGACATAATTTGGGGTGAAGGGAGGAGGATATGTTTCTGTTTTGATCAAAGTAAACAGTAGGCTTAAATAAAGGGGTCATAACCTCAAACTCGGCTTCTCGGCGTTTGGCCATGGTCTTGGTGTTTTTGCCTCACACCCCCCGATTTCAGGAGAGCTGTTTGGGACATATGTGAACTCTTGCTTCTATGTTTTAGCTCAAGCTCAACACATTCATAAGAACATTCATCAATCTATAAGGAGGGTCATCCATTACTATGTTATATCATACTTTATCTGTCATCATTATAACTTGAGCTCTTGTCTGTTCATTGCTATTGACCTGCTGTCCCATCGCCTGTTTCATGGCGTGATGATGAAATCCCTGAATACGGCCTCTGTCCTGCAATGCACAACCTCAATCCCGTTCTACTGCCCGCCCGTCCGAGGGAGCGGATTTTTTTGTTTTTTGCCGATGCAGGAGGGTTCAAGGACAGGGATGATTCGGGACATTGGTAATCCTGCTCCCTTATGGACCAATGGCTCCTATGTGTTTGTGAAATGTTATTGCATTTCCTGTTTGATTTCAATTTGTTGATGAGGAACAGACAACTTTGAAAAGTCTGTATCTGCGATTTAAGCCTATCCAAAAATCAAATGGATTGAATAGAACTTTCTGTCGAGATATTTTTTTTACACATTTTAAAAATCCCCACAAACTCAGTCTTGAAGCATCTGCATGTCCCTGTATGTATGCAGGAAATACACAGCAGTGTTTCGTAATGTCACCATTTTCAGGCCAAAATTAGGATTTTTAAAACAAATGGAATTTCAAACACATTGGATAAGTTTGCCAGTCTGCTTCTAGCTTTAGTGTGATAGAATGCAAAACAGCAAATCGCCTCACCAGAAGCTCCAACCCGACATCTGCATCTCATCGTAGTCGTTTATGCTCAATTAAACAGGAAGTGTGCGTCTTATGTGCTAATGAGAAGCTATGTCTTTACAAATCTGTGACTTGTCAATGACGAGATAATGTAACAAGTATGGATTCATATTTCAGTATTCTAAATACTGTTTCTTGTCGCGGTAGCTGGTTAGCACTCTCGCTTCTCAGCAAGAAGGTCCTGGGTTTGAATCGTGGTAAGAACTCTGGGTACAAAACAAATGCAACATGTTAAACTACAAAGCGACATAAACGTCTTTACCAGGCTCTAAAACTGTGGCTGAAATCGTGGCAAAGTTGTCTGCACATTTAATGAATTGTGCAACCTCAGGAGCACTGGCAGGACTTGGTCACTTGCTTGTTATAAACTGGAGACAAATCCACAAAAGACAGCACTAATTTATTCTTGGCTTATGTGAAGGTTCAATAGAATCAGTATTCGGCATCTTCACTAAAGTGTGTTTTAGCAGGACACTAAAAGCATGAAAGCTACTTATTTCTCAGTTTGACACAGATTTATGCCGTGGACCAGAAACAGGCTGATTAAAGAAACCTCTTTGAACCATGGGAATATATTTCCATTGCCAACTAAAGGGCAGACGCTCCCGCTATAATTGCAAAGCCAGACAAACAGGAGAGTTTTTCCTATACACAAACATTTATGACATATGTATCTTGCTGCTGCACTATAACAATCTTCCCCAGACATATTTATTGACAAATATAAAAGTCAGTCGCAAAGAACATTTTCCAAGTTTAGCAATGTTGTCTTTACACTCTCTCTGTCCGGGGACTACAGGGCACAATTAGCATTTTAGAAAAGAACACCTGGCTCATACAATATCATTTTCTCTATATATTGATTGTGCATTGTCTCTGATACAAAATAACAGGCTGTATTAAGTATGATAAGGTATAGCTATATGACCAATTACGTAGACAACAATATATCACTACTACAACCTACCTAGGTTACTACTACTCCACAGAAAATATTTCCATCCATCCATCCATCCATCCATTTTCTTCCGCTTTATCCGTTTCCGGGTCGCGGGGGCAGCAGTCTAAGCAGAGACGCCCAGACTTCCCTATCCACACACACCTCCTCCAGCTCGTCCGGGGGGACCCCAAGGCGTTCCCAGGCCAGCTGAGAGACATAGTCCCTCCAGCGTGTCCTGGGTCTTCCCCGGGGCCTCCTCCCGGTGGGACGTGCCCGGAACACCTCCCCAGGAAGGCGTCCAGGAGGCATCCTGAACAGATGCCCGAGCCACCTCAACTGGTTCCTCTCGACGTGGAGAAGCAGCGGCTCTACTCCGAGCTCCTCCCGTGTGACTGAGCTCCTCACCCTATCTCTAAGGGAGCGCCCAGCCACTCTGCGGAGGAAGCTCATTTCGACCGCTTGTATCCGCGATCTCGTTCTTTTGGTCATTACCCAAAGCTCATGACCATAGGTGAGGGAGGGAACGAAGATTGACCGGTAAATCGAGAGCTTTGCCTTTCGGCTCAGCTCCCTCTTTACCACAACGGTCCGATACAGAGACCGCATCACTGCGCACGCTGCACCGATCCGCCTGTCAATCTCACGCTCCATTCTTCCCTCACTCGTGAACAAGACCCCGAGATACTTGAACTCCTCCACTTGAGGAAGGACCTCTCCACCCACCTGGAGAGGGCAAGGCACCTTTTTCCGGTCGAGCACCATGGCCTCGGATTTGGAGGTGCTGATTCTCATCCCAGCCGCTTCGCACTCGGCTGCAAACCGTCCCAGTGCATGCTGCAGGTCCTGGTTCGTTGGAGCCAACAGGACGACATCATCCGCAAAAAGTAGAGATGAAATCCTGTGGCTCCCGAACCGGACCCCCTCCGGCCCCTGGCTGCGCCTAGAAATTCTGTCCATAAATACAGTGAACAGAACCGGTGACAAAGGGCAGCCTTGGCGGAGGCCAACATGCACCAGGAACAGGTCTGACTTACTGCCGGCAATGCGAACACAGCTCTGGCTCCGGTCATACAGGGACCAGACGGCCCTCAGCAGAGGACCCTGGACCCCGTACTCCCGGAGGACCCCCCAAAGGACACCCCGGGGAACACGGTCGAACGCCTTCTCCAAATCCACAAAGCACATGTGGACAGGTTGGGCGAACTCCCATGAACCCTCGAGTATCCGATGGAGAGTATAGAGCTGGTCCAGTGTTCCGCGACCGGGACGAAAACCACACTGCTCCTTCTGAATCCGAGATTCGACCATCGGACGTAGCCTCCTCTCCAGTACCTTGGAGTAGACCTTACCGGGGAGGCTGAGGAGTGTGATCCCACGATAATTGGAACACACCCTCCGGTCCCCCTTCTTGTAGAGAGGGACCACCACCCCGGTCTGCCACTCCATTGGCACCGCCCCCGATCGCCACGCGATGCTGCAGAGACGTGTCAGCCAAGACAGTCCTACAACATCCAGAGACTTTAGATAGTCAGGACGGATCTCATCCACTCCCGGCGCCTTGCCACCATGGAGGCTGCCAACCACCTTGGTGACCTCGGCCAGGGAGATGGAAGTGTCCGCCCCAACATCCTCAGCCTCTGCCTCCTGAACGGAGGACGTGACGGGGGGATTGAGGAGCACCTCGAAGTATTCCTTCCACCGCCCGACAATATCCTCAGTCGAGGTCAGCAGCCCTCCACCCGCACCATACACGGTGTTGGCAAAGAACTGCTTCCCCCTCCTGAGGCGCCGGACGGTTTGCCAGAACCTCTTCGAGGCCGACCGATAGTCATGCTCCATGGACTCTCCGAACTCCTCCCAGTCCCGGGTTTTTGCCTCTGCAACAGCCCGGGCCGCGGCACGTTTGGCCTGCCGGTACTTGACAGCTGCCTCAGGAGTCCCACGAACCATCATTGCTCGATAGGACTCCTTCTTCAGCCTGACGGCATCCCTTACTGCCGGTGTCCACCACCGGGTTCGGGGATTGCCGCCGGGACCAGCACCAGAGACCTTGCGACCACAGCTACGAGCCGCCGCATTGGCGATAGAGGAAGAGAACATGGTCCACTCGGACTCGATGTCCCCCTCCTCCGCCGGGACCTGGGAGAAGCTCTCCCGGAGGTGTGAGTTGAATGTCCGTCTGACAGGGGGCTCAGCGAGACGTTCCCAGCAAACCCTCACTATACGCTTGGGTCTGCCAGGTCTGACCGGCTTCTTCCCCTGCCAGCGGATCCAACTCACGACCAGGTGATGATCGGTTGACAGCTCCGCCCCTCTCTTTACCCGAGTGTCCGAGACACGCGGTCGAAGGTCAGATGATACGACAACAAAGTCGATCATCGACCTCCGGCCTAGTGTGTTCTGGTGCCACGTGCACTGGTGGACACCCTTGTGCTCGAACATGGTGTTCGTGATGGACAGGCCGTGACTGGCACAGAAGTCCAACAACTGAACACCGCTCGGGTTCAGATCAGGGGGGCCGCTCTCCCCGATCACCCCTCTCCAAGTGTCACTGGCATTTCCCACATGGGCGTTGAAGTCCCCCAGGAGAATAACGGAGTCCCCGGGCGGTGCACTGTCCAGTACCCCTCCCAAGGACTCCAAGAAGGCCGGGTACTCTGCACTACCGTTAGGCCCGTAGGCCGTCACAACAGTGAGAGACTTGTCCCCCACCCGGAGGCGGAGGGCAGCGACCCTCTCATTCACCGGGGAGAACTCCAACACGTGGCGGCTGAGATGGGGGGCAATGAGTATGGCCACCCCAGCTCGCCGCCTCTCCCCGCGGGAAACACCAGAAAAGAGCGTCCAACCCCTCTCAAGGAGTTGGGTTCCAGAGCCCAAGCTGTGTGTGGAGGTGAGGCCGACTATCTCTAGTCGGTATCGCTCAACCTCCCCCACAAGCTCGGGCTCCTTCCCCCCCAGTGAGGTGACGTTCCACGTCCCAAGAGCCAGATGTTGGGTGTGTGGACTGGGTCGTCGAGGTCTCCGCCTTCGACCGCTGCCCAGTCCTCGCTGCACCACGCCACCACGGACCCCTCTGCAGGTGGTGGGCCCACAGGAGGGACTGCCCACGTCATCCCTTCGGGCTGAGCCCGGCCGGGCCCCGTGGGCTAAGGCCCGGCCACCAGGCGCTCGCTTGCGAGCCCCGACCCCAGGCCTGGCTCCAGGGTGGGGCCCCGGCTGCGCCATGCCGGGCGACGTCACGGTTTTCGTTGTCGTGCTGTCCATGGTTGGCTTCGGACTGCGCTTCGTCTGACTCGTCACTTGAGACCTGTCTGCCATGGGAGGCCCTACCAGGGGCATGAAGCCCCAGACAGCATAGCTCCCAGGATCATCCGAGTGCTCAAACTCCCCCACCACGTTAAGGTGGCAGTCCAAGGGGGAGTAGAAAATATTTCAAAAGTAAAATAAAATTTTAAACTATTATTTTATAAATGTATAAATATTTTAAAAGCAAAATAAACATGAAAATACATACCAAAACACTTTGCTTAAAAGGAGAGCTCAACAGTGATCTATAGTCCAGACATTTGTACTTTTTTGTTTCAGTTTGTTTTATCCATTGTTCCCATTGCTTTTTGCTTCCTTTGGGTTTCCATTTGAGAATAATTTGGTATTCTTGAATCTTCCATTCCCCTACACCATTATTTTACTCTTCTTTTTTGCAATAATACTCAAGCTAGTAGCACTACTTCTACTTCTACTACTACTAATACTTTCTGATTGTGAGCTGTATCATATCATCTGAAAAAAAAAAATCTATTTTCAACTGTGTAATCATCCATAGGCAAATCCCATGTGGGTCATAAGCACCAATAATATCACATTGGATCTTGACTTTCCTCACTGCCTTCTCAGCGAAACCCATGGCGACGCTTTGACACACGACCTACATTCACACAGAGACGGCCATATGAATACTAGTCTATATTCTATTGTCCTAAAGGCAGCGCAAGTCACTCGTGTAGATTGGCCTTAGTGTCAGTGGCTCAACTCTGATTCATGTTTAGGTCAGGACTTGGGCAGATGCAGCTTCAGGCTATAACTTCTCTCTCTCTGTTGCTCACTTTGAGCATTATAAAGCAACGGCACAGTTTTACACTCGCCCCCGGCAAACTGCTAACCCAATAACATCCCGCACCCTGACTGTGGTTCCATTTATTAGATAACAGTAGACCTAATATCCAAACATCTGATAGTGCCGCAAAGGGGGGGCTACTGCAGTTACTATTGAGATTACAACTGTCACACATACAAATCATCATCTGCATTAAATTATCAAAAACAGAGTCAGTGCATGTTGATTATACAGCATTTGCAAGAACAGTAATTCTGGCTTCAGTCTCTTCTAATGTGTGGACTCCCTGCATTTAACTATCTAAGTATCAGCTCTTGCCTTGCCACCGCAGACTGCATATAGATAGATATTACTAACCCCCAAGCTAAATGAAGCGGACCAGACCTGTCCACGTTCTGCGGCCGCTGCGTGGCCCTGGTCCTTGTTCTGTAGCTTAGGCTCTAGATCTATAGCCCGTCAGACCATGGGGCCGGATCCCTCTCTCAATGTGGATCTCCTCGAGGTTTCTCACTTTTTTCTATGTTCTATATTCTTTTTTAACTGTTACACAATTACATACTTTATTTCCAAATACATCATATAAAAGATCAGAAAACAATAATGTAATTCCAAAAAACCAACAACAACATTTTAAAGTGGCCTTAAATGATCTTGATTGGAATGCAATTTTCTCTTTCGAAGATCTAGATTTTTGTACTTGGGATTTTTCAACAAAAATTATGGACAAAATGGCAACATTTTCCAGAAGGGGGAGACCAAAGAAAGTAAAAAACAGTCTTCCATGGGTAATACGTAAGGCCAAGGCAATTTTTTTTGTAAACATTATTGAGAATGCGAAAGGGAATAGTAAAAAAATCTGGAACAGTTTAAACAAACCAAAAAGATAAAATGAGTTAGAAATACGCATCAACGGAGAATTGGTGAAAGAACCAGGTGTAATTGCAGCAGAGTTCAATAATTTCTTTATAGACTCAGTTCAAGAAATCTCTCAATTGTTGATTCAATAAGTGATGCACTACCTATGTTTAATATAGATGGGATAACAGAAAGAGAAGTAGCCAACATTATTAGTTCGCTGAACAGCTCCAAAGCTAAAGATGCCTTTGATCTTGATGTTACTTTTATAAAAGAGCATAAAGACACACTGATACCGCCCATCACCCACATGGTAAATTTGTCAATTAAGCACATGGTCCATGGTCCCAGACATGTGGAAAGTGGGTGTGGTTAGTCCAATTTCCAAAACTGGGGACAAGACTGATAGGCATAACTACAGACCAATTAACATCTTACCTGTAGTCTCAAAAATTATAGAGAAATGGGTTATGAATCTATTAACAGAACAACTTAATCAGTCATAATCCTTGGATTTCGCACACATCACTCAACAGAGGGCACTATCAGTGTGTTTTTAGAGAAAACTAAACGTTTTTTAGATAAGAACGCTTGTGTAGGTGCCGTATTTCTGGACTTAAAGAAGGCTTTCGACACAGTTGATCGCAAAATCCATTTTAATCATTTAAATTTTTCAGGGAAAACTATAAACTGGATGAAATCATATCTTACTAATAGAATGCAGTGTGTTGTGGTCAACGGTGTCAAATCGACCTATCAAGAGTGTACAGTGGGAGTACCACAAGGCTCCATTCTAGGACCAACTCTTTTTTCCCTTTACATAAATGATCTCCCAGAAGCATGCAGAAACACACAAATACAAATGTATGCTGACGATGCTGTAATATACACGCCAGCATTTTTACATCTGAAATGGCCCAAGTCCAAAACTGGCTCTCAAAATCATGTCTCCTTTTAAACACTAAAAAGACCGTATGCATGATGTTTTCCAAAAAAAATAAAAATAATACAAGTTCACATGTATTTTTCAGAGATGTAGAGCTCGAACTGGTACAAGAGCTCAAATACAGTAACTTGGAGAAGGGCTGCACGGTGGCAGAGTGGATAGCACTCTCGCCTCTCAGCAAGAAGGTCCTGGGTTCGAATCCCGGTCGGACCAGGGCCTTTCTGAGTGGAGTTTGCATGTTCTCCCCGTGTCTGCGTAGGTTTCCTCCGGGTACTCCGGTTTCCCCTACCACTAAAAATATGTCCACGCTCCATCTCTGTGTGGAGTGAGAGATAAATGCCCATAATTAACAATTGTAAACCGCTTTGAGACTCAGATCTGCAGTGAAAAGGCGGTATATAAATAAAGATTACAACTACTACTTACTACTTGACTCTACTCTCACATTCAAAAGTCATGTCAAGAAAATTTGTAAAACAATTCAATTCAGTCTCTATAACTTCAGATATATTCGCTCATCAATGACACTTCAAGCAGCCAGGATGTTTCTGCATGCTATGGTGTTTTCACACATTTAATATTGTTTTACGAACTACAAATCAAACCACTTGTAGGCAAATAGAATCTTTATATAAAAAAGCTTTAAAATGTTTTGCCAGAAAACCTGTTTCAAACCACCACTGTCGCATTCTTGAGAAGTACAACCTTCTAAACTTCAAACATTTTAAATACTTTAAATTTGCTTGTATGGTTTAGAAAATACTCAATAGACTTGCACCGCCGCCATTAAGGGAATTCATAAAGCTAAAATCCTCTTCTGGCAGAGCCACCCGGTCTATGGTTAGAGGAGACTGTGAAGTGCCCTTCAGACAAACCACCTTTGGGCAGACTGTTCTTTCAGTTAGGGGATGTAACATCTGGAACAGCGTCCCTTTCACGATGAGAGAATGCCCCACGTTTAACACATTTGGGACTAAATTAAAAAACTGATTGAAATCCAATCAGCGATGTGCTCATTAGACCCTACACAGAACTCTTGGTACAGGACTGATCCAAGTATCAGGATCCTCTGCACAGGTGTTTTCTTATAAATAACTGTACACATTTATCCTAATAATGTCTTATGTTTGAACTGTACGACTTGCCCTTGCACAAAAATCCCCTTTCTATTGTGCAAGTTACAGAACGAACATTCTGATATTATCAATGTATGAATTATATCAACATTTGTTATGTAAGTATGTAGCCTAAATTTTTAAACTGTTTTGTTTTATAATTGTTGTTGGCATTATACACCTTGCCCAGGGACAACAGCTGAAAACTAATGCTGACACGTTTACAGAAATGTTCATTAATGTGTAATTTCCCTGTCAAATAAACTAATAATAATAATAATAATAAATAAAAATAATGTTGATTCTTTGATCTGTGTTGGTGATTTCAATGGTTTTGTTAAGTCCTCTGAGATGACTACTGTTGTGATTTAGGGCTATACAAGAATAAATTGTATTTTCCATCCATCCTTCCATTTTCTACCCCTTAATCCATTTCTGGGACGGGGGGATGGCAATCAGTGATGCCACCCAAATCACATAGCACCAGCCCCAAAATTAATTGCACTGTATTGTATTGAATTGTATTGTAATGAAGCCCAAGAGAGATGTGCTCATGGACTGAGTTTGTGTCGTTTTTATTGTGATATTGTCTTCATGAAGCAGATATGAGCCCTAACAACTGACCCATTAGGAGGTTTTTTGTCGCCGAATTCACCTTTAACTAGTAAGTAGCTGGAGAGCGGACATTGCTGCTACCAACAACAGCTTGAGCCAATCGGCATCTTCCGCATTAAGGCTATGGTGATGCCAGCCCTCTGTCTGTCCACTCCTTCTGTACAGTTAATGATCAGGGCCAGTATGAACTCAGAAACTCACAAATACAATAGCCACATGAATGCAAAAAATGAAATGTATTTTAGCAAAATTTTAACTTCCTTTATTTTCTTTTTCAGTTAAAATTGCCTCAGTTGTGAAACCCAACAGTTGGTCATTTTACAGTCTAGAACCATCCCACATAGCTACAGTATATTGCACTTTTATTTAGGAAGACTTCATTTGTCGTTTGATCTTTCTCTGTTTCTATTCAATTCAATGTATTCTTTTTAAATCATAAATAACAACATCTCAGAGGACTTAACAAAACCGTTGAAATCACCAACACGGATCAGAGAAACACAAAGATTAGATAACCCATTGGGATTGGTCCATAAGAGGGACTTATGGACCAAGGGGGTTTTCCAGCTGAATTAGACTAATTTTGATGCTCTGAGTCCGAAAATGACCTTGGTTTTGCTCAATCAGGTCAGGATTTTTTGCTACAGAAATATTTTTTTAAATCGATTTTGCGTAAAAAACAAATTTCTGCAGATCATCAGCTGAGAAACCTTTGAACTTTTTTTTTCCGTTTTCCTCAAGAAATAAATAGTTTTTATTTACTCCATCAAATTTGATAAGCAGAATTCCTAATAACGTAGACGTACATAATCCGTAACACTATGGCTGTATCTCAAAAAGTTGATGATAGAGCAAAATGCATGTGATATTCGGACTCAGAACACCAAAATTAGTCGAAATCAGTTGAGAAACCCCTGACCATTTTTTGGCTGTCAACTTGTGTAATAGATACTTTGCAGTAATAATGAGACAAACACAGAACAATCAGAGTCCAAATCTACAGAAATCAGTCATTGTGTAAGTACTACAAAAACTCATCAGACCTTTTCAGCTTTTCCAACTCTTTCCATTGCTATCTATCTGCAGCAGCCAAATTTTATAATTACAAGTTGTATTTTCATAGAATGTATTTGTTCTTTTTAGCGAAACCTTTATTGATTTTTGGGATTGGCACGAGATTTAACACATTTTGCCAATGGAACACGCAGCAATAGTTGGATCCCAAGCGCAGTCACTTTTTATCTTATCTCGGAACTAAGCGCGAATTTGCTGAGTGAGAAATTGGAATGCTTGTTCCATTGTTTTAAAATTAGATTAAAAAAAACTTTATGAACTGTGTATTTTTGTCTTTGACTGCTGTGCTTTTTAACACTACTTCCAATTATTCATATTACTCACTAAGCATTTCTATTCTCCACTGTTGCAAAATCTACTGTGAATCTATAATGAAAGACGTGTCTATCGAGATTAATCCATTATGATACTGTTTTTACTTTGTGTCCAGTGGAGTATTGACGGCTTCATTTCACTTCTGCTTGTAGCTGTGAGATAACCCAATAACAGCCTGCAGCCTGTTTGCTGTTTGTTTTATAAGAAAACATTGGAGCTGCATTCTGTCTCTGGAGGCTTCACCCTCGGCTGTTCTGTGTGTGTGTTAAAGCTGTGTGTTGTGAATGCAAGTGGAAAGAGCATAGATCAGAGAATAACCTTAACGTTCAGCTCAAAAAGCCCTGACATCCAATCACAAGAATCAATAGTCCCTCAAGACAATCTCTGCAAGATCCCTTTTAAAGTTGGGCAATATTAGCCGGCCAATTCCTTGAATCCATTAGCAGTTCAAGGACAGGTGTATTGGAATCAATAGAGACCGGGACCCACACAGAGGCCTTCTGAAGAAACCAGATGACCTCCCACTGTCTGTGTCATGGAGAAAGCAGGATATGAAAGTCCATTGATTTTTTAAACTCTCTTTTAGGAACTCACACAGGTTCTGATGCAATGATGTGTAAGCATTCTTTTCAGCGTGTGAAAAATGTAAATTCGACAAGATTCACTAATTAAGTTGCCATCCATGGAAATCTAAGGTGAAGATGGAGAAGTGTTGTGATCGAGATCTATTTGATGTGTGAACTTCTTTGCCCCAATTCTCTCAAGCCAATGTCAAAACAAATGTATTGGTTGTGAAGTAGTGATTTTGCAGAAACCATTTATGTCCGTGGCTGAGTGGCTGAGTAGAACATACGCTTCACAGCAAGTGATGGGTTTGATTCTGTGTTGGCTCAGTGTGGGTTTTCTCCAGGTGCTACGGGTCCCCACCACCCAACCTCCAGCTCTGGTAGTCTTGACCAAAACATCACATCCTCTGGCAGTAGATATTGTTTGTTGAGATTCTGAACATCTGGATTTGCTAACACAGGGGTCAGCAACCAACAGCTCTGTAGCCGCATGCGGATCTTTAGTGCCCCTATTTTTGGTCAAATATGGATCTTTGAACTTTTTGAGTTGCCGACCCCTGTGCTAACAGCCTCTTTCCACAAATGATCAGTTTGACTGTGCACTGTACTGATCTGTTTTTGTTGATTGGTTTCACAGCAAAAAAGTGCCTTGTACTTAGCCTGTTTTATATTACGTACTCATAATTTGCACATCTTTTCCAATCTGGCTTTACTGCAAATAGCAAATAAACTGAATCTGAATCGAGAGCATAAACATCTGGAGCTGGCTCCCAGGCCCTGCTCTGGTGGCATGGCAGACGGGTCAAATACAGAGGACACATTTACTAATGGGGAAAATCAAGTATATCGTACCTTTCCATACCTCAGGACAGTGATTCCCAAAGTGAGGGTTGAGATCTTGATAGGGTTCGTGAGACACTAGCAGGGGAGCGTAAGGTGGGTCTAAGGGTTAAAGGACAGTGACGATCATTTATAGACATTAAATATTTATGGACAGTAGTCATCATGCTCCCTGTGGACCAATACCTCCTAATCCTCTTTTAATGTGGCATTCCCTGGTTTTAAACTGTTTGATTCTCCGATCTGTTGGTGATTAATTGCCATTTTTGTTAAGTCCCCTGAGACGGCTGCTGTTGTGATCAAGGGCTTTACAAAAATAAGTAATGGTTTGAACCGAATATTATATGATTGCCTTTATCCATAAAGCAAAGTGTTTCTCCAATGAAGCGCTGACATCACACGGAGACTTCTGAACACACTGTCATTGAATATTCATCTGTTCTTCACTCCAACGCGTCTCTATTCAATATTGATTTATTTCAGCAAGACTCGACCAATTCCCAACAGAGAAAACGGATCCTTTGGGAACTGAAGATCCACAGTTCGGAGTCAACCGAAACTATCATGAGAGGCCCTGATACAAGACCCCATTTCCCGATTTTCCTCAAAACATTTGGACAATTTCCCACCAAAGTGTTTCTGTCGGCTTTGCTCTCGAGTGAACACTAATCCCCATTGAACCCAGGGCGGCAGCCACGGTTCAGAAGTGGATCAAAGCCCCTCCCTCCCAGCCGCCGGTCCTTCGCTGCATATTAACATGGCTGTAATTGGACGTTCTGTTCGTTTGTGGTTTGCTTGTTTGTTTAGATTGTGTTTGAAGCCGGGCTTAATTAAATTGCGTCCTTGGTGCGGAAGCTTGCGAACATGTGGGAGGCGGTGTCATTGATTTGGGAGGGCTGTGGTGGAACGGGGGAGAAGGCTTGGTATTGTGTGTAATGGGGAAAGAGAGAGGGTATTGATGCACTGGTGAGTCATTCTTTGTTGTCTTTTATGGACTTATTAAAGAAGAGATCAAGTGCAAGTGGTTTGGACTGTGTTGCTGAGAAGCGATGAAGCAGCCCGGTTCAGATGTTTGCTAATTATATAACAGTTACCGTCATGTACAGTTTCATTATGCCATGGATGTGTCTTCTCCATATGCTGCTTGTCGAGCAAAGACAAGAGGTGATGTCTACTTCTTGACTTAATATCCTCTGCATATGAAACTTATTGTATAAGGAAAAATAAATATACCGTTATTCAAAAAAAGGCACCACCGGATTGTGAAAGCCTATTGTACATTTTGCTAGTTGTGGTATGTAAGTCTAGAACATAAAATTCTCCCGTGTTGTTTGATCTCTCTGTGTCGTCTTTCTTTCTGTTTTATTTTAATGATTTATTTAATGTGTTTATTCATAATCATTGTATATTTTGTGACAGTTTGAATGTTTTACTAATAATAACGGCTTATTAAACGAGCGCGAGGTCTGTACAGAGAAATATCAGACCGAAGTCTGATATTTGTTTGTACAGACTGAGCAAGTGAGGTTAACAAATGTTTTATTATATGACTATTTTTAATTCATGCAAATATCGATCGGTTTCAACTGGCAAAAACACATGCAACCAAACTGTCAAATGGTGACATGGAGAACTTGCTTATCAGATGATTGAGGTCGCCCGCTGGTAAGATCTTGATCTCTTCTGTGTCTTTACCAATGCTTTTTAGATATTTGTGAAGTATGTTCATGTCCGACTTGGTTTTTCCTAATCGTGGCTTTAGCTTTCTGGTCTGTAACGAAGTTGTCAATCTCTTCTTGACTGTTAGGAGTTGTGTTTTCATAGTTATTTTCTGTTATTACTTCCTCTGGCTCAATGAACTCGTCCGGATAATATAATTCACTGGGAGAATGCTTCCATTCGTCGCTCATTATTTCTTTTTTTAACGAGGAAATATATCAAATTTGATATGCGCTGCGGACCAATTGTCATGGTAACGGTCCGAGATGGGAAAATATCAGACCGCAAATCAGCCAATCAGAGCGTGCGTACGATCCAAGTCATATAATAAAGGGACCTTTTATTATCATCCACAAGAGAGTTCCCTTCAAATGAGGCCCATAATGAGTAATCACACAGGATATAAGTGCAACCTATTGTGTTCTTGTCAATAATAAATCATCATAATCATATTTTATTAATTTTGACACCTCTGAGTTACAACATACTTGACACAACATAAAAAATAGATTAAGACCAGACAAAGTGCAGCTGGATAAAACCCCTTGTCTCTGTGATTTCCGTGGTCCTGTTGTTCCTTCTTGCATCAGCAAAACTGAGAGTACTCTCCAGCAGTAACTTTCTTCATTTGCTCTATTTACTGTCATGAGATATTTCCTTGCGTTTCAATCACCCACATTTCAACTTGTGCTGAACTTTTTGGTGATTGAGTCCAGGTGTATAAAGGCAGTAACCAGACCGTGACTTTAACCTTTAGAAACTGCCCTTTAAAGCTGCATACCAACCAAAATGCATTTCCGCCTGCTCCTCTGCAGCTATAATTTGGAAGTGGCCAAGCGCGGGTAAAAATCAACACTCGACTCAAGCCATGGCAAAATGTATGACGTGAAAAGCCTCAAGAATTCCAAATGACAATCAAAATGTAAACAAAACATGTTATTCTATTGCCATGCTCAAAGCAACAGTCCTCCATGGGGTCAACATTCAAACAGGAGACGCAATTACAGCTATGAACACAGTGATATTCAATGATAAAGGACTTAAGGGACATTTATTAATATTTATGGACATCGGTCATCCCCACATGGACCAATGGCTCCTATGCGTTTGTTATTTTTGTATTCCACTGTTTCATTCTCTGATTGTGTTGTTGACAAATCTATTTCTTTGTCAATTCCTCCAAGACGACAGCTGTTGTTATTTAGGGATACAAAAAAGTAAATAAAATTGAATCAATAATTAGAGAAAAAAGTTGTGGTGCACTCTCCTTGTTGCTTACTTCGATGGCTCTATCCAGACAGCCCATGGAAAGAAGACTAAATCCCAATTATCCTGTTTAAAAGCGGGTCCTAAAAGGCTCCAGACGTAATCAAGGGTCCTCCTTAATGGCCGTCGATGTCATTACAGCGGATGACTGTTTGATCCTGCTGTGGAAGGGGATCAGAGGCTACGGGAAAACAACAAAAAGAAGATTCTTATTGACTTGTGGAGAGGAACAGACCAGTAAGAAACGGCTAATGTAAAGTATGTTGCATTTACTGACAAGAAAGTGAATACATGGATACGGTACAATGCATGTTTGTGTTTTGTCTAACTGTCAGACACGCTAAACTGATTCTGTAGAAAGATTTTTCGCTTGATTTAAAGGTGGGATACCCAACTTTTTTCTGCATTGAAAAGTGTCTTCCTGAATATGTGAGACAGGCTTCTACTCTGACAATGTGCCATGTCATTCAAAACTTGTTTATTTATGTACTTATCTTGTGCACACACTGGGGACTTTTGCAAATGTATTCGAATGTGGTTTTACTGCAAGAGGCAAATAAAATGAATGTGAATCTGAAAAAAACAGTTCTGTTAAGCTCTGCATACAACTGACTTTGTAAGATAACTTCTGTGACGTTTTAAGATTTCTTTCTTGGTTTATAAAGTAAGAATTGATGATTGCACCTTTCCTCATTTGTTTTATCCGACACTTGGCGTTCCAATGTGTTCTTATAACTGCAAATGACAAATAGATTTAATATTGCAAAGTGAGGGCCTGCATCAGAAAATCAGCTCTCAGCTCAAAGAGTCAAATAGTGATTAACAAGGCATCTTAAAGTGCGTCACTTTCTTTTCAAACCGTGACAAGAGTGCGAAACGTTTTTAAGAAAAACACTGGATTGCCCTGAACATTTTCACCTTTGATTGGTCAGAAATTATTCAAATCCTTGAGGTCCTTTGTCATTGGTTTAAATCTTACTCATTGTAGGTATGCCTAGGGGAAAGACTGTTTGAAATAAGGTGTTGTTAAAATAGTTCAGTTCCCCAAAATAATACATTATTAAATTGCTCTGACTCGTTCACTACATTGTACTTTTATCAGGCATGTTGTATTGGGCCAAACATTATGTCTTATTTATATAAGTTGGTAAATCCAGCTTTAATATTCATATTGATTACCCCAGCACACAATAGCACCACAACCATTATTTGTTTTATCACCATCAACCAAGATGTTACTTAAAGTCAGTTTCAACACATTGCACATAATTTGCATCTTCACTAAAAGCGAAAATCCTTCATTATTTTAGTGGGCCATCTGTATCCGTGGCCCAACCGCTGAACTTGTAAATAACTCTACGATCACATGATGCGTTTGTTTATCAGCACTCACTCACTCATGTGTTTTGGCTTCCACGGCTTCTCTCTGCCGCGCACAAATGGACTTGGAAGCGGCGGCACAAACCAGGTGGCTCATTAGGCCCATCCTAAAATAACGCTCTGATAAAATAAAAGTTATTTCAGCCCCAACAAACCATTTGCACTTTGGCATCAGTGAGGAGCAGTGTGTGATGTTAGAACTTTCTGTCGACACATGCTCTAAACTTTTTTCATGAGCGAATTTGATTGTTCCTAATACAAGAGTTAGACCAACACGTGTTATAGGCAGATGTAATCTACACCTGTGGTTAGTGATGTATCATCCACGTTGATTTGAGGCCTAAAATGTGGGAATCATGGTCCCGAATGAACCACACAAAAAAGGGGTTGGCCTGTGAGATTTAAGATGGACATCGGAGCAAAGGCAAAGAATCAACGATGCAAGGATTATCAGATGGGAGACTTAGTTGAAGGAAGTCTTTGACGTGTGGAGCATCTGTCTGTTGTGTCTTCTATAACCGGACAGGCGTCTTTCCAATAAGAAACCACTCTTTGGCCGATTAACAAATAAAAACATGTCAGCACAGGAAGAATTTTGTCACCGAACATTTGCAGTTAAGATGTCAGCATTTTTCCAGTGGTCAGAAAGTCCAGCTCTTCTTGCATTCTTGGCCTGAGTTTGGAAAAGTGTTGGCGTCTCCTTGACAGACAGGCTCCAGTTGGTGTGGATCTCACAAAATCATTAATGTGAAACTGTAGTGGGCAAGAACCTCAATCCAGAAGAACGCTGATCCAAGAACAAGACCCATTGTCCTTGGACCACAAAAGCCATTGTTTAATTGCTTTTTGCTTGAAGCTGGTGTAAGTAGACGATGCAACAAGTGCTTAACAAAACAGCGAAGCACAAGGAATAAATAATCACAATGCATTTAAAACTTAACTGTATTTAAACTAGATTTGAACTTTGTCAGAGTAGAAGCCTGTCTTATATTTTCAGAAAGAAAGTTCCAGAATGTAGCTGCACGAATGAGAAACGCCTCCCCATGTTTTGTCCTGACTCTGGGCCCCAGCAGGAGGCCAGTCCCTGTGCTCCTCAGGGTCAGAGTTGGCTCATATGCCAGAAACATGTTACTGATGTACTTGGGTGCGAGGCCACGGGGAGACTTGTAACAAGCAGAGCTGCTCTAAAGTCTATTCTCTGTGCCACAGGAAGCCAGTGCAGAGACATGTGAACTGAAATAATGTGATTGTACTTCCTGAACAAAACATATGGCTGACCATATACAAAATGCAAGAACGAATGACTCCCATGCCAACCCGCTTCCTACCATTGTCCATGATGAGTGGTGTTCACATTACTTCTGCTATGTTAAACTACAATTTCCTGCACATTCTTGTGGCCAATAAAATCCCCGGCTCCAAAAATGTGAGTTTGAGAGAAGCAGCAATGCGTGACCATCCTTGTTTAAATAAAACATTGTAATTTTAGCTCCCGTTTCGCTTTGAGGCCTCAGAGCGACTTCAGCTGGATGTGTGAGCGCCTCAGTGAACTCCTCTGTTCCCACATCATGTCACAGACACTTGGTTAATTACAGGCTGGATTAGAGCAAATCTGGACCAGAAACTCCCTTATTGTGGAGTTTGCAGACAAGTTCTCCTTTTGTCAAAACCCAACTCCCAGAGTGGCATTAAGCGGATGTAAGGTTAGCCACTCATTTCACAAAAAATAGGAACATTCAATCGAGGGAAGTTGTAATGTTTATATTTTCTGCTGGTTTACATCCAGAGCTGTTATCCAATTCAATTCAATGCAGTTCAAATCCATGTATTTTTGTTTTGCCCTAAATCACAACAGCAGTCGTCTCGGGGGACTTTACAAAGTTGTCGATTCACCGACACATTAGCCTGGCCTTAGCCATCTGTACACTCCGGTCAATCGTATTTTTTTTAAAACATTGTCAGAGAGGAGGCCTGTCTCAAACTTTCAGGAAGATTGTTCCAGATTTTAGCAGCATGAATCTGAAAAGCAGCCCCCCCTTGTTTAGTCCTGACTCTGGGCACTAACAGGAGTCCAGTCCCTGTGCTCCTCAGAGTCCGGCTTGGTTTGTGTGGGACTAACATGTACTGTCTGGGTCTGGTCCCTGTGTTTGCGATTGCATCGGTTGAATCCCATTCAACCAATCAGCGAGCGCGGAAGCGGGTGTTGTAGTTAGATGTGGGTGACGTTTAGTTTGCGCTGAACGGGCTAGTTGTAGTTTACCAATGGCGAAGAATGCAATATTAAATTAATCCGTTCTGGTTCTATCAAGAAATTGAAGCCGGAGCAAGTGGAATGTTTGGCAAATGTACTTTCTGGCAAAGATTGTGGCGCTACTCTCCACGGGCTCCGTTAGCGGCAAAGGAGATGGCTAGGCTAAATGCTAACGACTCATTCGGGCACATTACATACGTCACAAAAAACTTAGATCCAATCGTTTCAATCTGCAAAAGGAGTTAACCCCTCCCACCTGTTAACGGAGCACAATGGAGCAAATCCAGACCTTAGTATGAATTGTAATTTGTACTATGGTGTGGTACGACCAGGCTCACAACACATCGGAAACTCAAACAGTTCAAACACAGGATATACAATAGTAATAAACACAATGGTGCCATTCGTCCATGGGGAGCGTGATGACCCCTGTCCATAAATGTTAATAAATGTCCATAAATAACCCGGATTACCACCGTCCTTAAACCCTCATGCATCGGCAAGGAACAATTCAAAGAACCCACAGGGAAAAAGTGAGAAACCTCAAGATAGAGGGATCCACGCCCACAGATGAACAGTCTGTAGATCCCAGACTCAAGGAGTAAGGCTGTGCAGTGCAGGACTAAAGAGGTTTCCATGCGAGAAAAGGGGGAAACCAGTCCACCGGTTGGTAAAGAGGCCGGATTCAGGGGTCCATCATCATGCCATGAATCAGACAATGGGACAGTGGGTGAATAGCAGTAAACAGACTACAGCTGAAGTCATAATGATGAGGGCATATATTCACTAACCGTCTTTAAATAAATACAACAATCCAATCCTTAACAACCATATTTGTGAAGTAGAACCTCAAGTTGACAGTTTCCACATGTTGGATTAGACCCAACATGTGGCGATACCTGATAATACCACTTCAAATATGTTTATGTAAAAAAAAACACACACACAATCTCCTCAGCATCTGGAACAGGAGCAGAGCTAGGTTTGAAGCAGCGATTTACAGCTGCTGACAAATGTTTGGATTCGTTGCACCCACCTGCTCTCAGCATCCAAAAGTTAGAGATGAAAAACACAGCCTTATAATTGATTTACTTTAATAAAACAGTATTTGCCAAAAAGAAAAGTGCAAAGATTTGGCTTCACTTATTTAAGGCGTCAGACAAGATTTACTCCATCAATCAGAATGACACCAATGAAATTACCACAACGGAACTTTGGAAATAAATCACTCTGGACTCGAACTTTGGGCGGATTTTATAATATGTTTTACCAGATACATTTAATATTTATTACAAAAGGCGTGCATAATAACATTTACTGTGTCAAGGCTTCTAGGATGTGATGTATATGCAGGAAAATGTCAGACAAAAGTGCAAGGAAAAGAATGTCAATAAACTAGTCTTGTCTTGATGTTTACGTGATTTATATGGAAGTTGCCAAAAAAAAAAAAAAAAACAATTGCTAGTTGATCGGGTTCAAGTTGACTGGTTTATTTGGGGGGGGGTGTAGGGGGGGTTGTTAATGACTCCTATGTGTTCATTATTATTGCATTTCCTGTCGGTTTGATTCTCCGATCTGTTGTATGTGGATCAACGGTGTCCTCAGAGACGACTGGTGTTATGAATTAATGCTATGGAAATATAAATTACATTGAATTGAATTGACACATTCATTCACGATTCTCACGCAATTGTGGAGGAACATGTGAGCGGCTTTGGGCATTGACTCTGGGCCAAGACTCTGAACTCTGAATGCGTCTCTGGTTCCAAATCCAAAGTAATATCAAGTAATTTAAATTCTAACGGACGTTGAAACTGATATGCCATAACTTTTGTCATTTTCAAAATGGCTGTTGGGTAGGAAAATGTTAAAAAACATTTGCACATGGATTTTCCGGCATGAGTCCCATTCATTTAATGAATGCAGCAAAACTATGCTGGTCCCAAAAAAAGATACTTCACTCAGCATTGACACGCATCTGGAACGTACTGTAGCGTTGGTCAAAGAGACAACTTTTGGACCAGGCTGTAAAGCCGTTATCGAGACGAAAGAAAATGGCATACAAAAGCATTGGGCAATTCTCTTTCTGGGTACACCCCCACAGGATAGGAGTGAGATGTCAGCGCACATTCGCATGGATCATTTTGAGTCGGGACCTGCCCCCACTGGTTTAAACCCACTCTGGGCCTCGTGTTTTCAAAAACTCAAATTTAAATAACTTTGAATTCACTGTTGTAACAGTGAATTTTGTCCATAGTAAGGTTTGAAAAATGTGTAACTGAAACCTTGCAAAGAAAATCACAGAGGCTGTTAACATCAGGAGTAATCATGAGTGTGTTCATTAAAAGATAGGTGGACAGGTTTTTGGTCAACATTATTATGGAAATGCAGTCACAGCCGTCAAGTGCAGCCAAAAAACGGTAAAGTAAAGAGGAGAATAAAAATGGGCTCAAAGTAGAGGTACTGTATGTTTGACGTGCGTCTGTCTGCACCAGTGATATAAACCCATCCAACTCTCACACACGCCTCAGCAGCAGGTTGGAGTATTCAGGCAACATCTAGTGGTTTGAAATTAATATGTATCCGTTGACAGCCACTACTACTGAGTTATTTCTGTGGCTGAGGTTCAGGTGTGTAGATCTACATTTATCTTAGTTTGTAAACAAAGGAATGAAACTTTCTGGTGTGTAAACTATTGCTTTAAGCAGCAATGACAACCCTGTTTTTTGTTGTTGTGACAAGCGAGCTGTCAATCTCAGCACAGGCCAAGCCCAACTCTATGCCCCCCTTTTTATCTGAAAGAGGTTTGCGACTACTTTCACTGCAACTTGTTCTCTGTGATGCCCTCTGCAAGTGTGCAAGAGGCACCATGTTATAGTTTTGCCTAGATTTTGATTGTGTAGAACTCTAACTGCTAATTTACACATCACGCGTTACAGCACGTACGCGTTATACGCGCAGCAGACGCGCGTAACTTTTTTCCATGTTAACCTACGATGATATTTACACTTCTAGCGTTATACGCGCGTATGATGGACGTATGACGCGAAGCTGCGCTCTAATTTAGGATGGATTTCTAATTTTGTGCGCGCACCAACGCGTCTCCCATTGAAATCTCATGTAAAACATGATTTTTCTAGCGGCCCTTGGCTCTAGATCGCATCTGCACACACACAGCACTTGTATCTAAACATCAGCAGGAGGAGCAGCAGGTTTTACAGTGATTCTGGACATCGTTTTTTTTTCTTTCATAAAGTCTCACGTCTGGCCAAACCAGCGCACAGAGACCATGAGGACAAACACATGCATGTGATTTGTGTTGCTCTACATCAGTCCTCTGGCCTGTACTGTCCTCTACACTGCTCCATAGACTACACAGGGACAACATCAGAAGACGCGGACCTGCGCGCACGGCCTGTGTAGATACTCCAAAAAAATGTTACGCGCAGAGAGCGCGCAGTAAACGCGTACGCGCTGTTTACGCCTACTGTGTAAATTCCCCGTAATGCGTTCTCCACAATATCAATCTAGGACTTCTGCAGGAGAATCCTTTCGGGGAAAGGAGGGATAGGCAGCAGAATACTTCAAGCTGATTGGGCGAAGTGACGCTGTGTGCCCGCCTACCAAGGTTTGACTTAAACCAATCCCGGTAACATTATGTCGTCATCGGTGTGCACAAAGCGCCTCGCTGTTCATCAAAAAAGAAATTGGAGATTCTGCTAAAACTGACCTGATAGCCTCAGCTACGCATCCGTCCTCCTGCGTAGCCATGTTTGTTTTGCTTCGGCCCGGCACTTTTTGCTTTCGTCAAACCCGGATATCCCGCCCTAAACCCCCAGACTGGCGCGTGATTGGCATGAACACCTAGATGTTCTACTCAAAAAGGGTTGGCGGGAGCGGGGCAAGATGTATTCTCGAGTGTTTGTGAACTCACAAATACCGCTAGAATTCAGCTTGCAAGCAAGGTTACCTAAGGCCAGCCCTGGATCTACAATATTATGTGGATGGGTCTCTTGTTTTGGCCCAAAAACAAATGGAAATGTTGCAGGTATTTTCGTTCCTCATTACATTGCATGCCGCAGTGCTAAAGTAGTCTCGTCCGCTTTCCGTGAGCCTCTCTCCCGGTCCTTCAGACGCTTGGCCTCTCTCTGTTCTTGTGAGCACTTTTTTTTGGACGGCTGTTTCGCTGTATAAGCAGTAACTGGTAACAGAGACACGGGAAGTTTCAGGTTGGCCTCCGCCATGATGCTTGTCTACTTCAGCTGTCTGTGCGCGTTAACCAGAGACCTGTAGATTTTCTCAAGAAAGTAGGGGTCAGTGGTCCGCTGTGATTGGTCACAATCTGGTCCCAAATTCTCTTCCGCATTGCTCAAAAACTATCTAAAATAAATGTACACTCCGGTACAAACTTGCGCTACTTATTCTTCATGAGGACGTACAGTGTATCTCAATGCACTGCATGGATATGGCTTGAAATAAAGTGAGGTAGTCCAGCTTTAAGTACAGTGGCTGACAAGAAACCTTAACAACCAATTACTGCTTTTTCACTGAAACTACACACAAACATAATATATATATATATATATATATATATATATATATATATATATATATATATATATATATATATATATATATATATATATATATTTACAGCACTCTGCTCTGGCCGGCCGAGTCCCACTATGCTTCCAAAAGTACTACCCACAGCCTTCTATTGTACTGCAAACAAAGAGAAATGTAGCTCGCGAAAATTCAATTTGGTAGACGTCAGCCAAAAGCTACTCCCTCCAGGCCGGTTCGCTTCCCCAGCCTATCGCTCAGCAAACGCCCCCTTCCAATCATCCGTGCCGGACAGGCAGCCGCTTAAAAGCGGAGCAACTCCCACTCTCGGCCTTCTCGAAGCCTCGCATGCTCCTGAAGCCTTGCAGAGAATCGTCTGGAGGAATCGTTTTCGTCTACTCACGCTACTCGGCGCGTCCCTGGCGTCCTCCGTCTGGCTGCTTGTGGTCTGCTCCTCCTCCGCGTCCCTGCACTGGTCTGCTCCTCTTCCACGTCCCTGCACTGCTGTGGTTCGCATATCCCCACTGCTCTCCTCCTCTGCGGGCTCTTTCTGCGGGCTGCTCCGCGGGGCCCTCCGCGGGTTTCTGTGCGGCTCGTTCCTTGTGGTCTGCTGCCGCACGCAGAAGGTCTGGCGGTGCCGTGCGTGTCCCTGCCTCGATTGGCGGTGCCGCGTTGTCCCGTTGCTTTTCCCAAGTCTCCTGGCATGTGAGTACAGTGAGCGTGCTGACCGCGGACAGATTAATCCCGGAGTTCTGGGCTGCAGGCGATTGGTTTTTGCCCTACGCACTTGACTGCAGGCGCCAGTTTTTTCGCCCCAAGCTTGGTCTGCAGGCTCCGTTTCACATGTGTTTGAGCTAACTGAGGGGCAATGCATATTAAATGGCATCAATCTCTATCGTCTGAGGGATATACGAGGAGCTATGTGCATTATTCAGATCATGTTCCGCCACTTGCAGTAAAACCATGCATTAAATAGCTAGGTCGCTGGTATTAAATTAGGTAACTAACTGCAGTGTTGCATTTTGAAAGTGCAGCAGGAAGAAAAAGGGCCGAACGTGAATCTGCAATGGGTGTGAAGTAGTGTTGGAGCTATGAACGCATGGATCAGTGATTGTTCATGCGCATCTGCCATAACCAAAGCAGAAGATGGCTCCAGGGGACGTCTGTTATTCGCATGGGAATGTTTCGGATTCGGGTTGATTTATTTACTCAGGCTGTTAAACAACCGTGGGTTGGTTCTCTGACCGCCGCTGCTGCCGGTCCCCGCTGCCGTTCCTACTGATGCCGATCCCGCCGCCGCCGTTCCTGCTGCCGCTCCTGCCGCTGCCTGTTCCTGCTGCCGCTCCTGCTGCTGTCTGTCCCTGCTGCCTGTTCCTGCTGCTCTACTACTACATGTGCCGCTGCCGTTCCGCAGGCTCCCAGGCTGCACCTGTCTCTGTGGCTCGGCTCTTCCAGACACGTATGTAACCTGGCTCATGGAGACAAGCAGCGCACACTGGCGCGACACGTCTGTCTGTTCGTATGAATCGCTTCGTGGTGCTGCTGCTCCCGCTGATGCTGCTTCTGCTGCTTCATACTGCTACCGCTACTGCTGCTACTGCTGCCGCTGCTGCTTCATACTGCTACTACTGCCGTGCTGCTGCTGCTTCCTGTACTTCGTCATCTCTCACTTCGCTTCTCTTACTGAAACACTAAACAGCTACAACATATTCTACTGCCGTTGCTTTGATACAGGGTTTTTGCCGTTATTATCTACGGATGCTGCAGCTGCTGCTGCCGCGGCTGATACAGGTCGTTGCCGTTATTATCTGAGGTTACTGCCGCTGCCGCTGCTGCTACTGCTACTGCTGCAACCCACTCTCTCAGAAGCTTATCCTGCTTCTAATGGAGGCAGCCCGGCAGAGTATGCCGCGCTGCACTGGACTCGCACCTGTGCTCCCAGGGTCGCTTCGGCGGTCATGCTTCATCTCTACTTAATCTTCCGATTCTATCAGATGCAGCTGGCCGAGTAGCTGCGCTGAGCCGTCAATCGGACTCCTAATCAAAGGCATCCATACCTGTGTTCTTCACTCTTCTGATCGCAGGCTCCCCATCACGCTGCCCATCCTGCAGCGGCACTGAACTCCGGCTCATCTTCCAGGTACATGTCTGCCCTCCTCGCAGCATCTTCCTGCTCGCCTTCCATGGCTTCTCTGCTTAAGCGTTTTACTACTGCTCACTCAACCTTCGTGCGGTCCGAGACACGGCTTTTCCCGACCTTCCTACTGTCCTGATTACCTACTCTCCAACCCAAGATTCTAAGCGTAAGGGCGCCTGCAACATCAATGGCCCTCTCCGACATGTCTCTGCCCCTCCAGGTCTCCGCTTCTACACGGACGTGCCCCTTCCGTGGGTTTTGGGGGATTCTTCCAGGACCATTGGGTTGCCGGGCCGTAGCCGCTACTTTCCACCGGAGCATCTCCTCTGCCCTACACGAGATATTCCCAGTGGTCGTGGCCTGCGCGCTGTGGAATCACGCGTGGCGGAGAAAGAGGATCTCGGTCATGTGTGATAATCTCGACGTAGTGGAAGCATTACACAAAGGTCGCTCTCTTTCACCCAACATTATGTCCCCTGACCCTTTCAACCTTCATCTCAAACAAAGTAAGTGAACCAATAAGATTCTGGTGGCGGCACGCATTTCTCTCAAACACTCTCCGCTGCCGCAGCGTCTGACGGAACGTAATGCGAGCGCTCACGTTCCCAGCGCGCAAAGATAACCCTGCCGCAGCGTCTGGTTGATCGTGATGCGAGCGCTCACGTCCCAGCGCTCAAAGATAACCCTGCCGCAGCGTCCGGTTGATCGTGATGCGAGCGCTCACGTCCCGGCACTCAAAGATAACCGCATATAACAGTCACAGCACATAGTGATAGCGGTCATAGCGTCAGTGATAGCGGTCATAGCGTCAGTGATAGCGGTCATAGCGTCAGTGATAGCGGTCATAGCGTCAGTGATAGCGGTCATAGCGTCAGTGATAGCGGTCATAGCGTCAGTGATAGCGGTCATAGCGTCAGTGGTAGCGGTCATAGCGTTAGTGTTAGCGGTCACAGCATAGCAAAAAATGGTTAGCGCAAAACGGTTCACAGCATAGAGATAGCGGTCACAGCATAGCGATAGCGGTCACAGCATAGCGATAGCGGTCACAGCATAGCGATAGCGGTCACAGCATAGAGTAGCCACGACGTCTGTTCCCTGCAAACCAGGCTGCAAAACTCCATCAACACACACAGCCTTTTTGGGGATTGTACGCGCTCCATCGCAGGAGCCTCTCCGATCTGAAGGCCGCACCGGGGCCTAGGGCGCCAAACCACCTCAATAAATACTCATAACCATTTTCGTTTCTCGTCTCTCCAAATTGAAATATAAGTATGAGGTGACAACAGCAAATAAAGGGACTTTGGGCTTTTGTTTTGTACTTCTGTGTCTTGTTTACCTTTTATGTATTGGTGAATGGAAAAAATTGAAATGAATACTCACTGCTACTTCTCTTAGAAAACAATAATGAATCCTCCAATGTACTGGGAAAATTATCAGATGTCTGACCATTGTCCCAGTCCATTCTAGGATTCATGTGGGATACAATGATGGACTGGGACAAGAACAGAGGAACATATTTTCATAAGATTCTCACCCATCATCTGTACTTCTCAGCAGGTTTTCCTGACGTTTTGTCCTTCATCCAAAGAACTTTTTCAAGGGAATGAAAGCTCAGACCGCGCGTTGGAGATGGATACAAGTGGCATTGGTACTTTGGCTCACACATGGGACTCACTTCTCCAGAGACAACAGCACGTTTGGGGGCATGGTCAGTCTGACGGATCTGCCTCATTTGTCTGACTGACAGCCTCCAGTACCAATAGCTGATCAGAGACACATCATACAAACCAAGTCAATCACCCAAACATGTGGTTATTAGGCAGACCTAGCGTCTTTATACATTTAGTCTTATTCGAAGAAAGGTATGAGCCATAACTAAAGAGTGTATTATGAACTCTTTACATGAATTACCTGTAACCAGTCTTTTCTTACCACAAAATACAAACAGTAAACTAGATGGATTTGTAAATGTGGGCTTGTAGCATTTGTTTACCCTTCCCCCAGTACAATAGGTATCCTAGATGATATAATCTTTCAAACAATGTCTTTCTTCCCAGTCCAAGGTCACATGAGTGTGCTTCCCCAAAGTCATTCCCGATCTTCTATTCCCTGCGGCTCTGCTCCGTCTGACCACAGAAAGATTGAACGCTGCAGAGTAAGAACAAAAAAATGTCAATTTCTTTGAGGATTCAATTAAGAAAAAAGCAGTGCGTGAGATAAAGCCTATTTATCATGGTAAGAGAACTGCTCAATATCGAACTATGGTAATTGGTGATCTGGACCTTGAACCAGTGACTGTGGGAAGCAACGTTTCCACAAATACTTTGCACCAACACAGACCGATCGATCTTCAGACCGCTTTAGTTTTCTATAGGGTATTGTAAGAACCACTAATTAACTTGTCAAGCTTACGGCAAACAGAAATTACATTGGACAGACAACCAAGTATGTGTTGTTGGATGCTCTCAAATAGACAGCATTTACTCAATGGCTGACCCCGCCCAAAAGCTTACAATGTTTTTTAACAGATATACTGTTTTGATTAAAGAACAATCAAAGCACCCGGAGGAAACCTATTCAGTAATTGCACAAAAAGTCCATATTTTTCAACAAAAATCGTCATCTGGACCAATTAATATAAGGAATTTTACAGCCCCTTTTGAAATTCACTCATTAAATAATTGAGTTTCCCCCTTCTGATGGGAATTATATTCATATCCATCATTCCTTATAACTTTGGCACAGTAGTTACCAACGGCTTCATTAGACCCTGCACTTTGGGCTTGATTCAATGCTGTAGGTGATCAATACATTTCTATAGGCTCTTATTATTCTGGGTGAGAGCAGCGGTTTGCTACGGCATCACACAGGGGACAAACAGATGAGTGTTTGGATTAGAGCAGACACGTTTCCAATACTTCTGTGAGTGAGGACAGTGGAAAGATGGATGGTCTGAGAAGCCTCTAATAGAGATGATATCATGTTTCTCCTCCCTCAGCTTTTCTACGGCTCTGTTCGGAGATCTACTTCACAAATCATCCGTGTGTCCAAAGAAATCATGTGAAATAATGAAGTTGCTTTGATCCATAATGCCTGGTGATAAATGTGCGGACAATGCATAGGGGGAAACTATGATAATTGTGAGTGCTCAGAGGGCTTCAGAGAATTTGTATCTATGATAAAATACAGTGTTGAACTTTATTTTGCTTTATCATCCTCGCTTCAAACATTTTCCAGAAGAATAATGTACTTCTTGCTGTCACCTTTGCGTATATAATTTGCAAAACAACATGGAAATTGCGAATTTATACACTGGGGAACGAAACGATAAAATACAATGTAATAATTGCTTACTTTGAGTACATTATGACTTTAAACAAGATTTGCTAATGGGGGAAGCAATTTAGGCTTATTTCAAGAATGGTTTCTTTATTTTCTTATTCTTATTCCCAAGGAGACATCTCTTGTATTTTTTAAGATAATATTTTAAGGAAAATCTTGTTTTAAGGAAGTCAAAATATCCTCAAATGAATTTAAACTTTTGCAGTGTAATAACAATTGAATATGTCACATTCTTGAAACACAAACACAAAGAAAATGAAAATCTCACATTGACGTTCGAGTTTCTTGCATACACAAACAGTCGACCAGTGTGTGTACTTTACAACAACAGACTTCTGGGAGTCTTGTTCTTTTTTCAGGTCGCCGACAGAGGTCCGGGCTGTATGTCCCGCAGTCATGCCGATTGCCTGGTGAGAGGAGTTAGTAAATGTCTGTAATCTTTTCTTAATGTCAAATGAGCTGACTAGATCCCTGGGCTATTGTTTGTTTAGTTCCATTGTGTGGTGCCAAATCTACCGCGGCATTTCCATCACAGACTAGTCGGGTGGGTAGCTGTAAGTAATGCCTGTTTATTATGATTGTATATAAATTCATCTAAACCCGTGTCCTCCCACTGCTCCCTGTTGGTCACACATGCAAGTCAAACACGATTGACTATTGACGTTGATGAAACTAGTAGCTTTAACAGAATCCAGTACTATAAATACACTCTGATTGATATTGATTGAAATGAAAAGATCGTCTCAGAGTCCGAGTGCTGGCTGTCTGCAGTCTGGCCTCATGTGCCTCTTCTAATATAATCGGCTGTTATTGAGTAAAGTCTTTAGACAGATAGGACGGCTCCTGTTAAATATCTTTACTTCTAGTGTTGCGTCCGACGAAGAGCTTGGAAAGGTCTTAGGAACAGATTGTCAGTTATCGCAAATAGCAGCTGTTGTTTACTGTCACCGTAATAATGAGACTACAGGATAAAACGGTTATTATTCACCATTATTTTTACATATTATATGTTATATATAATATGTTATATCACGTTTTACAAATAGTCCAGCCGTCATCACACTCCATAATGACTTGGGCAGGCCGTGGGCTCGATGTACTCATACAGATGGTTGTATGTAAACTTTTAGTGTGTCCTCAGCCCCGGTGAAATTAGGGAACAAGCAGTTTAGCATCTGTGCTAAAGGCTAATGGGTAAACAGGCCCGGTTCAAAGGCTGGCAGGAAGTTGAAGAGCTCGAATCGACAAATCCAGATGGCTGCAAACGACTCTAAACCTGGGATGAAAGAGAGCAGAGGTGAAAGTGACTGAAGAAGGAGGAAGCTGAGAAACATACACACTGTGATCCGTTTGAACGACACCTCCATCACTAAATTATACTTTTGTTTTGCTCATTTGCTCATCTGGACAGGGATTAAGGTCTCATGCTGTAATCTTCTATCTGACAACATGGTGACATTACACTGGGTAAAAAAAAAATATTTTTTGAAAATAGTCCAGGGTTTTCCAGCTGAATTAGACTAATTTTGATGCTCTGAGTCCGAAAATGACCTTGGTTTTGCTCAATCAGGTCAGGATCTTTTGCTACAGAAATATTTTTTTAAATCAATTTTGCGTAAAAAAACTAATTTCTGCGGATCATCAGCTGAGAAACCCTTGACGTTTTTTCCGTTTTCCTCAAGAAATAAAAGTCAACGTATCCAAAGTCATTCAGTTTTTATTTACTCCATCAAATTTGATAAGCAGAATTCATAATAACGTAGACGTACATAATCCGTAACACTATGGCTGTATCTCAAAAAGTTGATGATAGAGCAAAATGCATGTGATATTCGGACTCAGAACACCAAAATTAGTCTAAATCAGTTGAGAAACCCCTGACCATTTTTTGGCTGTCAACTTGTGTTATGATTGATGATTTGAAATGAACCGGTATATTCAATCTTTCACAGCATCCATCAGTGAGTGGATGTAAAACAGCTCTCTCCATCTAAACTCAGATAAAACTGAAGATATTGTCACCTCTGGTCCTTCTTCCTAAAATCTTCAAATCAGGACAGAGATCTTGGGGTAATAATTGACTCGACTTACATTTTAGCAGCCAAATCAAATCAGTAATATCAACAGCTTTTTACCATCTGAAAACATTGCCAGAATCAGAAGTGTAGTGTCTAAAGCAGACCTGGGGTTTCTCATCCTACATCTGTCTCCGGTAGATTAGACTACTGCCATGGCCTGCTGACTGGCTCTAAAACAGCTGCAGTATAAGTCACGACTAGAACCAGAAAGTAAAATCCCATTAGTGCAGTTCTCAGGTCTCTGGCCTCCTGCGGCTCAGAGAATGGACTTTAAAGCAGCTCTTCTTGTGTCCAAGTCTCTCAGTGGCTTTGCACCAAATTACATCTGTGACATGTTAGTGCCATCTGAACCAACTCAGACTCTGATGAGCACAGGGACTGCCCTCGTGCTGGGACTCAGAGGAGCAGAGGGACTGGCCTCCTGATGGTGCTAATTATGGGGACTAATTCTATAAAGGTGCAACACATTTCTTCCCTGACAATGTTCAAATCCAGGTTAAAACAGTTCTGTTTATCTGTGAATACAACTGAAGGATGTCATCAACTCTTCTGAATACAATAATGTACTGTGAATATTAAAATTGTATTATGGTTTTAGTGTTTGCCTCACCATTCCATCAAGCCAACCCAAAAGTCCTTCATATCATTTGTTTGAGATCCCATTTTAAAGGGATTTAGTTTGATGAATACCAAAGATACATTGCGTCTTCTCCTTGTTGAAAGAGATGCTGCATCAACACACGGTTATTATCTGTTATTTCCAATGCGAGCAAGAAAAGGAACAAGGTCGTCAGCGAAAATGAGATGTGTTCTTTATTCATTGATCAAAATTCCTGTAAACCCAATCCGTACCACCTTAGGACCCTGTTTCTCATTGAAACAGTGTACAAGCAAATATAAAACCATACGATTTTTTTGGAAGATGAAAGAGACTTAGATCTGAGTGCAAATAGTGTAATCAACATATCCACCTGAACAAAAAAAGGCCTTTGAAACCAAAATAACAAGACAATGGCCTCCAGTGTTGGGGAGAATACTGTGTTTAGTTATAGAATAATGAAGAGATGCATTCAGAATACTCTGCGTGGATGGAAAGCAACTTTGATTTTGGCTGTTATTGTGCATTACTTTAAAATTATAAATATAAAAATAAATGTAAGAAGGAAATATGACATGGCATTCTTAGAAGTAGATGTTATTTACATACTACCAACAAAAAACTATATTTAGTTAGAGCTAGTCAATGATTCTGCGGCACAGGGCCTTTTTGTGTGGAGTTTGCATGTTCTTCCTGTGTCCTGAGTAGATTTCCCCTGGATCGGTTCTGGTTTCCTCCACTCAGAAAGGCTTTGTTCCAACCGGGATTCGAACCAAGGACCTTTTTGCTGAGAAGCGAGAGCGCTAACCACTCAGTCATGTTCCGTTGAGAAACAAGACCACAACATGTATATTTTGATCTTTTCCACACTGAAAGTGTCGTGAGGTGAAACAAAAGAGGACCCAAAATGCAGGAAAGCAAAACTACTGATTTAATGAGTATGAAAAAATAAAAGTCAAAAGTGAAAAAAGAGACAATGGACCAGCAACAAGTGGGAATGAGCACAGAATAATAATAAGACTCAGTGACACAGGTGAATCACAGAGGGCGGGGCAGACAAGCAACACAGGGCACATCAACAGGACAGGAAGTTAAACTAAACTAAAACCAGAGATAAGTCAAAATAAAATCATGTAAGACAGAGAGCTGATGGACTACTGTTCTTCCCAATGTTTTTTCTTCTACAGGGCAAAGACTACAGAAAGAACCAACCTGTTATGAGAGCGAGGAGCTTTAATTATCTGGAGGCTATTACACAGTTTTGCAGTTTCAAAGTTAGGTACTCCGGCTTTAAGATGGTCAAAAACTGTGAAAGATGAATTTAGCTTGTTTTGTGCCCTGTAAGTTTGTTGTCCCAGAGTGAACATTGAACGCCATAATCACCGTGGTAACAACAGTTTTATAGCCTGTGCGACACTAGATAAGGAGGATGAACCCGGCGGCTTCACTGCTCTTCCCTGATACAACAGACGCATGTGATCGGCTCATGAATATTTGAACAGTCAACTTTTATGTGTCGGAGACGAGGAAATGTCCAGCATAAAACATCTCTGCTTTGCACCTGATGCAGCAGCATTTCCCATCCCACAGGGTACCTAAAAACAGTACTTATATGCTTCAAACTGACGGGAAATGTGGACTTTTGTCGAAGCAATAAGCAATTCAAGTTTAAAAAGTCCTTTCAGATGTTTTAAGAATTATTACTGAATATTTACCCAGTCTCGCGTCTCAGCAAGGAGGTTCTGGAAACCCGTGAAAAAGAGATTGTGATTCTCACACTGCAAAAATGAAAAAAAATATGAAGTAAGGACGGCTTGAATCAATAGTATCTTAATTTGAGTACATTATATAGTTTTTAAACAAGATTTACCTGTTGTTGTATTTTCTCATTCCAAGGGAGATACAAACTGTGTCTTTTTTAAAACAAGATCATTTTGCTTGTCCTGTTGGAAGATCTTGTTTTAAGGCAGTCAAAATGTGCTAAAATTAGGATGCATTTTGCCAAATGTGAGCAATCTTTGACTTATTTCCCGTCTCTTTGCAGCGTAGTAAGACTATCCTGGAAAAATAAAGGTAAAGGACAGTTAAATTTGACAAACAGAACTGTATATTTCCTGCTGCAGGTACAAAGCTGAGGCAGGTTAGGTTTTGTGTCTAATGGTGGTTAATTCTATTCCCTGTAAGTGAAACATACATTCATTTTTTGGAAATTGTTTTGGTCTTAAAACCAGATGAGGCCAATACCAACCTTTGGAGCAGTGCTGTGGACAGATTTGCTTTACACCTACATTTGCCTCAGCCTTAAATTTTATTAGCAACCACTAATAAATATTTGTATTTAACAACAGCTGGGCGGCCGAGTGGATAATACTCACTTCTCAGCAAAAAAGGCCAGGGTTCGAATCCCGCTTGGTACGGGGTCTGTCTGAGTGTGTGTGTTCTCCCCATGACTGCGTAGGCTTTTTCTGGCTGCTCCGGTTTCTCCGACCACTAAAAACATGTAAAATAAGTAAAAATCCTCCAGCTCTGGTCCTGACCAAGCAGAGCAACAACATCTAGAAATGGGTCCCCGGGCGCTGCACTACACCAACCACTGCTCCTGACAGTGGCCTTTAAAGACAATGAAGGATGAGTCAAATGCAGAGGACAATAAGGTACAACTTAACTTAACTCTTAAAAGAAAGGTGAGGACAGAGAAGTGTTTGAGGAGTGGAAGGAACAAGACTGACCTTTTTATTTGGCCTTAACCAATAAAAAAGACGAATGCTACGTCTTTAAACAGACAAAACTCGACCAACATCACTGAATATATAAAAAATTACTGAATAAAGCAAAGCTACATTAGCCGTACTTTCCTGGCGGTGGTGACGTTCGGGCTCAAAGGATGATAGTCTGGATAATTGGTGTAACTGCTGTGCTCTGCTCCTGAATGCACCACATTATAGTAATCAGCTGCTTCCTGGTGGCCTGTTAAACCTGCAGGACCAGAGCAGCTGGGAGTCAAATGCTTTTAACCGCAGCACCTGCACGTTTAGACCTCCGTAAAAAAAGAACAGGACGTAAAACAGGTGTTCATGTGACTGTCCTCCAGCCTCTGTGTGATTCACCGTCTATTAGGAGTGGACTGACCCAGTGCTGACGTCACCGTAGTGTTTGGCTAAATGCAGAAGAAGCCAATTTGGACGTAAGCTAGGTGGAGCTGGAACTCATTTCCCATTTTGTGCTGTAACAGGGGCAGGCGTGTTGCTAAGTTGATTGCTAAGGCAAGCTGGAATTTCCCCAGTGAATGAACGTTAGCATTTAGATCTTAAGTGAGCTACGATCCAAATGCTCCTAATGACCAAAGAAAATAGACTAAAGAGAGAATCCTAAAGAGAGAGACCAGAGAGAGACAAGAGCAAGAGATACTAAACACTATACTGTTTAAGCTGTATTTTTGTTGATGTGACAACCAATCATAAAATTACCATTCAATCAACGAGTCAAACCAGTGAAATCATAAAAGAGCGCAAAAGTAGTAAGTTACACACTGGTACTTTGAATGAACCAGACAATAGACGCTGTTTCCATATACCCAAAAGGTTGTTAGTATTCAGTGCAGACACAATCTCTAATGTAGCTTTTGGCTTTGGACAATTTAGCGAAAGAACTTGAGGCACTCTTAAATTTTACGAGTCTGCCACAGATCCAACTTTTGTGCACGGCATAGATTTGGATTTATCTGCAGTGCCATCTTTCTTGAGGCCGAACAGAAGGCGTGTTGATTTAAATGGGCTCTTAAGTGATATATAAAGCCGTAAATCTCGATGCGGAGATAAGAGCAGGAGGATGCCAGGTGAGAAGGCACAAGTTATTTATGCAGATAGTGATGCTGCTTTTTCCGCTCGTGGAGATTTTCCAAAGAGCCGCACAGGCTTCCTCTCTCCGTGGGCAGAGCACGAGTGGCACTTCATAGTTTTTATTGTTATTATTATTGTTATTTTTAACTGGAAATAATGAAGAGCTCAAAAGTCCCGGTGGACTGTTGTTCTGGGAAATGCTAATGCAAAAGGAATAGTGTTGTTGTTGACGACTGAAACTGAGGGACACTGGAATATCAATTATCGTCGAACAAACATGTTGTTATGGGCACGGGCTCATAGGAATACATTGTTGACTGAATATCTTTGAAAGTACATGTATGATTGAGGCCGAAGTCAACAGTTTACAAACACAGAAACTACATTTAGATAACTTTGTAATGGTTTGTAATAGTAATCTTATGTTTTTTTATTTACAATTCAATTTATGTATTTAATTCAAGCTTATAAACATGAATAACATAGTATTGGGCGGCACGGTGGCTGAGTGGATAGCACTCTTGCCTCTCAGCAAGAAGGTCCTGGGTTTGAATCCCGGTCGGACCAGGGCCTTTCTGAGTGGAGTTTGCATGTTCTCCCCATGTCTGCGTAGGTTTCCTCCGGGTACTCCGGTTTCCCCTACCACTAAAAATATGTCCAATAGTTCTAGCATGCGCCTCCTGTACCGCTCCCATCTCTGTGTGGAGTGAGAGATAAATGCCCATAATTAACAATTGTAAACCGCTTTGAGACTCAGATCTGCAGTGAAAAGGCGGTATAAATAAAGATTACTTACTTACTACTACTACTATTTATATATTATACATGTTACAAACATAAATACATTTCAGGGATTCCTTCCTTCATTCTTGGAGAGGGAACAGGTCAAAGTCAAGCACCCATTCCATACACCTAAATCCACCATAGGTTGCACTTTTTATTGTATTTGATGTATATTTGCACTCAAGAACATAAAATAATAATACACAATTAACCACATAAGTGTTTATTCTATCTGAAACATCTATGTTAATGTAATATCCTGACGTACTCGCTGGACTACACTGTAAAATATGAGGTAATAAAGATTTGCAAATGGCCATTTCGTCCTTTTTCACTGTTGCATTTTTTTCTCATTTCAAGCGAGACATTTCTTCTATCTTTTAAATACAAAATAAAGTTGCTTGTCCCATTGGCAAATCTTGTTTTAAGCCAGTCAAATGTGCTCAATTTAAGATACATTTAGCCAAATTTGAGCAATTTGTGACTTATTTGTCATCACTTTTTGCAGGGTACAAGCCTCTACTTTAGGACGAGATCTAAACACAGCTCAACACCGCAAAAAATGATAAAATATGAGGTCATCCTTGCTTGAATTGAGTGGTTTTTATCTTAATTTGAGGATATTCTGAATGTCCTAAAACAACATTTTCCAATGGTACAAACCTTTTAGTCTATTTTCTTTCCCTTCAGTTTATTTTCCCATTTCAGAGGAAACAATTCTTTTTAAAACAAGATAATTTTTGTAGTCCCATTGGCAATTTTTTTTTTAAGGCAGTCATAATGTGCTCAAATTAAGATACATTTAGCAATTTTGTACTTATTTTTCATCACTTTTTGTAGTGCATCAGCTGTTGATCTCCAGAGCTGATGGCTTTGTATGAGCTTAGAAGAGTCTGCAACAGATGACCCGGCTGTGCAACAAGAAGTAAACTCTGAGGTATCTTTAAATGCCTAAAATGTTTTGCTGCATCCGAACTCATCTGTCAACGAATTACCCACGAAGCGAACCATTATCTATTTTCTTTTAGACACTGATACAGTCCGTGCATCAGCCATATCCTGCCATATCACATGTGACTTTCACCTCGAGCAGAAATAACTTTGAGAAACTAAATCGGGTTTGTTCCCCTGACTAACTCTGAGTGAAGTTAAACGTCCTTTTCAATCTGACATCCTCCAAAAGCCCAGACATGTACACAGACAGCTGCCGCACTCCCTGATGGAGGCCAAGGTTCACTTCATGCCGCACATCTTAAAAACCATATCAATATTCAGTCCAGCCAAGTGTCTACTCCCAATGATTGATGTCTTTCCATTGGGTTGGAAACTGAGCCTGAGGAGACATGGAAAGGAGAAAAAAAAACTATTTCCTTACGAATAACATGACCAAAGTATACGTGAAACAACAGATGGCTATTAGCTGATTATGGAAATATGCTAATAGCAGAATGTGTTGCGCTCGGGTGATTCAGTGGTTACATGAAATCTTAAATCATGAGCAGGGTGAATATTACTGGTTACTAATGGGACTATTAATATTTAGTATTCAGGAGACGGAGCAGCCCACTCGTCAATTAATAATTCAGAAAAAACTATTACGTACATGTGTGTCCAGTCAAGAGAGCCGAGAAAAACATGTTTATAATTACATTCATTTGTTATTAACGCAAGGCAGGCTCAGACCTTATGGAGCAGCGTGGCATGTGCGGAGAAATGACAAGACAATGGTGTAGGATATTAATGATGCGGTAGTAAACCTTTTAAATGTTAATTTACGACAGGTGGTAATTTTTCTTTGCTTGTACAGATGAGGTGTATTGTGTGTTTATTCACAATTTGATGTAAACTTGAAGAGCCATAGGGCCATAGGGAACGGGATGACCAGAAATGTTATTAAATGTCCTGGAAAAATGAGAAACCTCAGGGAGACCCACATTGAGAGAGATCTGTTCCCACGGATCGACCATAGACTGTATATATTAACGGATGTAGTCACGCCTATCTTCGCCGTTCTAACTAAAGGGCCAAAAATTGGGCTTTTATGGCGTGATTCAAAATGGCCGCTCGGGCTGGATAATGTGAAAAAACGCATTTGCGCATGCGTCAGCCGGCACAAGCTCCATTCATTTAAACGAGTGACTTCAAAAATTCACAGCGAATAAACTAGAGTGGTCCCAAAAAATCCACCCCCCTCAGCATTGACACACATGTGGAACGGAGCTTTGGGCCAAGAGACAACTTTTGGACCATCCTGTAAAGACGTTTCGAGAGGTAAGAAGATGCTATATGTTAGCATTGGCTAATTCTTATTCCGGGTCCACCCCCTTCGGCCCGGGGTGGTATTGCAAGTATGTCAGCGCACGTCATTTTGGCCACTTTTGAGCCGGGACCCGCCCCCACTTGGATCGAAAGGCTTTAGATCCAGAACTCAGGCTGATAATGTTAGAAAACATTATTACTCTCTCAGCTTTGGGCTGAGACCTGATTGGCTGAGTAAGAGTGGTCCTCTGTTTTGCATTTTTCCATCTGGAAAAAGTTGATAAAATGTGACAGCAACAAAGACTTGCATATGAGAATTGTGATTGATACAAACTATTTTCAGATTGAGGACCCAGTTACATGTTTGATTTTATTGTAATAATTGTTTGTGGTTTCAAAGTTAGGTACTCCAGCATTAGGTAGAATATATAACGGATAAACATGTATAAAAGATAAGGAAAGAGTAAAAATACCTGTCGAGTGGTGGAACATAAAAGTAATCATCAAACACAACATGATGTCCTTTCAGGCACCCACTTGTAAATAATATCATTCTACAGGAGAAATTCCAAAGTGCTCGGCCAGAAAAAGTGGCTTTCCTTTTCCAGGTGGGTGGAGAGGTTGATCCTCGAGTGGAGGAGGTCAAGTATCAGGTCTATAGCTCATGAGTGACGGAAGGACGGAGCGTGAGATTGACAGACTGATAATAAACTGAAGAGAGATTATCAATCTGTCAGGTTAATAGTTTGGCGGATTGACAGATTATCAGTCAAGCACCTGGAGGAAACCTATACAGATACGGGGAGAACACGCAAACTCCACTAAGAAGGGGCCTGTTCCAACCAGGATTCGAACCTTGGACCTTCTTACTTAGAAACGAGAATACTATCCACTCAGCCATCGAACCTCCTGGACGCCCCCGTGATCCAGCAACAGATAAATGGGAAGAAAATTGATGGAAATTGTTGAGAAAGCTATTGTTGAGAAATAATACAAGGCAGCAGCGATTGCACATGTTTCGAGTCCCATCCAGATCAAACACAAGGAGACAGGGCTTCTCACATGGTTTGTAACAATGTGCATCAGAACATAGAGGGCATCACTTTAAATATAAATGACGCATGCTTCAGATATAAATACTAAAGTAACAATGTGGGTAAAACAAATACCTTCAGTTCTTCAAATAATAATATTGTTTTAATGTAACGGGTTCACATATGAAGGTCAGATTCTACACTACTTTTGTTTTAAATGGCTTAAAACACTGAAGTTGCAGGAAGAAACATTTGTACAGAAAGTTCAGGGTCATGCGTTCCTTATACTAGCTTGGTCGGTGCTACTAGTTGTAACAAGTTAAAAACATATGAAGACAATTTTGTTTAATGAAGTTCTGAACAAATGTGAAGCAGGTTTATTATTACGTCAGGTTTAATGTTAAGACGTGAAATCAGAGAGAGCTCCGAGTCGGGATGTGAGGGTGTAATATAATGTCCTGAAGCTCATAGTCCATGCATCACTGGTTTGTAGAAAGTTTTATGTTTGACTTGAGAGTGTAAGTTCCCATACAGGAGACATTACAGGCTTTCAGACGCTGTAAGTCTAAGACACCTCTCTGAATAACTCGCACTGAGCTGTGAAATCCTTTTAAAGTAACAAAAGTGCAAAGCTTTGAGGAGTGAGAAAAGTCAATCCGTCTTTTTTCTTTTTCACTTCATAAAATAGAAAGGTAGATAGATTCATGAAGTCAATGTATAATGAATTTTTAAAGCCCTTTTTCTCTTGATACTGAGAAAAGGGGCTTTAAAATGGGCGACTTTTGTTCACCAAAGGATCAAAAGTGCAATTCAGTATATGAAATCCAGTGCTAGTCAATCTTACTGAACTATTGAGAAAATACTAAATGTGGAAGACAAACCCATGAGTATGAAGGCGATATTTAGGAAGTGCAACGGTCTCATAATTCATTCTTCTAACAGCTATTGTTTCAAAAAATAATTATCCATAAAACACACCTTTTCCCAACAATGAGAACTGGAACTTGAAACAAACCCAAGAAAACAATATGTAATGGAGCAGGTTCATATAAAACTATTTTCTCCAATTTCTTCACTAACTTCAGGCTTACTTTCATATACCGCGCTACACACACACATATATGTACTCTTTAAAGTCACTTTGGGGGTTACAAGTTAGTACTTCGCTGACCAACCTGTCTAAAACACAAAGAGAGATTCTGGCAGGGCCATTTTGTCAATGTGTCTATTCATATACTCAAAATAAACTCAGATTTTCCTTTTTTACAACTTTTGTCAAGTGGGTATAGAACCAATCCCCAATTCGAATTTGGTCCCCAGTCTACTGGTGTGCATACTGATTGAAGACCCCAAAATTGTCCTCGGTAAACTCAAACAAACATCATTCCACACAAGCTCACCCTGTTTCAGTCTTACACATCACCCACGCTCTCGACACCTTGTCCGTCTCGCCCCTCTGCTACTAAGTTGCCACATCTGCTGGTTTGAATACTTTTTTATCATTTAAACACATACCTGGAGTCAGACCAGGTCTGTACTTACCAGTGAGTCAGATACGTATTCTTTGGACATTTCTGCTTTGATTGTGTCTTATATATTATCCATGTTGGATCACCAGGGACTGGACTAAATGTGTTTATTAGCAATGTATAAAAATAATAATCTTATTTTCTTCTACTTAATGAGGAAATGTGGACTCTTTTACTCTGCTCATTCACTGTATACACTGATAAAGGTAATGAAAAAGGGTAAAATAAAAAATAAGTCAAAAACTGCTATCTTAATTTTAGCACATTGACTGCCTTAAAACAAGTCAATGTGCTACGTAGTAGCACATTGACTTGAGGGAGGTAGACCGGCTGGTGTCCTGGTGCAGTGGTAATAACCTGGAGCTGAACGCCCAGAAGACAGTGGAGATGATTGTGGACTTCAGGAAGAGCACTGTCCCCCCGCCCCCACCCTCCGTGATGGACTCCCCCATCACCTCTGTGGACTCCTTCCGTTTCCTGGGCACCACCATCACCCAGGACCTCAAGTGGGAGCCGACCATCAGCTCCCTCATCAAGAAGGCCCAGCAGAGGATGTACTTCCTGCGGCAGCTCAGGAAAGCCAAGCTGCCTGCACAGATGTTGGTGCAGTTCTACACGGCCATCATCGAGTCCATCCTCACCTCCTCCATCGCCGTGTGGTTCGCTGGAGCCACAGTCAGGGACAAACAGAGACTACAGCGCATTGTGCGCTCTGCAGAGGAAGTGATCGGCCGCAGCCTTCCATCGCTGCAGGACCTGTACGTCGCCCGAGCTCGAGACCGGGCTGGTCGTATCACAGCCGACCCCTCTCACCCTGCACATGGACTATTCCAACCACTCCCCTCAGGCCGGAGGCTGCGGTCCATCAGGACTAGAACCTCCCGCCACAAGAACAGTTTCTTCCCCTCTGCTGTTGGACTCTTGAACACTTCTTAACCTGTCCCCCCGCCCTTTATAAAGTCACTTTACTGCCCATCATACGTCACTTTACTTCACTGTACTGCTGTCACCTTACATTGTGTGCACCATGTGCACTTGTATATTGTAAATAGTAACTCTATTTTAAATTTACATTTATTCCTTAGAAGTGTTTTTTATTCTTTATTTTTATTATCTCTTTTTGACTGTTGCACTGAGCCAAAGCAATTTCCAAGTTTGTGACTTCCTGTTACTTACGTGGCAATAACAATGATTCTGATTCTGATTCTGATTCTGACAAGATTTGCCATTGGGACAGGCAATATGATTTTGTTTTAAAAAGATAAATGTCTCTCCGGGAATAAAAAAAATACAGCAACGGTTCTTGAAATTACACTAAAAGCTTGTCCCATTGGCAAATCTTGTTTAAAGGCAGTCAGAATGTACTGTAAGTTTTGCCCTGTTTTGGAAAAAGGAATTAACCAAAGCATTTGGGTGAATTCAGTTTTATCAACAGACAAGTGACTCTATATACGGTGTCTATTTATGGCTGCAGCGATCTCCATGGATCTGCCTGATCTACTTCAGCAGCGGCTGGAAGCGTGTTTGCGTCAGCTTGTTAGGTACAAACATCATCCTGAGGTCGTGTGGTCTGGTTAAAACAGAAGCTACATGGCACTTGGAAATGCTTTGATGAATATTAAAGTGCTGAGTGTCGAGGCGGCCCGGCTTCCAAAGGGAGAAGCAAATAAAGAGATTTCGACAACTGCAGGTATAAATAACTGCTTTGACTCTGAAGAGTTCTCTGTAAACACGAGATCGCTTCTAACAAAGGCATCTCTTCATAGTGTTTTTACCTGTAACATTTTGCACCGAACTGTTTTTGTTGTTCCATGCTCTGAATCATCTTAATTGTTTTAATGTGTTTTTTATGGTAATTGAGGCCCCCCAACTTTAAAGCTGAGAATTGACTTTAAAGCTATGTGTTCGTCTCTTCATGACCTCGCACCAAAATACACCTGAGACAAGTTAGAGCCATATGAACCAACTCTGGAGGACGGCTGCCTTGATATTTTGTAGATATTTGTCATATTTAATCCAGAATTGGTTCTATTTATTTTTTCCTTCTTGTTTTTGCACACTATAATTTTGACTTAAAGTTACTGATGAAGATGTAGACAGTTTTGAAGTTTTGTCAAATTGACAAAAAAAAGGAGAACATCATCTTTCTAATCCACTTGTCATGCAGAAATAAAAAGTGTTGTATTATTGTTTGAGTTTGAAATCTGATTTGTTTCTTCCTTAAACTCGTTTGCAAACAATGGAGTGTGATCATCTTGTGGACATTTTATTTTCTCTTTACTGTGACAGTGAATGAGAAAAAGTGTTCATACCGGGATTCACGGAGTTCTGAAACTACTAGAACTCCAAGATCCGTCATTATGACTTGAATTCTGAGATATTTCCCCAAAGAATGTTTAGTTTTTTGGTAGATTCATTAAAAGAAAGTAATTTATGAAGTTTTTCACCATTTCTCTTGATGAGTGCTAAAACTGGTGAATATAAATTTAATACAGCTAAAAAAGCTAAATAAGCGAATGCTAACATCTGACTGTAAACAGTGTGTTGCTATAGTAACTAGCACTGCAGCTGACGCCACACAGCGGTGTGAAAGTACTCCGAGGGACAGGAAGTAAAGCTCCCATTAAGAACAATGTCAATAGTCACTGATTATCATTTTCCCGTACGTCTGGGTCTGATCCTAGTGGCTGAGGTTTCCTCGGTTTTATCCCCTCCGACCATTCAGCGAGCGCGGGAGGCGGGTGTTGTTGGGAGGTGTCAGAGATGTCACGAGTTTGCGGCGAATTTGCTGGTTGTAGTTTGGCAATGGCGGCGAATGCGAAAGTAAAGTATAATGCATTCTCGTTTGGCTCCCAAATATCCAGAAATTTAAGCTGGAGCAAATTTCATTGCTGGCAAAGATATTGTGGCTCAACTTCCCACAGGCTCCGTTAGTGCCAAAGTCAGAGGTTTCTGTATTAAAGGCATTCAGGTTAACTTAGCCACTGGGCGGCATGGTGGCTGAGTGGATAGCACTCTTGCTTCTCAGCTAGAAGGTTTGTATCCTGGTCGGAACAAGGTTTTTCTGAGTGGAGTTTGCATGTTCTCCCTGTGTCTTCCAAGGTTGACGCCCGTTTTTGCCACCGCTAAAACAGGCAATCAATGCATCCCATTTGTTCGGGGGGATGAACGCTTCCCATTGGTTTCGTTCTATCGATCCTCTCTCTCTTTTTTCTCTCTTCTCCATTCCTTTATAAAACACATGATCATTTGACTACTCTTGGGGATTAAAGCTGCACTAACTGACTTTATTTTCGTATTAATTACGAAAATGCTATCCATGTCCATGTAGTACATTGGGATATACGTCCTTTTGAAGAAAAAGTAGCGCAGATTTGTGCTGGCCTGACATTGTATTTTAGATCGAGTTTTGATGAAACAAGGAAGAGAATGTGTTTCGGGTCGCGGATTGTGACCAATCACAGCGCACCACTAGCCCCCACTTTCGTGAGAAATCTCCAGGTCCGTTAGCACAGACAGCTGAGTTAGCACAACAAGCAGCGGAGCTAACCTGAAACTTTCTCGTCTTCGTCACCGGTTACTGCTTACACAGCGAAACAGCCATCCAAAAGAAAGTCCCGTTCCTCCGCGCTTCCCGGTTCTATCGTTCTATGGTCACGCCATCGACGTGAAAATCCATATCCATGTATTATCCATATTGGGAGAGGCTAGCTCCGTCTCAACACTGTGTGTGTGTGGGGGGCGATAGCTTCGTGGGTGCGGGGAGGGGAGCAGAAAGAGCGACGCCAGCGAGTCCGCGGCTTTAAAATCCCAAAGTCAGTTAGTGCAGCTTTAAGGAGGTTTCCCCGCAGTATATAAAAAAAAAGACAGAATACATTATTTACTTTACCTTTAAGTTTTGCTTCTTCATCATGCTAAAAATTGGATTTTATACTTCTTCCCTTATTATGCAAAATATTGAGATTATATATTACTTATGCTAAAGTTTGAGGTTTTATTTAATTTTTTATCTTTGTTACAGATTGCGCTGTGTGCTCCTCCTACTGCATGTTGTGATACAAAACTGAAAATACAAAACTTGACAAATAAAGGATCTCTTTATCCTTTAATCTTAATCTTTTTATTTCCATGAGTGAACAGCAGTGTTTTCCCATCACCGCCTGGCCTCGCCCTCCCTTCTCCTGCGTCTCATTGCTCACACGGGCTGGTTGCTGTCAGCCGTTGAATGCTGGTGCGTCCTCGACTCTTCAGGCCTGTCCTCCTACCTCCGCTCAGAGCTCACAGCATGTCACGCTCTATTGTGTTCGGCTGTAGAGTCATGTTATTGTCTGCCCTGTGTCGTGTGACGTAACATATTCTTGCACCTCCTGACAGTCCTGTTTACTCTTGTGCTCCGGGAGCGATGGTACCATGGGTCTTATTCAATATCTGGAGAGGGCTCAGCTTGTGTACAATCAGTGACATGTTAGTGCCATTTGAACCAACCTCCTGCCGGTGCCCGGATTCAACCCTATAGACATGGGGAGGCAGCGTTTCTAAATCATGTCCTCCTGAAAATGTGTGACAGGTTTCTACTCTGACAATGTTCAAACCCAGGTTAAAAGCAGTTTTGTTCAGCACTTTCTGATGCCTTGTGGGATTTTTAGTGGGTCTATAATTGTCAATTCCTACTACTCGCTTGCAGCATCTGTCAAAAGAGGTCCATATGGCCACTATGGCATTTTACAACACTTTAGGGAAAGCTCTAGATCATTAATTTTATTTTGAGGATTGAACTCAAATGATAAGTTACAGCTTCATCAAAAATATACACATGGTCTATCAATCTCCTATACTCAGCCTTTACCTCCATCACATCCTCCTAACATATACAGTAGTATCACATGCTGCTAACATGTACAGTAGTATCACATGCTGTTAACATGTACTGTAGTATCACATGCTGCTAACATATACAGTAGTATCACATGCTGCTAACATGTACAGTAGTATCACATGCTGTTAACATGTACAGTAGTATCACATGCTGCTAACATATACAGTAGTATCACATGCTGCTAACATGTACAGTAGTATCACATGCTGCTAACATGTACAGTAGTATCACATTCAAACATGTACAGTAGTATCACATGCTGCTAACATGTACAGTAGTATCACATGCTGCTAACATGTACAGTAGTATCACATGCTGCTAACATGTACAGGAGTATCACATGCTGCTAACATGTACAGTAGTATCACATGCTGCTAACATGTACAGGAGTATCACATGCTGCTAACATGTACAGTAGTATCAGATGCTGCTAACATGTACAGTAGTATCACATGCTGCTAACATGTACAGGAGTATCACATGCTGCTAACATGTACAGTAGTATCACATTCAAACATGTACAGTGGTATCACATGCTGTTAACATGTACAGTAGTATCACATGCTGCTAAGATGTACAGTAGTAACACATGCTGCTAACATGTACAGTAGTATCACATGCTGCTAACATGTACAGGAGTATCACATGCTGCTAACATGTACAGGAGTATCACATGCTGCTATCATGTACAGGAGTATCACATGCTGCTAACATGTACAGTAGTATCACATTCAAACATGTACAGTAGTATCACATGCTGCTAACATGTACAGTAGTATCACATGCTGTTAACATGTACAGTAGTATCACATGCTGCTAACATGTACAGTAGTAACACATGCTGCTAACATGTACAGTAGTATCACATGCTGCTAACATGTACAGGAGTATCACATGCTGTTAACATGTACAGTAGTATCACATGCTGCTAACATGTACAGGAGTATCACATGCTGCTAACATGTACAGGAGTATCACATGCTGCTAACATGTACAGGAGTATCACATGCTGCTAACATGTACAGGAGTAACACATGCTGCTAACATGTACAGGAGTATCACATGCTGCTAACATGTACAGTAGTATCACTGCTAATATGTACAGTATCATTATGAATAGTTGAACCCTCAGAACTAATGACTTATTACCTCAATATTCTTTCATTAAAGTGTATTACAGATGTATCTACAGATCTCAAACACACACATATATAATTCTTTGCACTGGCGTTTCTAGGAGGAAATGAAAGCCCATCGAACTTTAGCCTGGCATTGTACTGGCTGAAGGTCTGGTAGTGAATGTGTTTCCTTGTGTGAGCTTAACTTATGACTAAAGCACGTCCCTGTCGCTGGTTTAAAGGTACAAATCATGTTGATGGGCTGCTCATCTGTTCCCTGTGACTGGGCCAATGGCTGCAGTCAAACTCTATGGACCGTGCATGGATTTATAACACTGGAGCTGCACAGTGAAGGATAAACATATGTATTTTTGACACACACTAAAAGTCACGGTCCGCAGCAGTAAATAAGGCTCAGCGTGCAGTGTCAGTGACTTTATGGCTCATGAGAGTAGGAATAACTTACATTTACTAAAAAGAGGACAATGTGACTTTCATATGGAGGGTGTTCTGTTTTCATTACTGGAGGCTCACCCTGGATCTGGCCTGGTCTGTTTGCTTCTTGTTTCAAATCAACTCATTTGTGTAAAGCCCTAAATCACAACAGCAGTGCTCAGGGAGGACTTCACAAAGTTCACAAACCACAAATCGGAGAATCAAACCGTTTGAAAAGCAATAATAACAAAAACATGAGCCATAGGTCCACAGTGAGCAGGATGACAATGTCCATAAATGTTAATAAATGTCTTTTAACAACCTTGAACGTCCTTTCAATCCATCCTGCATCAGCAAGGAACGACCCAGGGAGGCCCACATTTCAGAGAGGGATCCGCTCCCACGAACGGACAGGCTGTAGATCCAGGACTCAGGCACGGCCAGTCAAGGTTAATAGGGTGGAACATTCCAGGAAAATCTTCATGGTAAAAAGAAATGCACACGTATTAGCTGTCATATGCTAAACACCTAAAACCTGCCACATGTTGTTGTCCATATCTCACACAAGGCTCTTTTTGATCCGGGTTTAACCACCACTGTTAAATAAAAAAAATATAAAAGCAGATTTCAAGTTTTTATATAGAGTGAATAAAAAGTATTAATACTGTTATGGGGTATTTTAACAATATGGGGTAAAGTATGGACTAAATAGGAGTTAAAATCGACTAAAGTATGGACTGCACAGACCTGGATAGTCCCGCCCACACTAAGTCTCGCTCAGTCCTCATCCCGCCCTGTCCTCGTCCCTCTCCTGATGCCCGCCTGCATCCTGAAAAATGATAATAACACACAGAACCTTTTCTCAAAAAACGCTAGGCCCGTTTGCACCCACAGATACAAATACTTATGAAATGGCTGTAGTCCTTTACCCATACCTAAACTAAATATAATAAACATTTCATATTCAAGTTTGACCCTGACTTCTGGAGTTCTGGACGGAAAACGAGACATCTTCATAGTATACGTTGATTTATCGTTGCGTCAATGTTTACCACCGTGAAATAGTGTTTAGTTATTTCCACTCATGTATGAAACGGTTTTCTCCAATGCTTCTCCCAATTTACATCTTCAATGCACTTGTTCTATTTCTTTTTTCTGTTTTCCCACCGTCCAAAGAAGCACTATAAAAAACCGACGCATTATTATTTTCATTATTATTAAGAAAAACCTGCGACACTGGCCGTTTTGACACCCTCGGGTTTAAACGTTCAAATATTTCACAACAGTTGATTCCTGATTTCCAGTGACAGTAAACCCCTGGATGTGTGTGAAGTGTCCTGAACGTGTGCATCTGCTGACAGTCACAGCCGAGCGCCTCTGCTGCCCTGGCTCTGACCCGCAGTCTGAGCCCTGTTCTTTCTCCACACTCGTCTGAGCAAAGGACCCAACACAAGAGCAGCGCACGAACACAAACGCAGACAGCTGCCCACACTACAAACACCATGTAAAGAGTGTCTGCGAGCTGACAAAAGACAGCCCTGACCTCCACTACAGCCAGCCAGAGCCTCCTCCAGACAGGGCTCAATACAACGTGTTTCTTTCACTCTGAAGCGGTTCCCTGTTTTGATGAATAAATCCATACTGTTCCCTGTTTGTACATTCTTTTCCTCCGCACTTGGAAGTTGCTTTGTCCAGTAGTAGCTGAGAAACTATTTTCTAATAATGGGAACCTACTTCACATTGGTTTACATCATAGATGCCCACATTTCAATGTTCCAAAAGCTTAAGTACTTTGTTTTTAAGTGCATGTAATCACCCTCCGTGAACGGTGTTTCACGCTTTATTATTTGTCGGGTTGAAACTTTGTCTCATGCATTATTTTTTCTTTCCTTGAGCTGTTGCTCTCTCCCCTCTGCTTATGAGAATCATAGACTGTAAATATCAACAGACGTAGTCACGCCTATCTCCACCGTTGAAACTAATATGCCAGCACTTTCGCCTTCTGTGGGCGGTTTCAAAATGGCTGTGGGGTAGGGAAATGTTGGAAAAACACTTTTGCCCCTGTGTAAGCCCGTCGAGATGAGCTCCCTGAGCGGTTTTTGATGTAATGCAAACCTGTGCTTCTCACGGCTGCCGAGATGCCAGACAGATGCGTGTAAAAAACTTTAAATACAAACGAAAACAGACATCAATGTCACTTTTAATTCTATGCTGTTATATGTGGGTTTTAAGAATTAAAGTTTCGTGTAAAATTTGGTTTAAGTAGTCTACTGCTCCTGTGAAACCACACTGCTTCTGTGTGATAACAACGCCTTTCCTGTTGAGTTGAGCTGCAGACTTTGTCATTTTACTGACATAGGCCGATGACGCGTCTTGTGGCTAACAGATCCATGTAGCTAACTCAACAGCTAACAGCCCAGTCGACAACTCGACTGGCCTCGACAGAACACCGGCAACGGATAAGACGGAGGAAAACAGATGAATTAACAGTTATCACTACTGCTTTGTAAGGGTTCTCAATAGAACTACCCCCTCTCCAGAATCCTCATCCCTCCATCACTGATCACCGGCAAACACAGCACTCGTGGCAGCATCATGTGGGGTCAGTGTGCGGCAGCTGCTTCCCTCTGCTTTACAAAAAAACTTTCTGGTTGTGGTCTAATTGTCGTCTTCTCACTCTGACAGAGAACAGCGCTGTCCGTGGTACCTGTCAGACGCGGCTTCACTTTCACATCGTCCTGAGGCTGAGAACGCAGCACACAGTCTGTAACATGAGTAAGCAGATGGCCACCGGTGCGTCTGGATCCAACAGGCTTCCCTGAGTCTGGGAGTGTGTGCATGAAGATACGGCCTACTTTCCATTGCTATTGTGTTCTAATGTTCTAATGAGTTTTAACAGAGGTCTTTCTCACATGACATCACTTTTTGCAACTTCTGCCAAATAGTCGAGGCAAAGGCGAGTTTTTTTGTAAGAGCATTGTCCGTACACAAGGCAACTCAAAGTACTTCCAGATTTTAGCTGCATGAATCTGAAATGCTTTCACCCCATGTTTAGTCCAGATTCTGGGCACCAGTAGGGAGCACAGGGATCCTTTGATGTCTGCTTCTTCCTATCGTCGTGAAGCAGAATTCACCAAGCGTTGGATTGTTCACCCACTAATAGGGAATGTGAGCAGGGTTTAGGTCATTGTGAGACAGGTTCGTTTGACTCTTCTGATGATGTGTTGTTGCAATAGTAATCCAGTCCAGTCCCTATAGTAATCCAGGCCTATTGCAGGCATGTCCAAACCAAGGCCCGCGGGCCAATAGCGGCCCACTGTTTCATTATATTTGGCCCTCTGCCTTCCTAATACAAATCAAGGAACTTTCACATCATTTGTATATTTTACTTTATTGATCTCGCACAGGAGAAATTTACACATCACCAATTGGCATGGATAGAATCACTCAAGACTTGTGCAAAAGACAGAAGTGTGCAAACATGCTAAAGGCAAAAAATATAGTCTTTTTGGGATATATTAAGGACAATAAAAAAGTGGCAATCAAAGAAACAGTGGTTGTAGTATTACAGGTTTTTAGTCCTAGTGCAAGTGACTAAAAGTGACTTATTGTACAGTCTGACAGCGGTGGGGATAAAGGCCCTGCGGTAGCGCTCCTTCTTACACTGACGGTGCCTCAGTCTTCCACTGAAGGAGCTCCTCAGCTCCTCTACAGTCCTGTGCAGTGGGTGGGAGGTGTTGTCCATGATGGAGGTGACTTTGACTAGCACCCTCCTGTCCCTCACCTCCTCCACAGAGTCCAGGGAGCAGCCTAAAATACATATTGTGTCGATGCGGTGTTGATAAATATGAGCATAGCATACCCAATTTTGAATCCCAAAGCCTGAAAAGCAGTTTCAGAATGTTGTCGGCTCTTGGACAAGTCTAGTGAACTAAAGCGGCCCTCCTACTAAAATGTTTGGATACCCCTGCCCTATAGTAATCCAGGCCAGTCACTGTGCCCCTCAGAGTCCCAGTTGGTTCACATGGCACTAACATGTCACGGATGTACTTTGTTGCGAGGCCATGGAGACACTTGTACACAAGCAGAGCTGCTTTACTGAGTCTGTGTGGTAATATATGGCTGGTTGCTGCATGTTGTTTAAATATTGAGGTGTTTGAAATGGATGGAACGGAAAAATAACACCAGCAACACTTTTGGATAAACCTGTGAAATGGGCAGATTGTCTAATGTAGAAATGAGTAAAGTGAATTGCTCATTGACTCACAGTACATTATACCTGCAAGAAATCCAATCCCAGTGCCCAGAGAGTCCAACCAGTCGGAGACATTGCATCATTTCATCCAATTATATTTTGCTCATGTAAATCAAAAATAAAAAACATGTACGTTCCGGATCTATAGTTTAATTTCACACAGCCATAATGTACGAGCTGCACACACAGCTGTTATTGCTGATTGGTGTCTGCTGCCGGCTGTGGGCAGATGCATGGCCTGGTGTTTGCATGTGAATGGTCACATTACAAAGACACATGCATTCAGGACCTGTTCCTCCGACCGTAGCACGCCTTTATTGCCTCAAAAGATGGATTTAGATACGTCTCATGTACAAGACCCGAATCTGTCTCTGTCGGCCTGCAAATGAAAAAAAGCCCATCTTGTGGTAATGCGTGCCTTGTATTACTGGTATTTATCACAGGGACGCTCAGAGCAGAGCAGCCAGAGCTGAACAGCCTGTCAGCCTCAGACTTCAGATTTGTCTCACCATATGTGGATTATGAATATGGTAAAATGCACCAGATTTCATCTGCTCCTTGTTACTCTGAGCTGTGATCCTACATTAGGACTTCCCTGTTTCCTTTTTCCGCTTTAATTTTGGATGAATCTGGTAATAGCAGGGCACACGATAATGAGGAAGTGGCCTTTCGCACTGGGAGGGGCTGAGGAGGACTGACTACACCATATGGTGCACGGAGAGATAAAATTGGTTTTGTCTAAAAGTGAGAGGAGAGAATCTGCCCTGCAGCAGAGAGGGTGAACTCCCACTCCATTTCTCATCACGTCCAAGAAAGATATTAAAGAAACACCTGTGGTTTGAGCAATGATGCTCCACACTTTTAATAAGTCCAACTTTTATACAGCATCAGACATCCTCAGGTGTCTGTGTGTGAGCGTGTGTGTGTTCTGTGTTTGTGTGTGTGTGTGTGTGTGTGTCTGTGAGTGTGTGTGTGTTCTGTGTTTGTGTGTGTGTGTGTGTGTTCAGTGTGTGTTCAGAATCAGAATTCTGGCTATTGTCATGTGCTAAGAATGTGTTGGTGTGTGTTGAAGACAGGTAAGTAGGTGAGTGGATCAATATTAGGACTTTTTGTTTGTTTTCTTTCAGCATCTTGGTTTTGTTGTTTAAACATCAATCTTTTACAGTTCCACATTCAAAAGGATAATTCAGTTACTAATGTGGATCTAAAGATAAAATAATAAACACAAACAGTCAGATAAAAACAGTGTTGTTTATTGTGCTACGTTAAAGGTTTGTGTCCAGACTTGTGCCTGGGTCAGATCAGTGACCACTCACCTCTGTGCACCTGCTGCTCCTCAGCTGGAGCCAAAGCCGTAATGCGCTGATCAGACAGAGCAGATGTGACGTTAACAGAGCAATGTGTGTGTCTGTGTGTTTGCATGCGTAGGTGTGTGTTTGTGTGTGCGTGCGTGTCCGTGTCCGTGTGCGTGTGTGTGTGTGCGCGTGCAGACAGAGACAGATGCAGCTAATGCACTTGTGTCAGCTCCCGTCACTGAAGGTCAAACTGAAGTGTCCAGTTTGCGTTGGTGTGTGTCTGTGTGATGATTCTGCTGATACAGAGATGTGATGATTAAAACACAAAACTAGAACTACACTTGACTGTATTTGGATGCAGAATATACCTGTACTTGTGTATTTATACAAAATGAAAAAGTAAAAACCCAAACCCAAGTGATCTCTTGAATTTCTTCAACATTGCTTAAATAACATTGAACATATATATATATATATACATATTTTTATACATATGTAAAGATTAATTGGGTACATAGTTCTGGGGAGGCAGCATTTCAGATCCATGCAGGTAAAATCTGGAACAGTCTTCATAAAAATGTGCGTCAAGCTTCTACTCTGGCATTGATTTATGATTTGCCGTGTGTGGTGGTTTCTATCTTGTTCTGTTGAGCTCTTGCCTTTGTATGATACACGCAATATATACGTTATGTTTTTGTATAGAAAATACAGCGTGAAAAAGTGAATTTGAAAATGATGCAATTGGGATCAAGTTTGACATTATTAATACAAATATCTGAGATTTTCTGTTAATTACTATTAATCTATTCAACAAGCAATTTTACCAAGTGAATATTGTGCACAGGGGGTGGAAGTGCATATGTTTTTCTTCTTCCCACTCCTTTTTGAGCAAAAATTAGAATGCAATTATTGTATGTGTACTGTGCATGAATGAGTATGTATTGTATGTTCTTAATATGTTACTTGTATGCATGTGTATCTGGCAATCAAGTTATGTACAATGGTTGAGTAATGAGTTTTTCTATTTCCTCCTGAAACAATATGGATGCTGTAAAATTACAGGAACTTGCCATTCCTGCTGTGAAGAAGAAGAAGAAGAAGAAGAAGAACCGAGCTCACAGGCCATTGCTCTACCAACCGAGCCACATGTCGCAAAATTAGCAATCCAAAACAATGGCTACAAGCTTGCAATTAATCATTTGTCATTACACAATAGACCTGGCATCTTTTTTAAACCCTCTCTATTCTCCGAAAATAGTGAAAAACCCTGCTATTCTCCGTCACCAAGGGAACAGACCGCCTATCGCCCCGAGGTACACTGACACTAGTAAAGAAGCGTCTCTCTACTTTTACCATTTTATTGCCTTTCTTCCTCCTGCTCTCTGCGTTTCATCTCCACTGCATTTTGTTTTGCCTTGGAACACCCCCCCCCCCCCCCCTTCCCCTTTGACATTTCCTCTTTGCCTGGATTGAGATAAATTTATCCTCCCGTCTCTCGCCTCACACCGGTGCATCCGTGGACATACACCTTCTCGATCCACAACTGTCATTGAAAAGCATTACCGGGCTTTTGCTCTGCTCTTTCACACAGGTGGGGGGTGTGGTTGTATGGGGGGGGGAGGGTGTTATGTCCTGGTTTGAGGAGAGTAAAAAGATATTGTAGCGACATGAGTTTTTGGGAGATGCTATCGTGTTGTTTACGCAGTGTCCGGGTCCGGGAGTGATGAAACCGGGGGATACACAGCCGCGAGGAGGGGACGGGATACGTTTCTGTCAAAATAAATGATAAAACAAAGAAGAGCTAAAAGCATGCGTTATGGAAATGTGGATATTATCTGAGCGCGGCTAAAGCTTTAATGGAATTTATGTAGCGTTTGTGAATTATAATGAGAGGTTTTTGTTTATTGTTTTGTTGATCTCTTTGCACGTCTATGGTTTTGTGTTTATGAGTTTTACACTGCAAAAAGAGATCAAATATTAAGATAAGATTAGATATGAAAGACTTTATTGATCTCATACAAGAGAAATGGATAGAATCACTCAGATTTGATTAAAGACAGAAGTGTGCAAACATGTTAAAGGCAAAAAATATAGTCTGTTCACGATAGATTATGTACAATAAAAAAGTGGCAATTAAAGAGACAGTGGCTATAGTAGTGCAGGTTATTTTTTAGTCAAAGTGACTTATTGTACAGTCTGGGTTAGGGTTAGGGTGGGGTTGTGGGTGAATCTCTCCCGGGGGAGAGAGTAGGCGCTGGCCCTCCACTCATACTGGGAGGTCCTGGGTTGTTGGTCATATTGTCGACGTGACCCAGACCAGCCTTGCCTCATAGTAGAAAGTTGTTTTTTGTTTAAACAAAATTGATTTTGTGTTTAAGGTTTTAAAGTCTGTGTTCTCTAGGTGCAACGTTTTGACAGGAGATGTGTATGTGACAGCGGTGGGGATAAGTAGATCAATCGAATTCATTTATAAAGCACAATTCATACGGTGTAACACAACGTTTCTAACAATCAATTAAGAGACAGACAATAAAACATAAAAACAGTGTATATACAGTACGTATAAAACGTATTGTTTTATTATTTTTTTTAATATGGACAAAACAATAACATTGGACAAACCAGATGCATTGCTGTAAGTGTTATGGCACAGGTGCTAATTTTCAAGACTAGTCCGCAGGGGCTTTTACATTACAGAAGATAAAATACATTTCAAAGAATTACAATACAATTTACACGTGAGAACAAGTCTGTCTGGATCTTAGCCACTGTTTGAGCTGTCTGCTGAAGATGGTCATGTTAGTCTGTAGTTTTAGTCCGGTGGGGAGAGAATTCCAAAAAAATGCTTCAAATTAATAAATAAGACAGTTTTCAGCCTGGACTTAAACTTCTCCAGAGACGAGGCCTCAGGGAGACTGTTTCAAATTCTGGCCACATGAATCTGAAATCCTGCCTTCCCATGTTTAGTTCTGTCCCTAGGCACCAGCAGGAGGCCAGTCCCTGTGCTCCTCAGAGTCCGAGTTGGTGCATATGGCACAAACATGTCTCGGCTATACTTTGGTGCGAGACCATGGAGAGACTTAAACACAAGCAGAGCTGCTTTGAAGTCAATTCTCAATTATCTGTGCCAAGATGAAGAGATCCTTTATTCGTCCCACAGTGGGGAAATTTCAGTGTTGCATCACCAGTTATAGAACTGTAAGAATGAGTAGCACACAGCACGAGTTAAATGAACAAAAAACTCTATAGTAAATGCTAATAAATGCTTACATGTTGTGCTTTTTTATCTTGATTTGAATACATTCTGACTCTCTTAAAACAAGATTTGCCAAAGGGCCCAATCCATTTAGTCTTATTTTCTCATTTCGAGGGAAACATTTCTTGTAAGTAAGTGTGTAATCTGTATTTATATGGCGCTTTTCACAGACCAGAGTCACAAAGTGCTTTACAATTGTTGTGGGCGTTTGTCCCTCCCTCCACACAGAGATGAAGTGGAGTCGCCGAACAGGAGGCTAATGCTAGACCCAACATGTTTTTAGCGGTAGGGGAAAAAACAAGATAATATTGCTTGTCCCATTCGCAAATTTTGTTTTATGGCAGTCAGAATGTGCATACTTTTTTTGTGTGCATATTTTCCCAAATTGTGTGAGTAATTTTGTATTCACTTTTTTTAATATGCGGACTTCGGATATAGATGAACTTGTGTGGGATTGTCCAATTACAAAGCTGTGTACCTTTCCAAATCACAAAACTTGAAAATCTCCACTAACTTTCCGATCACAAAAGAAGAAACTATGTGAGAAAATCCATATAACTGGTTCTTCACTCTTAACAGTTTGGATCAATCACTAGTTTTTTGGCATCGTTCACATCTGTAGATCAGCTTTTTCAGACATAACTGTAAAAAGGTGAAGACCCCTCTCACTCAGCCAATCAGTTCTCAGCTCAATAATCAAGATAACTCTCAGGTGGGATTTACTTATTTGGCAAAAGAAAGCTGCTACAGTCTCTAAAAGTCGTTGTGTGTGTTTTCTCAGTGTGTGCTCTCTTGTATCACACTGTGTGCTCCAGTTCCAGCTGGTAGTTTTGTTACTTGGTCTTTTCTAAAGCCACACAAATCCCCTGTGAAGGAAATAGTGGCGGACTGTGGATCTTTAGTCAAAAAAAGGATTTAACAAACTGAAAGCAAAGATGTACTGTTGTGTGATTCCAATCGTTTGGACAATTGGAGTTAAAACAAGAGTATTAGCGACGCCACTCCCAGTCCTGACAAGAACAAAACAGACTTTTTTATTCTATTACTGTTGTTATTTCATTACAGAAAGATAACGATATAACAATTAAATCAGAGGTGCCCAAACTTTGAATACAGTGGATCAGTTCTAGCTGCTTTTTGCATAGCCTTTAGGCAGACAAATGAGGATTTAAGTGTTGTGTCTTGCTTCTGGCCAGTTTAAGGACATTTAAGATAAGATAATGTCTACATCAATAAAGTTTAACATATCACATTTGGCATTGATAGAATCACTCAGATTGTGCAAAAAGACAACATAAAAGTGCAACATGTTAAGGTTAAAATGTACAAGCAAAGGAAGATTTCTCACCCATCATCTGTACTTCTTTGCAGGTTTTCCTTTGCTTTGACTAATCCCAGTACGACGGAGAGCTTACACAAAGTTAAAATTTGTAGACATTTATTAACATTTCTGGCCATTGTTCATCCACCTCTATGGACCAACGGCTCCTATGTGTTTATGATTATAATTCTTCATGTGTTCAAACTGTTTGATTCTCTGACTGGTTGTTGGTGAATCAACACTGTTGTAAAGTCTTCTGAGACGGCTGCTGTTGAGATTTAGGGCTGTACAAAAACACATTGAATTGAGTTTGGATAAAGTTCTGAAAGATCTGTCATTCTTGCCATTTGTCCACGTGTTTGAAATATTCAATATTTCACAAAATAAAAACTGAAGAGAACAAGTTATATCATTGTATTTAATGGAAAATGTGTGTTATTGATTAATATCCAAGTGAAGGCCTTTAGATAATGTTAAGAGACAATTACCTGACTGATTTAAACCCAGAGCATCATAGTTTTAGTCAAACCCAGCACCTGTAAATTTTATATCAATGTTTCAATTGTGTGTTCTTTCCACCGCCTTCCATGTGCACTGAAACACTGACACTTTCCCAATGTAGAGTGAATCAAGGTTATTTATCTAATCTCCACAATTCTAAAAGTAGCAGACAATCACTTTAAATGTGTGTTGTATGTCAAATATCAATTTAATATCTAAGACATTTTATGAAGATGATTATTATCTTTTGCACTTTGCACCTTGAGCCAAAGCAAATGCCCTCTCTTACTCACAATGGCAATAGAAATAATTCAGATTCCGATGTTTTGTGATTGCAACTTTATGATTTTTCCTCTCTTGCTTTTGTGAGGCCATCTGTGTTGTTCTCTATACACATACACTTACCTTCCTTTGCCACTGCACTTCCACCTGCCCCATGCCCACCGCTCAACGTCCCCCTCTGGCTTCTTTGGTCCCTTCCTCCTTCATATCGCCATGGCATTCTGGGTCCCCACAGCTCCAGATTACTGCTCATTACTCCCATAACGTCTGCAGCTCAGCCCACCGCCGCCTCCCCTCTGCCTGGCACACAAGGTCTACCGCGGTGACGGAAATGGCGGAGGTGGTGGGAGACGGAAGGTTAGGGGACTGGAGAGAGACAAAGACAGCGGTAGTCTGTTCACACCCTGTCAGCCGGTGATGAGGTTGTGAAGAAATAATTTGAGAGGAATCTGCCGAAAAGGAAAAGCTCTGACAGTACAAGCGCTGCGTGAAATGTTTCTGCATAAATGATAGTAATGGTGTGAACAAATCACCACAACATGCTGTTTTCTCTTCTTAATAGAACGTAGAAATCATGTTATCTTTTGCATATCTCTAAGAAAGAACCTTGTGAGTCACTATTTGATGCTTTGGGTTGAGAACTATTTTGTTGTTCGTTTTTTTGTCACTTTTACGTGTGAAAAAGCAGATCTAAAGATGTGACGGAGGCCACACACTGTTTCAAGAAAATAGTTAGATGGATTTTATTATGTATTGAAATTGAGTTGATTATAAAGAAACAGATGATGGACAAATAACAACAGTCAAGTCCTTTGTGTTTGAGCCACCAAACTTTATTTTGTTCTATTTTCTAGTTGAGAAATATTTTTTAAGAATCTATCAATGACATAATGTGCCTCTGTGACATAATCTTCCATTTGTATAGTTCTCAGTTAAGTACTTAGAAACAAGAAGAAGAAAAAAACCTCAAATCATAATGAATTACAGTACATTAAAATGAATGAAACCCTGTCTCACATCTTCAAGAAGACGGTACCAGACACGCTGCCTCCCCGTGTGTAGGAATGTGTTTTTGTGTCAGAACATAAGTCAGGTCTGAGAGCTAAGTGGAATTCACAAAAACCATACGGTGTCTGCCGACATCAAAGCAGAGCAAGACAAACACATCTGTCAGTCGGCTCTGTGCCGCTTCAAGTCAAGTGACGAAGCAAGCGCAAATCGAGCTAGTTACCACAAAAGGACCTTCAGATAAAGTAACTCGTCAACCCCTCCCTTCTGTTTGTATGTTGCTGCAGTACAGTGTTCATGGTTTTGCACTGGTCCAGACCTGAGCAGAGAGGATTCCTGGTCCGAACCAAGTGGATCAGGTGAAAATCCACTGGAGGAATGCTAAAGCAGCATTTAGCATTTTACTTTGGACTAGAGCAGAGAAAATGGTCCGAACCAACCGGCTAGTCCACCTTGTGACCTGTCCTGCTCCACCCAGAGGCTACTCCATCTCTGCTGCTGTGACCCGTCCTGCTCCACCCAGAGGCTACTCCATCTCTGCTGCTGCGACCTGTCCTGCTCCACCCAGAGGCTACACCGTCTCTGCTGCTGTGACCCGTCCTGCTCCACCCAGAGGCTACTCCACCTCTGCTGCTGTGACCCGTCCTGCTCCACCCAGAGGCTACACCGTCTCTGCTGCTGTGACCCGTCCTGCTCCACCCAGAGGCTACTCCACCTCTGCTGCTGTGACCCGTCCTGCTCCACAGACTACTCCACCTCTGCTGCTGTGACCCGTCCTGCTCCACCCAGAGGCTACACCGTCTCTGCTGCTGTGACCCGTCCTGCTCCACCCAGAGGCTACTCCACCTCTGCTGCTGTGACCCGTCCTGCTCCACAGACTACTCCACCTCTGCTGCTGTGACCCGTCCTGCTCCACCCAGAGGCTACACCGTCTCTGCTGCCCTGACCTGAAGGGTTGTTGCTCATTATTACCATTGTTAGCTTTTTAGAATGATCAATTTTATTTTTTATTTTTGCTGCTACAGGACACCTGAATTTCTCCTACGGGGGATCAATAAAGTATCTATCTATCAATGAATTGAAACAAGTGCTTCCTGACACTGAGTTCCTGCAGTACAGTCCCGGTGCTCCTCAAAAATGCACAAATACCGAAATAACTGCGTCTGTAAATGACAAGACAAAATATCTGTGTCAGTGTAAAGTCAATCTTACAAGTTATGCCCCATGGACCAAAACAAAATATCAGAATTTTGACCCAGAACTTGTTCACAGCTGTATGTATAGTCCGGGTTCTTGATGGTTTCTTGCAGGGTTTGTGAGGAGGTCATTAGGAGGCGCTCATTGGACAGATGCACTTTTGTGTCTCACTCCGTCTTTTGTCAATTGTCTGAGAGGAAAATGCGGTGAGAACGCGTCTCTCCAACTGTCAGCTGTGCCAGGCAGTGTGTGGTAATTGCCATTGAGCGGCTTTATGTCTCCACAGATTCACATTTCAATATGAGCTTTTTTTTCTCCCTTTCTTTCTTTAAAAAAACCCTTTTCTAAGACTACTGCTGCAACTCAAGTACATCCCACAAAAGTTACTTGGAAAAGTTTGGCAGGAAAAGAAACAAGTACCAGATGCTCTACTTTGTTCTACCATTTCCTGAAAATTTTAGTGAGAAAGAGTTCCCTTTAGTGTAAGAGAATTCAGTTGTTATTTATTTAAATTATGAATTTGTTTCTGGTTATGCAGCGACAGTGGCTCAGTTGGTAGAGCATTGGCCTTTGAGCATGGTCGTGGGTTCGAGCACCACAAGACCTTATCCACCGACTCCCACTGATGTCTGCTGTTGTTGTGTCCTTGGGCAAGACGCTTGACCCCACTTTGCCTGAAGCCCCTGCTGAAAGATCAGAGCAATGGGGTCACATGGGGAGCACCTGCAGGAGGATCAGTGAGGGGCTAGTGCTCTGTGAATTGGGTGCAGCTCTGAAGACTCAGAAATGGACAAAGGAGAAGAATATGGATGGATGAGTTTTCTGTGGTTATAGCTTTAACTGAATTGACCTATGCCTATGAGCACAAAATACCCCTTAAAGGTGATGTCTGCAACATTAATGGCAAGGCAAGGCAAGTTTCTATGTACATGTACATACTGTATATAGAACAGCTCATACACAAGATAAAAAAAAAAATATTTTTACTTGGCACAGCAATCATAAATAACCATAGTTGTGTTTAGCTGTGCTTACAACTAAAGGATTGTATTGTTTTAATTAACTGTGATTATTTATTATTTGAATGCCTTGTATAACTGTTTCTCTTGTATAACTGTTTCTCTCAAGTTATGTAAAGCTATTTCAGTTGCCTTGTGTACAAACTGTGCTATACAAATAAACTTGCCTTGCCTCTACGCCTCTTCCTCCTCCTGGATCAAGCTTGACGTACACTCTACAGATCTTCATGTCTCCTCTGGGCTCTTGCGATTAAAATGCCTGGATCAGAGTGGTGTGGGCAGCGAGGAGTGAGTATGTCCCGCCTGAAGGCTCTGTGTCCAGTCTGACCCTTGACCCCTCTCCCAGCCGTGACGGGCCGATGCTCCGACAGCCGGCTTCAGAATTTCAGCTATGGGCCCGCGGCGGGAACAGCGGAGCACAGAGCGCGGGCTACATCCGACCAGACATGAGAGGCCAGGCTAATAACGCTCACTATACGGTGCAGGAATCAGCCTTCAGGGTGCTCTGTCCTTGAAGTCCTTTTATTTAAAGTTAAGCTGCCTCATTTTTATTTCCCAATCATTCCCAATCAATCAGCACTTTGAGTTGCCTTGTGTATGAATTGTGCTATACAAATAAACTTGCCTTGCCTTGTGTTTGTCCCAACAGAAAGAGTCTTGTTAAAGTAATATTTTGTGACCACGTCAGAACTCAACATGCTGTCTTTATATTATTAGAAAACATGTTATCTTCGTACATGTAAGAATGATCCCTTTGAGTCAATATCTAACAATAATAATAATAAAACAAAGGTTTACACAGGTTTTTGTACAAAGACTCCCTACACTGTGGCAATAAATTACTACTGAGGCCAAGTCTGCCCTGAAAAACATCGACAGAAGCGAGGCAACCAGTATGTGTCATCTGCCTCTCTGTCCAACATTGTCTTGCCCAAGGACACAACAGCAGTTTGGAACATTACAGCTGCCCCACTGTGGCAAAGCTAAAGTGATCTCCAAAATATGGAACTACGAGCCGTGGGCCGTAAAAATGTGACGGAGTGCACACATACTGTACATTCATGTGCATTTGATTTTGTGACATTGTTTATGACAGTGGCTCAGTTGGTAGAGCATATGTCTTTGAACCTAATGGTTGTGGGTTCAATCCCCTGATGCATGCTGCTGTGTCCCTGGGCAAGACACTTAACCCCAAATGGCCTCTGAAAGATCAAGGCTGTGTCTTTGTTGACGGAGAAACCATTTTCCTGTGGACGCAGAAAATGTATTAACCCTTTAGGCGCCAGAGTTTTTTCAAGAAAATATACAATTTTGATTTCAAGATTTCAAAAGGCTATAACTTTGAAATTGTTTGAGATAAAGGCATACTGTAAATTAGAAATATCTTCAGTTTGAACCAAACTTTGGGATGGAAGTTGATTCGTCATCTAATTTGCATATTGTGACGTCATCAAGGTGGCGGCCATTTTGGAAAATGTTAATTATTGTATAAAGACTTCAAAAAGCTGTAGCTTGGGAGTTATTTGAGATCAGGGAATACTATAAACAGTCAATGTGAAATATCTTTAGTATGAAATGAATTTGGGATAGAAATAAATTCCCTGATCCAGATTATAGATAATGTTTTAGCACTGGTTCGCGGCCATATGGAATTGTATTATTTTCAAAGACCTTCAGAGATCAAGACAGCACTCTTTATAGTTTACAGTCATGAAATCTTGAGATTGGTTTCAATATTTCCCTTTCAGAGAAGTAGTGGGCTTACTATTTTTCTCAGTGGAAATGAGGCTCCAGGATTTACCATTTAGAAACAGAGAGATGAAATGAATGGACTCAGAACTTGTCAGATCGTCTCAACAACATACAACAGGCTCTTCAACACTTCTGATCCACTTTTGTGGATTATTTTCTCTCAAGAACTGTCTTCATCCTCATCATTGCTGTTGGTAAAGGCAGTGAACGCGATTAGCGATGTGTTTTTTCCCGCGACTTCTCCCGCGTCTCCCGTGTTCCCCGTGGATGTCTACCCCCACTACTTTCTCCCACATGCCCGGTGTTATGATCCCCCTGTCCCCTCGACCCCAGCCCCTGCTTGGCGTTCACAGAATGCTTCTACCGCGGCCACACGGAAGACAAGCAGCCGCTGCACAGTGGCTGATTGTGGACTATGGAGCGCGGTCTCCCCGTCACCAATAATGTCCGTGTCTGCTTCACTGGACACCTGCGTGTCTTCCTCCTCTGAATCTGAGTGAGCCAGTACCAGACCAAGTACTTCTCTGGTACTGAAGACCTCGTGAGTAGAATAAAAACCACTCTCTCCCTCTGCTCTGCTCTCGCTCCTCTCAGCTCTACCGCTGCTGCTTCGCCTCCGCGCTGCTGCGCCGCAGGTGTTTTACGAACTCAATTTACTCAAAAACGTTCAATATAACCACACCCACAAATGTTGCTCATGTTACAGGCACACATGTCCACTAACCCCTGGTGAAAAGTATTAACAAGATTCTGCACCACATTTTTAGATACAGCCTGTTTAAGTGAGCAATGTTGCTTGTCGCAATATTGCGACTTTGGCGCTTAAAGGGTTAACAAAGGAGAAGAAAATGAATTAATATTCCACTTTTGTTGTTTGAAAGTTAGGTCAAAATATTTGGAAGATAGACTTATGTCATTTTACTGTATATGCTTATGTTGGTATTTGCCATCAGAGGTGATGAGCTCTAACCACAGCTCCGGAGTGTGAAGTGTACACATGGTTTTGCGTTTGATTTTTTTCACCATAGAGATGAGTGCTAATTATGTACAAGAAGTTTAAGACAGTAGTGCTTGTTCAGGCTTGTTTTTTATGACCTGCAGTTGGCGCTGGGATTGAAGTATGTACGTAAAATGTATTTATATAGCACAGTTCACAGACCAAGCTCACACAAAGTGCTTTACATATCTGTCTGTACCAGTCTACTAACTGTGCTATACATATAAACTTGTCTTGCCTTAGTCGATACGACTCAACATGTAAAAATCCCCTTGATATTGCAGTTTATAAATTGACATTACAAAATCAAGTCACTTTTGGTTCCATCCTCTACAAAACAGCTCCATGGACACCAGCCTTATAGGAAGGCAAGGCAAGTTTGTTTATGTAGCACAATTCATACACAAAGCAACTCAAAGTGAAAAACAAAACAAGATGGAAACAATCACACAAAGCATTACTTTAGAATTCACCTCAATTCTGGAAAAGAGAAACAAAGTCGTACTTTTATTACACAAGTTTCCAAACTAAAAGCACAAATCCATCCACATGCAATAAGACCTATTTTAAAACTGTGGCAGAATCCAATTTCAGTGTTGGACATTATTTTCCCTGAGTCAAGGCTGCAGCGGCTCGTGCCCTTGGTCCTCAGGTCATTTCCAACTGCAGGACCTTTTGTGTTGGACCACAGTCACAGCTCCGCATCCACCAACCATGGCTTTGACCTCAACAATTAAGGGTCAGCACAGATTATTCTAGAGGTGGGCAGCCTTGTTATGGTTTGACTTCAGCTAGTAACAATAACGATAGTAATAATAATGCATCTTTTCATCTTTTTTTTTGGACACTCAAAGACGCTTCACATGATTCACTCACTCATATACAGTGTGATAAACTACTACTGCGGGGCACACTGACAGATCTGAGACTAACCCAATTACACAAACCACAGTACAATTCTGACTTAAATTGTAATAAGTTTTCAATTTTCAAGAGTAAATTCACACAGTAACATCCTACAGTCCACCATCAAGAGTAGGTTAGTTCTCAATGGAGATTTTCAATGTATTTATTTAATTGATTGTTATGTGTCTGCTCTATAATGGTTTTGTTTGACTTTTTGTACCGTGCCAAGCAAAGCAAATTGATTGGCCAAGACAATAACAAAGAAATATGTGCAAAAGTACATGAATTAAACAAACTGAAATGATTGTCACTGTGAAACCAATCCCCAAAAACCGTTTCAATAACAAATGCAAGATCAGTGCTTTGTTCAAACTGTCTTAAAACTGTTAGCATATCCAGATGTCCTGCATCTGATTGGACGATAGATATCTTTTGCCAGAAGAAGCAGGAACATGGCTTTTCCACGGTGACCAGAAGAGCCATTGATTATTTTAAGAGCTTGATTTATTAAGAACCTCCAGAACAGGCAACTCACAGACCTCACAGCGGAGTATCTTGTTCTTCTCTGTCTAACCACCAATAACCTCCGGCTTGGTAAAACTAGAAGTGTTCTCCAATCAAAAAGATTCAGGTTGTTTTCTATACTAGTGTCTATCCAACATGTCTCAGTGAAATGTGTGTATCTGCTATTTTTAATAATCATAAAGGAGCATCGATTAGAAGTCATCCCTTACCATTTTGGATGTACTGTATGCAGCTCTTCTTCTCTTTTTACTTTGATTATTTATGACTGTTTAGCCTTGTATGATTATTTCTATCTTATCCACTGTTTGGAATGATTTAAAGACCTGCTCAAACCTGATCACATTTAAAAGAATGTTTAAAAAAGATATATTGAACAAATATGTGGAAGTAAGAGAGTGATGCCTGGAGCACAGAGTAGTAGTGGGAGAGAGGTGTAGGGTCAGAGAGTGTTTGGGCCTGTGTGTGTGTGTGTGTGTTTAGTCTTGTCTGTCTCATTCCATTGGTGGTAGTATTGCATAACTGTTTGTAATGTACCATTGTACGTTATAGAATTCTACTGCATGATATCGTTAAAACACTTTGTCTGATGGGGTTGGAACTAGGAGTATGACGATATGTATGTATCGATGTATAGTGATAATTTGACGCGATCAAGTATTGGTATGCTTTTGCCAAGTATTGATTTAAAAAATATACTGTATATATATATTTGAATCCAGAGTTGAGAATTAGTTAATACATTACTTATAATTATTTTGTGTTCATTTAGATTGCTTTACTAAAAGATTTCTGTAACAGTATATTTCTGACCAAAATATTGATAATCTTCATATTGTGATATAATCGTTATTGTGAGCTTTGTATCGCGTATCGTGAGGTACCCTGAGGTTCCCACCCCTAGTTTGAACCAAATAAGCATTTGCTTCATCCAACTCCTTTTCAAACCAGGTACAGGTTATTTGTCTGTTATATTGAGGTAAAAATCTGTATTGTGCAGGTTCGAAATAAATAAATAAATAAAATGTCCTTGTATATGAGATGTTCTGTACAAATAAACTATCTTCACTCTTCTGAATGTACTGTGATTATTGATAAATTGAATACCTTATGTGATTGTTTCTATCTTGTCTTGGGAAGCACTTTGAGTTACATGAAGTGTGCTATTTCCGTGTTCCCCAAGTTGACAGTTGCAAGGTCCTGTACACACATCCATCCCCCCAGTCTTCCCTTCCCCTCCGCTGTCCTCCATCGCTGGCCCAGCATGCACCACTCCATCCTCTGCAGCTGTTTTGACAGGACCACCTGGAACAACTGGGGATAATCCTGAACAACAACAGCCAATCGCAATCTGTCCACTGTCCCTTTCGGCCTCCTCAGACAATCCACGTACCGTTTCACTCATTCCAACTCTTAATTAGACTGTCCTTGCATTCACCACACAGCAGCAGCAGCAGCAGCAGCAGCAGCCTCCGTGAGTCCCACACAAACTTTATGTACACAAACAAATCCACATTCAGCAGTCTAACAAAGAAGCGGCAAGCGAGACAGATGCATGCTGCGAGATAGCGGAAGAAAATGCCAGTAGAGAGTTGACTGCCAATGTATTAAACGCTCGCCCAACACTGTCTTTGGTTTGGGCGCATGAATATATAAAAATAACAGTATGTTTTATTGGAACAAGGAGAGCGGTCGAGACAAAAATAAAGACATCAGGCGCTCATTTTCATCCTGTCACCGCAACAATGAGCCACCTGCTTCCTGTTTAGTAGTGAGCGCTCACCTGCTTTTATACAGGACAAAGAGCGAACTATCACCAGTGGGCAGAACAGAGGAGCTGCTGGAATAATGAATTATGATGTAACCTTTAGTGAGCGCTGGGGAGTGAAGTTGCAGACTTGTTTCGCCGTATAAAAACAAAAGAGATTGGAACATGCCGGCACAATGACAGTAAGCAAGAACAGAAATTGTTTCAAAAGGACGGGGATGTTGGCTATGCCTGAAAATGTCCGCAGTATGGAATTGTACATGGTTTTGTGCGAAGAAAATACATTGGAACAGCTATTGATGGGTGAGCCTTTGATGCAATATTGAAGGAAGAGCAGAGATGTATGTATTGTGTGTTTTGGATGAACAAAGACCTCAAAATGTTCCACATAACCAGGGATTGTATAGACCAGGGGTGGGTAATTATTATCTCTGTGCCCCACATTAGGAAATCCATATATTGTGGAGGGCAAGACTTGTTTTCATGTAGTTACCATGTAATTTGATTTGGAACAACATATTTGAGTGTATGCTGCTTTTGTTAAAAATGTAACTGATGTGTGTATGTTTTGGGACCACAAATACAGTATATCCAGTATCTTTGTGTTTGTGTAAGCTGTGTTAGCTTTATTAAAAAACATGGATTATATTGTTTAGTTGTCTTTACAAGCAAAAAAGGCTAAGTGTTGTGGACAGAAGTTGCAAACTTTCATTATTGGGTAGTGATTCTCATTAATGTTTCTTGTGCCCTGTCTCTGTGAAAATAAGAATCAAAGCCATACTAAAGTGATCGATCTTGTTGCTTTCTGTTCCCAAATGTGGCTTAAGCTTGTGAAACGATATAAGTGGTTGCTAGGTTGTTGCTACCCACAACATAGTAGCCTGGCCTTAGCCTTAGCCAATCGGTTGAATTCTATCCAATCAATCAGCGAGCACGGGAGGCGGGTGTTGTAGTTAATTGTAGGTATATAAATAAAGCTTACTTACTAAGCTTACTTAGGTGACGTTAAGAGTTTGCGGCGAACGCGATGGTTGTAGTTTGGCAATGGCGAAGAATGTGATCGTAAAGTAATCTGTTCTGGTTCTATCAAGAAATTGAAGCCAGAGCAAGAGGAATGTTTAGCAAATGTAATCGCTGGCAAAAAATGTGGTGCTACTCCCCACGGGCTCCGGTAGCGGCAAAGGAAATGGCTAGGCTAAATGCTAACGACTCACTCGGGCGAATTACATACTGTACGTGATGGTAAACTCAGATCCAATCGTTTCAATCTGTAAAAGGAGTTAACCCCTCCCACTTGTTAACGGAGCTTAATGTAGCACCTCCAGACCTTAGTACGAAATGTAATTTGTACTATGGTGTGGTACGACAAGGCTTCTCCCATGGTGCCATTTGAGTTATCGCTGATCGGTTTCTTCTGCATTAGGGCAAGCACTGTCAGTTGTCTGGACTCTGTTAGTCCACTCCTACGGCCTATGCAATCTGAAAACATTGTGGGTTTCAAAACAATATTAGGCTGTTATTCTCCCTGGGTCTGTTCAAAATCCCTTTGTGCAACATGTGGAGGTGATGTTATTGTGTTCCTGGGTCATATACAATAGATAACAGGTGTGTTTTTGTGTGACCATAAAAACCTTATTTTAATGTTCTAGCTATTACAGGTAATATGGTAGCAGCTCTTTATATCCAATTGGCCTCTTTTCACAAGCTCAGGGATATCTCAGGAGCCTACAGGGACAAAGGAGGAGTGCGTAATGCCTGGAGGCGATGGGAGTTGGTGTGAAGTGGTTTTCAGAGCAGCAGCAGTATCATAGAGACCAGCACTGGACCAGCCCGGTACAAGCATTCCCATGAGAAGGAGGTGAACTCAGAAAGGTGTGAAAAGGCATTACACCCCATTCATTTCAATAGAAGAATGTATACTAAGAAGATAATGCATGTCACTTTTCATAATCATTTTTTTCCATGGTGTTATGTGATGACGTTTGTAGTACAAGTTTCCTGGAACATTAATTATGACACCTCTGCTGGCTCCTAAAGATGCAAAGGAGTAGCGACTCAACTCAACTTTTTTTAGCGGCATATAATGAGGCAGAGATACCACCTCAGAGGGCAAAAGCGTGTCTCCAATATTTGCACCATAAACCGGTGAATAAAATGGTTGTAGTGTTGAACTTCTCAGCACATGTAAAGACCTGCGGGAGACCGGACAACAGTTTGAAAACCCGAAGGGGCATTCAGTACAAGAAAAGACACAAGCAAGAAACCTATACGGACAACAGCCCTAAACCACTGCGGCTCCAACTGATGAGAGCTGACGTTAGAACAAGGAAACGCAGAGAAGAGTGGGTTAAACAAGGCCAGAGAGACAAGGTTTCAGAAATATGTCTACTGTAATGTCTATTATACATTATAATTCAATTGCAGTGTGTGTGGGTGGTTTGCAAAGAACTGAGATATGAATATTTGTTAAAGTCGGACACCTTTGGAATTAACTGCACTCTCACCAAACGATGCATGTAAGATTTACAGGTGCACTTTTCTTTTTGAGAATGCAACTTTCTTCCGTGGAAATGGAAAACATCTAAACAATATACAACAGGATAATCAGAGCATCCATCACTTGGTCGGGAAGCTTTAGGGAAGGAATCAAAAAGTCACTGCACATTAATACATCCGGATAGGCTTTTGGCTGTGAAATAGTCATTCATAATCTATCGTTTTATGTTTCCAACAAACTTTCAAACCCTTTGACTTTAAAGCTATGAAGATAACATTGTTTTAGAGTTTTCAGTCCATGTAAAACATAGGATAGAATGTGAGAAGGAAACTGTGTACATAACACAACCATGTGGGAAAAAATCACATCGGGCTTATGATTATTGTAAAACACGTCATGGATTGAGTCGAAGAGAACATAATTGAGACAAAGAACATAACTAGACCAAAAGTGCAATTTCAATACGTAAAAGAGTCCTCAGAATGATGAACCGGGACGATGCAGGGTTTACTCCCACACACCAGCGTCTAAGTGTGCTAGTGTATGAATGTCAGTAAATAATAGCTTTTTATTTAACACATTTCACAGACCAAGGTCACACAAAGCATTTTACAAGGTTTTTGGAGTACAGAGATTGTGAGGAAAAAATATAATAGTGGTAGGGGAAGGGAAAACTTTGGCATGACACTGAACCTTCCTTGCCCCCCAGTGTCTGTGTGCACTGGTGTGTGAGTGCGTGACTGATTTCTTGATGTGAACAAAAGGTAGACGAGCACCACATACATGTAGAGTATAAATTTGACCTTTTACAATTGACTTTTTTGTGATACATTTTAAGGTTACTTAACGTACCCCGGTTCTTTAATAACAGAGTGAGGTGTTTCATTTTGGGAATTGCCTTGGGCGTGACCATCTATGGAAGCTCCAATGGCACCACATCTGTTTTTAGACAGTTTTTGAATGATCCTCCTTTTGGGATCATTGAAAAGCACTTTCGGACCGTTTTACAAGGAGGACATTGACATGAAACTCTGTTATCAAATAAACTCAGTCGAGTTTAGAAACCTTAAGTTCTTTTTCTAACTTTGTTTGATGTTTCGCTATAAGAAATATGGACAACTCCTGTATTGTAATAAAGCCATCAAGGTGCTTATATGACATTTTTGTGAAGACAATTGAATCCAATAATGTCAATTTTCCTCAAACGTTGCATGAAGCTGAAGCTGAAACCAATTCTATGCCCATTTCCCCCCCAACCCACTTATTCCTATCACTTTGCAATGGTGGCTTTACAAGCAAATGTTTATTCTTGATTATGTATTATTTCATGTGTCTTGTAAATATTAGGATGAAAATTGGTTATAGGTAGAATTAGGTTGAGGGCTTTTGTAACACTATCATCAGAAGACCAAATGAATCTCATTGAACTATTTTAGACAAAAGCTGGTTTATGCATCAATGCTTCCATCAATCCTTCCATCAATCCCTCCACTGTGCTGTGCCCTTGCAGAGGTGACACTCTCCGGTCACGTCCTTGTGTATTTACCTGCGATGAGGGCGCCTGCAGTGTCTCCTGGCTGCGATAGGACCCCTGTATAAACGATGCGGGCGCGGCCCTCATCGCTCACAGCCGCCTGCTCCAGCATTACTCAACTCTGAAGGGCCAGATCTCCACCTCCTCCTCCACGGTCCCAGCAGGAGAAATGAGCGCAGATAAACAAGCAAAGCACAGCCAAATTTATATCCTACAGCAAAGAGGCAGGAGGCAAAACAGAATGAAACATGAAAGAGCCATAAATATGCAAATCATCACATCTCACAAAACTCTTTCTGAGGAGGGAACTTTCTGACATCAATGTGTGAGAAATTAGCAGTGTTGTATCAAAAAGGGGTAACTCAGTAAGACAGTGTGCATTAGGAAGGTGCAGAGGTCCTTCCTCAAGTATCTCACAGTTCCATTATCTCAGGGTCTTGTTCACAAGTGAGGGAAGGACGGAGCATGAGATCGACAGATCTCATGGACTGGAAGATGAACTGATGAACTGGAAGAAGTTTGTGTAGATAGGTAAGTCTGAGGGTCACTGCTTAGACTGCTGCCCCCGCAATCTGGCGATGGATAAAGTGGAAGAAAATGGATGCATAGCATGTTTCTTGCTCCATTAAAGTGACAATCTATGACACTCGTGCAAGCCCCCAATGGTTGTCCATTCAAATCAATGCCCTGTTCTCATTGGCACATTCTTGATATCGGCTGCCCAAAAACTAAAGAAAACTAGCCTTTTTGCTTGCTCTGGTCTTCTTACTTCATGTGTAGTAGAGCGGAAAAGTTAGAGCAATTGAAAAATCTATGGATTTACAGATAAAAACAGTTGATGACAACCAAAGGGACAAGATTATCCAAAAATTCCAACCCTTTTGAAAAGTCTTGCACCGCACAGCCTCAGTCCTCGTTATACAGTCTGACACCTGGATCTACAGCCGGTCCATTCATGGGAGATCCATCTCTCATAGTTGATCTCCCAGACGATTTCTACCGTTTTCCTATTGGTGTTTGAACTGTTTGATTCTGGAGTCTGGTTGGAATTATAACCTGCAGTTACACTGGCTCTGGGACGACCAATTTGACACACCCTGAGTTACAGTGATCCAGACCAACAAGAGTGTGTGCCCTCAACTGAGTTGATAAAGTCACAGAATAATGTTAATTCCAAAGATTCTCGACAAACGTAAACAAATGCTTCAGTCGAATCTATTTGTCTCTGAAGAAAAACTAATTGATGTGTCTGTGTGTGATCCCGCTCATACACGCTGATGGACTGTCTGTCTCACACACTAAATGTCCCAGAATACTTAGACTTAGGGTGCATCCATCTCCATCCTCCCACCTCCCGTCCCAGCATCCTTCGCTCCCAGACACTCAGAGGACTTTGACGAATGACACGCGGTGGCTCAGATGAGAGATGAGCAGATTGTGGCAGAGGGGGAGAGAGGGTCCCGCTGGGGAGAGAGCGAGCGTGTGGCCCGGGACGTCAGCGCGGGGAGGGGGGACCACTCAGCGAGAATGCTACAAACTCTGGAGAAATGGGAAACGTGACAGAGACTGAGAGATGCCATTAACAAACAGCGGAGGACTGACACCACATTTTGTCAACTGTTGAGTGTCTATTTATCAATTTGACCCATAAGGAGAATAAATAGTACAATACCGATAGCAGTAGTATTTGTACATCTGGCATCCAGGTCAAACTTCACATCAAAAAGCAAACTACAAAAAAGACAAAATGAGCTTGAATGTGGTGAAAATGATCTTTACTATAGTACATTTTAAAGGTCTTAAAACCGGTCTTACTGAGCATACAGTATCAATCAATCAATCAATCAATCTTTATTTATAGGGCGCTTTTCCTGCACAGGGCAACACAAAGCGCCTCACAGTCCACACCACACAATGCACAAATCATCACCATTAAAATACAATTAAAAACACATATGTAATAAAAAAGCATTAAAATCACATAAGTAATTTAAAAACATAAGAATCACACAAGTAATTAAAAACAATAAAATAGTTAAAAACACAAAAAGTTACAACAATAAATAACAAGGTGTGTTAAAAAGATAAAATTCTCTAGTTGTATGCACAGGAAAAAAGAAAAGTCTTTAACATGGATTTGAACATTGACAGAGAGGCAGCCAGTCTCACATCCTCAGGAAGACTGTTCCAGACTTTAGCTGCATAGATCTGAAAAGCAGCCTCCCCCTGTCTAGTCCTGACTCTGGGCACTAACAAGAGTCCCGTCCCTGCGCTCCTCAGAGTCCGGGCTGGTTCATATGGGACTAGCATATCATGGATGTACTTTGGTGCAAGGCCATGGAGAGACTTGTACACCAGGAGAGCTGCTTTAAAGTCTATCCTCTGGGCCACGGGAAGCCAGTGCAGAGACCTGAGGACCGGACTAATGTGGTCGTACTTCCTGGTTCTAGTCAGGACTTGGGCTGCAGCATTTTGAATATACTGCAGCTGTTTTACTGCATGTTTGGAGATACCTGTGAGCAGGCCATTGCAGTAATCCAGCCTACTGGAAACAAAAGAATGGATGAGAATCTCCAAGTCTGCCCTGGACACAATATTTTTAATTTTGGCAATATTTTTCAGATGATAAAAAGCTGCTGATGTTACCGATCCAATGTGGCTATTGAAGTTTAAGTCAGAGTCCATTATTACTCCCAGATTTCTGACCTTATTTAAAGGCCTTAGGGAGAGAGACTGAAGGTGACAAATGACGGTCTCTCTTTGTTTCTCGGGACCAAAGACAATCATTTCGGTTTTGTCCGCATTTAGCTGGAGAAAATTGCATTGCATCCACTCACTGATCCGCTGGATACAGTGAAGGAGTGAGTCCACCGGTCCATGCTCTCCTGCAGTCAGTGAGACATAGATCTGAGTGTCATCAGCGTAATTGTGGTAGGACACTTTCATACTTTGAATTAACTGACCTAATGGCAGCATGTAAATATTGAACAGGAGAGGTCCCAGAATCGACCCCTGTGGCACTCCGCAGGTCAGGGCCATATTATCTGAGACATAGTCTCCAATCTCCACACAATACTTCCTTTCTTCTAGATAGGACCTAAACCAGCTTAGGGCAGTACCAGCAACACCAACCCAGTCCTCCAGTCTCTGCATGAGAATCTCATGGTCAACGGTGTCGAAAGCGGCACTCAGATCTAACATGACTAAAACAGAGACTTTTCCTGCATCAGTGTTAAGCCGAATATCATTTGTTACCTTGACTAGAGCGGTCTCAGTACTGTGGTGTGGTCTAAAGCCAGACTGAAACATGTCAAATGAGTCATTAGATATTAAAAATTCAGTAAGTTGTTGGTAGGCAACTTTTTCAAGAATTTTTCCCATGAATGGCAGATTTGAGATGGGACGGTAATTTTCAAGTACCGCAGCATCCAAACTGCTCTTTTTTAGGAGGGGCCTGATGACTGCCTTTTTCAGGGCCATTGGAAATGTTCCAGATAAAAAAGACATGTTTACTATTTGTGTCAATGAGGGTAATAGACTACACATAACAGACTTCAGGAATCTAGGAGGTAGTACATCCAGACTGCAGGTAGAGGAACTAAGACCTGTGATTATCTTTTTAACAGTTTCATCATTGACAGGTGCAAATTGAGCTAGCTCACAAAGCCTCACTGGATGTTGCATTGTTACTTGTATTGTAGAGGTGATGGTATTTCTGATACCCTGAACCTTGTCTCTGAAGAACTGTGCAAACTCATTACACCTGGATTTGGAGTAGTGTTCTAATGGCAACTCAACAGGGGGGTTCGTTAATCTATTGATTGTTGAAAATAGAACACGCAAATTATTGCTGCAGCCTTCAATAGTTTCAGAAAAGTATAATTCTCTTGTTCTACGTAGTACTCTGTTAAACTCACACAACTTCTCTTTTAAGAGTTTATAATCACCCTGGAGGTTGGACTTTCTCCACTTTCTCTCTGCTCTCCGGCACTCTTGCTTCTGTGCCCTGACCGGGCCTGCTTTTATCCATGGGGCTTTTTGCTTATTTGTGACCATTTTTACCTTCACAGGGGCAATGGCGTCCAGAACATTCAACACACTAGAGGTGACAGAGTTAAACAGTTCATCTACAGTAGAACATGATGTGTTCTCAAAATGGATCATTCCCATAAATAGTTCACCCGTGTTTTCATTTAAGTGTCTACTTCTAACAATTTCATATTTAGCGGGTGGTCTGGTAGCAAAATACATGTTAAAAAATACACAGAAATGATCCGACAGAGCAACATCAACTACATTAACTTTTGAAATATTCACCCCTTTCGTGATAAGCAGGTCCAGGGTGTGTCCTCTGCTATGGGTGGGGCCACTCACATGCTGAGTGAGGCCAAAGGATTCAAGTATGGAACTCAGCTCTTTTGCGTATCTGTCATTAACATTATCCACATGAATATTAAAATCGCCTATAATGACTAAACCATCAAAATCTGTGCACACAACTGAAAGCAACTCAATATATATCAGTATATCAATTTCTGTTTCAGTATATTTCTTATTTATACATCCATTTTTGGTCCATTTTCAACGTGACATAGATTAGTGCATAGACCGCAGGAAGCTAATTTATGTTTCAGTTGCTAATAGGGATCTAAAGGGATCTGGTTCTCCCCAACAGTTGCCCGAGCCACCTCAACTGGCTCCTCTCGATGTGGAGAAGCAGCGGCTCTACTCCGAGCTCCTCCCACATGACTGAGCTCCGCACCCTAACTCTTAGTGAGCGCCCAGCCACTCTGCAGAGGTAACATATGTGGTGTATGAGAGTCAGGTCAGCTTGGTTGTGTCATGTTCAGTTGCGGTCTGTTAACATTCGATTTTTTCCCTCATTTATTCGTTACTTGGGACCTTTTTTGGGCTAATTAAAATGCCAAAAAACATGCTTTTGCTTCAACACCTACCCCTTAAAATTGAAAAAACACAATACTCCCTTGATTTTGTAGCATGGAGTGGGTTCAGCTTGGAGACCAAATTTCGCAGAAAGACACAGAATGGAAACTGCATCAAATAGGATCAAAAAGTAGAAATTATGGAAACAGTGGAAAGAACCGGGCTATAGTGCAGAGAAAAGCAAATTTACATACATGTTCAAGAGTGACAGACAGAGCAGTCAAACCAAAACCGAAAATCTATAATGAAATTTCTTTGCTAGAGCGGCTGGATTTGTGCTGGGTTACTATTATTCTTCCTAAATGCCACGCCTTGTTATGAACATCCTGCTTCACGCTGAGAGTGCTGGGGGAAAAAAATGACTCTGTGAGAGATTTCGATTTTGTATTGTATGGGAGACTTACTGCGGTTTTGATGCAATGTGAAATTTGTTGCGGAGTCAAAGAGGGAGCTATGCATCACGGCTGCTTTGGTTTCCGGGGTGAATACGCTTTTAGAAATGTAAGTCTGTCAAGTCGAGAAGTCTGGAGTGTTTGATGGGGAGCAAAAACCTCGACCAAGATGTTAACCCTGCTCCGGAGTTACAAGAAGCACTCAAACGCAGAAGAATTGCACGTTTACAAAGTCATAGTAAAGTACACGGAACAGATTCTTAATTATTGATTTGTTTTGTCCTTACTAATATGTATCTACAATATGCTCTATCTGTTGGAGGCCACATTTGGAACAGTGTCTCCTACATAATAACACTTTTAAAAATCAAGTATGGTTGGTTCATATGGCACTAACTCTAATCACTCTTTTTACACAATATTCTTCTTGAGTAATTGTTTTTTCATTTCCTTTTCTAGACCAATGTGTTATTTATTGCTTTTCCTGAGTTTGAGCCGTTTTTTTTTACTGATCTGTTGTTGGTGAATCAACATCTTTGTAAAGTCCTCTGTAAAAAAACTGCTGTTGTAATTTAGGTCTGTACAAAAAATTAACATCAAATTGAATTGCTTTAGATATTTCCGCAATAGAACTGACTTTTATATTTAATTTAATTTTAGATTTCACTTTTTGATAAAACATGTCTTTTGATGGTATCTTGACAAAGTGCCCATGTCTGTTACCTATACATGTTCATTCATTAATGTGAATGGACCCTATGCAAATAATTTAACAGATATTTTTAAATACAGTAGGAAACAAGTGCTAACATGCCGGTACAATGTCTGTCCCATGTCTAAATGTTGTATTTTTATATCTTTTGCTTCATTTCTGGGCTGCTTCGACAGTCTGTCTAATGTTGTAGTCACTGGACTGGTCATTTTTGTCATAAAATGCTCTGTTCATTTGTCACTCGTGTTAGGTCCATTTTGCCAATAACTGTGCGGCTGATGATCCATTTCAACACACCTCACTCCACACTGTTGCCAGGAGGGATTCTGGTTTCTGCAATGAAAAAGGCTTTCATTACAAACCATGGACATTTGAGTTGTATTGTGAAAATGTGACGAGTGAAATTATTTATTTATCTCTATTTTCTACATGCATGATTTATCCTAAAGCCACCATCTCCTGTTGCATGTTATCAAAGTATGACTTTACAAGCATTGCTATTTCCTTCACAGAGAACATTTATTAGCATCACCTTGGCTTTTTTGGTGAACAAATAAGTATTTTTTAAGTATTTAACTATAAATAAGGCTGCGAAAAGTTAATTGATTAATAGGAAAGGAAAGTGCACATAGGTTATCACAGTACGTTGAAAATAGTGAAGATACAATCCTTCAGTTGTATGCACGGCTAAACAGTGTGCATACTGTTTTCAACCTGGATTTACACATTGTAAAGTTTGTCTCACATTTTTAGGAACCTGAAAGGCTTACTACAAACAAACAGTCGTGTCTCATGGGTGCTTCACCTGGGAGCCTTTAAACCTGGTTGGCCCCACTAAGGTCCTGCTCAAGAACACAAAATGGTGGACTAGGGAACACCCTCTTTAGACAGGGTGTACAAACACAGGAGTGGCAGGTCGGAGTGTGCCTTAAAACCATTTGCATCACATTTGAAACATGTAAGACTATTTTTATTCTCTCTAATGCAGGGATGTCAATTATACAGCCTGTGGGCCAGATCAGGCCCGCCAAGAGATATGATACGGGCCGTTGCTCATTTACGTAAAATGATAATAATCTTTTATTTTAGACGCCACGCACCGCCACGTTCAGCAGCGAGTCGAGTGCCTGTGTAGTGGCTCCCACCAGAGCGTGTTCTGTGACCCTCAGCAAAATGTCTGTCAAAAAGGCAAAAAGTGGACATCGACTGTCGTTCTTTTTTTTCTTTTTTTTAAGTAGACTCTTTCTTATTTGCTCACGGAGGTGAATGAAACCCCCGTATGCTTGGTGTCATGCAACAAGCGGCTGAAGGAAAATCATCTTGAACTACAGTACGAGACTCAGCGAAAAATACGGCAAGTTGAGCTGAGAATTGAGCAGACTGAAGATGAACGTGTCTGACCCTGAAGAAACAGCAGTCTGTTTGTGCCCAGAACGAGAGGTTGGTGATGCTGCTGTAAAGGGAAGCTACCTGAGTGGTAATAACGTAGCATTAGCATCGCAGCCACACAGTGAGGCAGAGTTTGTCTCTCATACAGGCTGCAGACTGTGTCCTGAGAAACAACACGCTGTCTCCAACATCATGTTGAGGTCGTGTGGCTTTTTCTGCTGCCGTCAATAAGAGACTGATGTTACTGATGTCGCATAATAATTCGTGGTGTTACTAAAACTTTGATTTTAGTGGTGGTGCCTGAGTTGGATACCACAATAGGAGGATCTTTGTTTACACCCGTCTGCGCATGTGCCCCTCGCTGTGTGGCAAGAAGACACAGCGGCACATACTGAAGCATGGATGCGACGAGTACTTTTAAAAGACGCAGTGGGTGAATAGCTCTGTATATAAGCACTTTAACGCAAGAAGATCAGAGGAGATATAAAGATAAGCTATGAATGAATTAAATGAATTAAAAGCGCAACCACTTTACCGCTGCCGTTTTTCGCTGAATTTTTCCGAAACAATTAAAATAAAAACTCAATCTGTCCCCAGCCGTACAACCGACCAACCAACATAACAGACCATTTGATTTAGTAAAACCTCTCTACAAACGTCTAAAAATAGCTAACTCTCTAGCATCCATGTAGCTTTCTATGCTGTACTGCCACCCGGCCACGTGATTGGCGCAGAAAAATTATAAACAACGACGTCACTCCAAGATCCTCCTATAGCTGAGGACACTATCAGCGCAATTTTCTGGTCCGGCCCAGTTGAGATCCAATTAGGTTGTATTTGACCCCGGACCAAAATGAGTTTGACACCCCTGCTCTAAGGGCACAGAGTTTGCATCTCTTCAGTTTATGCTCCTGTTTCGTGGGAAGAGTGGCCAGAGCTGGGGCTTGCAGACTCCTTACCAGACTTGCAGAGGCTGGAGCGCGGGGAAGGTGCTGGAGCGCGGGGAAGGTGCTGGCGCCGTTGAATTTGAGGAGTCACTAAAGCTTTCCCAAGCTCTGCCAGGAAGAGTCTCCTCTTGAAACATTTTCTCTAATTCCAGACTGGGTCAATCGACATCCACACCACATGCATTACATTCAGACCCATCCAGGATGTTGTGGAACACCACCTCGGACCAGCGGGCTGTCTTTCACTCGCAGGTGTATGCACCAGTAAGCTGTGATCAAAGAGGATACAATTAATAGATTAGAAACAATATTACAACATTATATATAATATACAATATTACACAAAATGCAATGTTTTACAAGAATTCAAGTAAAACAAATGTATGATTATCAAATATACAATACATGATCAAGGCAGTCAACATCTTCTTTGTTTCTGTTGTAGTCCAGGATGATATGGGGCTTCCTGTGCTAACAGTGGCGTCTTTGTGTAGCGTGCTCATCAGGATGACATTCTTATTCTTCTTGGGCAAATATGACACAAGACTGTGTGTGTCAGTGAAAGCAATTTTCTAAGAGAGTGCCTCCCTCTGGTCGACACCGGTGCAGTGCAGGGGGAAGCTGAGGCTTGTTCTTCCTCACTGTCCCCACCACGGTGAGCTTTCTTTTCAGAAGCTCCTGACCAAGCCCATAGGATGTGAAAATATTATCACATGTGAGACCGGCTGTCATGTCCAACACAACACGCATTCCCTCGTCTTTTTCTTGCCTTCCAGCAACCGGTTTCTCTGTGTAAATCTGCATATTCCAGACGTACAGTAGCTGTTCCTGGCATCACATACAGCCCAGATCTTGATTCCATACTTTCCTGCCTTGCTTGGGATGTGCTGTTTGAATGAACAGCAACCTCTGATAGGGACCAGTCGCTCATCCACTGTCACCTCAGGGCCTGGATTGTACATCAGTGGTAGGCGGTCCCAAACGTTCCTGATGGCAGCCAGTTTGTCGTCTCGCCAGCGGAAAGCTTGTGTAGTTATGTCATCAAAGTCAAGTCATGAGAGGACATGAAACCCTGACTTCGGATCCCACACACTTTCTGTAGCCTTATGGTTGGATCAATATTTTTTTTTTCATTTCATTTTCAACTCATTCGTCCATTTCTGGGTCGGGGGGGGTGGCAATGAGAGCTGCCACCCAATGCTCATAGCACCAGTCCCTCGCTGATCTTCTGCAGGGGGTGAGTCCACAGGAAGATGGCTGCTCCATCTTTCAGCGGGGGGCTTCAGGCAACGTGGGGTTAAGTGTCTTGCCCAAGGACACAACGACAGCAGTCATCAGTGGGAGCAGTTGGAGTAGGTCCCATGGTGGGATTCGAACTCACGACCTCCAGGCCCAAAGGCCAATGCTCTACCAACTGAGCTACTGTCGCCCCGGTTGGATCAATATACTCATGCTAAAATCAACCTGGTCCAATGCTTTCCATGTGTCTGCAAACACGTGCCTCCCTTCCATGTTTGTCATCTCCAGTAGAATTTCCACAATGGACTTGGGTAAAAAGAGTTGAAAGCTGGATTTGAAATCATCCACACGAGATGTTGCATACCGTGTTGGCCCTAGTGTCAATCTCACAATATTTTCCACTCTTTCTCTTTCTCCTGGAAGGAGGTGGATTAATACCAAAGCAAGTTGCCATCCTTGGACTGGAATGTCACTTCAGGTGCCTCTTTCCCAGGTATGTCTTCCCCGGGTGTGTCTTCCCCGGGTGTGTCTTCCTCAGGTGCCTCTTCCTTGTGAGACCAACCATCTGTTGACTGGTCGGTCTCACAATGGTAATCTAGTAATCAATGGTCTGGATCAAAATCAGGATCAACATTGTCCTCTATTTCTGAGACATCCTGGTCTATTTCTGGTTCAATTTCAATTCCTTCTTTGTCAGTTTGAGAAAAAAGAAGGCCTCTCTGGCAGAAAGTTTTCTACTCATTGCGTTCAGAGGAAAATGAGAGCAATGCACAAAAAAGCTAGATCTAGAGGGTGTGTGAGAAGATAATGATACATTTTGTAGTAAAACGTTTGGTTCACGTGGGGGATAGGCATATAAGCGCAGGAAAGAGGTGGCTGTGTGTGTGTGGTTCTGGGGACTGTCTGGTTTTACTTAGTGTTGTATCTCTTAGTCTTTCCATCCATCCATCCATCTTCTTCCCCTCCATTTCTGGGTCGGGGGTGGCAGTCAGAGTTGCACCCAATTCACATAGCAGCAGCCCCTCACTGATCTTCCTGCGTGAATCCACAGGAGTCTTGATCTTTCAGTGGGGGCTTCAGGCCAAGTGTGATTAAGTGTCTGGCCCAAAGACACAACGGCAGCAGACAGTCGTGAAGCGGCCTCATGGTGGACTTGAATCCACAACCTTCAGTCCCAAAGGCCAATGCTCTACCAACTGAGCTACTGTCGCCCCACTAGTCTTACCTACGGACTAGTATTTTAATTCAAACAACCCAATGTGTAACTGGTCAATAGCCTGGCCTTAGCCCTTCACACACTCCGTTCAATCATCGTTTCACTGCATGCAACGTCTGGGTCTAGTCCCTGTGTTTGCGATTACGATCGGTTGAATTAGGACCGACCATTCAGAGAGCGCGGAAGGCAGGTGTTGTAGTTAGTTGTGAGTGATGTCAAGAGTTTACGTATAACAGGCAGGTTGTAGTTTGGCAATGGCGAAAAATGCGAGAAGTAATCCGGTCTGGTTCTATCAAGAAATTGAAGCCTAAGCAAGGGTAATGTTTTGCAAATGTAATTGCTAGAAAAAATTGTGTTGCTACTCCCCACGGGCTTTGTTATCAGCAAAGGAGATGGCTAGGCGAAATGCTAACAACAGACTCGGGCGCAATACATGTCACTGTAAACTCAGATCCAATCGTTTCAATCCGCAAAAGGAGTTAACCCCTCCCACCTCTAAACGGAGCTCAATGGAGCACGTCCAGACCTTAGTACGAAATGTCATTTGTACTATGGTGTGGTACGATCAGGCTAACTGGTCAAGTATGAAGGGTTTTTTTTTCCCCAACCTTTAGCTTTATTAGCCAATTGTATGCAAATTCTAATTGTCACTAACTTATTAGGATCTAAACTTGAAAAAATATATATATTTATTTAATTAACTACAGCCCTAGTCTCACATAATTTGTTTCTGATCCCTTTGAAATCCAGATCAACACCAATCATAAGAATGCCCTACCAGAGAAGCATTCTAATTAGTGCTGTAATTAAGTCATTTGTAATGTTTGTTTTGCCCCATTTCACCGTCAAATTAAGCTACATAGTTTGTACCATTCCCACCGGAGCAAACATCACTTCCCAAATGTCATTTTGCCGTCCCAGTGCCTTTCCATTTGAACGCAAGCGGGTCGCGTGTCGTGGATGAGTTTCACTCGCGCCGCAATCATCACGAATATTACAGGCAGAATCACTTAGAGGAGAAACTCAACACTGATGAGGTTCGGCCGAGCGTGAGACGAAACCGAGCGAGACGAGCGGCTTCATTCCTCTGCTGCCGCCGACTGACACGTCTGACCACAAATCTGCTCTCCCCAAGTCCAACCTGTCATGGAGGTGCAACCAGAAAACACCAACAAAGGGTAAATATGATATAAGTGTTGAGATAGGCTTTATTATCTACTAATCATGTGTTTTCCACCGTTTTTCGCAAATACTCTTTAAAAATCAGACAGTGGGAATTTCTGTATTAATTAATTAAATTCTCATTTTTCTCTTAGTTGAGGTATACCTATAAAGAAAATTGCAGAGGCCTCTCATCTTTGGTTAACATTTATGGACTTTGGTCAGCTTTCTCTTATGGAGCATTGTATTTGTTTGTATTGAATTATTGCATTTGTTGTGATTGAACTGTTTTGTTCTCTGATCTGTTTTGGCGAATGGATGGTTTTGAAAAGTCCATCCATCAGTTTTCTTCCCCTTAATCTATTTCTGGTTCGGGGGGGGAGGGGGGGGTGGCAGTCAGAGCTGCACCCAGTTCACAGAACACCAGCCCCTCACTGATCCCCCTGCAGGTGGTGAGTCCACAGGAGCCTTGATCTTTCAGCGGGGGCTTCAGGCAAAGTGGGGTTAAGTGTCCTGCCTAAGGACACAAGGACACAACAACAGCAGTCATCAGTGGGAGTCGTGAAGTAGGTCTTGTGGTGGATTTGAACCTACAACCCTCAGGCCCAAAGGCCGATGCTCTACCACCTGTGCTAGCTCTGAAAATTCCTTTGACATAAATAACTTCTGTTGAGATTAGCTGTTTCCAGTGGTGTCTGCTAGGCTAATGCTGCTGGGCTAAAGCTGCTGGATTTTTAAAATGCCGTTTTTTTTTGCTGCTTTCTGCCGGCGTCGGAGCCTGCCCTAGCTTTAGCCAATCAGTCACAGGGGAGCTCGGAGTAGAGCCATCGAGAGGAACCAGCTGAGGTGGCTCGGGCATCTGTTCAGGATGCCTCTTTGACACCTCCCTGTGGATGTGTTCTGGGCATGTCCCACCGGGATGAGGCCCTGGGTAAGACCCAGGACACGCTGGAGTAGAGCCCTGCGTGGGCCGGGCTTCGGGCCGATGACCGCATAATAACCTCGGACACGGGCCGGGCTCGGACTCTTCATTTTCAGAGCGGCAGATTACATTTACGAACGCACCCACTGAAAATAGCGTTCTATCACGCTGTAGTGTTTGTTGTTCTGTGTAGTGTTGTCATTGACGGTACATTGCGTTACTTACAAGTGTGTTGCAGCATCTGGGCCTCATACAGCTGTGTATCATACAGCTGTGGCCGTTCACTCCGCACACACAGAACTCATTGGAACACATCACTACCATGTTTAACTCCGCCCTCTAGCTAAGTCTGTGTTCATATCAGTGCGCGGCACTATATACTACGTTAAAACATTGTTATGGGAGGTTACACACAAAAAAAAAAGTCGGGCTTGATGCGGGTTTCAGGTCTGAAAATTCAGAAACCATATCGGGCCGGGCCGGGCTGGGGCGCCACCCCCTCGGGCCAGGGCCGGGCTCGGGCCCAGATAATAGGCCCATGCAGGGCTCTACGCTGGAGGGACTATGTCTCTCAGCTGGCCTGGGAACCTCTTGGGGTCCCCCTGGACGATCTGGAGGAAGTGTGTGTGGATAGGGAAGTCTGGGCGTCTCTGCTTAGACTGCTGCCCCCGTAACCCGGTAACGGATGGAGCGGAAGAACATGGAATGGAATAATTGGCTGTGTATTATTTTCATACTTGAAAGGCCGGGACCAACAAATCTCCCGGCATGTTTATATATGTCTGAGGAACTTCACAGATAGAGCGCTTTCGCCACGCTGGGGATCCGGCTTTTTTTGTTCAATTAAGTACCAGAATGTCTATAGTTTTTTTTTAGATCGTCATGAACAGTTTTTTTTAGCCTACGTCAAAAAACTACAAAGGAGCTCCGGCTACAGTGCTCTGACATCGATTGCCTAAAACAGTCTGCCTCACTCCACTCTTCAATCTGAACTGCTTATAGAGCTTTTCAATTATCCCCGTAGGCTTTAACAATTCTGACATTAGTATTTTCAAAATGAAAACGTCATATTGATGATGATATGGGCTTTGCTTCATAAAAGTGCTCGTAACACCCCCGTTGTAAACTCAAACTTTAAAATGGAGGGAGGCGCAAAGGTATAGAGGCCTTCACTGTATAATCATAAAACCAACTTTACGCCAACAAGAAAACGCTTGTAAATCCACCTGCCACCGTGCGATGAATCCCATTAAAATGAAAACAATGAAGTCGTCAGATGCAGCAGCATTGATTATTCCCATAAGATTTGATCGCCCCTCTCCCGTCAGTCCCTCCCTCTCCTCTCTCCCCTTGTCATCAAGCAAATGAGTTGTGACCAGTGGCTGCTGACAGACGCAACATTACTCTTCCTTGCTTTTTACCCACCAGAACTAACAAAGCTGCAAATATGTAGGAAATCCACAATGCTGCCCGCTATAACAACGCATAAATATTTAAGTAGGTTCTCTTTATAGGTGCTTTACCGTCTGTCTCGGTCGCCTCTCCCCATCCCCCATCAAAGCAAGGCACGCTCGCCTCCATTCTCCGGTCGGCATTGCTAACCTCTTTAGGGGGTATTACGGTCCCTTGCCATCAGGAAAGCCCATTACTGAAGACAGATCTTTGCGTTCCGAGGTATAGCTTTACGTTTTTTCCATTCTGAACGTGTGTGTGTGCGCAAGGAAATGTAATCGGAGGCTAGACGACTGCGTGGGGTGCGCTGTCTGGAACACCATCACTTCCTGGTTGCAGTAATGGCAACGTGGAGAAAATAGCAGAGTATTGATGTCAAAAGCAAATATTGGCATTGCGTGGCGGACAGACTGGGGTCACAGGTGGAGAAAGGCAATTTTAGAAGAAGTTATTTAAAGAGTTGGGGGGCGGGGGGTGCAGAGATAATAAGAACTCAGGCATGTCAGAAATGCTTTGCTACTACAGACGGTCCATAATTATTTTGACTCAGACTTCATTCTCACACTTCAATACATCATTGGTGATAGTGCTGTTTATTATATAAATTCAAAGTGCCATTTTAACCATATGGGACCATCAAACGGTTGAACATGGATTGAGGAAAGCACCAACCATGTATTTATCTCTGAGGTTTCTCATTTTTTGGTCCCATTGGGTTTTCATTCCTTCCTGCCTTCCCGATGCAGGAGGGTCAAAGGACAGTGATGATCCGGGACATTTAAGGACATTTATACTATGAATAGACCTTGTTTTCTCGGATAATTTGGGTAACCTTTAACATTCACTCCATTTTTGCATTTTCTAAGATGTAGGAGCACTAATAACACTTTTGTATTTTCAAACAATGCTTACTAAAACCCAGTAAGAGACCCTAAAGAGGCATAATTCTGGCCCAAGCATGCTTACAGTAGATATATAGACTCAGAAGGAGATCTACCAAATGTTTGAGGAAACTATTAAAGGGTTATGATTAAATGTGGTCTGTGCATTGATAGACAGTTTTATTCTCTTATCTGTTGTTATTAAGGAATACGTTTCTTTGTAAAGTCCTCTGAGACTGTCATGATTTAGGGCTGTACAGAAACTATCGAAAAAAATTGCCTTTATACCGGTCGGTCAAGCGCTTGGGAACAGATTTAAGATAGCACCTACCCACGTATTTACCATTACCTTCCGTTTACTTCTTTGGCATCAGCTTTGTCGTTTATGGCGTATTCCACGGTGCGGTTTTTACAATGAAATCATCTGCAGATACGGACTCATGACAGCAATATCCGCAGTGACGACACAAGCGCACCTCCTTTATTTCCTGTCATCGCTGCCCCATATAGCCATCACAGACACAGATAAACATGCTTTTGTTATTCTGTGCCGCCGTTTCAAAAGGTTACGGAGGCTATCTATCACTGCCCATGTCTGATCTGATATGTATAATGGTGCCGTGGCATTTAACTAATCATAAAAACAGCATAGAGTTGTGACATAGCTGGACAAAGACGCCTTAAATACTTAGATGTGAATCTCGCCGTATAATGACAATTGTGTGGTGATCGATGGTAAGATAGTAAAATATTTATAAAAAGCACAGCAGAGAACACTGAGACCAACTGAGATGACTTGAGAAGAACACGACAGATATTCAGCAAATGAATCACCACAGATTAAACTCCAATTACCAGACCTTTAAGGTCTCTATGGTTCTCTATGAAGGGATTTCATTAAGGCAGTCTCTCTAAGGTAGTCCCTATTAGGCAGTTTCTTTAAGATTGTCTCCATAGGGTGGTTTCTTTAAGGTGGTCTTTATGCAATGGTTTTTTTTTTAAGGTCTCTCTAAGGTGGTCTCTGTAAAGCGGTCTCTATGAGGTGGTCCCTCTCTCAGTTGCAGGACACCTTTGGATTAGAAAATAACTTCTGAATCAAACCGTATTCAATATGACAAAAACAAGATCCAGATACGTTCCTGATATATGAAGGCTCAAAAGTAAAAGTAGTGTGTCTCTTACCCGGCTGTTTGTCCTGTAGAGCTGATTAATGAAAAGTGTACAGAGAAGTATATTGCATTTGCTTCGCTTTCAGTCTGGGGCACTAGTCCTCAGGTCCAGGGAGTCCAAGGTTTCGAGTCCCATCAGTGCATTCGTGGAACAGACAGTAAGACAACCGGTGAATAGCGATGCACAGACTACATTTAAAACATCAAGTCAAATTGGCATTGTTTATTTGTCCAACAGCCTGTGATGAGTTGAAAAACAGTTTAAAAATGGACAGATGAAAAAAATGGTTGAGAATCTGGTGCATGAGGGGTATTACAGGTATTTGTTTTGGCCCTAAGCTTGTAAATGGCTCCCTGGTTAAATTCAGTGTTTTTTACTTGAGTGAGTGGCAATCCCCCCTGTTTCAAGATCGCTGGCCTAGGATTGGAGAACCATTGGACCTCCCACCTCCCAGAAGTCCGTGACTCTGGTGCAGCGGTGCACCTGGCCAATCCAGATCACCCACCTGGAGTCACTCTCCACTTCAGGCCACACGCCACACCTGTTCAGGGCTGCCAGCCTGTGTGCGGCTGTATGCCATTTGGCCTCATGTTCAGATGTGTGTAAATGTCTTGAGAGACAGTTCCTATGGATTCTGAGCTTTTATTTGGTTTGTTTCATTTTCTGTTGTCACTTTGAGGTTTTGTTTTTGTGACACTTTGCTTTTGTTGAGAGAGTACTCAGTTTAGTGTTTAGTTTCTGTGTATGTAAAGTAAAGGTTTAGGCAAGGTTTTGTTTGGTAACATTGAGCAACCCCCTGCATTGTGTCCTTTTTATTTATGTCACCTTATCATTTACATCCCTGTTATTAAAAAACTTGCTGTGCCATTTAATACCTTGTTTTTTTTGTTACCTCCCTTACCCTATCTGAGCAGGGTTGTAACAGCATTCACAACAGATGTGGATGTGTATGGGAGTGTTATGCTTTAAACTGTTTGGATGTATAGTGTATTAAAAACTGAATTTTTTAAAGTAAACTGAACAAAGCCTGACAACAATTCCAGCAGGAAAACACCTGAAATCAATAACTGATTTTTACTTTTTGAATAGTCTTTTCCTTCATTCTCATCAATGCGGTGCCTGTGTGGCGGAAGAACGAAGCCAGCAGGTGAAACTCCTCCACAGGCCATTAGCTAATCAATCACCTCAAATGATGGCCAATTAACAGCTGGGTTAGATTGTGTCTGTGTAATTTCCATTCGCTCCGATTCCAGAGGTTGCAGCGAAGGCCGGATGTGCTCGTTGGGGAGAGCAGCCCTTGCGCTCCTGCTCTATGGGACCAGATTGCACTTGAGTGGAGGTAATGAAGCCACTCCATCACGGCTCCTCCTGATCTCCTCCCTCCGCCCCCGAGCACAGAGCCACCAGCTACTGTACCATGGGCAGATTAATTACACTCAATCTACCTGCATCGTCTGTTCTAAACTTTGTACTCAGACAAAGTTTGTGACGCTGTCGATACTGACGCATACTTGTTGCAAAGTTAACCACTAGAACTTCCAGAATTTTGAAACTACGAGAACTCCCATAGCCGTCATTCTGACTGCTCCCGGTCAAACCAATTGAAGAAATTCCCCCCAATTTCTCACCAGATTCATTAAAAGAAACTAATTTATAAGGGTTTGCCTTTACGACCTTTTAATAAGTGCTAAAACTGATCATTATAACTGCAACTGATTTAGTGTAAAAAAAAAAAAAAAGATAGTAAACAGTGTGTTGCTATGGTAACTCGCTCTTGTACTCACACTTTTAAATGTGAGTACCTTTAGCTCTGATAGAAAATGAGCGAAAGGTACTCACATTTAAAAAGTAATGGCTTCCAAAACTAAAAGCCATCAAATTGACTGCTTTGGGAGGTTCAATATTATCAGTTTTTATAGATCAGAATATTTGTTTCATAATTGTTCATGAATCTATAGGGCTATCCCTTGAGACATTTTAAGACTGCATAGAGATTTTTTTGAAATACATGTTCTGCAGTGTATAGCTTCAATAAATAACGTAACAATGATTGTTTTATCTTGTTTTCACACATTAGCTTTGGCTCATTAGGCAGAGAGGGATCAATGAACCATCTAATGAAGTATCTACTGCATGTATGTGTGATCAGATGGTGATGCACGCTCAAAGAATATAATAGTAGTACAGTATAAACATCATCAGTTTACCATCTGAAAAACATGGCCATAATCAAAAATAAATCCAGTTTAAAAACAGTTCAGTTCAGCTGATTGCCTCTTCACTCTTTATAATGCACTGTAATTTATGTAATGTATTTCAATGCCTTGTATGATTATGTGCATCTTGTTTTGTTAAGCACGTTGAGTCCTGATATTACATTAGTTGACCATTGCAAACTTGTACACACCAACATTTTCCCCTACTCTTCACATAAAAAGTCAGAACAAAGTCGTACATGGTCCACAGAGAGATATAACCCCCCATGGTGTCCCGCTAAAAGGGTGATGAGAGGATGACACCTTTGACCTTATTTGCAAATGCATTCACGTTGACTCAAAAAATAATGATTTATTTATGTATTAGTCCATGACATCATATAACATACGCCATATACTGTATATTGTCTTTTCGGTTGTGCAACAACAACAAATAATATTAACATTTTGGACAGGTGACAACTTAAAGGAATAGTTCACCGTTTTTACATACTGACAAATGTTCTTACCTTACCTTAGACTAGTTAATACGTACCTGTCTGGTCTTAGTCCGTGTGCTCTGTCATGCAAACGGAGCAAAAACGGGAGCACAACCGCAGCCTCCTTTGTATATTTTGTAGCACCAAAAGGTAGCTCCCGCTAGAAGCTACCAAACTCTTCCAAGTGTTCCCTATTAAATGTATATAGTTACGTGACGTGTTACACTGCAAAGTATAGTAACACAGAAATGTAACAGTCGATTTTCTCAGCGGATAAAACGGGTACTATATTGTGAGGCGTAGTAATCTGAGGGGCGCTACGTCCGCGCACTAACTTCTCTCCGGAGACTTCTCTCTCGCTCACTTCCGTCAATAGAAGCAGCGTGACTTGTAATACACACAGTAGCAGCGAGAGAGAAGTCTCCGGAGAGAAGTTAGTGCGCAGAGAAGTTAGGAGCGCTACGTCCGCGCACTAACTTCTCTCCGGAGACTTCTCTCTCGCTGCTACTGTGTGTACTACAAGTCACGCTGCTTCTATTGACGGAAGTGAGCGAGAGAGAAGTCTCCGGAGAGAAGTTAGTGCGCGGACGTAGCGCCCCTCAGATTACTACGCCTCACAATATAGTACCCGTTTTATCCGCTGAGAAAGCCGACTGTTACATTTCTGTGTTACTATACTTTGCAGTGTAACACGTCACGTAACTATATACATTTAATAGGGAACACTTGGAAGAGTTTGGTAGCTTCTAGCGGGAGCTACCTTTTGGTGCTACAAAATATACAGAGGAGGCTGCATTTGTGCTCCTGTTTTTGCTCCGTTTGCATGACAGAGCGCACGGACTAAGACCAGACAGGTACGTATTAACTAGTCTAAGGTAAGGTAAGAACATATGTCAGTATGTAAAAACGGTGAACTATTCCTTTAAGGTTAAAACTTAACTTAGGTTAAAATCCCTCCCGTTGGTAAAATGGCCTCCAGTCAAGTCAAATGCTTTAAACATTTCACTCCATTCCAGCTTCTTGAAGTGTCTGGTCTCACACGCTCCATTGTGTGAAGCTGTAATTAATTTCACGAGAGTCAAGTCCTCTTCGGGGCCAGTGGAACCTCTGTGTCCGTTTGGTGCTGCGGGATTCTGAGTGGGGTCGCACCATGAGCAGCTGCAAAGTGGACCGAGCCAAGCAGACAGGACACTTCCTGTTTGTCTCCAGAGTTTGGAGGCAGAGCCTTTTCTTCCTGATAATTAACCTGCAGTCACATCCGCACTGAACAGCTTCGGAGGAGGCCAGCAGGAACCCAGCTGCTCAACGACAATGAACGATGTAACACGGAGGCATTCTAAACTGCAGGCAATACTCTGCGGCTGGACGATCTGGGGACAAAGATAAATCACTTCCCCCCCCATATCGATCTATCTCAATTTCCGATTCCATTTTTGCGTGAATTCATTGACCTTAATTTAACCAGGAAAGTCCAACAGAGATTTCAGAAACTCCAATAAATGAAATAACTGGTATGACACAAACAAATATTTGCATCTCCAAACTTATTTAACTCTAGTAATATTTTTGACAATCATTAAGGGGAAAGTCGAGGACACAAAACTTCCTGTCCTACTTTTATATACATACAAAATGTTAAATGCGCTGTTGCTGCCCAAAGACCATACATTAGGAGTGAACTGAGCGAGCACCGACGTCATCCAAAGTGTTTGCTGAATGTGGAAGAAGCAAATTTGAACGTAAGGGAGGTGAAGCCAATATGGGAGCCTCTCTTTCTTTGCTTAGTTTTGCAACCGAACGAACATGCTTCTAACGCAGTCGCTAAGGCAAGCTGGAGTTCCCCCTTAAATGATCAGACTTTATGGCTCAAATGTAGATTCACATAGACAATATCAAATTATAAACAACAGATTCACAGAGAGCACGTGTCAACCCTATTCCTGAGGCTGTACTTCCTGTTTTATTTTGCACTTACCTTGTACTGACCTCTTCACTTGCCTCCCCCCCTGTGTTTACCTGCCCCGCCCTAATGTGTTGCACTTGGGTCCCATTGTCTACTCCTCCCAGTGTTCATAAACACCTCTGTTCCCATCGTTCTGTGCCAGATTGTCTTGTACCATGTGTGTGTCAGCTTTCCAGCCTTCACTTTGTGTATTAAACTCACCTGGAGTCGTAACATTTGAGTCCTTCTGTGTTTTGTGGTTTTGATAGCACGCAGTCACCTTCAGCGCTATGCACCTCACCCATTGTTTTGGAATTATTATTAAACAGGTTTTATGAATTTCAAATCATGTGAAGCAATACACTGATAGAGAAAAATCAGAAAAAGCGACTTATTAGAATTATATTTACTAGTTTGCAAGAAATCTGTCAGTACATAAATGAGCACATATAACTCTGCAGACATTATATACAAGAATGACATTTATTACTTTTGTATGTAGATGAAATTTGGTTACGATTTGGTGCTCAGATCCCGGGAGAGCACTGCATGACAAAGGCAGAAGAGAAATGTAAATAGAAAATGAGATTAAATCCACAGAGCTCCTAGACCCTGGTGGTGGGAGCTATGAGAAGGATTAAAAAGCTGGTCCGGCTGACGAGGCGGGGATGGGGAGGAGGAGGGTTGCTGCACAAACGAAAGCTCTCAACGATAGGATACCTCGATGCAGGACAGTGTTAAAATGCACTCAGTTTCTCCAGTCTGAACCTCCACTTTAGCTTCATGGTACTATCTACACACACCATGGTCTTAGGAGAGCAACGTTCACTTCTCACTCAACACAAACACGAATAATTATACTCGGATGTGGATCAAAGCAAACCGAACATGTTTTGATCAAATTCATTAAAACCCATGTTAATGCATGTTAGCTCTTTGATACCAACCGCCGTCGTGTTTGGAATACTTTGTGAGATATAGTAATTATGTATACGTACACATGTATACATACACGGGCAGGACGTATTTACACATGTCTGAGTGACGGCGAGTGATCACATTCTAAAGCTGTGGCAAAAGCATTGACATTGAGGAAAGAGGCAGAGACAGATGTGTTATGGGATTGAAGGCTTTAATGACACTAAATTTCAGACGTGGTAATGTCAAAGGAGTACTTTTAAATCTCGAATAGTACTAAAGTTAATAACTCCTTGTGTAACCATGTCAAACTTTGATCAACATTTGTAGAAGGAGGTAGGTTCTCTTGGCTCCTCCCTTTTGAGCTGTCCTTTGTATTATTCTGTATTGTCTTCGTTGTAGTTTTTGTGCTTGGATAAAATTGGTTAATACATTAAATGAGATTGCAGATACAAGATGTCAAAATTTGTCACCTCCACAGAGTTGCTGTGCGCTCCACCTATTTGTATTGCAATGTTTGTATTACAATACACAAACAAATATTCAATGGTCTCAAAGAAAAGTTTTAAAAAGTTCTCTACATTTCAGTCTGAGAATTGAGAGGCTTTTAAAGTATACATCCAGTATAGGACTCTCTTTGAAGTAATGTTTTGAGTCTGTTTCCTTTTCTTGTTGTCTCTGGAATATGCTTAATGGCACAGATCTTCAGGCTACTGCGACTTGTATAGCCAGTGGATATTGTATATTTTTTGTCCTTACAGCTTGCTTGTGTCTATATTTCTTGTTTGTCTGCATTTCAGTATTTATTTGCTTCAAACGACTGTCTAGTTTTACGATACTGCAGTCTTCATTGTCGTTCTCCTTTTCCATATTTTCAACAACCGCACTAAATCTATCCATGCGTCTTCACACTTAAAATTGGCCTTGTCTCAAAAAAGACCCGAGTTTTGGTGCTAACCCTCGTCCAGATTCCATCGTGAACAAAGTTAGCAAAACATCTGTAAATGTCACCAAACCCGGAGACAGCAGCAGCTCCATCCATCCTCTTCTTTTGTCGCTCTCCAGTAAAGGACCATTAGTTTAGCAGAATCTCGCCTTTCGCGCTTCAGAACGAGCAGCAGGAATGGGCCTTCTTGACGGTCTGAGCCTTCGTGTGGAGACGGTTGTCATTAGCCGCAGCTCTCACAGCGTATGGCGGCGTCGGGCTCCGCTGCTCCTCGTCTCCACGGGCGACAGACACACGTCTCTCTCCGTCTGCGCAGGGGCAAGGCGGGCGAGGTGGGCGTGACGAAGAAACACCGCGGACAATGACTCGGGACGTGAGGCTGAGTGTGTGTTGGGAAGAATCTTTGGTGATTTTGCTGTTTTATTTCATGTTTTTTCTTTGTTTTTTGCCATTTCCCGTAGTTTATTTTGGGCTTAGGCTTCAATGCAGGGTGAGTAAGTAAGTCATCTTTATTTATGATGCACATTTTTACCGACCAAGGACACCCAAAGTGCTTTACAATGTTCAGAATCACATCACTGATCTGTTTTGAATGCATGGATGTGGTGGTTTGATGTGTTTGAACATTGTCAGAGTGGAAGCCTGTCTCACGTTTTCAGAAAGACCGTTCTAAATTGTTTTGTCCCGAGTAAACTTTAAGAGTCCAGTTGAATTTGGCCCAGTTACAGGTGAAACTCGGAACAATCAAATATTGTTATAAAGTTCAATTATTTCTGTAATTTAACCTAAAATATGAAACCAATATAAGATATAAACTCATTACATGCAAACACATACAGTATGACAAACCTTTGTGTGTTAAAGAATCTAATTGCATTTTTATATGAAACGACTGGTATGACAAAAACAATATTTTTAATGCCAAATGTGTGTCTGTGTGCGTCTGTACATCTTTGTGTGTGTGTGTGCTTGGCTCTGTGTGTGCGCGTCTGTTTGCTTGTATCTCTGTGTGTGCGTGCATGTGTGTGTGTGTGTGTGCTTGGCTGTGTGGGTGTGATTGTGTTTGTATGTGTGTGTCTGTACATCTATATGTGTGTATGCTTTCTATCTTGTTTTGTTCAGCCCTTTGAGTTGCCTTGTGTATGAATTGTGCGATACAAATAAACTTGCCTTGGTTGGCTGCGTGCGTGCGTTTGTGTGTGACCATATGCCGCTGTACATCTGTGTGTGTGTCCGCGTCCGTACATCTGTGTGTATGTGTGTGTGCTTGGCATGGCCCCCACACACAGACTGTTCCAGTGAAATGTGTTGTGCTTCTTCTGAGAGAGGAGCTAACGACAGGAGGAGGCAGATGGCTCCTGTCAGGACGCTACAGCGGGCCCTGGACGGCGCACACTCAACCGTTTGGCTTTGTGACGGTGACGACTGTAATCACTGTGAGTAATGTTTGGACCAGGTTCTGATTCAATAAGAGACATCCATATCATTCTTCCCCCTGTGGAACTGCCACATGCTCCAGAGCGACAATAAGTGACTGCGATTACACAAGACATACTGTGTTTGCTTTTATGTATGTATATTATCTTTGACATTTGTGGGTCAACATCATCCACTCTGAACATTAAAAATCTCAACATTTTTCATGAACGGTTCAATAAAAGAAGCATAACTAACTTTCAAACCACCACAGATTTAACAAAATAATAAACCTGAATAAAACAGTTTGGTTTTGTCACATGCATGTGTAGCGTGAGCGGGGGGGAGAATTATAGAGTGGCAAATTTAGAATCAGCAACGCCACCCAGGTCTAGTACCTGGGAAAATAGAATTAACTTGAAAAGAGCACACAGGTAAGTTTTACTGAAGAGGCAGAGACGGTCCCATTCAAATAGTACAAAAGTTTTATTTTAAGTTTAACAATAAGACCTGAGTCCTAGCTCATAAAAATCACACCACACGCACAGCAAGCACACCCCACGCACACCATCAAGCATACCACACGCACACCATCAAACACCGTACACACACACACACACAACACACGCTAAAGGAATTCGGGGCTGAGGCCTAACCGTGAGGGGAGAACTAAAAGGGGCGTTGAGCTAAAATAATACAAAAGAAACACCACAAACAAAATGTGCAAACCAAACCCAAACAGGAACCACCACCAGAGAAATCCACCACCACGGTGTCGGACCTTCAGCCCCTACAAAACAAAAGCATGGTCACAATAGGCAGTGCAGGTGAACAGACAGTCAAATAACAAGACATCAAGGCTTGAGGAGCATGGAAGGTGCAGTCTTTAAGTCTCTCGGGTCAACGTCTCTGGCTGTAGTGCTGGGATATGCGGGCCCTGGTGGCTGCGAGCGAAACAGGGTGGGCTACAATCTTCAAACTCCAACAGGGGCGCGGGCAGCGAAGCGAACAACAGGCAGCCCCAGCAGCGAGCAGGCAGCCCCAGCAGCGAGCAGGCAGCCCCAGCAAGAGCAGACTACAGCACCAGCAGAGAGCAGACTACAGCACCAGCAGCACTACAGCACCAGCAGACAGCACAGCGCGCGGCCAGGCGCATAGATGAGAGTGGGCAAAGCGGCAGCGTCTACATGCATAAGCGGAGGCACATACTTTTACATATTGTTATCCTAGCACACATTAAACAGGCATACTTACTAGAGCCTTATTTGCAGCTCCAATGAGGGAGAGGACAAGGGTGCGAACGATTGAGCCTAAACAAACACAATGCTAAGAGCATGCTCGTAGAGTGTTTGTGGAACAGGAGCGCTTACCGTTACTTAGATACAGAGGCGTGTAGATCAGCGCATGGTGTGCATGGCTTCGAGACAGTGACGTTCAAGCTAAATATTAGATGCAGGATTAACAACTGTCCATTTTAGAAGCTAACGGTGAATCAACTGTGATTACCTGCTGCGAGGTGACAGACAGCCTATGGAGATGCACGCCGGTGGGCGGGCCTAAGCAAGAGGCCAGAGGTGGAGGAACAATCACAGCAGTGCTTTTATGGGCCGACGGCCAGCACAAGCGGCCAATTGGAACTCGCCCCCTCAAATTAAGAGCCCGCCCACACCTCGTACTGCCACATTCCACCCCCCCAAGCTGCATCGGCGGCCCGCCGATGACAACACCCTGCGAGGTCAGGGGGCTTTATTTCCCGGGTGGTGGTTATACTGGCTTTGGAAGATGATGGGGGTTTAAATGTCTTCCAGCAGTAGACCGTGTAGACCTGCGTACCTGTGGCTCACTCAGGTCACAGGTGGCCTCCCTGTTACCCCACACGGGTAGGGGTGGTGCAGGTGTGATAAAACTAGGGCCAGGGACAAAAGAGCTAGGCTGCGCCGGTTCCCTTGTGACAGAAGGCACGTTTAAAACCCTCCTGAGGCTGCAGAGGGTCCTGGTTCAGGAGGAACAGGTCGTCCTCTTCTGACAACTCGCTTGCTGGGCTCTGCACAGAAACAACAGTGGGAGGACCCGAGGCTGAGGCCGCGCTCCCCTCTTCCCCACAAACCCGGGCCTTTAACAGAGAGCGATGTACCCGCTTGATGTTGTTTGGCTGATCTATTGGTGCAATGGTGTACACAACCCCATCCTCTGGTGGTGCCTTCACTACCACATGGGCTACAGGACACCAAAGATCTTTAATCTTCTGCCGTCCCCTAACCGCGCAGTCTCGGAGCAACACCTGCTGACCCTCATCCAGCGGTGCCTCCCTAACATCGCGATCAAAGTTTGCTTTTTCGGCGAACGGCTGCAAGCCGCATCTTTTCTTTCGCTCCGTCAAAAGCTATCTGCAGGCGGGTCTGATGTTCACGTACCCACTCATGGGTGGTGCCCCCCCACGGCTCTGGTGCCTGCCCGAGCAGGAAGTCCACAGGGAGCCGGGGTTCCTGCCCAAACATCAGGAAAAATGGGGACTCCCCTGTTGACTGGTGGGGAGTGGTGTTATACGCATATAACAGTTGAGGCAGACAGTTAGACCAATCCCGCTTACGGGTAACGGGCAAGGTGCGCAACAAGTTGTGCAGCGTCCGGTTGAAGCGCTCGCACTGCCCATTCCCTGAGGGGTGGTACGGGGTGGTGCGAGACTTCACAACTCCATACAAACTGCACAACTGTTGGATGAGCAAGCTCTCAAAGTTGCGCCCCTGATCCGAGTGGATGCGGGCCGGCACGCCAAACTTCAAGAACCATTCTGTGACCAAGACCTGCGCCACAGTGGAGGCGCGCTGGTCTCTGGTTGGGAACGCCAGCGTGTATTTGCTGAATACATCCGTCAGCACCAAAACGTTCTCCAACCCAGCTGAGGTGGGCTCCAACAAGGTAAAGTCGATGGCCACAATCTCGTTGGGCTTGGAGGCCAATAAGTGGCCCATGTAAGCGTGAGCCCCGACGTTGTGGTCCTTTGCGAACTGACAACGCTCGCACCCCTGGCACCATTGGGCGACCTCCCGGGACATGCCTGGCCAATAGCAGCGGGAGCGTAGAAGGCCCAGTGTCCTTTCGACCCCTTGATGCCCATGTTCCTGATGGACTTGTGTAAGAACCTCCTCGACCAAGGTTCTAGGCAGAAGGAGCTGAAAACTGGCTCCACTGCCATCGGGGCGGAACACCTGCCTATAAAGGACACCCCCCAGTTCAACCAGACGATGCCACTGGCTCAGCAGAACCGTGGCCGGCTGGGACAGAGTTTGCCGCTCTTGGCGAGTGGGCTGTCTCTTTTCTCTCCAGTATGGGTGGATCTCCTGGATAACAGGGTCTGTGTGTTGAAGCTCAGAGAGGGCAGCCGGGGTATATGTGGGGAAGACGGTCATCACGGACTGTATGGCCTGATTGGAGGCCCCTCGTAGCGCTTCCTGCAATGGCTGGGGAAGCGGGGTGGCCGGAGCCATATGTGCCCCATCCATAAGTGGTGGCCATGGCTGACGAGACAACGCATCAGCATTTCTGTTAGACTTCCCAGATCGGTACTTTAATTCAAAGTCGAACAAGGCCAACTGGGCAGCCCAGCGCTGCTCGACAGCTCCCAGCTTAGCAGAGGAGAGATAACTTAGGGGATTGTTGTCCGTGAAGACCACACACTTGTGACCCAAAAGATATTCTCGGAACTTTTCTGTCATTGCCCACTTAAGGGCCAATAGCTCCAACTTCATGGAGCTATAGTTGGACATATTGCGCTCCGGGGGTCTAAGTCCGCGACTGGCATAGGCAATAGGTCTAATTTTCCCCTCCTGTTCCTGGGAGAGCACCGCCCCCAAGCCCACATGGCTGGCATCTATCTCCAGGATAAATGGGAGGGAGAAGTCCGCATATGCCAGTACAGGAGCAGATGTGAGCTTAGCCTTAAGGGCCTCAAAGCTCTGTTGGCACGCATCAGTCCAGGAGCCGGCTGCGTTCTGAGCAGCCCTCTGCGACCGATGCACTGCCAGCTCCGCAACCCTACGATGTAATGGGGCAGCCAATTTGGCAAACCCGTCCACAAAACGTCGGTAGTAGCTGGCAAACCCCAGGAAGGAGCGCAGATCTAAAGCCGTAGATGGAACCGGCCAGTTGGCAACTACCTCGATTTTGCCGGGGTCTGTGGCCACTCCCTGGTCTGAAATCACGTGCCCCAGATAGTGCACTTCACGCTGGAAAAAGTGACACTTACTCAATTTTGCCTTAAGCGCTTCCGTCTGTAACCTCCCAAGCACCATGTCCAGCCTCTCCAGATGTTGCCTTACCGTTGACGAGAACACCACAATATCGTCAAGGTAGAGAAGGAGGGACTGGCACTGCTGGTCACCAAAGATGCGTTGCATAAGCCTTTGAAAGGTGCTGGGAGCGTTACAGAGCCCGAAAGGCATGCGATTCCACTCGAAGAGACCGAAAGGGGTACAGAACGCCGTTTTATGTCGGTCCCCTTCAGCGACAGGGACCTGGTTATACCCGCTAGCCAAGTCCAGCGTTGTAAACCAGCGAGCCCCTGTCAGAGCGTCCAGTGACTCTTCAATTCGTGGCAGTGGAAAAGCGTCCTTTCGGGTCTTTACGTTTAGCCGTCGGTAGTCGACACAGAGGCGAATACTGCCATCTTTCTTACGGACTAAGACAATGGGTGAGGCATATGGACTTGAGGACTCCCTTATAATCTGTGCTTCCAAAAGCTTGTTAATGTGCTCTTTGACCAGCTCGTATTCCGATGGTGGAATACGCCGGTATCGCTGCCGGACAGGGACTCCATCCACAAGGGGGATGTCGTGGGTGATCAGGGTGGTGCACCCTAAATCCTGATCATTAGCGGCAAAGACAGAAGAATACTTCTGAAGTAGTGACCGTACCTCACACTGTTCCTCTGGGGCCAGTGGCGATAGGTCGAGAGCGGCGAATGGGTCCGTAGCTGGAGTAACCGCACAGTGGGAGGAGATTCCCACAGGGACAGGAACCTCAGTCAGTCCTGGAGGTAGGCTCACCACATTGACCTCGTCCAATGTCCCTATGAGGGTACGGGGATATAACAGCACGTCATTGTCACCAACATTAACAACACTAACATACGCTGTGCCACCAACTACTTTCACCAACGCGGGGGATGCCAGTAACCCCGCCGGTAGACCGTGGGTCAAGGGTTCGAACAGGGCCGTGACCCCGGCGTACTGCGTGGAGCAGGTGGCAGGCACAACTTTCATGGCGCCTCCTGGGATACGAACTGCCCGCCTGCCCGATACCTTGACCCTGCCAGGTCGCTGGGGGACTCGTTCTAGATCTGCCGCCTGACACTTCTGAAAGGCTTGGAGCAGAGGAGTGGGTGAGGTTGCTATAGAGGGAGAACTAAACAGGGCAACACCATATTGTTCAAAAAGTTCACTGTAACACCGTCTGATTATATTCATTCCCATAACTCCAGGTACAGGGGCAGGGGAATCACCAGGTGGGTCATGCACCACTAGTACGCCACAGTGAGGCATCACTTTACCGCAGAGTTCAACAGTTAACTCCAGGTACCCAATATAAGGAATTGAGAGTCCGTTGGCCGCCCTGAGCTGAAGCCAGTGACATGCGTGCAGGTGTTCTGCACCCCATGGTTCAAAATTGCGGCGGAAAAAACTTTTGGTGATTGTAGACACCATGGACCCAGTGTCCACCAAACAGGGCACCTTCACACTGTTCATAGTAATGTCAAGATGGGGACATGACGCAATCAAGTTGAGGGCACTTTTACGTTCCCCAGTAATACAGGATGAGCCAGATAATGCCCGACCCGAGCGTTGGCTCTGCGGCTCGGTGGGCTCTAGTTTCCCGACTGTGGTGGTAAACTACGCAGGGCTGGCCCAGAGGGTTGGTGATTGGGCACACGTGGCCCATCACAGTCCCGAGCATAATGCCCAGGCCGCTGGCAACGATTACATATAATCGGGCCATAGCGGGGTGAACGACCACGGGGTCTACTGGTTTGAAGCAACGCCATGTTCTTAGTCAGCAGGTCCAGTTGTTCCTGTTGTCTCTTTAATAGCCCCTTCAGCTCAGTTATCTCTGACTGTGGCAGCACCGTTTCCGCCCCTGGGCTTCCACGCATGGCATACTGCATGCCGAATGCAGAGGGTACAGAGTTGCTTCGGCCACGCATGCTAGCCGGCAACCCCTCCAGCTCCCACCGGATTGCCTCCCCTCTGACCTCCAGCAAAGTGGCCCCGGAATGGAGTCGTACGTATTGTTTCAATTCACGTCGTAATGAACCATCGCACACATGCTCAATGAACTGATCACGCAATAACTCTTCCGCATTTCGCATCTCTCCAGGAGCTCGTGATTTAACGCGGTCCATAAGGTTAAGCAGGGCCAAGGAGAACTCCTGCAGGGATTCTCCCTGTTGCTGTTTTCGCGAGAAAAAGGCCTCCTGGAGCGCAACATAAGATTCAAAACAGCAATATAGTTCCTTGAGGATTGAAATGATCTTACCCGGATCCTGTCGCTCGGCCGCAGAACGATATTTGATTTCTTCCTTTGCCTCTCCCTCCAAGTGGTCGAACAAAAAGAATGCCTGTTCTCCTGGTGACAGATGCCGAGCTCTCATGCATGCCTGCGCCTCCTCGATCCACTCCCCCACACCAATACCTATGCGGCCTCTGAACAAGGGACATTTACGGTCTTTTGGAATAAAGACTAACCTCTCTGTAACAGGGGCGGTGGGAGGCGCAGGCAAGGAGGAGGTCTCAGCACTGGAACTAATAGTGGCTGGTCGACGTTCATGACGCAGCTGCTCGTTATCGGCTTTTAGTTGAGCGATCTGGTTCCGTAATTCTTGCAGCTCGTCCTCCATAACTGCAAATTCCTATTCAGACGCTCAAAAGATAGCTGCCGCTTTGCCCTTTACAAAAAAACAGTTATACGTATGATGAAACAAATGTTTATAAGGCAGTTGAATAGGACTAGTCTCTGCCAAAAAGCAAATCCTGTCAGCGAACGCCAAATGTAGCGTGAGCGGGGGGGAGAATTATAGAGTGGCAAATTTAGAATCAGCAACGCCACCCAGGTCTAGTACCTGGGAAAATAGAATTAACTTGAAAAGAGCACACAGGTAAGTTTTACTGAAGAGGCAGAGACGGTCCCATTCAAATAGTACAAAAGTTTTATTTTAAGTTTAACAATAAGACCTGAGTCCTAGCTCATAAAAATCACACCACACGCACAGCAAGCACACCCCACGCACACCATCAAGCATACCACACGCACACCATCAAACACCGTACACACACACACACACACACAACACACGCTAAAGGAATTCGGGGCTGAGGCCTAACCGTGAGGGGAGAACTAAAAGGGGCGTTGAGCTAAAATAATACAAAAGAAACACCACAAACAAAATGTGCAAACCAAACCCAAACAGGAACCACCACCAGAGAAATCCACCACCACGGTGTCGGACCTTCAGCCCCTACAAAACAAAAGCATGGTCACAATAGGCAGTGCAGGTGAACAGACAGTCAAATAACAAGACATCAAGGCTTGAGGAGCATGGAAGGTGCAGTCTTTAAGTCTCTCGGGTCAACGTCTCTGGCTGTAGTGCTGGGATATGCGGGCCCTGGTGGCTGCGAGCGAAACAGGGTGGGCTACAATCTTCAAACTCCAACAGGGGCGCGGGCAGCGAAGCGAACAACAGGCAGCCCCAGCAGCGAGCAGGCAGCCCCAGCAGCGAGCAGGCAGCCCCAGCAGAGAGCAGACTACAGCACCAGCAGAGAGCAGACTACAGCACCAGCAGAGAGCGGACTACAGCACCAGCAGACAGCACAGCGCGCGGCCAGGCGCATAGATGAGAGTGGGCAAAGCGGCAGCGTCTACATGCATAAGCGGAGGCACATACTTTTACATATTGTTATCCTAGCACACATTAAACAGGCATACTTACTAGAGCCTTATTTGCAGCTCCAATGAGGGAGAGGACAAGGGTGCGAACGATTGAGCCTAAACAAACACAATGCTAAGAGCATGCTCGTAGAGTGTTTGTGGAACAGGAGCGCTTACCGTTACTTAGATACAGAGGCGTGTAGATCAGCGCATGGTGTGCATGGCTTCGAGACAGTGACGTTCAAGCTAAATATTAGATGCAGGATTAACAACTGTCCATTTTAGAAGCTAACGGTGAATCAACTGTGATTACCTGCTGCGAGGTGACAGACAGCCTATGGAGATGCACGCCGGTGGGCGGGCCTAAGCAAGAGGCCAGAGGTGGAGGAACAATCACAGCAGTGCTTTTATGGGCCGACGGCCAGCACAAGCGGCCAATTGGAACTCGCCCCCTCAAATTAAGAGCCCGCCCACACCTCGTACTGCCACACATGTATTTTTGAAAACTGACAAAGAGACAAAACTCAGCCAATCAGCTCCCAGCCGAAAGCTTCAAGTAGTGACTCACAGGGCTCTTTCCTACTAGTATATAAAACATTTTAGAGTTTTTAAACGTGTTATTGATGCTAATGTTAGAGATTTTGTTTTATTTGTATCGCTATTGTTCACTTAACTTGTGCTGTGTGCTCCTCGTTCCTACTGTTCTATAACTTGTGATGCAACACTGACATTTCCCCACTGTGGGATGAATAAAGGATCTCTTAATCTTAATTTTTCAAGATTTTTTTATAAAAGATGATGACAGCATGTTGTGGATAGATTTGTTCACAAAATGTAACTTTTACAAGACAAACACTGCAACAAACACTGTATTATTAGTAAAACCAAAAAATTAATGAATCGCTCTAAAAACTTTCATTCAACTACTGGTTTAAAGCTCTTAAAACAACATTTTGGATGTTAGGTCTTAGTTAATGGACAAGAATAATATGTCCAATTCATTTGCGTTGCTCATTCTCAGTCGCAGTAGCCTCAGTCCGTTGGGTCCGCTCGTTGGGTTCCGCTGTATATTCCACTTTAAGAATAAACTTGATAGATTGATGAAACCAGAAAACAGAATCCACTGGGAAATATAAAGCAATTCAATGCATGCTTTATATATTTCTATCTCACAAATGTCCAACAATAATTCAAACCTCTGTGTGTGTGTTTGAACCCAGTGACTGCTCTCTCCAGAGTAAGGAGTGTGGGACAGTGGGAGCCTGACTCACGGTGCATGTGGTCCTTGTTTTCCCCAGAGCCACGGATCCACATACATGCACTCATCTGGTCTGTCTTTCAAGGATGCCCACTTCCTGTCTACATAAAAGCCTTTAGATCTGCTGTCAAAGTGGGGGAGATGGAGATGGTGATGGTGTAGTGCTTTGGGCTGATGTAATCCTCATACATCACGGCTCACATGTTGAATAGGGGTTTTACAGAATGTCACGGCTTCTGTTTGCGCTGTGGGAAACCAAACAGGCGTGACTGAGGTTTTGTCAGATTGTGTCAGGCCGATACATACAATATTTAGCATTTCTTTCTTACATGAAAGGATGGGGATGTTAGTGTGAGGTCTTTAAAGTCCTGGCAGTGAGAGAGAGAGCGAGAGAGAAACACACACAGAAACATGGTGAGAGAGAGACAGAGAGAGAGAGAGATGGGGAGAGAAGAGAGAGAGACACACACAGAAAAAGAGAGAGAGATGGGGGGAGAAGAGAGAGACACAAACAGAGAGAGAGAGAAAGACAGAGAGAGAGATGGGGAGAGAAGAGAGTTGTTCTCTGTGTGTGCGTCTGTGTGTGTGTGCTTGGCTGTGTGCGTGTGACTGATTTTGTATGTGTGCGTCTGTACATCTACATGTGTGTATGCTTGCTATCTTGTTTTGTTCAGCCCTTTCAGTTGCCTTGTGTATGAATTGTGCGGAAAACAGAAAACAAAACACACACAGAAAAAGAGAGAGAGAGATGGGGAGAGAAGAGAGAGAGACAGAGAGAGAGACACACACAGAAAAAGAGAGAGATGGGGAGAGAAGAGAGAGAGACACACAGAGAAAGAGAGAGAGAGATGGGGAGAGAAGAGAGAGAGACAGAGAGAGAGACACACACAGAAAAAGAGAGAGAGATGGGGAGACACACACAGAAAAAGAGAGAGAGATGGGGAGAGAAGAGAGAGAGACAGAGAGAGAGACACACACAGAAAAAAGAGAGAGAGATGGGGAGAGAAGAGAGAGAGACACACAGAAAAAGAGAGGAGAGAGAGACAGAGAGAGAGACAGAGAGAGAGACACACACAGAAAAAGAGAGAGAGATGGGGAGAGAAGAGAGAGAGACACACACAGAAAAAGAGAGAGATGGAGAGAGACACACACAGAAACAGAGAGAGAGATGGGGTGAGGAGAGAGAGATATAGAAACAGAGAGAAAGAGAGAAGAGAGAGAGAGACACACACAGAAAAAGAGAGAGAGAGAGATGGGGAGAGAAGAGAGAGACACACACAGAAAAAGAGATTGGGAGAGAAGAGAGAGACACACACAGAAAAAGAGAGAGAGAGATGGAGAGAGAAGAGAGAGACACACACAGAAACAGATAGAGAGATGGGGTGAGGAGAGAGAGAGATAGAAACAGAGAGAGAGAGAGAGATGGAGAGAGAAGAGAGACACACACACAGAAAAAGAGAGAGGGAGATGGGGAGAGAAGAGAGATAGACACAGAGAGACAGAAAGATGGGAAGAGGAGAGAGAGAGACAGAGGCGGAGAGAGAGACACACACACACGGAGACAGAGAGACACAAATAAAACTGCTGCTTGTAATGCCAAGGGGAGTGACAAGTTTCAATACATATAAAAAACATACAAATACGACTTGTGTGAAAGCGGGCCAAGGTTCAAGCAGGAGGCAGATGAGGAAACATTACCCTTTCAAAAAATGTGAAAAACACAAGGTGAAACAAAATCTATAAACGCTACAGAACTTGGATGATCCTTGGTGCACCTGGTTTCACTGATGTTGACTTCTCCAAGACTGACAGCTCCTTATATACAGTACCCCCTTGAACAGATAAGGACCTCCCTCAAGTCCACACAGCAAGGTACTCCCTATGTATCACTTAGTAAGTATGAGATCGTTTCCCTTTTTTACAGGTTTCCGGTGTTTATAGATTTAACATATCTATAAACATTAACATTCAAAAATCAATATTAAAAAATCAAAATTCAAAACAACTTTTAACACAACATCTGAAATCCGAAGCCCCCCCATGCACATGGTCTGGCCCAAAGACCCTCCCAGAAACTATAAAATGACCCAGGCTGCTGGAAACTAAAAGAAGAAGATGCCTCCTCTGCTAAATGTGAGTGTAAGGACTAAGCGCCTTTGAGAGTCCAAACAAGCTCTATATAAAACTGATGCTGTATTTATTAAAATTAGGGCTGTCAAACGATTAATTTTTTTTAGTTGATTAATTGCATAGTAATGATGAGTTAACTCACGATTAATCGCATTTTTAACATTCTATTTCAAATCCACTCCAATTGAAGTTAAATGAGATTTTCAAATGTAATGACACATCGTTATTCATACCAAATGTACTTAAATCTGTTTGACTTGCTCACAACCTTCTACTTTTGGGTACAACCAACATGAGCTGTTAATGAAAGGGAAAATGTAGGTACCCCAGCTTTAATTTGGCGAGTTTGGTTGCATTTCAGCGTGTCTCCTCCTCTCCTCCGTGTGTCACACAACATCAGAGAATGGCCCCTGTGTGTGTATATATATGCGTGTATTATATGACCACGTTACCGCTGTCACCATCACACACACACGTGTCCGTGGCATTCTGACAGTGTTGTGCCAGTTCACAACTTTTCTGAACTAGTTCAAGTTCAGTTCATACATGCTCAAAGTGAACAGTTCACGTTCAAAGTTTACAATTTTAATTCTGAACTAGTTCAAAGTTCAGTTCATTTTACTTTTTTTTTTAAATAGTCAAATACTTTTTTTCACACTACGAGCTATAATTTATATATATATATATAATATATATATATATATATATATATATATATATATATATATATATATATATATATGAACGTGAATTATATATATATATAATTGTATATGTATATATCTCCTGTACACCCACAGGAGGAGAGTCTTTTGACTACAAAACAGACAAGATTTAAATGGTTTTCAATGGGAGCCAAACGGAGTTGCTCCATCTCTGCTCATAAACTACAAACAGTAATGCGCTGCAGTGCGTGTGTCTATACTTTCTGTCAAATGTAAACGGTGTAAACTTTGTCGCTAACTCACCCTGTGTTTTCATCACGACTCGGGCACATGTGAAAAGCACCAGCTCACAGCGCCGCACCGCAACACAGAGTCGGGGTGCGTTCACAGACGGTAGAAACCGTAGGAATTTTTAGATTTCGGCGGAAAAAGTGCGAGAATACAGGAGGGAGGAACTTTCTCTCGTTGCGTTTCAAAAGAGAAAACAGATTCCAACGTTCAGAGTGATGTCTGCCGTTCATGACACATAAAATGAACTAATTCACGTTCAAGTTCTTTTTTTAAAAATGCGTTGCGTTCAGTTCAACATTCACGAAAAAATGAGCGTGTTCAATGAACGCGTTCTTTTGAACTCGTTCACGCACAACACTGCATTCTGAGTGATATTATTATAAATGGGCGGGTCATTCGGACATGCGTTAATTATTTTTTAACACGTTATTGAAAATGGTAATTAACGTGAATTAACACGATAATTTTGACAGCCCTAATTAAAATAATCAGAACATGATGATTTCAATCTGGTAAGACTCAAGACAAAGATTGTGTTAGAATGTTTATTGTCAAGATGGCATGAATAGACAATTAAATCCAGAATACACACTGGTTGGGCACTAATCTGTATATTATATTTGAACAGGACATTTTCATTAAGCTTGGCAATTAGACCCCGGCAGGAATACTGTATGACGGATGCAATACAATTACAATACAATACAATTTATTCTTGTATAGCCCTAGGTCACAGCAGAAGTCATCTCAGAGGACTTAACAAAACCATTGAAATCACCAACACAGGTCAGAGAATCAACAGCCAAAACACATGGAGAATATAAAGCACACACAGAAGAAAATGTCCATACATGTTGTAGAATGCTAAAGTGTCCTGATCATCACCAATCCTTTCTGTTGGACACTAACTGTCCAACAAGACCCTCCTGCATCGACAAGGAAAAACTCTTAAAAAACCCAGTGGGAAAACGTGAGAAACCTTGGGGAGCACTAGGGAAACCCACAGGGAGGGAGACCCATATGAGAAAGGGATCCGCTCCTCCGGACGGACAGGCTAATGATCTAGGACCTAAGCTAGCTACAGAACGTGGACCAGTGGACGCTGAACGTGGACAGGTCCGGTGCAGGACCGAAGCACTCCCAGGCGGGTCGGGCGGGGCAGTCCGCAGGTGCAGATGGAGGAGGCCAGGCTCAGAGATCCCGTCATCGTACCATGCAGGAGGGAGTTTATTAGAAATGATGAGCTTGCAAACACCCCGGGGCCGAGGTCCTGGTGGTGAAGAAAGCTGGGCCAAAGGCGTACATGATACTCCACTGAAGAGGCGGTGCGGGGAGGAGGTGGGTTGCAGCTCGAACAGCAGTATGAAGTGATGAGCTCAGGTGTGTTACTGAGCAGCTGAGGCTGATGTTGCAGATGTGCAGACGGAGGAGTCAGTTTGGGGGCATGACCATCTCTGTTGGTCTTCCAGTCTGAATTTACGCTTAAGCTTCTTGACACACTTATGATGCTTATACAACCTCCCACATGTACTGGGTCTATCATTAATTACACACTCTTGCGTAATTCTTTTTTTTGTGTGCATGCATGACATAAGCAGCTCTCGGCTTTGGAGCCGTGCGTCTCTACAGGGGCCTCATCCGCACTACATCTGTGGGCTCTGGCTCACCCTATCCCCTCACAATAGGATCATGATGGTGTTTGTGGGCGGACGCTTTGGGCACTAAGCTATAATACATCATTGGGTTTGAAGATTTGGAGAAAACCAGGCCAAGACCCATGCTTGATCTAATAATACGTTTTATAAATGTTGTTTATCCAATTTTAGTCAACATCAATGCACTGTTTTGGATTAGAAATGTCACATTGTTAGTGTAGGAAAAAGCGCACATTGGACTGACCTGACAGTTCATGAAGAAAGCCTATGCAGAATACTTACATTTACAAAAGGCAAATAGCGTTAGCGTCGGAGAAGGACATATTTTTGTGGCTTTTTGAAGGAGTTTTCTGTGTAATTATATCCAACACTAGCACAGCCTATTGTGAGTTATTTTTGTAGAAGTAGAAGTTTCTGAGTGATAATGTTAGATTTATAGACACATCTTACATTTAATTACTGCTGCTATCACCAACTAGTACTGTTTTACTACTACTGTTTTACTACTACTGTTTTACTACTACTACTGCTACTGTCATTGCTTTTACTATTACTCTACTACTACTAAAATATACCAGTTCTAGGATGAATAAACAGATTAATAGATTGAGCGAAACAACTGATGATTATAAAACACAAGTCACTACTTTTTTCAATTCTCAACGAGAGTAAAACTGAAATAGTTGTCTTTAGCTCCAGCCTCCCTGTGGAGCTCACTGATGCACTTGGTGCACTCTCTGCTCATGTCCATTCCTCTGCTAGAAACTTAAGAGTTATTTTTGATAGCACCTTCAGGATGAACCAGCAAATTGATTTGGTTATCAAAGCCAGCTTTCTATTAGCTCCGGGTCATGAGGAAAGTGAAGGCTTACATACCACCCACTGACTTTGAGCGAGTTATCCACCTTTTTATTTAATCTAGATTAGATTATTGTAACTGGTTGTACTGTGGTCTGGACCTCGGCTCATTAAAGCGACTTCAGCAGGTGCAGAATGCTGCTGCTCGCTCACTCATGGGGACAAGTAAGCGAGAGCACATCACCCCTGTGCTGGCCTCACTTCACTGCCTCCCTGTTACTTTCAGGGTTGATTTAAAGATTCTGGTGCTCGTTTTTAAATGTTTGAATGGTTTGGCCCCTGTGTATCTGTTAGAGCTGATGTCTCTGTATGCTCCTGTCAGATCAGTGAGGTCAGAAAACCAGCTTTTGTTGAACGTGCCCCGGTCTCGTCTCAAAACTCGTGGAGACCGAGCCTTTTTTGTTGCTGCCCCCAAACTGTGGAACAGTCTACCTCTGTTCATCAGAGCAGCTCCTTCATTGGAAGTTTTTAAGTCTAGTCTAAAGACACATTTTTAAACCTTGGCTTTTAACACCAATTGAGTTTTACCATTTTACTTTTACATGTATTTGTATTGTTGTATATTTTAACTATGCAGATGGGAATATTGGCTGACCCTGATTTGAACTGTCTTTTCCTAAAGCAAAAAGACCTGGTTTCCCCATGTTCCTTTGTTAGTCCAAAGTGCATGGGTGAGTTAATGATAGGTAATCTGCGGGGGGAATTCTGCTAATCCTGAAGAAGGAGGGGGACCCAGAAAGCCTTCTGCCTTATCTCAAAGAAGTAATAAATTTGGGGAGTGGTAGTGTTTGTGAATGATTCTGTTTAAGGTACGGCAGACAGAGGGGACATGATGGAAGAGGCCGGACCCAAGTCCTGCTTGATACGACACGCCCCCTGCTCCCTGAACATCGACTGATAATGCTCTGGCTTGGGAAGACACAGAAGGATCAGCCGAGGGCCAGAGAAAGGGACATATTAGTTTTAGGAGCACTTTTTGTTGAATATTCTGTATCTGATTGTAAAGATAATTAAATGCAGATGTTAAAACTTGGAGATCTGTTGTCATGCCTCTGCATCAACTCGAACACGTCAGTCAAGGGAATTATTGACTTCATTTGGAGACCCCCGACGTGATGGTGCAGGAGCAAGACAGAGATGAGCTCAGCTATAGAGACTGGATTTGTGGGCCTGGAAAAAATCTCTCTGCTCTTCACAAATGTCGCTTTTAAAGAGGTAAGCGGATCATAGTTTTGAAAATCTGCACATTGTTTTAAATAGAAGAGAGAGAGATTTTGGCTCGACAGATTGCAGCGTGGCCAGACGACCGCCGTGACGGGGCGTTCTATCGGACGCGATAGAACAATAGTCAGGTTTAGACGTTTTTAGCCTTGGGGGAAGCATGGGTCCCTCCTTAAAAAACAGAACATAGATGATGAATCAGAGCCACAGAGTTTATAAGTGCAGAAGAGGCACACCGTTTTAAAGTGCAAAAGAGGCACAAGTGTTTAGATAAATAGGATTAGAGAAATAGGGACAGTTAGGGTCAGAAGTTATAGGATAATAAAAACTCCATATCCCCCGGGGGGCGGGAAAAAAAAAAGGGTACAATTAATTTAAACAGGAAAAAAGCCAAGTATTTAAAATGTGGATTCTGATAATAATGATCTGATTAATGAGAAAAAAGGGAGCCACTTGGCTGTAACTATGAGTTTTCATGTGAAGAAATGACAAAAGATCAGTCTGGGAGTTTTTCTCTTGTATTGTGATGTAATGTTTCAATAGTTACAGAGGTATTACGAAAAAAAAAAGATCCGTCTGTACCTAGTGATGCATTGGTCATGTAAGCAAATTGTAATGTTTTCCATTACTGACGTATTTAAGGATAAAATGTAAAGTGTCGTTTGACGTGAGAAAAACTTTTACCACTGATTAAAACCATATCACGATAAAAACGAGGAAAATGTAGCAAAGAAGGGGTGTATTTCAATCATCCATGTGTTCCTTTGTTCGAGAAGCCCCTCCCCTCCCTCTTTCTCTCTCTCTCTCTCTCTCTGTCTTTCTCTCTCTCGTGAAGAAAGAATTTTTCTTGTAGAAAATTACATTTATACACTCGATAATGTTACTGACATGGAGTCATAGGATCACAGAACTTTGAGTTAGATTATAAAGAGGCATTATTTTATTTTTTATTTTTTATCTGGACAAGTTTTTTTCCCTACATTTTGGTGATATAAAAGTTAGAATGATCTTAGAGAGCATTATGCTTTTGGAAAAATAGGGCTCAGGAGAGCAGTTGAATGCAGAATTGGTTTTCAGAATTTAATGTTTAAAATGTTAATATTAATTATTTCATAGGTTTATTTTGAATTGTAATTAATCATTGGTTTCGTATGGTAATTAATACACTTGTTTGTGCTTCTTGTTTGTCTGTTTTTTCCGAGAAAACTTCTGTCTGTTTCATTTGGCCAAAAATCGTCTCTGCCACAAACCACAATCGGGCGCCATCAGCACGGACCATCAGCGTCTCCCCCAGACCCACAGGGGGTAAGTAAGTAAGTAAGTTTTTATTTATATACCGCCTTTTCACTGCAGATCTGAGTCTCAAAGCGGTTTACAATTATTAATTTTGGGAAATTGTCTCTCACTCCACACAGAGATGGGAGCGGGGTCGCCAGTACAGGAAGCGCATGCCAGAACTATTGGACATATTTTTAGTGGTAGGGGAAACCGGAGTACCCGGAGGAAACCTACGCAGACACGGGGAGAACATGCAAACTCCACTCAGAAAGGCCCTGGTCCGACCGGGATTCGAACCCAGGACCTTCTTGCTGAGAGGCGAGAGTGCTATCCACTCAGCCACCGTGCCGCCCATGGGGGCACCAAAGACAGCAGCATCGGCTGCAGCAGCTAACAGGAACTCTCGAAGAAGACCTCTCCGGCCTCCATTTCATGGAGAAAAACCAGACTTTTGCACAAACCGAGTGGAGTTATGTGCACGGAGAAGAACGTTGTTTAAACCTAACAAGAAGAAGAAGGACACACGCTGGTGTGCGTCAAAAAATGATTGAAAAGAAAAAGACATTGCAAGGAGAAGAAAGTGATTTAAAGAAGAAGAAAAAAGGCATTGAGGCAAAGACATTGGACACTTTGAGACAAAAGACATTAAAAGACGCCATGAGTAAAAGAAAGACATTAACGGACATTTGAGACGTGGCTGGGCAAATGAGACAGACAGAAGGTAAATATACAGACAGGCAACAAACGCACAGAGACATATGAAGTCATATTTACACATTTAGCTAGGTCATTCGTTCATAACACCACATTTAGCTGCATGAAAAGAATACAGGACAATCGTTAAAATTAATTAGACTCTTGCTTTAGCATGAGACACAAGGAGATTAGAACAGCAGTATATTTAAAGTAGAGGAGCTTTATTATTAAAACTATTATTGTTATTTAAAGTTATAGTCGCGGAGAAGTTTAGAATTATTGATTTTGACTGCATGATCTTGGTAATACGGATATTTAACGCAATTTTTCAACCTCTGAACCGTGGCTCGTTTCCCATTTAAGAACAATCACATGCACAGTTGAAACTGGTGCTAGAAAGAGAACTGCAGCTTTTAATGGACGCTGCATTTGGTACAAAATGGTTTGTTCAGACAATTGAAGTTTGAAAAATGATTTAAAGCATTTCTAAATTTTGGCTAAAGGTGATTTTTGGATCATTTCTGATAACACATAGACGCAACACTGTTCATTGGTTGAAAACACGGATGTAGGGACATTTTAGGAAATCTTTTATGACATGTTTCTTTTCCAAATAGCTAAATTAGAAACAATTAGGACAATTATGCCTTTGATACAACTGTTGGCAGTTTATCTGAGACATGATTGGTGCAAGTACAACAACACACATAAAACAATGGTCTTTTCTCCACATGAACGTGAAACAAAGGTGAAGTATTAAAGTTTGAAACTAATTTACATTTTTAAGGAATCCGAACTGGCTTTAAAAAAAAAAAAAAAAAAAAAAAAAAAAAAGGGAAAAACATTTATTGCACGTGCATGAGTTTTTAAGTAACAAGAGCTCATTAAAAATATAGGGGACACAGTCTGTGACAAGCCCGAGTACAGACCACGTGGTTTAAACACTAAAGTTTGAAATGGATCCTTTTAGGAAAAACCTCTTAAAGCTCTGCATGTTTTGCAGGCTCTGAAAGTTGCAACAATAGAAATAGCTCATGAGACAATTGTAATTGGACATGGAAAAATATAACAAAGTTAAAATTACAGGCCTCCTGTGTTGTCTATATGTTTGTGTATGTTATATGTTTGTGCGTCATGTCAAGTACACTACGTTGACCTTAACAAACTCTGGACCAAAATACTAACTGGGGAGTCGGCCTGTGTGAGTGATGCGTGTGTGATGCGAGTGTGGAGTGAACGAGGAGTGCTGAACGGAGAATGGAATAACAAAAGTTTTCTGTAATGTTTTAATGTGATCATGGAATAATTATTTTTTGTCAACAGCATACGGTGTAAGTACTAGAGATTCAAAGATAACAAGCTTTATTGAACAGGTGTAAAAGTGAGAGTACTCTGAGAAAAGTACTCTGAGAAAGTACTCTGAGATGAAATACCTTGCTGAAGGTACTGGGAGCCCCCCTCTGCTGTTTGTCCTGACAGTGATTCGGTCCAACCGCAGTGAGCTGTCGTTGGTTGAAGGACAACTTTGGTTTGTGATTCACATTTAGGGGAGTATAAAATTAGAAACATACATATTGTTAAGTCTGTATTTGGCTACAGCCTCTGCCCTGATGTCACACACCGTCTGTCAATGCAGTTATGTTTTACCCAATTGGAAAAAGATTGACAGGCTGCACCATGCCAGGGAAGTGGGCATTTCGTGTGTTCTAATGTTTCTTTTTCAGATGAAAGATAAACTGCACCTGCTTCAGGGATGACAGTAGTATGGATCATAAGGAAATGAGCCTCTACTTTGGCACCAAAGCCCACAATATGAATTGAGGACGATCCGGGAGGAACAACTGGAGAATGATGGGAACAGTAATCTACACACACACAGACGCATGTTTTATACTTTGGCCCATGACCAAGAGAGGGAGTATATAATGTTATTGTCATAGGTGGTCATGGTCCTTAACCTTCTAAATCATTAGAAAGAAGTGTAAAACATATATTTACAAGAACAAATAAATAATAGAAAGGGCAGCCTAAAAAAGCAAAATGGGAAAATTATTAAGTAATTTTCGGAGTTGCCAAAATGAAATAAAATTCTATATTTGTCCCATAGGGGGTCATTCTAAATTTAGTGTTGTGCAAATTCAAAAGGAGAAATAATAGCGCTTATAACATCAAACAGATCTACTCTTTAAGATAATAGATCATACAATAATAGAATAGAATGAAATAGTCTGGAGCTATAATGTCATTGGATTCGATAGGAAGAGGTGTCAGAATAAACAATAGTAATAATAGTTAGACTAGTGAATAATCATCCATCCATCCATCCATTTTCTTCCCCTTAATCCATTTCTGGGTCGGGGGGGGTGGCAGTCAGAGCTGCACCCAGTACACAGAGCACCGGCCCCTCACTGATCCTCCTGCAGGTGGTGAGTCCACCGGAGGGAATAATCAAAATAGTTCTATTGTGAAAATAAGTATCAATAAGGTCAAATTGTTCTAATAACTAAAGTAAAAAGGAATCAAATGGAGTCAGATTTTAGATGTTTCTGTTTTCCACATCTGTAGGAACTAGTGCAGATGTGTTTATAGAGAGTAGTATTAAAATGCAGACACAGAACGACAGGCTTTAACACAATTTTATATCTAAAAATAGCTCAAATATAACATTGCTCTTGACGCAGCCTCTGAGCTGCTCCATTGGAGAACAGGTTAAATGTTATTGTTTATTACAAACAGCTGATGTATTTACACATATTAAGTTTGGGACAACTCTTTAAACAGTTATAAGCAGCGGACAGAAGCCATGAATGTGCTTTTGTTTATTAAATAATTAAATGCATAGCCTTATAATCGTAGAGAACGTTTTAAAATAGTTAAAATCCCTTTCAGGCAACTTGATTTAGATGTATGTCTTTAATATTGGAGAACGACTGTGTTGTTTTTGGAATTGTCTGAAATACAATACATAGAATAGTGATTGGCAGAACAAGAACCAGCCAATGAAAAATCATCTATTGCCAATGCAATTGTTACAATCAGAACTCAAAAAATGGGAATATGCTTTGGCTCAAACTACAACCAAGATTTGGAGTCACAATAGAGTGTAAAATAGATAGATGCTTTCAAAAAATAGAGATTATTTTTAGACAGGGCTAATATCAAGCGGTAAAAGGACCATTTCCTTCATATTATGTCCAAAAGTAGTTACTTCAAAAGTAGATAAAGTTCATTACAGTTTATGCACAGGTTTATTAGATACTGTCAAATTCGCTTGTTTCAAACATAGGTGAATGTTAACAATGCCAAAAGTTAATGAGATAGATTAGAAACAACAGAGATTCAAAAACATTTAAAAGCATTTTAATGTATTTGGGTATAGCACAAAAGTAGATATTTAGGTATTTTTTGAGAATTTTAAGAGCTGTCGACTTGTCAATATGGATTAGAAAATCGAATACCATGGTAGAGTAACTGACCCCAAAAACCTGCTAAAAGAGATTAGCTCTTGTAAGGATAATACCAATTTGATTAACGATGTACATTTATCCCAAACTGTCTTGAGAGGAGGAAGTGACAGCACTTCCTGGTTCAACAAAATGTGTTTGGAAAAATGAGCAAAGCCCCGCAAAATGGCCCAAAGCCACTGATAATGAAAGCAAACCAAAGTATAGATAGATTTATTAGATAAAAACATATGTTTAAGAATATGGCTCAATAAAAGCAAAGATGCAAACATATTTGTAAATAGATTAGAATAGTTTAAACTATAGTGAATAGTTTTAGTGCATACATTACAGACGAGGTTGAAGAAGAATCAGAATGACAGCAGTGGTCATCAAAGAGTTTAGTGAAGGAATGTTTCGAATGTGGTTGTGTGTTGTTTGTCTTTCTGTATTGGCTCTTCACAGATATCAAGCCGGAACTAAGCACAAGTATTGATGATAAACGACGATGTGGATTGTGACCTAATTTTTTAATCAGGTCAAAAGAGGGAAACTGTTGTATATTTTAACTATGCAGATGTGAATATTGGCTGACCCTGATTTGAACTGTCTTTTCCTAAAGCAAAAAGACCTGGTTTCCCCATGTTCCTTTGTTAGTCCAAAGTGCATGGGTGAGTTAATGATAGGTAATCTGCGGGGGGAATTCTGCTAATCCTGAAGAAGGAGGGGGACCCAGAGAGCCTTCTGCCTTATCTCAAAGAAGTAATAAATTTGGGGAGTGGTAGTGTTTGTGAATGATTCTGTTTAAGGTACGGCAGACAGAGGGGACATGATGGAAGAGGCCGGACCCAAGTCCTGCTTGATACGACACGCCCCCTGCTCCCTGAACATCGACTGATAATGCTCTGGCTTGGGAAGACACAGAAGGATCAGCCGAGGGCCAGAGAAAGGGACATATTAGTTTTAGGAGCACTTTTTGTTGAATATTCTGTATCTGATTGTAAAGATAATTAAATGCAGATGTTAAAACTTGGAGATCTGTTGTCATGCCTCTGCATCAACTCGAACACGTCAGTCAAGGGAATTATTGACTTCAGTATGTATTTCATGGTGTATTTTTTTTTTTTTTATCTTTCGTGCCTGTGAAGCACTCTGGGCAGCTGTTGTTGTAAATGTGCTATACAAATAAAATTGACATTGACATTGACTTTGAACATGCTGCCGTTTCAGGCGCATTCAAATCAATGGTTCACTAATCTTATTCTACTACTATTACTGTAGCAGTAGTCCTTCTGCTACTCCCACTGCTTGTACTGCTACGAGTTCTACTACAAATGTTACTATAAACTACTACTACGAACACTGAAGCAGAAATTCATCATTGAGTGTCTTGTGTTTGAACTGTTGGATTCTCTGATCCGTGTTGGCAAATTAAATTAAATTGAATTAAATTGAAATTCAGCCCGGAAGACAAGAACTAAGACCTCAAGTCCTCACTCTGATGTTTCACGGCAACTGCATCAGTCAATCACACTCAGTTGCAGCACCACACGCCATCCTCACCCAGAACCGCCCTGCATCAAGCCGCAGCTTCCATTCATGCAGCAACCCTCCATGCAGCAACCCTCCTCCTCCCCATCACTGCCTCGTCGGCCGGACCAGCTCTTTCAGCCTTCTCCTAACTACCATCACCAGGGTTTAGGCCCCAGAGGATTTCACCTTATAATACTTATTTGCATTTCCCCTTCTGCAATCATCATGCAGTGCTCTGCCGGGGTATAAGGTTACATTTTTACCACCATACTATTTTACCATCTCATGCAGTATGCAATAAATGTAATCTTGAAAACATTGTCTTCAGGGTTGTATGTGCTAATTCATGTAGTGTCAGACTAATTTCCAACAATTCTAAGACAACCCCTGTTTAGTTTCTTCAAGTCTCTCCAGATTGAACTCCCACTGTGACCTCAGCTATCACTACAACTGCCACCACCACTATTACTACTATAGATATACCCTGCGTGAGTCCACTTAACATATGCACCATTTAATCCAAACCGCCTCATATTCTCGTATCTCTTTCCTCCAGCCCTGACCCTGACCGTTCCCCCTGCTGTTCAGCTGCTGCCCGGCCGCCTCCACGTGAGATCAATGACCCTGTCCTTGAAAACAGTGAAGGTCGTGCACTCGCAGCTCACATCTGTATCTGCCGGAGTATGTGCAGTGCATAAGCCTGTTTGTATTAGTGTGGGCGAGTGTTTAAACCTCATACACTGTATATTACATATGCTGAAGCTCTTTGCAGGGAGCCCCCCCATTTGCATAAAGACTTGGGAGGGAGTTTTTTTCTACACAAACATTGCATCTGTATTGATTGTTTGAGGGCCCAGCATGTCTCAAATTTCATCTCAACATGAAAAAGGATTGGAAAAACAGATCTAGGTTCAAAGATGTACAGAACATCCTGTAGAATCTCCTTATATGGTGAGGAGGAAATGCCATGCAGTATACAACTCTAAATGGTAAACTTTTGGTTTTGGATGAAAGAATTTTCCTTGATTTTCTCATAGCTCGGCAACTCTATAGAGCAGCTGTTCGGTTCTTCTGGCACCCCCTTTGGCCTCAGATTGGGGCTCTGGATATGTTGAATAGCCTGAGATAGTAGCGCTCATTAGATTGAACATGATGTCAAATCTACTTGTACAAGCCCAAATCACAACAGCAGTTGTCTCATATTTGGAGTTTTTACAGACAACTTTGTATTGACTTTACAAAGAGATCAGAGATTTGAACATGAGAAATTAAATAATAACAAACACATAGGAGCCACTGGTCCATAGGGGGCGGGATGACCACTGGGATGACAAATGTCGTTATACTTACAGACTCAAACCCCCTGTTTAGTAGTTCAGCCTAAAGTTTATGAAAAACATCTTTTTTGAAATAAAAAAAATGAAATGATTGAACCAACAACCTCTGATCGAAGCAGTACTTTTCACACAATCTCTGTGTGTGTGTGTGCGTGTCTGTGTGTGTGTGTGTGTTTTGCGATCTGCCTACTTTACATCACTGTATATTCCCCAAGAACAAGGGAACATACAGTAGGTCCCATTCCGTTTTGTCGTCTTCATTCACGCTTCTCGGGAATCACGCAGCTGCGTGAAAAATAGTACATCTTATCGCCACAAGGTGGCAGGCTAAGTCCACTTTAGCTCTGCCAGTGACTTAGACGCTCAGGTATAACAGTGCGTGCAAACCTGTCTAGCCCAGAGGTGCTATGTTGGCCCAATGGTTAGCATCAAAGACTGGGACCTGGAGAACCCAGGTTCGATTCTTGTCTGAGGCACATCTTTTGGTTGCTTGTGGCAAAATTGTTTTTTCATTAAACAATTATTATATAACATCTTGTCTTTAATGTCTGAAAAAATCTAGGTGAAATTCACTAGAATTTATTTAATATACATTAAATATTGTGATATGTTTTGATAAACCGAACGTTACGTTACATCCTCCGCTCAGTGAACGCACTGCCGTCTGGGCTCCGAGCGCGGACCATAGACACGCGGACTCTCTGCTCGCGTCTCTCTCTCTGCTCGCGTCTCTCTCTCTCTGCTCGCGTCTCTCTCTCTGCTCGCGTCCCTCTCTCTCTGCTCACGTCTCTCTCTCTGCTCGCGTCTCTCTCTCTCTGCTCGCGTCTCTCTCTCTGCTCACGTCTCTCTCTCTCTGCTCACGTCTCTCTCTCTGCTCGTGTCCCTCTCTCTCTGCTCACGTCTCTCTCTCTCTGTTCGCATCTCTCTCTCTCTCTGCTCACCTCTCTCTCTCTCTCTCTGCTCACGTCTCTCTCTCTCTGCTCACGTCTCTCTCTGCTCTCGCGTCTCTCTCTCTGCTCACCTCTCTCTCTCTCTCTCTGCTCGCGTCTCTCTCTCTCTGCTCGCGTCTCTCTCTCTCTGCTCACGTCTCTCTCTCTCTCTGCTCACGTCTCTCTCTCTCTGCTCACGCTCTCTCTCTGCTCGCGTCTCTCTCTCTCTGCTCACGTCTCTCTCTCTCTCTCTCTCTGCTCACTCTCTCTCTCTCTGCTCACTCTCTCTCTCTCTGCTCACGTCTCTCTCTGCTCTCTCTCTCTGCTCACGTCTCTCTCTGCTCACGTCTCTCTCTCTCTCTGCTCACGTCTCTCTCTGCTCGCGTCTCTCTCTCTCTGCTCACGTCTCTCTCTGCTCTCTCTCTCTGCTCACGTCTCTCTCTCTCTGCTCACGTCTCTCTCTCTCTCTCTCTCTGCTCACGCTCTCTCTCTCTCTGCTCATCTCTCTCTCTGCTCGCATCTCTCTCTCTCTGCTCGCATCTCTCTCTCTCTGCTCGCATTCTCTCTCTCTCTGCTCGCATCTCTCTCTCTCTGCTCGCATCTCTCTCTCTCTCTGCTCGCGTCTCTCTCTCTCTGCTCGCGTCTCTCTCTCTCTCTGCTCGCTCTCTCTCTCTCTGCTCACCTTTCTCTCTCTCTGCTCGCGTCTCTCTCTCTCTGCTCACCTCTCTCTCTCTCTCTCTCTCTGCTCACCTCTCTCTCTCTCTGCTCACGCCTCTCTCTCTCTGCTCACGTCTCTCTCTTTCTGCTCACGTCTCTCTCTCTCTGCTCACGTCTCTCTCTGCTCACGTCTCTCTCTGCTCACGTCTCTCTCTCTCTCTCTCTCTCTCTCTCTCTCTCTCTCTCTCTCTCTCTCTGCTCACGCTCTCTCTCTCTCTGCTCGCGTCTCTCTCTTTCTGCTCACGTCTCTCTCTCTCTGCTCGCGTCTCTCTCTGCTCACGTCTCTCTCTTTCTGCTCACGTCTCTCTCTCTCTGCTCACGTCTCTCTCTGCTCACGTCTCTCTCTGCTCACTCTCTCTCTCTCTCTCTCTGCTCACCTCTCTCTCTCTCTCTCTGCTCACGCCTCTCTCTCTCTGCTCGCGTCTCTTTCAGCTCACGTCTCTCTCTCTCTGCTCGCGTCTCTCTCTGCTCACGTCTCTCTCTCTCTGCTCACGTCTCTCTCTCTGCTCCCGTCTCTCTCTCTCTGCTCACGTCTCTCTCTGCTCGCGTCTCTCTCTCTCTGCTCACGTCTCTCTCTCTCTCTGCTCGCGTCTCTCTCTCTCTGCTCTCTCTCTCTGCTCGCGTCTCTCTCTCTCTGCTCACGTCTCTCTCTGCTCACCTCTCTCTCTCTCTCTCTGCTCACGTCTCTCTCTGCTCGCGTCTCTCTCTCTGCTCACTCTCTCTCTCTCTCTCTCTGCTCGCGTCTCTCTCTCTCTGCTCACGTCTCTCTCTCTCTGCTCGCGTCTCTCTCTCTCTGCTCACCTTTCTCTCTCTCTGCTCGCGTCTCTCTCTCTCTGCTCACCTCTCTCTCTCTCTCTCTGCTCACGCCTCTCTCTCTCTGCTCACGTCTCTCTCTTTCTGCTCACGTCTCTCTCTCTCTCTGCTCACGTCTCTCTCTGCTCACGTCTCTCTCTGCTCACGTCTCTCTCTGCTCACCTCTCTCTCTCTCTCTCTGCTCACCTCTCTCTCTCTCTCTCTGCTCACGCCTCTCTCTCTCTGCTCGTGTCTCTCTCTTTCTGCTCACGTCTCTCTCTCTCTGCTCGCGTCTCTCTCTGCTCACGTCTCTCTCTTTCTGCTCACGTCTCTCTCTCTGCTCACGTCTCTCTCTGCTCACGTCTCTCTCTGCTCACCTCTCTCTCTCTCTCTCTGCTCACGCCTCTCTCTGCTCGCGTCTCTCTCTTTCAGCTCACGTCTCTCTCTCTCTGCTCGCGTCTCTCTCTGCTCACGTCTCTCTCTGCTCACGTCTCTCTCTCTCTGCTCACGTCTCTCTCTCTGCTCACGTCTCTCTCTCTGCTCACGTCTCTCTCTCTCTGCTCACGTCTCTCTCTGCTCGCGTCTCTCTCTCTCTGCTCACGTCTCTCTCTCTCTCTGCTCGCGTCTCTCTCTCTCTGCTCTCTCTCTCTGCTCGCGTCTCTCTCTCTCTGCTCACGTCTCTCTCTCTCTCTCTCTCTCTCTCTCTCTGCTCACGTCTCTCTCTCTCTGCTCACGTCTCTCTCTGCTCGCGTTCTCTCTCTCTCTGCTCCTCTCTCTCTCTCTCTGCTCGCGTCTCTCTCTCTCTGCTCACTCTCTCTCTCTCTCTGCTCACGTCTCTCTCTCTGCTCTCTCTCTCTCTCTGCTCCGTCTCTCTCTGCTCTCTCTCTCTCTCTCTCTCTCTGCTCTCTCTCTCTCTCTCTCTCTCTGCTCACTTCTCTCTCTCTCTGCTCTCTCTCTCTCTGCTCGCGTCTCTCTCTCTGCTCTCTCTCTCTCTCTCTCTCTCTGCTCGCGTCTCTCTCTCTCTGCTCACGTCTCTCTCTCTCTGCTCACGTCTCTCTCTGCTCACTCTCTCTCTCTCTCTCTCTCTCTCTCTCTCTCGCGTCTCTCTCTCTCTGCTCACGTCTCTCTCTGCTCTCTCTCTCTGCTCACGTCTCTCTCTCTCTGCTCTCTCTCTCTGCTCACGTCTCTCTCTCTCTGCTCACGTCTCTCGCACCTGTTCTTCTTAACACTAGAAAACCCAACCGAAATTGGCCCCTGTTTTGAGAACAGGGAGCTAACTTGCTAGGTTGGCTGCTAACATTTGCATGTATTGATTTGCAAATGTAGGTAATGACTTATAACAGCAGGGGGCTGGGGTGGGCTTTGTTTATTCGTGCGGGGGAGGGAGAGCTGCAAAGCAGAAGAGATGCCATGGCAGTGCTGTGTACCCTGAGAATGCGCTGTATATATTTTGTAATCAGTTTTTCTCAGTGTCTTTAGTGCATTTTTCACATAATTCTTCACATTTTAACAACAGTTAGTGCATTTCTCAGAACAATGAGTGCAAACTGCAAAACCTCATGGATAACCTGCTAAAAAGTCACTTTCTCAAAATGAACTTAATTCCTCAAAAGAAAGTCTTCATGTCAATGAAACGGTCTGTGTCTGTGTCCTGACATCAGTGTTTATGAACAACAGTCAAATGATTTAGTCATGTTTTCATTGTGATTGTATTTAGTGATACATATGTATGTACTGTATGTTCACATATTTACTGCTTATGCTCTTTGCAATTCTACAGCATTCTGCAACAAAAATAGTACACATACAGTATTTACGTAGAAAAACATACAAAAAATCATTACGGTAGAACCTCCACAACATTGAGTCGTGTGTGACATCATCGCGGCAGTTTCTCCTTTGAACACTTTACAAATGCTTCTGGACATGTATCAGTTACTTTCATACAGTTCTCTGCTGTTTTATAACATTAACATTTGCTTCTGTCCTGTCAATCAGAATGAAACATACTTTTCACGACTGAATAGTTTCTGTAAAACCAGTAGTCCTCATTTCATCGCTTTGGTCATCACATACAAAACTGTAAGGTGAACAATTTTGAGTTGTCGTTTTTACAGTTCACCGAGCTCTCTCTCTCTCTCTCTGCTCACGCCTCTCTCTCTCTGCTCGCGTCTCTCTCTTTCTGCTCACGTCTCTCTCTGCTCACGTCTCTCTCTGCTCTCTCTCTCTCTCTCTCTCTCTGCTCCCTCTCTCTCTCTCTCTCTCTCTGCTCACGCTCTCTCTCTCTCTGCTCGCGTCTCTCTCTTTCAGCTCACGTCTCTCTCTCTCTGCTCGCGTCTCTCTCTGCTCACGTCTCTCTCTCTCTGCTCACGTCTCTCTCTCTGCTCACGTCCTCTCTCTCTCTCTGCTCACGTCTCTCTCTCTCTGCTCACGTCTCTCTCTGCTCTCTCTCTCTCTCTCTCTGCTCTCTCTCTCTGCTCGCGTCTCTCTCTCTCTGCTCACGTCTCTCTCTCTCTCTGCTCGCGTCTCTCTCTCTCTGCTCGCGTCTCTCTCTCTCTGCTCACGTCTCTCTCTGCTCACCTCTCTCTCTCTCTCTCTGCTCACGTCTCTCTCTCTCTGCTCACGTCTCTCTCTGCTCGCGTCTCTCTCTCTCTGCTCACGTCTCTCTCTCTCTGCTCACGTCTCTCTCTGCTCACGTCTCTCTCTGCTCACCTCTCTCTCTCTCTCTCTGCTCACGTCTCTCTCTCTCTGCTCACGTCTCTCTCTCTCTGCTCACGTCTCTCTCTCTCTGCTCGCGTCTCTCTCTCTCTGCTCACCTCTCTCTCTCTCTGCTCGCGACAGTAATCTGAACTTAAAAAAGTACGTTTTTACAGACTTGAAATTTCCAGTAACTTGAATTTAAACACTTAGTTGGCAGAACTTGGAAAACTTAACTGACACAACTTAATAAGTGTAGTTCTTCAAAACTTGAAGAATTAAGTTAATGCCTTCAACTCAAAAATCCTTCGCAGCTGGTTGCTTTGAAATTTTGAGTTGAACTAACTTTATCTTTTTTACAGTGTGCATGGACCAGAAGTCCAATTAAAATAATGGACAATTGCTCCTGCAGCCCTGAACAGGACATGCGAGATGCGCGGGTCGGCCCGAAACCCGCAGTCAACCCGCGGGTCCCGCGGTTTCGGGCGGGTTGGATGCCTCAAAAATATGAGTCATGTCAGGTGCGGGTGGGTCGGGTCAGAAAGCTCCTGATCCCTATATAATATTATATATGTGAGCCACGGTATGGGAGTCCCTTGAGTACATTTGCAATCGCGCAGGGAGGCTGTTAAACAAAAAAATCATGCTGACAAACAGGATCGCTCCTTCCTGACTCCCCGCTTAAAGCCTCAGAACACAGAGGCACCGAGACTGATGACGGTGTGGGCCTCACAGCAGAGGCCTAAAGCAGGGGCCTCATTACTTTAATACTTACAGTCTGTGGTAAATACACGGGCTACATGTGGTACACGTGCTTAGACTATATTAATATTGTATGTGTAACATTCAAAATAGATTGAGTGAATATTCCCTTTTCCTCATTTAGTGATTTGCGGAGGAGAGGAGAGGAGCAGCGAGAGAAGTTTGGCAGTTGAAATAAATGAATTACAGCTTGCTAAATTATTTGAAAGCATCTTCATTATGATTGTTATATTTATGTATTTATTATAAATGTTAGAGATGCCAGAGAAAAGGCGTCTGCTTTTTTTCTGAGTGGGAGGAGACACCAGCGGAGCCAATAGTTTCTCTTTCCATAACGATATTCTCTCTTTTTGGAAAGATCACCAACGTGATGCAAAAGTTTACGTTATATGCAGTAGTTTTAATGTCTGCGGGTTTTCCAGAGACTGGCCTGCTACAAGGAGTTGCCCGTTTAAACCAGATTGTCGATGTGCGCGGGGCAGAAACTCGCCAATGTAACCCTGCTCACAAGTGCCACCTGGTGGTTGTTTTGGTCATTGCAACGTCACTGGGAGGGGGGAAAATAAAAGACGCGTGAATCACACGTGATTCTCGTGTGATTCACGCGTGAAAGGCGACAAAACGGAATGGGACCTATTGTAAATGACTATGGTAAGTTATTCTTTCACGACTATAAACATAACACAAGGACTGTTTTATGTCGAGTTCAGACATTAAAGAACAATGCTTCCAAACAAGACTACTCTCCATGATGTGAATCTCATTCTTGAACAATAATATGCAAATTTCCTCTACAAATATATAGACTTGTTTATCTCAGTGGCTTGAAAAAATACATTTATTTCTTCCGCTTTCTTTTTTTTTCTCATTTGCAGCGTATAAATTCATGTCTTATCCATATTTCGCCTCTATTACGGTTTCAGCCGTAAAAATCCAATTCAATTGAGGAAATGTCACAGTGTAAGCATTTTGAAACAGGTGTTATCAGATGAAGCTGGAATGTTGTGAAAAATGTGCCCTGGGCCTGGGTTGCCGCTGTGTTTTGGCCTAAAGGGAATAGTCTGTATGTGGAGGTGGTGCATATAAATGGACTTTTTTATTCTCACCAATCTCTCGCTCCCCAGCTCACCGTAATCTGGCACACATAAGAAAAAGGTCACAACTTTGGCCTCATCCCATTCATTTGAAATTATATTATAAAGGCCACGAGCGTTAGCACTGGCAGATTCATATGATGATTTGTATTGAACTTTGCTAACTATGAGTAATAATGTGGATAAAAGCAATAACAAAGCTGCTATACATATTGAAATGTTTTAATACGTCTCGTATTAAAACATTATTTATCTCAGAAGCTAAGCAGCGTGGGGCCTGGTTCACTGAAGGCGAAGAAGACTGATGATCACTGCAGACCTCACAAGTCCATACCTGCATGTGAATGCTAGATCCTGTCAGACCTCTGAAGCTATACAGGGCAGGGCCTGGTTAGTACTGTGATGGGAGACCTCTGGACCAGGTGTAACAGTTGGGTGGCTGCTGTAGCCACAGCTGCCTTGAGGCACTGTAACAGAAGAGAGACAATCAGTATGTGCCATCAGCTCCTTCCACTAACAAGTATTCACACGCTCAACAGACTCAGTGTGTTGCCTAAAGACACAACGAAAGTTTGGCACTTCAGAGCTGCCCCACTGTGGCATGTCCTGTTTGCAGTGGTCTCCCATCACAGTGCTCACCAGGACCTGCCCTGTTTAGCTTCAGAGGTCTGACAGGATCTGTTAATGCTTAATGGGAACATTTTAATTGCTTAAAAATCTTTCCTTTTATATTTGATGTTCAAATTCTATTATTATTCTCTCTTATTATTGTTATTTAAAAAACAAATGCTACTTACTTCAAGCTTGTGACCTGTTCTTTCTTTTCTGCAGTGATCCACAGAGAGTCTTACCGTGAAACAGCACATTCTGATTAGTCAAATTGTTTCTTGATTTCTGCCGTTGCAAGCAGCAGGACACCAAGTGGATAGACGGTTATTTCACTGTTTGTAGAAGCATTATGAAAGTATTACTGATGTTATTTTCTTTTCTTAGTAAGTAAACATAATTTTCGTGGAATAACGTCTTTGAGTGCAACTAGTTTTTTCACCCAGTAAATGTTTTTTGGCCTTAACTGTTGCAAAACGGCATTTACAGCTCACTAGATTAGAAGCGTATGCCTCACTAAATTATCCAATGACTGTAAAAATGTAAAAGCTTGTGTTGCCTTCAGGGTGCTGAGATTTTCCCTCGTTTTTCTCTGTGTTTCCTCATGCAATATGCAGAGGAGCACACTGCACGGCTGCTCTGTCTTGCAGGCAATGATTAAAATAATTTCTAGTAAGTTTGTATGGCTGAACGGGGTGTGGCTTTAAATTTATCATATGAAAGCATAGAAGCCAGTGTCATTGGTGCCACTGTAAAATACCGCCCAGAGCTGAGGTCTTTGAACTATCTCAATGGGCTTCTGTCAGATCTGCCTAAATGATTTGTGCCGCAGGTGAAAAAATCCAGCTTTGATTTAAGCAAAAGGGCGCACAGTGGTTCAGATTTCCCAAAAGAGAAGCACTAAGCACACGCACATATATTTTCTCATAGCTAAATGTCGGGCTCATTTCCAATTATGCTTTACAGACGGATTGAGGTCATCGCTGAAGCACTGGCCATCAGACTTTTTGGAGAGGAGTTTAAGAATAGGAGAGGAAGAAGGAATTAGTCAAGTTATAGTTAGAAAAGTGAGGAAAGGTTCTTTGCAAAGCCAAACATTTAATGACCTTGTCTTAGCAACACGTTTTGCTACAGTTGGCACCAAACTGAAAACATGGAAAAACATTGCAAACCATCACTTACTGCAATGTGTTTTTGACTTAAATCTGTTCTCACTGTTACTTTGGACATTTAGGCAAGTTGTTGAATGAGCTTATGGTAATCACTGAATGGATATTATTGTGGAAACAAAGCAGGGGAAACTAAGTCCCTTTGCTGAGAGGGTGCTCCGAGAACAATTTATACTACTCCATGAATTACATTTACAGTTTTTCCACTCTCTTCAGATGTCACTTTTTAAGAAATATTTTATTGTCAAAATGTGATTAGTTCTACCTTTAACTCCCATAGCAGTCATTTTGACTGCTCTATACATTTGAAGTTAATTTAAAATGTAGCCTTTTTAGGTCGCTTGGCAACTGACATTCTATGGCAGTTAAAGGCCCATTTCACTAAACTGAGTAAAGGTAATCCCTAAATAAATTATTTCATTTGAATGGGACCAATCAAAATGACTGCTCTGGCAGTACGAGTAGCTTCAGAATACTGGAAGTCTGAGTTAACCAGAGAATCAGTCTGTCTGAGAAAAGCCTTGGACATAGTGTGGAGTTCTTAAAACGTAAGATATGAACATTCTTCAAAAGCTGCCATGAATTAAGCCCTTTGATTAAGTTAAATAAAAGCAACTAGGACATCAAATGACACCACGTCCAAGTTGCCGGGTCTTCACACATTCCTGAAAATCCCTTTGCCTCGGGGTAGTCAGTGGAGACGCATTGGAAGTCCTCGCACGCCACCGCGAGTGAGAGCAATGATTTTCCGTCTCTCTCTCCCAGCACACGGCGCTCGCAGCCTGGGAGCAGTTGGAGGCGGAGCAGCCCTGATGGTGCCCGCTCATGATAAAGGCCCATAGTGATTTGGAGTGGTGGGGGAACTAACCTAGCAACAGCGCACAGAAAGTAAAGCAGCCAACCGCCTCTCTCCAACTCGGCTTCATGTTGACAGCCATGATCGCTCCTCCACAGAGCGCCGATCCAACCGGGGAGAGCTGTTAAGTCTATTACAGTCGAGGATATGGAGAGAGGGGGCTTTGACTGACAGCTGCGAGAAAGATTTCATCCTCTTTTTTCATCTGGGACCTCTCCTGTGCTTTTGTTGTAGGGGATCCACTTTGCAACACATGTTTTTTATAGCGACACCGCTCGGTGTTCTGTATTCAGAGTACAGATGGATTTTATTAAGTTGAAGCCATGTCGTCTGTTTTAACTTCTCCGAGTAAGATATAGCTGTGTATCCCTATCTAGAGGTAAGCGGCCCCCTACTGGTATGTCACGGTATCACATAGGGTTGTTTGAAATGATTTTCAAACATTATCATTAATCTTTAAGGCACCAAAGTAGCAAAACATGAGCTCCTATAGTTTAGGACACAGCAGCCCTTTTCTTATCATATTATTCTCAAATGATATTTACAGTGCCTTGCGAAAGTATTTGGCCCCCTTGAACCTTTCGACATTTTGACACATTTCAGGCTTCAAACATAAAGATATAAAATTTTTATTTTTTGTCATGACTCAACAACAAGTGGGACACAATCGTGAAGTGGAATGAAATTTATTGGATAATTTAAACTTTTTTAACAAATAAAAAACTGAAAAGTGGGGCGTGCAATATTATTCGGCCCCTTAACTGCAGCAAACTCAGTCCAGAAGTTCAGTGAGGATCTTTGAATGATCCAATGTTGTCCTAAATGACTGATGATGATAAATAGAATGCACCTGTGTGTAATCAAGTCTCCGTATAAATGCACCTGCTCTTTGATAGTCTCAGGGTTCTGTTTAAAGCGCAGAAAGAACCATGAAGACAAAGGAACACACCAGGCAGGTCCGAGATACTGTTGTGGAGAAGTTTAACGCCAGATTTGGATACAAAAAGATTTCCCAAGCTTTAAACATCTCAAGGAGCACTGTGCAAGCAATTATATTGAAATGGAAGGAGTATCAGACCACTGCAAATCTACCAAGACCCAGCCGTGCCTCCAAACTTTCATCTCAAACAAGGAGAAGACTGATCAGAGATGCAGCCAAGAGGCCCATGATCACTCTGGATGAACTGCAGATAACTACAGCTGAGGTGGGAGAGTCTGTCCATAGGACAACAATCAGTCGTGCACTGCACAAATCTGGCCTTTATGGAAGAGTGGCAAGAAGAAAGCCATTTCTCAAAGATATCACTAAAAGTCTCGTTTAAAGTTTGCCACAAGCCACCTGGGAGACACACCAAACATGTGGAAGAAGGTGCTCTGGTCAGATAAAACCAAAATCAAACTTTTTGGCCAGAATGCAAAACGATATGTTTGGCGTAAAAGCAACACAGCTCATCACCCTGAACACACCATCCCCACTGTCAAACATGGTGGTGGCAGCATCATGGTTTGGGCCTGCTTTTCTTCAGCAGGGACAGGGAAGATGGCTAAAATTGATGGGAAGATGGATGGAGCCAAATACAGGACCATTCTGGAAGAAAACCTGTTGGAGTCTGCAAAAGACCTGAGACTGGGACGGAGATTTATCTTTGAACAGGACAATGATCCAAAACATAAAGCCAAACCTACAATGGAATGGTTCACAAATAGACATATCCAGGTGTTAGAATGGCCAAGTCAAAGTCCAGACCTGATTCCAATCGAGAATCTGTGGAAAGAACTGAAGACTGCTGTTCACAAACGCTCTCCATCCAACCTCACTGAGCTCGAGCTGTTTTGCAAGGAAGAATGGGCAAGAATTCCAGTCTCTCAATGTGCTGATGAAAACTGATAGAGACTTACCCCAAGCGACTTGCAGCTGTAATTGCAGCAAAAGGTGGCGCTACAAAGTATTAGCGCAAGGGGGCCGAATAATATTGCATGCCCCACTTTTCAGTTTTTTATTTGTTAAAAAAGTTTAAAGGAACAATATGTAAAAATCTGGCCAAAAGTGGTACTGCAGTCACAGTCAATATTTTGTAGTCCTCTCCCACTCTCCCTGACTCTGGTTGCCAGATTCACACCAAATCCAGCAGCAAACACAGGGAATTATTTTATCAGTTGTTTGTCCGTCTCCATTCACATTGCCATGACAGCCGTGCTTGTGCTGAATGAATGTTTTGATTCATGTTTTTTTATTATTATTATTTGGACATTTGAGATAAAAAACAAAAACAAAATAAAAGCAATGTAATTATACATAGTTTATGCAAAATACATAAGCAATTGATGTCCAAAATAGGAGTGGGAAGAATGGATGTTGGAACGTATTTCTTCAGCGTATCAACATCAGGGTTTGCTCAAGAGGATATCACCTTTCAATTTTATTTATTCCCTATTTTTTCAGACAAACATGTAAAAGTCCCACATCAAAAAGAGACTAACATTATTTTAATTGGGGTACATGTGGTCTTAAATGATTATTTTTACAATTAAGCTATAATCTGCAAAAAAACGTCTTGACCTTCGTCTTTTACCGTTTTTAGAGCAATCTGTCATAGAATGTGATAACATGCAATAAATACAAAAATACATAGCCCGGGATCGAACCCGGGTTCCTGCATCGTAAGCGCACAGATTTGACCACTAGACCACCGATTCACACAGTTACAGTCACTGTGACAAGAACGGACTCAAACTAGCAAATTCTGCATCACACGTAAACTTTTATGAGCTGTCTCCATTGTTCAAAAGCGTCCCGATATAAATCCTCGTTTTAGTCTTTGTTTTGTCATTAATGATTTGAGAGTCATAACAAGACCTTTTTTAGTTCTGCGCCACATGTTATTTTACCTCTGAGATTAATGAGCCGCGCGGAGTTCTGGCAACCCGATCACGGACTTACATGACACTTCCTGATTGGCGAAACGGCGGAGGGTAGGACATCAAAATCAAAACAATAACAACTTTTACGGGTCGTAAAACTAATTTTGATATTCAAATATCTCGGATGAACTACTGTTATCAGTTAAAGATGTGTTTGAAAAGAACATGATTTATTAATGCCTTTTGAAATATTGGGGTCATTTAATGATGACTTGACATGCAAATATTACATATTGCTCCTTTAAATTATTCAATAAATTTTGTTCCACTTCACGATTGTGTCACACTTGTTGTTGATTCTTGAAAAAAAAAATTGTTTTATATCTTTATGTTTGAAGCCTGAAATGTTGAAAGTTTCAAGGGGGCCGAATATTTTCGCAAGGCACTGTATTCCTTTTATTGATTTTAGTAGTCCGCTATCTCCTATAAAAGCTCAGAGTTCCACCTTCAGTCTATTTCACATCATTATAATTCTGGAAAAAAACAAAAAACCTAAAATACTTGGTCTAAATCTGCAATGACAAGCATTTTTTTAACTTTCGGTCGAGTTTTGGTTCAGTCCAAACTCACTTTGTTCAGAAAAATATGGTCACAATATCTGCATAATAACCACGAGCTACAAACAGACCACCCAAAAGGAAATGATGGAGGCATTGACCTGTAAAAAATCGTGTTTTGTTGATGTGGTCACCAACCTTGACGACAGGGGCACGTGTGCTGTCGATGTCTCTGGGGTACACAGGGTAAAACAGGTCGGTAACCACTGCCTCAGACCAAGCAGTGGATCAAAGGGTTGGACCCATATTTCATCAATCAGGTTCTTCCTCAAATTCAGAGGCTGTCCCACTTTTTCATCAATCAAACATGAGAATTACATCAGGAACATATGTAATATATGTGAAACGTTAGGTTTTACATCATAAATAAATGACCTTGTAGGAGTCGCAGGCTGGGTTTACCTCTCGCCTGCTGCTGCGTGATGAAACCTGCTGTTGTGTGAATTGTGAGGCCTGACTCACTGTGTGTTTGTGTAATAAAAGTGTGTTCTGCTCCGAGATTCTGCTGCAAATTAATTGTCCTTTGAGATCATTCAAGTTTTCTGAATCTGCCTCCACTACTGTACAACCACATTTAATTACATGTTTTCTGTATAATTTAGGGAGTAACATTTTCTTTTTGCTCAAAGTTGTTATTTACTTTTTTCTGGGAAAGTTTAGAAATGTCAAATACTTTTTTTTAAAAATGGTAGAAACCAAAACATTGTTACAGGTGTCATAGATTAAATTATAGCAGTATTAAGACCCAAAAGATATAATATCACAGAGACAAAAAGCATTTTTTTATTCAGATGTTTCTTTAAATTGAACTCTTAGTGTGTTTTTCAAACCAAAACCAGGCAAAAGAGGCAAACATTAATCACACCAAAGCAACCCCGTACAGGGCCGTTCAGATCTGATGCTAATAACCTAACTAAAGAATGAAATTAACCCATCTAGTGAAGCCAATAACTCCCTTTGGCTCGCGTGTCCACAATTTGGTACAGAAATCAGACGAAGAAATCCAAGTTTAACATCTGCATTTAATTATCTTTACAATCAGATACAGAATATTCAACAAAAAAGTGCTCCTAAACTAATATGTCCCTCTCCTCTTCCCCTGCGCTAACCTTCCCCCCAGAACTCAAACCAACAGTTTTATCAAGACGTCTGATGACGTCACTTGTGGGCGTCTCCCGAATGTTCTTTTCGGGTGTGCTGGCGTCCCGTGTCCACTGGGAGGCGTCAGAATGCCTTTGGAGAATCTCCCAGTCTGCCTGAGAGAGATTAGCCAGATGGTGGTTTGGACTTTTGGCCTCGCCAGAGAGACAAGAATGTTTATTCCTGGAGTTAATAATTTGTCCCGTTTTGAAAGTTGGTATCTCTATGACTGATTGTAGTTTCTCCATTTGACCCTCTTTATTCCTGTTTGCAATCCTTGTCCTTGGGGCTTTTCCCCGTGCACATTCTTCAGAGG